>OY997266.1:882500-1482500 GCA_963921465.1 Triticum timopheevii | reverse complement strand
TGTATATGTGTTTGTATGTGTATATATGTGTACATGTTCATAGTATTTTTTTTCATAAGTGTATTTTTTTTGTTCATTGCATTTTTTCATAGATATAATGTATATATGTATGTGGTAGCTATATATATGATGAATGGATGTGGCTATATATGTATGTATGAATATAATGTTCATAGCATTTTTTGTTTATATATGTTTTTTCATATATGTATTAATTTTATATTTAGGTTGTTAGTAGATATCGATTTTAGGTTAGTGCATTTTAGGTTAGTGTAGAGGAGAAAGTAAAATAAGGAAAAGGAAGAAAACAGGAAGAAGGAAGAAGGAAGAAGAAGAATAAAAAGAATGAGAGAAAAAAGCAAAATAAGAAGAGGAAGAAAAGAGAAAAAGAAGAGAGGAAGAAGAGGAGAAATAAATAAGAAGAGGAAAAAAGAAGAAAAAGAAGAGGAGAAGAATAAAGGAATAGAGGAGAAGAAGAAAAAATAGAAGAAAAAAATTCTATTTTTTCTTCTTCTCCTCTATTCCTTTCTTCTTCTCCTCTTTTTTTTCTTCTTTTTTTTCTTCTTCTTCTTCCTTCTTCCTTCTTCCTCTTTTCTTCCTTTTCCTTCTTCCTTCTTCCTTCTTCCTCTTTTCTTCCTTCTTCCTCTTTTCTTCCTTTTCCTTAATTATTTTCCTTTTTCGAGGGAGAAGAAGAAAAAGAAGAGTAGAAGAAGAAAGAAAGGAATAGAGGAGAAAGAAGAAACTTCAACACGAGGGGGTGGTACCGATACCCCCTCCCCGATAACATTATTTTCCCATGTATATGTATGTCGCGTCGTTGTCGATATAACCCCCTCTAGATAACTTCGACATGAGGGGCGGTCGATATATATACCCCCTCTTGACCGTGATAACTTATACAACGGCAGCACCCCCCGGCCCTCGGCCCTCTTGCTCGACCAAAACTCTCGAGGACACCCAAACCCTAGAGAGAAAATGATGTTGGTCTCCTACCCCCTACCGCCATGCCCCTACCCGAAAAATTAACTCTCTCGAGGCCACCCAAATTTACCAAGTTAAAAGAGCGTTGTCGTCGAGGCCACCCCAAACCCTTGAAGCGTTGTGTCGAGGCGACCCCAAACCCTAGTGAAGCAGCGTCGTGGCCACTAACATGATTCCTTATTGTGATTAGCTAGCTAGTTCTACGTTTGCCACTAATATATATATATATATATATATATATATATATATATATATATATATATATATATATATATATTCATCTATACCATGTTTGAATAATAATTGACATGTTGTAAATATTTGCAGAAACTATGGAGCACTCCCGAGACAAAGAAACAGAAGCGATGTTGGGGGACATAATCGCAAATGGAAGTGATGAGGTTGCGTCATTTCTCCTCGACACCGATGGTCAGCTGGAAGGACTGGGTGAAGAAGAGGGCTATGTTCATGATGGCTTCGGCCCATTAATGCCGGTACAAGAAGAGGACTATGTTCATGATGGCTCCGGTGACACAATGGAGGTACAAGAAGGAGACCGTGCTGACTGCTCCGGTGACCGAACCGAGTCCGGCCAGGTATATATATATATATTAGTTAAGCCCATGCTGACTAGTTAATTGATGCTTCCATTGTTTTGGTATATGTACACATATTAATTACCCTCGTCTTTCTTCCTTATAATTTCTAGCCCTCCGGATCGAGCACAACTTCGGTAAGGAGATGAGGCCCGAAGAAAAAGTTGAGCTCGGATGAAAAGTTTGAGATCATAGAAATCGCGCCCGACGGCGAACCGATTGAACCCACCCGGACAAGGAAGGCATTTTCTACTCAGTGCGGGGTTCTTGTAAGGGACAAGATCCTGATCAGCATCCAGCAATGGTATAAGCCTGCTAAGGAGGAAGACCCTAAGGTGTCTTATGTCAATGATATGCACAAAGAAGATCTTTAGACTGAGCTGAAGGAAAATTTCACCCTACCGCCAGAGGAGGATCCGGAGAATCCAGTTAAAGAGCAATTAATCAAGTCTTGTGCTCTTAAGAAGATGGCAACCCTAATGAGGAGGTGGAGGAAAGAGCTGAACCAGTTTGTCGAAACAAAAAAAGACACCAGAATTTATCGACAAATATGAGAAGATCAAAGATCACTGGCCCGCATTTGTGGCCCACAAGACATCGGAAAAGAGTAAGAAGATGTCGGCGAGAAACAAGGAAAATGCTGTGAAGAAGAAGCTTCACCATCGCACGGGGTCAGGTGGCTACCTCAAAGCCCGACCTAAGTGGTCCAAGGCTGAGCATGATCTGCTTGAAAAAGGGATCGAACCAGAGACAATGTACTGGCCAGACCGTTGCCGGACTTGGTTCTTCGGGGCTGGCGGAACCTTGGACCCTGTAACAGGGAAGTGCCAGTGGACGGACGAGCAACTAGAAATACCAGTCAAGAAACTTCGACAATATATCGCTGCAGCGCAGCGAGGGGCGTTCCTTCCAAACAGGGAGAAGGACGAGCTCACAATGGCCCTTGGGAATCCAGAGCACCCTAGATGGACACGAGGCACGCCAGGCTCCATTCCGTGGAAGGTTGGTTTTCCAGACGTAGGGGGTTACAAAACCCACGAGAGGAGGAAGAAACTGGAGCAGGACCAACTGCAGGCGCTGCACGAAAGGGTAATGGGGCTAGAGGATCGAGAAGAGGAACGAGAAGCAGCAGATCGCAACAAACGACCTGCCGAAGCTTCCTCCGAAGCTACCCCGCCATCTCAGCGGAGAAGTAGCGTGGCTTCCACCGAGCTGCTTCAGCCGGAGCATGTCTTGACGGCTCCTGCCAGCTATCCCGTGGATGGTATCATGGAGTCTCAAAGTTGCCACATTATGGCGCGATGGATGAATTTGAAGGTCAAGGCGGCTGTTGGCCAAGTTTATCCTACTGGACCCGGCACAACTTATCACTGCCAGCCGATTCCAGAAGGATATGCTAAGGTGATGGTGGATGAAATAACGGAGGGATTTGAGGACCTCCCGCTTGAGGACCCTACCGGTGAAGGGGAGACTAGGCTGGGTTCTGCTCTGAAGACTCCATGCCTATGGCGGAAGGAGCTCATCAACCTTCCGAACTGGACGCCTCCGCCTCCTCCTCCTCCTCCTCTGGCGAGTCAGGGCACTCCGCCTCCTCCACCGCCTCCTCCTCCGGCGAGTGACGATCAGGGCACGCGTGGCGGCACAAATCTTCCTTCTCCGGCGCGTGGCGGCACTCCGCCTCCTTCTCCGCCTGCGCCGGCGCTCCCGAGCAGCCAGTAGCCTCCTCCTTCTCCGCCTCGCCAGCAAGGGAGGGAGAGACCCGCCGCCGCCCCGGCTGCTCCGGCGCGTCGTACTCCTTCTCCTTCACCTCGTAAGCAAGCACGAAAGAAGACAGACGCTGCAGCCACTCTGTCTGCTCCGGCGTCTAGCAGCACAAGAAGAGGAGAGAGGCAATACAGATACGGTCCACCTCTAAAGCCTCTAGAGAAGTTACCGTACGAGAGGACCGAGGAGGAAAACAATACGATCGTGCAGACCCACGTGAAGGAGTTCTTTGAAGGGGTGAAAGTAAAGAGACATCCACCTCCGGAGGAGAAGGTAGATCTAGTGAAAGCAAAGCGCACTATCAATGCCCTGAGGAAACCACCAAAGTCTTCGCCGAGAACCAACTATGAGCGCATTACTGAATAGACATATCTCCAAGCCAAGCGGTCGGGAACTACTGTCAGTGATAAAAGGTTAAAAGAACGAGCAAAGGGGAAAAAATTGCCCAGCTCGGCGAACAAGCACAGCAATCGTGCCCCCCGCTCAATGTGTCTAATCCTCCGGGGACGGTGGCCGGTTATGGCAATCTTGAAGATTACCTGCCTGACGATGCACTTCCTGATTTCATGGAGGTGGACGAATTCAGATACGAGTACGGGAAGCCTCTCATCAAAGATGCAAAATCTCTGACAACAATGATGCGAAGATTCCATAGTTAGTACATGAAAACCTGCAAAGAGTCTGAGGGGAAGAACAGTTTGTATCTGAACATTAAAGAGGAGCACGACCTCGTTTCAAATGATCTGTTGTGTGTTCCATTTGAGGAGTTCTTCGAGTTCTTCAATCAAAAGGCCCTCGATAAATTAATGGTCTTTTGCTACTGCCTGTAAGTACTATTTCTGTCATTAAGTCTCTATATATAGCTCGGCTCTTTCATTGCATGTATTTATAATTAATTATCCTCAATATATTATGCAGATTGAAGATCGTCGAGTGCAAAAAACAAGAAATTTATGATATTGGATTCATTAACACAAATATCATAGATGTATTTCTAGTTGAAAAGCACGTCGAAGAGGCCGAGGACAACTTGCTACAATCGTTGATCAAAAATCAAAACAAAGATACCATAATCTTTCCTTACAACGGCCCGTGAGTGTTACGGTCATGTGCATATTCGGTTTCCCTTATTACTCGAGCGAGGTTATAGTAATGTAATTGATGAGTTATGCATGCGTGCGCAGGTACCACTATATTCTTCTGGAGATTAAGCTTGAGCGTGGACTAGTAACCGTCTTAGAATCGAGACGGAAAGATCCCGAAACCTATGCGGACATCACTGAAATGCTCCGCAAGTAAGTTCAATCGATCATTATCGCACCATATCGGCAACTTTTTGTTCATTTCCTGATATCTCAAGTAATAATAATTATTTTCTTTGTCTTGCAGGGTTTGGAATAAGTTCACCGCACAAGCTCCGGGACTGCCGAAGGAGCTGCGATATACATACCCGAAAGTAAGTACTACTGGCTAGCTAGTTGCGCGCATCTCCCGTTGATTCTATAGCTATACTTTCATCAATGCCATTTATAATGCTTCATTATCAGTTTGATTGACCTCTATTTCTCATAAAGTGCTTGTGGCAGGAGGAAGGGAATGACTTCTGTGGATACAACGTGTGCGAGTTCATCCACAACGCGACTTTGAAAAACAAGCGGGGCTACTCTAGAAGA
This sequence comes from Triticum timopheevii, assembly GCA_963921465.1. Classification (NCBI taxonomy): domain Eukaryota; kingdom Viridiplantae; phylum Streptophyta; class Magnoliopsida; order Poales; family Poaceae; genus Triticum; species Triticum timopheevii. The sequence continues at coordinate 1,477,486 of OY997266.1, read as the reverse complement.
CAATATGAAGTGCGTAAGCAATAATATTCACAATTTCATTTTATTACACCATCATTTCTGTTGAGTTTCATTCATATATATGTATTAATTAACCCTCTTCTTCAAATTAGACGTGGCAGATGCGGGATGAACTCCTAGAACCAGATCGCATGAAAGCAATTCAAGAGGAATTGGCGGGATTCTTTCTTGAACTCGTCATCAGTAAAGGCGGAGAATACCATGTGGAAATTGATTTCAAATTCTAGGGGTTTGTAATTAAGAGATTTTATACATATTGTACATGTATGTAGCCAGTAGCATCGGATACATGATACGAAAACTTGTTGTTCGACCAATCTCTCGGAGAAGGAGAGGTCGATCGATCACTTCTCTCGGTATGCATGACGAACTTCTGTACTAAATGGTTCTCTCGATCACTTATGTATATATACTACGTAGCATCGACCAAGCACGGACATAAGAGAGGACACTTCTCTCTATTAATTAGCTAGCTAACACAATATACGAAACACCTAAATTAACCCCCCAAAACCCCCAACCCCCCTTCTTTCAAAACAAACAAAAACCCCAGCCACTGGAATGCAGACGCGTGGATGCCTTTTGGTCCCGGTTGGAGCCTCCAACTGGGACCAAAGGCCCCCTGACTGGGCTCGGCGCACAGGGCCACGTGGAGGCACATTGGTCCCGGTTCGTGTTTGAACCGGGACTAATGAGTGGAGGTATTAGTAACGACCCATTAGTCCCGGTTCATGAACCGGGACTAAAGGCCCTTACGAACCGGGACTAATAGGTGTTTTTCTACTAGTGTATAAGGAAAGAGGCATAACACTGACACCAGCTCCTAAATCACATAAGGCAGTTTTAACATAATTTCTTTTGATGGAGCATGGTATAGTGGGTACTCCAGGATCACCAAGTTTCTTAGGTATTCCACTTAAAGGTATAGTTGGCAAGCATGGTGGAGATTTCAGCTTCAGGTATTTTTCTTTTATTTGTAATGATATCTTTCATGTATTTAGCATAAGGGTTTGTTTTAATCATATCAGTTAAGCGCATGCGTAAGAAAATAGGTCTAATCATTTCAGCAAAGTGCTCAAAGTCTTCATCATCCTTTTTCTTGGATGGTTTAGGAGGAAAAGGCATGGGTTTCTGAACCCATGGTTCTCTTTCCCTACCATGCTTCCTAGCAACAAAGTCTCTCTTACCATAACGTTGATTTCTTGATTGTGGGTTATCAAGATCAACAGCAGGTTCAATTTCTATATCGTTGTTATTGCTAGGTTGTGCATCTACATGAACATCATTATTAGCATTATCATTAGGTTCATGTTCATCTCCGGATTGTGTTTCAGCATCAGAGATAGAAGTATCATTAGGATTCTCAGGTGTTTCTACAGTAGGTTCACTAGAAGCATGCAAAGTCCTATCATTTTTCTTTTTCTTCTTTTTAGAAGAACTAGGAGCATCTAGGTTATTTTTCTGAGAATCTTGTTCAATTCTCTTAGGGTGGCCTTCAGGATACAAAGGTTCCTGAGTCATTTTACCAGTTCTAGTAGCCACTCTAACAGCAAAATCATGTTTATTATTTAATTCATCAAGCAATTCATTCTGAGCCTTAAGTACTTGTTCGGCTTGAGTGGTGACCATAGAGACATGTTTACTAGTGAGTTTAAGTTCACCCTTAACTCTAGACATATAATCACTCAAGCGTCCAATCATATAAGCATTATTTTTCAATTTTCTACTAACATAATCATTGAAATTTGATTGTTTATCCATAAAATCATCAAATTCATCTAAGCATTGGCTAGCAAACTTAGTAGACGGGATTTCAACTTTATCATATCTATAAAGAGAGTTTACCTTCACTACCTGTGTCGGGTTATCAAGACCTTGTATTTCTTTAGGTGGTATATTGAGGCCATGAATTTCTTCTACAGGAGGTAAATTTTTAACATCTTCAGCTTTAATATCTTTCTCTTTCGTAGATTTCTTTGCCTCTTGCATATCTTCAGGACTGAGAAACAGAACACCTCTTTTCTTCGGAGTTGGCTTAGGAGTTGGTTCAGGAGGTGCCCAATTATTTTCAATGTCCAACATATTATTTAATAGCAATTCAGCTTGGTCGACTGTCCTGTCCCTGAAAACACAACCAGCACAACTATCCAAGTGGTCCTTGGAAGCATTGGTTAGTCCATTATAGAAGATATCAAGTATTTCATTTTTCTTAAGAGGGTGATCAGGCAAAGCATTAAGTAATCGGAGAAGCCTCCCCCAAGCTTGTGGGAGACTCTCTTCTTCAATTTGCACAAAATTGTATATTTCCCTTAAGGCAGCTTGTTTCTTATGAGCAGGGAAATATTTAGAGAGAAGTAGTAAATCATATCCTGGGGACTACGCACACAACCAGGATCAAGAGAATTAAACCATGTCTTAGCATCACCCTTTAATGAGAAAAGAAATATTTTAAGGATATAGTAATAGTGAGATTTCTCATCATTAGTAAACAAGGTGGCTATATCATTTAACTTAGTAAGATGTGCCACTACAGTTTCAGATTCAGTGCCATAGAAAGGATCAGATTCAACTATAGTAATAATCTCGGGGTCAACAGAGAATTCATAATCCTTATCGGTAACAAAGATAGGTGAAGTAGCAAAAGCAGGGTCATGTTTCATTCTAGCATTCAAAGTCTTTTGTTTCAGCTTAGCTAATAATTTCTTAAGATCCGATCTATCATTGCAAGCAAGAAAATCTATAGCAGTTTCTTCATCCATAACATAACCCTCAGGAACAACAGGCAATTCATATTTAGGGGGAGAACCTTCATCGTCACTATCATCAATATTATCAGTTTTAATAATTTCATTCTCCCTAGCCCTAGCAAGTTGTTCATCAAGAAATTCACCAAGTGGCATAGTAGTATCAAGCATAGAAGTAGTTTCATCACAAGTATCATGCATAGCAGAAGTGGCATCATCAATAACATGCGACATATCAGAATTAATAGCAGAAGCAGGTTTAGGTGTCACAAGTTTACTCATAACGGAAGGAGAATCAAGTGCAGAGCTAGCTGGCAGTTCCTTACCTCCCCTCGTAGTTGAGGGATAAATCTTAGTTCTTTGATCTTTCAAGTTCTTCATAGTGATTAGCAGATATAAATCCCAAGTGACTCAAAGAATAAAGCTATGCTCCCCGGAAATGGCGCCAGAAAATAGTCTTCATAACCCCCAAGTATAGGGGATCGCAACAGTTTTCGAGGGTAGAGTATTCAACCCAAATTTATTGATTCGACATAAGGGGAGCCAAAGAATATTCTCAAGTATTAGCAGTTGAGTTGTCAATTCAACCACACCTGGATAATTTAGTATCTGCAGCAAACTATTTAGTAGCAAAATGGTATGGGAGTAACAGTAACAGTAGCAAAACTAAGAGTAGCAGTTTTGTAGTAATTGTAACAGTGGCAACGGTAAAGTAACTAAGCAAAGAACAATATGTGAAAAGCTCGTAGGCATTGGATAGGTGATGGATAATTATGTCGGATGCGATTCCTCATGTAATAGTTATAACATAGGGTGACACAAAACTAGCTCTAGTTCATCAATGTAATGTAGGCTTGTATTCCGAATATAGTCATACGTGCTTATGGAAAAGAACTTGCATTACATCTTTTGTCCTACCCTCCTGTGGCAGTGGGGTCCTAATGGAAACTAAGGGATATTAAGGCCTCCTTTTAATAGAGAACCGGACCAAAGCATTAACACTTAGTGAATACATGAACTCCTCAAACTACGGTCATCACCGGTAAGTATCCCGATTATTGTCACTTCAGGGTTAACGGATCATAACACATAATAGGTGACTATAGACTTGCAAGATAGGATCAAGAACTCATATATATTCACACTAGTAGAAAAAGGACCTAATATGAGACACATTAGTGCCGGTTTGATTTTGAGCCGGCACTAATGTGTCCATTAGTGCCGGTTCCAATGGCTAGCCGGCCATTCTCATTAGTACCGGTTTGTGGCAAACCTTTAGTATCGGTTCGTGCCACGAACCGGTACTAAAGAGGGTGGTGGCAGGGTGTTGTCAGTTTGGGGCCCGTCCAGCACCTTTAGTACCGGTTCCTGGCACGAACCGGTACTAAAGGTCGACGTACATAAACCCTTCGTCCACCCGAGCCACTCTGTTCTTCCCCTTTCCCCTCACTTCCTCTGTTCTTCCCCTCTCTTCCTCGAGCTCCTCACAAATTTTGCCCAAAATTTGTCAAGATTTGAAGGCCCCCATCCATTCAAATGATCACAAAGATTAGCAACTTTGTCCTTTCAACTCTCATTGCTAGATTAGCTCTTGCAATGCTTTGTATAGTGATTAATTTGGGAGGAATTATATTTGCTAGTATTTGATTTATATTCAATTTGAGGTCAAAAATAACACTTAGTTTGCATATGTAGGTGTGGTTTACTTAGTGCCTTCTAAATCTTCGTCGTAACCACCATCGATCGCCCGCACCGTCCCGTCGCCGGCACCACCTTGTGGTGAGGCTATTGTTAATGAATGTTTTACATTACCAAATTGATGTTTGTGTGATTTGGATATATAGTTACTTGTATAATTATCTTACCCGTACGTTGTTTGTTATACATAGTGCCATGGTTTTGATATCCGTCCCCGTCGGCCCTTGTCCTTGTTATGATTCGGATGTGGTATATTCTCTTTTAAAACTAGTTGTTGCATTTCGTGTTTATGACAAATTATGCCCATCAAGTTGACATAGATATTTTTATCTAGGAGGTATGTGAACCAGAAATTCCAACCGACCCTATTGTCGAGAGGTTAAATTTAGTTGAAAGAGAAAACGAGTATTTGAAAGAAAAATTGAAAAGAATTGAGGGGGAGAAGATGGAATTGGAGTTGCATGTTGCCGATGTCGTCGATGATCACAAGATCAAGATGGAGAAAATGAGGTTGAAGATTAGAAAGATTATAAAATATGCCATTGATAGTGTGGCTTGGTATCATTATGTTGTTGTATCAATTGTTACCTTTGTTGGGGAACGTAGTAATTTCAAAAAAAATCCTACGCACACGCAAGATCATGGTGATGGCATAGCAACGAGAGGGGAGAGTGTTCGTCCACGTACCCTCGTAGACCGTAAGTGGAAGCATTAGCACAACGCGGTTGATGTAGTCGTACGTCTTCACGATCCGACCGATCCAAGCACCGAACGTACTGAGCCTCCGAGTTCAGCACACGTTCAGCTCGATGACGATCTCCGGCCCTCCGATCCAGCAAAGGCTCCGGAGATGAGTTCCGTCAGCACGACGGCGTGATGACGATGATGATGTTCTACCAGCGCAGGGCTTTGCCTAAGCTCCGCGACGATATGACCGAGGTGGAATATGGTGGAAGGGGGCACCGCACACGGCTAAGGAACGATCCGTAGATCAACTTGTGTCTATGGGGTGCCCCCTGCCCTCGTATATAAAGGAGGGAGGGGGAGGCCGGCCGGCCCCTTTGGGCACGCAAAGGGAGGAGGAATCCTCCTCCTAGTAGGAGTAGGATTCCTCCTTTCCTACTCCTACTAGGAGGGGGAAGGAAGGGGGAGAGGGGGGAAGGAAAGGGGGGCGCCCCCCCCCCTCCTAGTCCAATTTGGACCAGAGGGAGAGGGGGCGCGCGGCCCACCCTGGCCGCCCCTCTCTCTTCCTACCTAGGCCCATGTGGCCCATTAACTCTCCCGGGGGGTTCCGGTAACCCCCCCGGCACTCCGGTTTTCTCCGAAAACTCCCGGAACCTTTCCAGTGTCCGAATATAGTCGTCCAATATATCAATCTTTATGTCTCGACCATTCCGAGACTCCTCGTCATGTCCGTGATCACATCCGGGACTCCGAACAAACTTCGGTACATCAAAACTTATAAACTCATAATAAAACTGTCATCAAAACGTTAAGCGTGCGGACCCTACGGGTTCGAGAACTATGTAGACATGACCTAAAACCATTCTCGGTCAATAACCAATAGCGGGACCTGGATGCCCATATTGGTTCCTACATATTCTTCGAAGATCTTTATCGGTCAAACCGCATAACAACATACTTTGTTCCCTTTGTCATCGGTATGTTACTTGCCCGAGATTTGATCATCGGTATCCAATACCTAGTTCAATCTCGTTACCGGCAAGTCTCTTTACTCGTTCCGTAATACGTCATCTCATAACTAACTCATTAGTTACATGCTTGCAAGGCTTAGGTGATGAGTATTACCGAGAGGGCCCAGAGATACCTCTCTGACAATCGGAGTGACAAATCCTAATCTTGAATTATGCCAACCCAACATGTACCTTTGGAAACACCTGTAGAGCACCTTTATAATCACCCAGTTACATTGTGACGTTTGGTAGCACACAAAGTGTTCTTCCGGTAAACGGGAGTTGCACAATCTCATAGTTGTAGGAACTTTGTATAAGTCATGAAGAAAGAAATAGCAGTATACTAAACGATCAAGTGCTAGGCTAACAGAATGGGTCATGTCAATCACATCATTCTCCTAATGATGTGATCCCATTAATCAAATGACAACACATGTCTATGGTCAGGAAACATAACCATCTTTGATTAATGAGCTAGTCAAGTAGAGGCATACTAGTGACTATGTGTTTGTCTATGTATTCACACATGTATCATGTTTCCGGTTAATACAATTCTAGCATGAATAATAAACATTTATCATGATATGAGGAAATAAATAATAACTTTATTATTGCCTCTAGGGCATATTTCCTTCAGTCTCCCACTTGCACTAGAGTCAATAATCTAGATAGTAATTATTCTAACACCCATGGAGTCTTGGTGCTGATCATGTTTTGCTCGCGAGAGAGGCTTAGTCAACGGGTCTGCAACATTCAGATCCGTATGTATCTCGCAAATCTCTATGTCTCCCACTTGGACTTGGTCCCAAATGGAATTGAAGCGTCTCTTGATGTGCTTGGTCCTCTTGTGAAATCTGGATTCCTTTGCCAGGGCAATTGCACCAGTATTGTCACAGAAGATTTTCATTGGTCCCGATGCACTAGGTATGACACCTAGATCGGAAATGAACTCCTTCATCCAGACTCCTTCATTCGCTGCTTCAGAAGCAGCTATGTACTCCGCTTCACATGTAGATCCCGCCACGACGCTTTGTTTAGAACTGCACCAACTTACAGCTCCACCGTTTAATAAAAGCACGTATCCAGCTTGCAATTTAGAATCGTCTGGATTAGTGTCAAAGCTTGCATCGACGTAACCATTTACGACTAGCTCTTTGTCACCTCCATATATGAGAAACATATCCTTAGTCCTTTTCAGGTATTTCAGGATGTTCTTGACCGCTGTCCAGTGATCCACTCCTGGATTACTTTGGTACCTTCCTGCCAAACTTATTGCTAATCATACGTCAGGTCTGGTACACAACATTGCATACATGATAGAGCCTATGGCTGAAGCATAGGGAACATTTTTCATTTTCTCTCTATCTTATGCTGTGGTCGGGCATTGAGTTTGACTCAACTTCACACCTTGTAGCACAGGCAAGAATCCTTTCTTTGCCTGATCCGTTTTGAACTTTTTCAAAATTTTGTCAAGGTATGTGCTTTGTGAAAGTCCTATTAAGTGTCTTGATCTATCTCTATAGATTTTGATGCCCAATATGTAAGCAGCTTCACCGAGGTCTTTCATTGAAAAACTTTTATTCAAGTATCCCTTTATGCTATCCAGAAATTCTATATCATTTCCAATTAATAATATGTCATCAACATATAAAACTAGAAATGCTACAAAGCTCCCACTCACTTTCTTGTAAATACAGGCTTCTCCAAAAGTCTGTATAAAACCATATGCTTTGATTACACTATCAAAGCGTTTATTCCAACTCCGAGATGCTTGCACCAGTCCATAAATGGAACGCTGGAGCTTGCACACTTTGTCAGCACCTTTTGGATCAACAAAACCTTCCGGCTGCATCATATACAACTCTTCTTCTAGAAATCCATTCAAGAATGCAGTCTTGACATCCATTTGCCAAATTTCATAATCATGAAATGCAGCAATAGCCAACATGATTCGGACAGACTTAAGCATCGCTATGGGTGAGAAAGTCTCATCGTAGTCAACCCCTTGAACTTGTCGAAAACCTTTCGCAACAAGTCGAGCTTTATAGACAGTAACATTACCATCAGCGTCAGTCTTCTTCTTAAAGATCCATTTATTCTCAATGGCTTGCCGATCATCGGGCAAGTCAACCAAAGTCCATACTTTGTTTTCATACATGGATCCCATCTCAGATTTCATGGCCTCTAGCCATTTTGCGGAATCTGGGCTCATCATCGCTTCCTCATAGTTCGTAGGTTCATCATGGTCAAGTAACATGACTTCCAGAATAGGATTACCGTACCACTCTGGTGCGGATCTTACTCTAGTAGACCTACGAGGTTCAGCAGAAACTTGATCTGAAGTTTCATGATCAATATCATTAGCTTCCTCACTAATTGGTGTAGTTGTCACAGGAACTGGTTCTCGTGATGAACTACCTTCCATTAAGGGAGTAGATACAGTTATCTCATCAAGTTCTACTTTCCTCCCACTCACTTCTTTCGAGAGAAACTCCTTCTCTAGAAAGGATCCATTCTTAGCAACGAATGTCTTGCCTTCGGATCTGTGATAGAAGGTGTACCCAACAGTTTCTTCTGGGTATCCTATGAAGACACATTTCTCCGATTTGGGTTCGAGCTTATCTGGTTGAAGTTTCTTCACATAAGCATCGCAGCCCCAAACTTTAAGAAACGACAACTTTGGTTTCTTGCCAAACCACAGTTCATAAGGCGTCGTCTCAACGGATTTAGATGGTGCCCTATTTAACGTGAATGCGGCCGTCTCTAAAGCATAACCCCAAAACGATAGCGGTAAATCGGTAAGAGACATCATAGATCGCACCATATCAAGTAAAGTACGATTACGACGTTCGGACACACCATTTCGTTGTGGTGTTCCAGGTGGTGTGAGTTGCGAAACTATTCCGCATTGTTTCAAATGTAAACCAAACTCGTAACTCAAATATTCTCCTCCACGATCAGATCGTAGAAACTTTATTTTCTTGTTACGATGATTTTCCACTTCACTCTGAAATTCTTTGAACTTTTCAAATGTTCCAGACTTGTGCTTCATCAAGTAGATATACCCATATCTGCTCAAATCATCTGTGAAGGTGAGAAAATAACGATATCTGCCTCGAGCCTCAACATTCATCGGACCACATACATCTGTATGTATGATTTCCAACAAATCTGTTGCTCTCTCCATAGTTCCGGAGAACGGTGTTTTAGTCATCTTGCCCATGAGGCACGGTTCGCAAGTACCAAGTGATTCATAATCAAGTGATTCCAGAAGTCCATCAGTATGGAGTTTCTTCATGCGTTTTACACCGATATGACCTAAACAGCAGTGCCACAAATAAGTTGCACTATCATTATCAACTCTGCATCTTTTGGCTTCAACATTATGAATATGTGTATCACTACTATCGACATTCAATAAAAATAGACCACTCTTCAAGGGTGCATGACCATAAAAGATATTACTCATATAAATAGAACAACCATTATTCTCTAATTTAAATGAATAACCGTCTCGCATTAAACAAGATCCAGATATAATGTTCATGCTCAACGCTGGCACCAAATAACAATTATTCAGGTCTAAAACTAATCCCGAAGGTAGATGTAGAGGTAGCATGCCGACCGCGATCACATCGACTTTGGAACCATTTCCCACGCGCATCGTCACCTCGTCCTTGGCCAGTGCTCGCTTATTCCATAGTCCCTGTTTCGAGTTGCAAATATTAGCAACAGAACCAGTATCAAATACCCAGGTGCTACTACAAGCTCTAGTTAGGTACACATCAATAACATGTATATCACATATACCTTTGCTCACTTTGCCATCCTTCTTATCCGCCAAATACTTGGCGCAGTTCCGCTTCCAGTGTCCAGTCTGCTTGCAGTAGAAGCACTCAGTTTCAGGCTTAGGTCCAGACTTGGGTTTCTTCTCTTGAGCAGCAACTTGCTTGCCGTTCTTCTTGAAGTTCCCCTTCTTCTTCCCTTTGCCCTTCTTCTTGAAACTAGTGGTCTTGTTAACCATCAACACTTGATGTTCCTTCTTGATTTCTACCTCCGCGGCTTTCAGCATCGCGAAGAGCTCGGGAATAGTCTTGTTCATCCCTTGCATATTATAGTTCATCACGAAGCTCTTGTAGCTTGGTGGCAGTGATTGGAGAATTCTGTCAATGACACTATCATCAGGAAGATTAACTCCCAGTTGAATCAAGTGATTCTTATACCCAGACATTCTGAGTATGTGTTCACTGACAGAACTATTCTCCTCCATCTTGCAGCTGTAGAACTTATTGGAGACTTCATATCTCTCAATCCGCCGGGCATTTGCTTGAAATATTAACTTCAACTCCTGGAACATCTCATATGCTCCATGACGTTCAAAACGTCGTTGAAGACCCGGTTCCAAGCCGTAAAGCATGGCACACTGAACTATGGAGTAGTTATCAGCTTTGCTCTGCCAGACGTTCTTAACATTGTCAGTTGCATCAGCAGCAGGCCTGGCACCCAGCGGTGCTTCCAGGACGTAACTCTTCTGTGCAGCAATGAGGATAATCCTCAGGTTACAGACCCAGTCCGTGTAATTGCTACCATCATCTTTCAACTTTGCTTTCTCAAGGAACGCATTAAAATTCAACGGAACAACAGCACGAGCCATCTATTTACAAACAAACATAGACAAGCAAGATACTATCAGGTACTAAGTTCATGATAAATTTAAGTTCAATTAATCATATTACTTAAGAACTCCCACTTAGACAGACATCTCTCTAGACATCTAAGTGATCACGTGATCCAAATCAACTAAACCATAACCGATCATCACGTGAGATGGAGTAGTTTTCAATGGTGAACATCACTATGTTGATCATATCTACTATATGATTCACGTTCGACCTTTCGGTCTCCGTGTTCCGAGGCCATATCTGCATATGCTAGGCTCGTCAAGTTTAACTTGAGTATTCTGCGTGTGCAAAACTGGCTTGCACCCGTTGTAGATGGACGTAGAGCTTATCACACCCGATCATCACGTGGTGTCTCGGCACGATGAACTTTGGCAACGGTGCATACTCAGGGAGAACACTACTTGATTATTTTAGTGAGAGATCATCTTAAAATGCTGCCGTCAATCAAAGCAAGATAAGATGCATAAAGGATAAACATCACATGCAATCAATATAAGTGATATGATATGGCCATCATCATCTTGTGCTTGTGATCTCCATCTTCGAAGCACCGTCATGATCAACATCGTCACCGACGCGACACCTTGATCTCCATCGTAGCATCGTTGTCGTTACGCCATCTATTGCTTCTACGACTATCGCTACCGCTTAGTGATAAAGTAAAGCAATTACAGGGCGTTTGCATTTCATACAATAAAGCGACAACCATATGGCTCCTGCCAGTTGCCGATAACTTCGGTTACAAAACATGATCATCTCATACAATAAAATATAGCATCACGTCTTGACCATATCACATCACAACATGCCCTGCAAAAACAAGTTTGACGTCCTCTACTTTGTTGTTGCAAATTTTACGTGGCTGCTACGGGCTTAGCAAGAACCGTTCTCACCTACGCATCAAAACCACAACGATAGTTTGTCAAATAGACTCTGTTTTAACCTTCGCAAGGACCGGGCGTAGTCACACTCGGTTCAACTAAAGTGAGAGAGACAGACACCCGCCAGCCACCTTTAAGCACGAGTGCTCGTAACGGTGAAACCAGTCTCGCGTAAGCGTACGCGTAATGTCGGTCCGGGCCGCTTCATCTCACAATACCGCTGAACCAAAGTATGACATGCTGGTAGGCAGTATGACTTATATCGTCCACAACTCACTTGTGTTCTACTCGTGCATATAACATCAACGCATAAAACCTAGGCTCTGATACCACTGTTGGGGAACGTAGTAATTTCAAAAAAATTCCTACGCACACGCAAGATCATGGTGATGGCATAGCAACGAGAGGGGAGAGTGTTCGTCCACGTACCCTCGTAGACCGTAAGCGGAAGCGTTAGCACAACGCGGTTGATGTAGTCATACGTCTTCACGATCCGACCGATCCAAGCACCGAACGTACGGAGCCTCCGAGTTCAGCACACGTTCAGCTTGATGACGATCTCCGGCCCTCCGATCCAGCAAAGGCTCCGGAGATGAGTTCCGTCAGCACGACGGCGTGATGACGATGATGATGTTCTACCGGCGCAGGGCTTCGCCTAAGCTCCGCGACGATATGACCGAGGTGGAATATGGTGGAAGGGGGCACCACACACGGCTAAGGAACGATCCGTAGATCAACTTGTGTCTATGGGGTGCCCCCTTCCCCCGTATATAAAGGAGGGAGGGGGGAGGTCGGCCGGCCCCTTTGGGCGCGCCAAGGGAGGAGGAATCCTCCTCCTAGTAGGAGTAGGATTCCTCCTTTCCTACTCCTACTAGGAGGGGGAAGGAAGGGGAGAGGGGGGGAAGGAAAGGGGGCCCCCCTTTCCTTCCCCCCCTCTCCCCTTCCTTCCCCCTCCTAGTAGGAGTAGGAAAGGAGGAATCCTACTATAGTCCAATTCGGACCAGAGGGATAGGGGGCGCGCGGCCCACCCTGGCCGCCCCTCTCTCTTCCCACCTAGGCCCATGTGGCCCATTAACTCTCCCGGGGGGTTCCGGTAACCCCCCCGGCACTCCGGTTTTCTCCGAAAACTCCCGGAACCTTTTCGGTGTCCGAATATAGTCGTCCAATATATCAATCTTTATGTCTCGACCATTCCGAGACTCCTCGTCATGTCCGTGATCACATCCGGGACTCCGAACAAACTTCGGTACATCAAAACTTATAAACTCATAATAAAACTATCATCGAAACGTTAAGCGTGCGGACCCTACGGGTTTGAGAACTATGTAGACATGACCTAAAACCATTCTCGGTCAATAACCAATAGCGGGACCTGGATGCCCATATTGGTTCCTACATATTCTTCGAAGATCTTTATCGGTCAAACCGCATAACAACATACTTTGTTCCCTTTGTCATCGGTATGTTACTTGCCCGAGATTTGATCGTCGGTATCCAATACCTAATTCAATCTCGTTACCGGCAAGTCTCTTTACTCGTTCCGTAATACGTCATCTCATAAATAACTCATTAGTTACATGCTTGCAAGGCTTAGGTGATGAGTATTACCGAGAGGGCCCAGAGATACCTCTCTAACAATCGGAGTGACAAATCCTAATCTTGAATTATGCCAACCCAACATGTACCTTCGGAAACACCTGTAGAGCACCTTTATAATCACCCAGTTACGTTGTGACGTTTGGTAGCACACAAAGTGTTCTTAAGGTAAACGGGAGTTGCACAATCTCATAGTTGTAGGAACTTTGTATAAGTCATGAAGAAAGCAATAGCAGTATACTAAACGATCAGGTGCTAGGCTAACAGAATGGGTCATGTCAATCACATCATTCTCCTAATGATGTGATCCCATTAATCAAATGACAACACATGTCTATGGTCAGGAAACATAACCATCTTTGATTAATGAGCTAGTGAAGTAGAGGCATACTAGTGACTATGTGTTTGTCTATGTATTCACACATGTATCATGTTTCCGGTTAATACAATTCTAGCATGCATAATAAACATTTATCATGATATGAGGAAATAAATAATAACTTTATTATTGCCTCTAGGGCATATTTCCTTCAACCTTAGTTGCGATCTTCATCGCATTTGTTGTTGCATTTAAATTCTTTAGCTAGAGAGTTATTTGTATGTTGCATTTAATTAAGTGTTGTATATGAACTTTATGTATGAACTTTATGTATGAGCTTGTATTAATTTGGTGTATTCAGTGTTGTGTAATGAAGATGAGCCGACAATGGATGTATGATGACCGATGCTCTCCCAAGTTCATTAATGGCGTGCATACTTTTCTGCGGACCGCTAAGGCAAACAAGCGGGCGGATGGTTTTATGCCTTGTCCATGTGCTGGCTGTAAGAATGGTCACATTTACTCTACGTCAAAAAACCATTCACGTCCACCTATTTAAGTCCGGTTTCATGCCCCACAATAATGTTTGGACCAAGCACGGAGAAATAGGGGTTATGATGGAAGACAATGAAGAAGAAGAGGACGACGATGGCTATCCTGGCCATGGGTTCCCTGAATACGATGATACAACAATGGGGGAAGAAGTTGAGCCGGCAATGCGGGAAGAAGCTGAAGAAGAGGCATCAGATGAGCCCGCTGATCATCTAGGTCGGGCCATTGCTGATGCAAAGAGAAACTACACAAGTGATCTGGAGAGGACGAAGTTGCAGCGCATGTTAGAGGATCACAAGAAATTGTTGTACCCGAATTGCGAAGCTGACAAAAAAAGGTTGGGCACCACACTTGAATTGCTACAATGGAAGGCAGAGAATGGTGTATCTGACAAGGGATTTGGAAAGTTGCTGGTAATGATAAAGAATATGCTTCCAAAGGACAACGAATTGCCCGAGAGTACGTATGAAGCAAAGAAGGTTGTCTGCCCTCTAGGGTTAGAGGTGCAAAAGATACATGCATGCCCTAATGACTGCATCCTCTACCGCGGTGAGTACGAGGATTTGAACGCTTGCCCGGCATGCAGTGCATTGCGTTATAAGATCAGTCGCGATGACCCTGGTGATGTCGAGGGCGAGCGCCCCAGGAAGAAGATTCCTGCTAAGGTGATGTGGTATGCTCCTATAATACCACGGTTGAAACGTTTGTTCCAAAACAAAGAGCATGCGAAGGCGATGCGGTGGCATGCAGAAGACCGTAAGAAAGACGGAAAGTTGAGAGTACCCGCTGACGGTTCGCAGTGGAGAAAAATCAAGAGAAAGTACTGGGGTAGTTTGCAGGTGACCCAAGGAACGTATGGTTTGGTCTAAGCGCAGATGGCATTAATCCTTTTGGGGAGCAGAGCAGCAACCATAGCACGTGGCCTATGACTCTATGTTTGTATAACCTTCCTCCTTGGTTGTGCATGAAGCGGAAGTTCATTATGATGCCAGTGCTCATCCAAGGCCCTAAGCAACCCGGCAAAGACATTGATGTGTACCTAAGGCCATTAGTTGAAGAACTATTATAGCTGTGGAATGGAACAGGTGTACGTGCATGGGATGAGCACGGACAGGAAGAATTTGACCTAAAGGCGTTGCTGTTCGTGACCATCAATGATTGGCCTGCTCTCAGTAACCTTTTAGGACAGACAAACAAGGGATACCGCGGATGCACACACTGTTTGGATGATATCGACAGTATATATTTGGATAGTTGTAGGAAGAATGTGTACCTGGGACATTGTCGATTTCTTCCGACAAGGCATCCCGTAAGAAAGAAAGGCAAGCATTTCAAAGGTGAGGCGGATCACCGGACGAAGCCTCGCCACCATACTGGTGCTGATGTACATGATATGGTCAAGGATTTGGAGGTAACCTTTGGAAAGGGTCCTGGCGGAAAACCTATTCTGAAGGACGCTGACGGACGCGCACCCATGTGGAAGAAGAAATCTATATTTTGGGACCTGCCATATTTGAAAGACCTAGAGGTCCGCTCCGCAATCGACGTGATGCACGTGACAAAGAATCTTTGCGTGACCCTGCTTGGCTTTTTGGGCGTGTATGGGAAGAAAAAAGATACACCAGAGGCACGGGAGGACCAGCAATGTATGCACGGAAAAGACGGCATACATCAGGGTCAGGCCAGATACGCTCTTACCAAAGAAGATAAGGAAATCTTCTTCGAATGCGTGCTCAGCATGAAGGTACCTTCTGGCTTCTTGTCGAATATAAAGGGAATAATAAATATGGCAGAGAAAAAGTTCCAGAACCTAAAGTCTCATGACTGCCACGTGATTATGATGCAGCTCCTTCGGTTGCATTGAGGGGGCTTCTACCGGAAAACGTTCGATTAGCCATTGTGAAGCTATGTGCATTCCTTAATGCAATCTCTCAGAAGGTAATCGATCCAGAAATCATACCAAGGTTACAGAATGATTTGGTGCAATGTCTTGTCAGTTTCGAGTTGGTGTTCCCACCATCCTTTTTCAACATCATGACGCACGTCCTAGTTCACCTTTGCGAAGAGATTAACGTTTTGGGTCCTGTATTTCTACACAATATGTTCCCCTTTGAAAGGTTCATGGGAGTCTTGAAGAAATATGTTCATAACCGTGCTAGGCTAGAAGGAAGCATCTCGAAGGGCCATGAAAATGAGGAGGTCATTGAGTTTTGTATTGACTTCATTCTTGACCTTAAGCCGATTGGTGTTCCTGAATCACGGTATAAGGGCAGACTGGAAGGAAAAGGCACGCTAGGAGGGCATCAAATAATATGTATGAACGGGCATTCTCTCACTGAAGCACACTACACAGTTCTACAGAATTCCGCCTTGGTGGCTCCGTATATGGAGGAACACAAGAATTTTCTACAGTCCAAACACCCGGAGAAGTCTGGCGACTGGATTACACGCGAACAAACGAGGACTTTCGCTGGTTGGTTGCAGAAACGTGCCCTGAATGATGGCGATATTCAAAATGACATGTACTCGCTGTCCCAGTTACCATCTTCGAATATAATGACTTTCAAAGGGTACCAGATAAATGGGAATACATTTTACACGATCGCCCAAGATAAGAAGAGCACCAACCAAAACAGTGGTGTCCGCTTTGATGCAAAAACCAACACGGGAAAGGAAACATATTATGGTTACATAGAGGACATATGGGAACTTAACTATGGATCAGGTGATTTGAAGGTCCCTTTGTTTCGATGCAAATGGGTCAATATGACACGAGGCGGGGTAACGGAAGACCCGCAGTACGGAATGACAACAGTGGATCTGAACAATCTTGCGTATGCAGACGAACCATTCGTCCTAGCCAATGATGTGGCGCAGGTTTTTTATATGAAAGACATGTCTACCAGGCCGAGAAAAAGAAAAGATAAGGAAGCGAATGGATCATACGACGAGCCAAAGCGCCACATAGTTCTTTCAGGAAAAAGAAACATCGTGGGAGTGGATGACAAGACAGACATGTCAAAAGATTATGAAAAGTTTGATGAAATTGCTCCATTCACAGTGAATATTGACCCGAGCATCCAGTTAAATGATGAAGATTTTCCATGGCTACGGCGCAAAGGGACACACGCGAAGAAAAAGTTTCACACCCAAAGATCTAGGATGTGATCGGCTTCACTATCATCACTTTCTTCTGTGTTTCACTCCTAGGAGGGAATGTCTGTAATAGTTAGGGTAGTTATGTGTTTTGGCATTTGAAACGCGAAGAAATTTTATGTGCAAACAAATTCTTTTCATGCATTTACTGATTTTTTCCAGCTAAATGACCCTGAAATTGAAAAGCATTTCAAATGAACTCAAAAAAGGTTGAAAGTTGGCATGGTATCATAATTTCATACAAATAGCATGTGCAAAAAAGTAGAGAGGGTTACAGCAAAAACTGGATGCACTTCGTGTACAAAATCGACAATCTCTTTCGAAGTATCAGGGTTTCCGACGAAAACTGAACTGTTACAAAGGCATTTCATTTTTTAAATAACCTAAGCATTACCAAATTGAATATAATGATAAAACACACTAATATTAAACATAAGAAAAAAGAATCACTGAAAAAACTTTTTTCAAAGTTAAGTTATTCACAAACTAGTGATTCACACAAATTTCAAATAATTCAAAATTTAAACTATTCAAATTTGAAAACTACCGGCACTAACAGAAAGTTTGTAATTTTTTGTACCTAAAGCAAAAATATTCACAAAGAAACTCTAAATACAGCAAAAAAACAACTCAATAAATAAAACAAAAATAAATAAAGCGAAAAGAATTAAGAAAATAAAAAAGCCCGCCTACTGGGCCAAAGCGGCCTGCATACGACTATGAACACAACCTTTAGTTGGGCCAGGATGCAGGCCCGCAAAGGCCTAGTAGGCCCACTGGGCGAAGAGGACAGGTAGGCCCAGTAGGCCTACTTAGGAGAGGAGCTCGAAAGAGCTACCGCACTGGGGCTTATAAACCAGTGCGGTAGCCCCTTGACTAGCGAGGTGGGACTAAACTTGCACACCGCCTGGAGCCAGCGCAACCCCTTTAGTACCGGGTTGTGGCTCCAACCGGTACTAAAGACCCCCTCCCATTTAGTACCGGTTGGTGCCACGACCCGGTACTAAAGGGGGTGCGCTTCCCGCCGCTTGGCCTGGCCAAAACAGACCTTTAGTACCGGTTGGTGGCTCCAACCGGTACTAAAGGTCCATCCTATATATACAACACTTGAAAAAAATTCAGTTTCCCTCTGTTTCCTCCCTTCGTCGCGCCGCCCTGCCCCGATCGACGTCGTCCCTGTTGACGTCGCCGCCCCCGCCCCTCGTCGCCGACCCCGGCCGTCCCCGCCCCTCGTCGCCGCCCCCGTCGACGTCGCCGCCCCGACCGTCCCCGTACCCGTCGTCCCCATCGTCCCCGTCGCCGCGCCCCGCCGGCGCCCCGCCCCGTCGTCGCCGCCCGTCCCGTCGCCACGGCCGCCCTGCCCCGTCGTCGCCGCCCCGTCCCGTCGCCCCGTCGTCGCCGCCCTGTCCCGTCGCCTCGTCATCGCCTCGCCGGTGAGCTCGCCCCGGCCGCCATGTCCACACACACACACTACACACACACACACACACATACACACACACACACACATTAGTTTGTTTGTTATAAATTTTTCTGTTTTTTAGTTATAGAAATGTTAGAAATTATTCTGTTTTTTAGTTATATAAATATTAGAAATGTTAGTTATATAGAAATGTTATAAATGTTTTCTGTTTTTAGTTATAGAAATATTTATAGAAATGTTAGCAATTTTTCTGTTTTTTAGTTATATAAATATTAGAATTGTTATGGAAATGTTAGTTATATAATCAGAAAATTTTGAATTAGTTTTAGTTATATGAATTAGATTAATGTCAAATTGTTAGAATTTGCATATATATAGAATTTTAGTTATCACAATCCAATCATTTAAAAAATGTTACTTTTTGCGGGCATATAGTATTTGTTCCCGACGATATGCCCGGCCCGCATCCTCGCCGTCGACCCGTTCGCGACGACGTCCTGCTTCAGGGGACCCATGTCCGGGACTGGGCTCCGCTGGGCTGGCACTGGGAGGTGCTACCTGGAGGGGGGCGCCGCTTGGTGAGGAACCCGATCTCGGGTCCCGTCGTCGACCCTGATCTTCTTTGGTGGCGTTCGCGTGGGCCACATTCGGTGCAGAGGCAGCCGGCCCCGCCGGAGGTGGTGCGTCGCCGTGTCAGGGAGGAAGATGAGCACGTCCATCGCTACATGGCTGCTATGGACGACGTCAGGTTCTCCACTACTTGGCGGGTTCTTTGGGCAGATGACCGGAGATATAATCCTGTGATGGTTCCTTCTCTTTGGGTGTGCACCGCCTGCGCCCCAGGAACCGCGAGTGGTGCCCTAGATTCTTCTATAGTACTCGATCTTTATTAGGTACCTAGCCAGTGATGTATTCGATATATAATATTCGAGACGATGTATTCGAGATTATATATATTAAGATGATGATGTATTCGAGATTATATATTCGAGACGATGTATTCGAGATTCAGTTTTTCCTTATTGATTAATTGCATCCATGCATTGTAATTTGAATACTAAATTGTTTTATATTTCTTCTGTATTAGTAAAGTAAAAGCTATGGCGGACAATACCGGCAGAGAGAGAGAGAGAGAGAAGATGAATTGTTCGACATCATATGCAGCCCTCACAGGCTAGATGATCTGAATGAAGCAGATGACGGCTCCCAATATCTGAACAATACCGGAGAGGGTGATGAAAAGATATTCGATCTCGATGACCGAGCTGATGAAGTCATGAACTATGATTATGATTATGATGACATAGACAATGTTTGTGATGACACAGACAATGCTGATCTTCAAATAACAAAGACTACCGGCGAGGTATATTTATATAAGCATGCATCAGGGTGATCATCACATGTTTTTTTATTGAAGTTATATTAACGAATCGTTCTTTCTTCTTTCAGCCCTCCGGATCGAGAAAATCTGCTTCTACAGACAGCAAGACAAAGCGAGGCCCGGGCAGATTGTTGAAGGATGGTGTAAAGTACCACATCGAATCCATCAAACTTAGTGGCGAACCCCTCACGCCTAAGAACGTTGCGGACAAGTGGACTCGTCAGTGCGGAGTTCTTGTGAAGGACAAACTCCCGATCTCCATTCAAGAATGGAAAGAGCCAAAGACTAAACGTCCAGATGTTACTTGGGTCGACGACAAAGCCAAAAAGACCTTTTGAAATCTCTGATGGAACATTTCACCCTACCAGATCATTTAACTGAAGCAGATGTGGAGAAAGTCAAGGCCGCTGCTCTTAAGAAGATGGCAATTGCATTCAACACCCACAAGAAAACTGTATGGGCCAACTACCTCGCTAATGAAAGGAAGACTCCAGATTTCAAGGGAACACTGGAGAAGCAAAGAGAGCACTGGGACGATTTCGTGACCTTCAAGGATTCGGAATTATCTAAGGAACGGTCGATGAAAAACAAGGCAAATGCCGCAAGAAAGACGCAGTTCCATAGGCTGGGTCCAGGTGGCTACGCGGTGGGATTGCCTAAGTGGGATAAGTCTGAGCAAGAGATGGAGGATGCAGGGGTCACTCCGGTTACTAGGAACTGGCCCCCCAGGTGCAGAACTTGGTTCTATGTGCATGGGGGAGCGTTGGACCCGAAGACAGGTGAAGTTTCGCGGAAGGCAAGTCTAAAAGGAGCCAAACAAAAGATAATTAACGCAATAGAAGAAGCTCGAAGGGGGGTGTTCACGCCCAACAGAGAGAACGACGAGCTTACGCGCGCCCTGAGAAATCCTGAACACCCGGGAAGAACACGAGGCAAGGGCGTTATTCCCTGGTATGAGGGCTTTTCAGAATGGAACGAGGACTACAGGACCTGTGCAAGAAGGAAGATGGAGGAGGAGAAGAAAAGGAAGCTAGAGGAAGTAGGACGCAGGACGCCTTCAAGGCCTAGAAGCAAGGCACGCGGACCTGGCACTCAAATTCCAGCAGCAGCAACAGCAGATCGACTCACTTAGCCAGGAAAGGGGGTCTCAGCAGCGGCAGCAGCAAGCGGATGATCGTCCAGCATTGGATAGCACTGTCCCATCCATGCCGAGAAGCAGCGTTGGTTCTGCCCCGGGCGACACACTGCTGGATACATACCCTGTGGATGACATCATAGAGAACACTAATTGTGAGCTACACTCCAAAAATGAAGAACATATCCATGAAGGTGGCGGACGGCGTTGCTTTTCCAGTTACCCCCGAAGCAACCTACCATTGCATCCCGATTCCAGAGGGCTATGCTTGTGTCATGGTTGATGAAGTGGTGGACCCATATTCGGGGCTAACGCTTGACATTCCTGGAGGTGAAGACAAGCGCACACTGGGAGAGGCCATACATCGTATCATCCTATGAAGAAAGGATTGCATCATCTTTCGAAGTCCACCGACACCGCGTCATCTGCCGACTCCTCCTCGAAGTCCGCCACCGAGTCAGCAGACTCCCGCTCCTCCAAGTCCACGAACGCGTGAGCCGACTCCTCCTTGAAGTCCGCCACCTCCTCCAAGTCCTCGAACGCGTGAGCTGACTCCTCCGGTTTCAAGTCCGGCACAATGTCATGCCACTTCTCCGGTTTCAAGTCCGGCACCGTGTCAGGCCAAACCTCCTGCTTCAAGTCCGGCACATCGTCAGGCCACTTCTCCTGGTCCAACTCCACGTCAGTCGTCTCCGCCGTCTCAGCAATCGCAGAAGAGACATGCCGCAGCTTTGGTGCGTAGCGGTACGAGTCGAGGTAGTTCAGGAAGTACAGGCGGAGGCAAGCGATATAAATATGGTCCAAGCCTCACTCCTCTTCCTCAGAGGCCTTACGACATGACTAAGGAGCAAAACACAGCCATAGTGCAAGCCCAATTGGATGCCCATTTTGGACTGAAACCGGCACCGCCGCCAAAGGAGAAAGTGCCTGAGAAAGTAATTGACCACTTTATTCGTATGGCTAGAGAACCAGCTCCCAAGCCTGTTGACTCATACTATGAGCACCAAATCAGGAAGGCACATCGAGCACGACTACAGAAGGAAGCGAGCTCAAGATCGATCCAACAAGCAGCTGGCAAAAAATGCGGGAAAACCGTTCCCCAGTTGGGAGAACAGGCGGCGCAAGCGATCCCCCTGCTTGTTGTGCCAACAACACATGAGAGGAGTAGTACGCGCGCCAAATATTATTGTGGGCAAACCGTTAGCATTCCCCAGCATGGCGATGTGGTAATAACAGAGGATCATATAATGCAGGCTCAAATGCTCAATATCTCTGTTGGACAACTCCTCGAAATCGAGCCCATGCCTACGCTTAAAGAATTGGAAATAGCATGGCAATATGTCCGGGTCAAACCTTTGGTCCATCCAGACAAGGTCAAGGACCTCCCAACGAGAATGTATCAATTGCATCAATGGTACATGAACATTATCAAGATTTCCAATCGAGAGTCCCTCATGGTGAATGTCAAGCATGAGCCTTATTACCATGAGAAAGCTCTGACCATTGAGTATCCAGAACTATTTCAGTTATACAATCAAGACGCACTCGACAAGTCTATCGTCAGTTGCTATTGTCTGTAAGTGATTTCTTTCTGTAATTTAAGTCTCAAGCTAGTTATGTAGTGATAATTTTGATCAATCATTACATGTAATTATCCTCACTATATTCTTTTTCTGTGGTATTATATGCAGGATGAAGATGTATGAAATGAAAAAAGCTGGACGCTATGGCGTTGGGTTCATTGACCCAAATACCATTAATCAGAACATATGGCAGATTGAACATTGTCAAGCTGTTGTAGAGGAAAGCATGCTAGAGTTCTTGAAGCGCCTCAATACCAATGAAGATATACTACTTCCTTACAACTTCCCGTGAGTCACACTGTCTTGTACTACAAATTCTGTTTTTGCTTACTAGCTAGCTAGATGTTAATAATTAAGTGTATACGGTTTACGGTAGTTGATTAATTTTATGCACATGCCCGCTTAATTAAGACATGCAAACGTGTGCGTATGCAGTTGGCACTGGGTCTTGTTAGACATTAAAGTTGAGGAAGGAAAAGTTGAATTACTGGACTCACTAACTAAAGAAGATAAAGACTGCACCATCGTGAAGGGGATAGTCAACAGGTAATTTCAATCATTATTAACTATATCTCGGCCTATTAATTATTAGTTCGTCATTTCCTGATATGAACTATTTAATAACCCCTTTATTAATTTTCTTTACCGGCGGGCAGGGCAAGGGCAAAGTTCATCAAGGTGACACCAGGCACGGGGCCAAAAAAGTTGTTTTGGCATCGACCCTTGGTAAGTAATTAAGTAGTACTAGCTAGCTACCATCTCTTTAATTCTTGTTTCAATATCATTAATTAATTATCATGCTTGATTAATCATTATCTGATTCAATTCCATTCTCGTAAAGGCCCTGAGGCAGGCGCCGGGGAATAATCTGTGTGCATACTACGTTTGTGAGAACATTCGCATGAAGACGTGCGAAAGGAGCAGATCTGATAGACATGATTGGGTACGTTTGTCAGAACACTATTCACACCATTATCGATATCTAGTCATACAACTAACACACATGCATATTGATCTCCTTCTTAACAGTTCAGATTGGTGCGGGATAAGCTCCTACCATCGGACCGCATACAAGCACTTCAAGAGGAAATAGCCGGATTTTTGCTCGACCAGGTCATAGATCCCAAAGGAGAATACTATTACCCGCTACCGCCCCCATGAACCACTTGTCATTGTGCTCCGGAGGCACCAAAGGCAACATATGTAGGAGAAATTGTATATGTATATACATGTGTATGTGTGAATAATTAATGGTGTTGGTTTGTGAGACATTCGATGATATATATATATATGCGGTTCTACGTACGAGAAAATCTATTTATATATATGCATAACATGTACAATTTGTAGTATCGTGAAATAACAGCAAACAAAAAAATTGAATGGAAAATAAATCAAACCCCCTCCCCCCAAATATTTAGTACCGGTTGGTGTTACCAACTGGTACTAATGCCCTACGCGCACCCCGGGCCTGGCTCATGCCGCGTGGTGGCACTTTAGCGCCGGTTCGTGACGAACCGGTACTAAAGGGGGGGGGGGCGACACTAAAGGTCGTTACGAACCGGCACTAAAGCCCGGTTCTGCACTAGTGTCATGAAAACATAATAGGTTTAGATCTGAAATCATGGCACTCGGGTCCTAGTGACAAGCATTAAGCATAGCAGAGTCATAGCAACATCAATCTCAGAACATAGTGGATACTAGGGATCAAACCCTAACAAAACTAACTTAATTACATGGTAAATCTCATCCAACCCATCACCGTCCAGCAAGCCTACAATGAAATTACTCACGCACGGCGGTCATCATCATGAAATTGATGATGTAGGATGGTTGATGATGACGACGGCGACGGATTCCCCTCTCCGGAGCCCCGAACGGACTCCAGATCAGCCCTCCGAGAGGTTTTAGGGCTTGGTGGCGGCTCCGTATCGTAGAACGTGATGAATCCTTCTTCACTTTTTTTTCTCCGTGAAAGCAAATATATGGAGTTGGAGTTGAGGTCGGTGGACGTCCAGGGGGCCCACGAGGCAGGGGGGCGCCCTAGGGGAGGGGGCACCCCCCACCCTCGTGACCAGGGTGTGGGCCCCCTGACGTTATTTCTTTCGCCAATATTTTTTATTAATTCTGAAAAGTGTCTCTGTGGATTTGCAGGTCATTCCGAGAACTTTTATTTCTGCAGAAAAATAACACCATGGCAGTTCTACTGAAAACAGCGTCAGTCCGGGTTAGTTCCATTCAAATCATGCAAGTTAGAGTCCAAAATAAGGGCAAAAGTGTTTGGAAAAGTAGATACGACGGAGACATATCAGGGTTAGGGTTGTGGTTATTGTTAAGTGGGGGTTAGGGTTATTGTTTCATATCTATGTTAGGGCTTATGTGTTTTGTGCAAATATTGGGTTAAGTACTTATTGGATATATTTGTGCTTTTCGATTATTTTAGGGATCAGAAGAACATGTGTTTATGTTCATCATTGGATAAAGAGGCCTTTTTGGAAAGGCAATGTTGGGCCGAACCTGGATGAGCTTGACATGGTGTTTGAGAGTAGTCCTAGCTATGCGGATGTCTTGGAACAAGTGAGGAAGAATTTGAATTGGATGGACCCAAGTGACGTTGTTGAGTTGGAGGCAAGGCATAATGTTGGTTTTGGAATGCACATCCATTGGAAGACAATGCGTGTGAACTCCGAGCAACGTTGGGTTGCATACAAGGAGACAGTTGCCAAATCTCTAGACAAGGCTCTTGAGTTATTTGCCTCCAAGAAGGTTGAGTCTAGTTTGCATTTGTACTTGAACCGGAACCCCTCCCTGGTGGTTGCTATTACTCCCCCACCCATGAACCAAGATCAAATGAGTGAACCTCATTTGACGCAACAAGTTTGGCCAACATTGAGCTTGCTTTCAAACAACCAAAATGCAGCTTTTCAAGAGGAGAATGATGAGTACGAGGAGGATGACAACGAAGTTGATCTCCAGGACAACAATGTGGGTGACCTCGACAAATATCATGTGCAAGAGACAATGGACCAATCCATCCCTTTTTCCCGTGCATATGCATTGGACTCGGATGATGATGGTCCCGATGAAGAAGTTGATGAGGAGGGGTTCACGCCGAAGGAGGCTGAAGCATGTAAGAAGGTATTCCGGCGGGATCACAAGACCCCATTGTTCAAGGATCTTAGTCTCGCGGATGAAGCTGTTGTAGATGGTGGCAAATGTATATCTGTTGGAGGTAGGCCAAGTTCTCACCGTGATTTGGAAGACGGCAAGAACGGGATATATCCCGGTTGTGAGTTTGAATCCTTCTTGGAATTGAAAATGTGGCTCGACAATTACTTGGTTACGCATTATCGTCCACATAGAATGGCCAACTCGGACATCAATGTGCGTTACACGGTTAAATGTGAAGTGCCAAGATGTCCATGGATTGTGCGTGCAAGACCATGGAAAGGAGGTCCCACTTGGCGCATGAGTTGTGTACCAAGTCACATGTGCCGACACAAGAATGCGGATGGCAAGCTTGTGTCCCAAGAACACAGACAACTCACGTCCGAGTTCATCGCTTACAGGTTTTCCAACCAAATATCCACACTTCCAACAATGAGCATTAAGAGTGTCATTGACTTTGTGAAAGCCATCTTTCATTATGAGGTCGAGTACGGCAAGGTATGGAAGGCGAAGCAAGCCGCGTTCAAGATGTTGTATGGCAATTGGGAGGAAGCATACAACTAGACTCCCTAGGTTGTTGTTAGCTATGGCCGCCACAAACCCAGGCATGGTTCACGTGGCCGAGCCTCATGGGCACCAAACATTGATTCACAAAGGGAGGAACGTCCGAGTATTTGGCCGTGCATTTTTTGCTTTTGAGCAATGCGTGAGGGCTTTTGAGCATTGTCGTCCCGTCATCGCCATTGATGGCACGTCCTTGACCCGACAATACAAGGGCACTATATTGGTTGCAATAGCAAGTGATGCCAATAACCGGGTGTTGCCTTTGGCTTTCGCTTTGGTTGAGGTGGAGAACAATGATAAATGGGAGTAGTTCTTGCGTCAATTGAGAACAAGGATATTACCGGCTGAAAGGGAAATTTGTGTCATATCGGATCGCCATCCAGGAATTCTAAACGCGGTGGTGGTTGACATTCTCGGAAATGCAAAGTTGCACCATCGATGGTGCATGAGGCACTTTTGTGCAAACTTTTATAGGGCATGTGGTATCAAGGAGTTGGCCAATGATCTTCAGGATTGTTGTCTCGCTTCCTCCGACAAGAGGTTCGCCAACTTGTACAATGCATTGCTCACACACAAGAAACTTGATCCCGGTGGTCTTGACTTTATCAATAGGAACATTGCATAAAGGAATAAGTGGGCACGTGCTTTCGATGGAGATGGCCGGAGGTACGGTCAAATGACAAGCAACATGACAGAATGCTTCAATAAGGTGCTCAAGGGTGTACATGCATTACCCGTGACGACAATAGTTCAATACACATTTGACAAGATGAATGCGTACTTTTAAAAGTACTCAATGGAGACGGATAAGTAGATTGCTGGTGAGAACAAGGAAAAGCACAAGTACAATTTCCCACCCAAGGTTGAAGAATGGTTGGAATTTCAATCACGGAAGGCAGACTCCCAAGAAGCTGTACGTATATGACGACAACGATTGGATGTATGAAGTGAAAGAGCCTGGAGGAACCACAAACGATGGCCACCAACACGGAGGTCGGGCTTTCAAGGTCTCCCTAACACGGTGTGATTGCACTTGCATGAGGCCATCGTTGCTTCATCTCCCATGCTCGCACTTGTTAAACACATCTCGTGTTACGAATGTGGACGTCAATCACCCTCTTACCGTGCACGATGCGAGACGGAGGTTCGTCGAGCGGATCCAGGTGAAAACCTTGTTCTCGGCTTGTTGCCAAGACCAACGATGGCAGCATAGTTTTGTGTCGTTACCTTATTGAAGGCATTGTCGTGGAGAAGCTCCAGACCTCTATCTGCTACCTTCGGGGGAAACCCTAGATCAGTAGATCGTATAACGGCGACTCTCTGGTGTCGTTTCCCCCTTGGGGGCGTCATTCTTGGAGGTGTACACGGGCTCGAGGGACCAGTGGACGGCTTCTTTTGGTGGAGCGGTGCTTCATCTTACTCATTGATGGCGGCGGATCTCGACGGCGTGGCGCAGTGGAGACTCGGTGTCCGATGCGCGGAGATGGGCTCGCGCAGGAGGAGGACGCTTGTGTGGCGTCATGGTGGCGTCGATGGCAAAGAAGACTGGCAAGGTCGGTGTGTTAGTTTCTGCTCTGAGAATGAATTAATGGAAGACGACGACGACGACACATGATGAGAGTGCATCAGACCGGTTTGTACCCCAAGCCCACTATGTGGCTCGGTTGATACATACTCCCTCCATTTTTATTTACTCCGCATAGGTTTGCAACGAAGTTTATGTAGTCAAAAATATTATTAACATGTACAATAACAAAGCAATGCCATTAGGTTCAGTACTGAACATACCTTCCTTGGCATCATCATATAAATTTTGTCAGGGTAAATATGTATATTCTTCTTTTTCTATAAAAAAGCTTGGTAAAACTTTACGAAGTTTGACTTGAGTCGACTCTAATAATATGCAGAGCAAATGGAAACGGAGAGAGTAGTTGTTTTCAAGGAAATAAATAGATAGATAAATTGGGAATTTAGAAAATACAGTAGATGAGTGGGTTTTGGTTTTTGAACCGAAATCTGATTGGATTCTCAAATCAAATCGGAGTCGGTTTTGGTTGAGAGATAGATAGATAGATAGATAGATAGATAGATAGATACGGCCCAACCCCTTCCACGGCGCAGCAGCCCCAAAGAGAAAGAGGAAGCCCAACCCTCCCCCAGCAGAGCGAGAGAGAGAGAGGGAGATGTCGGCCATGGAGACGGACGCCCCCGACGCGCCGCCGCCGGCCGCCCCGGCCCCCGCCGCCGACGCCGGCGCCGGGTCTTCGTCCTCGTCGTCCCGCAAGCCGGGCAAGCGCTTCGAGATCAAGAAGTGGAACGCCGTCGCGCTCTGGGCGTGGGGTATGTAGACCCGATCCGATCCGATCCATCCCTAACCCTAGATAGCTTCGGTTGATTGATTGATTGATTGATTGATCTATGTGGTGTGCAGACATCGTGGTGGACAACTGCGCCATCTGCCGTAACCACATCATGGATCTATGTAAGCTTCCCAACCCTATTTCTTGTTTTCTGTTTCTGTTTCTATTAGGGGAATCGCCGATCTGCGGCTAGCTTGATTGATCTGCTTGCTTGCTGCTGCAGGCATCGAGTGCCAGGCCAACCAGGCCAGCGCCACCAGCGAGGAGTGCACCGTCGCATGGGGTACCTACCTCTCTCTCTCTCTAAATATCAATATCACTATTGCTTCCTCCACCGCCGACTGCCAAATTTATATGCCTCTAGTCTAGATTAAATTGCCTCTTACGGCTGTACTGTATTGCGCGTGCGTCCATGAAGATGCTTACATACATATAGTCTCTTACGGCTGCTCAGGTGTATATAACCGTAAAAAAACCAACCCTACTTCTTCTGAGGACCACACAAGAGGCTCTGTGTGGTGACTCTGAAATACACATACTTGTATTCATAATAAAGATAAAAAGATAGGCTCAAATTTCCTTCTTAGATGACAATCTTTTGTCAGACACTGCCTCGTTTAATCTACTCTAGTTGATATTTACCTTTACCTACCTCATGATGATTTCGGGTTAGTGTCGCTCTAGTTGCTCAATCAGGCTGGGCTGCAACCTCTGTTTTTGCATGTTACAGCACCTATACTTCTTCTATATGGGAAAAAGAAAAACCTGTTACTCTCATGTTGTCGCAGAATGGACATGATGCTAAATTGCTTGTCTATCTGTTTGAATGAAAAATCAACTTAGTATTTATTTGATAAACTGAAACTCCCTCTGTCTGTCTTTATTAGGCCAGTGGGATGTTTCAGGCTTTCAGCAAATAAGGCACCACAATTAGCGTGCGCCGTTTTTTTTTCAGTTTAGAAAATGACCTATAAATATAATCCTTCTAGATTTAGCTGACATGATATCCCCCAAATTGTCTGCTTTGATTAACTGCCATAATAAGCAGGTTTTCCCCTTACGTGCTCGCTTGCATGCCTGTAGCGTCTGGGAATTAATTTCCCTTGATGAGCGGATGTAACGGCAGCCAAACGGCCTAATATGAGTGGATGCAGCTCCCTTGCTCGTTGGCCTGATGAACATTCACGTAGTAGATATGCTCTGTTTCTCCAATATATACCTGTCATGCATCTATGGGAGTACTAGGCTTGCATCTGGAGCTATTTATTATGTGACCATAACTATTGATGAATCCTAAGCTAGTATAACATGTTGTTGTACTTATGCTAGTGTTTAATACATCCTTTCCATGTTCCTTTTGTGCAACTTGCCTTATCTATCCTACAGCGATAATAGCCCGATATTACAGCACTAATAGTAGGAATATAGTTTGCCCATCTGTAGAATTGAAAATAGTAATCACTGTTGGTGGACCATGAGGTGTCATACAGTGCTTTTATGTTTGCACTTGACAAGTTAGTATACCTTCCAACATATTGACTCATGTGCTACTTGTAGTTTCGATAGTCTGTCCCTTTGCTCGCTCATGGAATTATGAACTTGTGAGATATGATTTTTTTTATGCTATACCTGGTCATGTTATTGTATCTCAAGACCCAGAAGGTAGTAGGATGCCCTCATGGGGGACAGTTAATGGGGGGTGTGGTTAATTCAAATGTTTGATTTTTGGTACTGAAGTCGTTAATATCTTGTTGCGACTTGCGAGCGAGTAAATTTGTCAACCTATATACCCCCTTGACATGTACTCCCTCTGTCCCATAATATAAAAATCCTGTTACATCCAATTTGTGAATATATTGGATGTAATAATTATATTATGGGACCGGGGGGGGGGGGGGGGGGGGTATCTACTAGTTTCTGGGGTCAAATATTATAGATTTATTACTGTAAAGCAAACTCTTTGGTGTTGAGCTTCAGTGGACCTAACATGATGTGGTCTTGTGCACTACAGGTGTCTGTAATCATGCTTTCCACTTCCACTGCATCAGCAGGTGGCTCAAGACTCGCCAAGTGTGCCCACTAGGTAACCACACTTACTGTATGGCTGAAGTTCTTGTTGGAAATCTTCATGCTGACCAGCATCTTTTTGTTGCTGCACGTTGCAGACAACAGCGAATGGGAGTTCCAGAAATACGGCCACTAGACCACCCTCCTCCGCCGCTGGGCGGCGGCATGTTACTTGCCTACTACCACCCCACCAGAAGCCCAGGCCTATCTCTTGTCGAACATCGCTATCGCCAGCTACTTTAGAACATTTGCATCTACATCTCTTGTTTGATGACTTTGTATAAAGGATTCATGTACTTGCGCAACTAATGCTATCGTATTAAGGGATTCCCCTGTTAAATTTACCCGTGCTGTGGACCTGTGGTCGGTGCCTTTTCTGAGTTTGCTGGGACAAGGAATGTCGCTTTGGGAATGCTGTCCCGGGTCGGTTATCTTTTTGAGTAGAGATATGTTGAGTGTGGTAGTATTATTATGGAAGGGCATCAGATTCTTGTGAGTGCTTTTGATGCTACCTAAAGCTGCATGGCTTATCCCAGAATCCGATGGGAACTGTCTCAGGTCGGTCGTGTGCTAACTTTTGTCGGTGATTAGATAGACTACCTTTTGTCTCTCTTATCTTTGTTGCAATTCTTTGCGAATTGCAATGTGGATGATGATCTGGGGAGCACCGCCTAGCGAAAAGGAAGAAAAATACTATCTTGGCTAGAGTCATCCTCTTCGACACAATTGTGGGTCCACCTTTGGATTTTGTTGTGTTCTTTTCTGAACTTAGAGCAAGTTCACCATGGATTGTTCTTGGAAATAAAATTTGTGTAACCATGGCAATCAAAACTGGAGGGATGCATGTGTTTGATTCTTGCCTATTTCATTCATCCATCTATCCATCAAAATTTACGTGATTTATTTGTGCGAACACATGATTTACATTTTAGGAAGGCAACCTATGTGTGCCTTGTTGAAATATCTAAGCTTGGTTTCCACATGGCCAGTTTTAGCAAGGCCAGGCCAGGCCATGGGAGTAGTAGTGTACATCTTCTGTGCTTCATCGGCCGGCTCCAGGAAGAACCAGGGAGCCACGGGCCTTAGGCGAGCACAGGGCTCCGTCCAGACGACGATGGCTGTAGGTTGGCGGCGAACTTCCTCGCCCACTGGTCATAATGTATGATCTCCTCGAGCGACGGCCTTGTCACCAGCTCGTTGCGGTGCGCGTCACACGTCATCTCCACCACCTTGAAGATGTCCAGGTAGCTGATCCTGCAAAACCAACAACAGGGGAGATGGATGAGGACTTGGTGCTTTTTATGTCCACATGCATGTTCATAAAAACAGTTTTTACCGCAACAAATATGCAACAACAACAACAAGAGGTAGGCCAAACTTAAGCAAAACTTTTATCAAGTGCTCATGAAATCAAGGTCCCGCAGAGTTATTATAATCCGTAACGTATAGGTTATGGTTGAAAGTGCCTGAGCATATTATTAGCTTTCAGGACATACATTCTCCTTTCAAGTCAGACTACGCAAAGGATTTTTGTCAACTTTTTTAATCGTGATGCTGTTATCAGCAGAACAGACACGCGGAACATAGTTACGTCAACCAAATCAGAACAAATGGCATCCACTATGCAATGCTTTGTCTAAAAAACAAGAGAAGAAGGACGATAGCATGCAGAAAGAATCATACTTTTCGTCGATGAACAGCTCCACCGCCTTCTCATTAGCAGCACTCAAAACTCCCGTCATGGTGCCCCCGGCTCGCCCTGCCGCGTACGCGAGATCTACCGATGGGTATTTCACGTTGTCGGGAGCTTTGAATGTCAGCGAGCCCAGCCTGCATTGTCCAATTGCAATTAGCCAATGAAATAAGTTGGAAATTCTTAGAGGCCATTCTTGAACTGAATTATGGAGTTAGTAGGGAGAGTGCTTTTACTTGCAAAGATCTAGCCGGGGCCAGGTGACCTCGGAGCAGTAGACTCTATCTGGCCAAGACAAGGTGTATAGGATTGGTAGCCGCATGTCAGGCCATCCCAGCTGAGCCAAGACAGATGAATCCTGATGAAATAATACAACTTCATGAATATTTGAAGATTACATTAAGCCATATGTGAGTAAATATAGTAGAAACAATTTAGCATATCAGTCCGAAGGACCTGAAGGAACATAAACCTCAGATTCTGCTGGTCTGATGCGCTAAATGTACTACCAAGAAAGCAAGAATAAATGATATGCACCGCATCGGCATGACGTGTGCGCGTGTTACAGTGTCCTTAAGAATATATGCTTCTTGGAAAGAGGTGATAACTATGTTGTAGGGCCTTACCTGGGTTTCAATCATAGAGTGTATGATGGACTGTGGGTGAATCACAATCTCAATGTCATCATATTCAGCACCAAACAAATAATGTGCCTCGATAACTTCTAACCCCTGCAAGAATCAAGTTGTCGCTATAGTGATTAACCCCTCGAAATCAAGAAGAAAGTTTTAACATAAAGTGGAGGAAATTTCTAAGCACCTTGTTGAACAAAGTAGCAGAATCTACTGTGATTTTCTTCCCCATGCTCCAGTTTGGGTGCTTCAAGGCATCGGCAACCTTTACATCTTTCAGCTTCTCTACTGGCCAGTCCCTGTCATCATCAATTGATATGAGACGGAGTTCGATGGTTCCAGAAGTAAAACATGTACTAGAATACACATGAAAACAAACAGACTTACCTGAAAGCACCGCCAGACGCAGTCAGAATAACGCGACGGAGCGATCCTTCAGACAAGCCTTGTATACACTATAGGATAGGAGCAGCAAACTTAAATTCAGACAAGCCTACCTATGCTAAACTTGCAGCATGGTGAAAAATTTATAACTGCAGTAACAGGTAACTATTTTATGGTATGTACCTGAAATATTGCAGAGTGCTCTGAATCAGCAGGAAGTATTTTCACATTGTGCTTGTGCGCAAGGGGAAGCACGAACGGACCACCTGCGATAAGCGTCTCTTTGTTCGCCAACGCAATATCTTTCCCAGCTTCAATTGCTGCAACTGTAGGCTGTCATACAGAAAGAAAATTAATGGATATTTTAGTTGGCCTTTATAGTAGCTTCAGCAAGCATGCATAATCAGATTTGGCTACATCTATATTTTTCAATCCAAAGTGGAGGAGAGAAAATTTAACAATAGCATGATAATGTTGAGTTCTCTGGGAATGCGAAGATAAGATAAGATACTAAGCAGAGTCTGAAAGTAGCACCACTGAGGCAGGCATAATGGGCCTACTGATATGCAATTTCATAAAAGAGCCATGGACCAAGGCTCTAAACTGTTAAGGATAGGATATTGGTTGCACCACTACGGCACTATCGATTAGGTTGTTCCATACCGACTTTTCTTAACGCCTTACTAAAACCGTTAAAAAAAACGGATGAAGGAAAATATGCAATATACAAAGCATAAATTACCTTGAGTCCTGCGCACCCTACTATGCCTGTAACGACTGTAACTGCATCCGGGTGGCGAGCGACCTATTATTGAAGAGTTGAATATTAGTGACAACTCAGTATAAAGCATTGATTCCTTATGCATATAGGAATAGGATCAGAAGAAATGTCTTGTTACCTCTATTACACCTTGCTCCCCAGGAATAATTTCCGGCATCTCTTCACAACCAGCTAACGCCTCCTTTAGCTCGTTAAGTAATGACTCGTTTCTTACAGCCACCAGCTTTGGCTTGAACGTTTTCACCTGTTAAATTCGACGGTAACTGCATCCAGTTAATACTAAAAAATGCACAGCAACTGTCTCTTACAAATTCAGAAAGAAGGGTGATGAAATGGAACAAAATATACTCACAAGTCACAGGATAGATCATTGTACCTGGTCAGCTAGAAGAGTCACATTGGAGCCAGCAGCTAGAGCAACAACCCGGAACTTATCAGGATTCTCCGCGACGATGTCCAATGTCTTTTTAAGTTAAGGAAAACAAAAAACAGAGAAACCGTCAGATAAACATGTCGACTATTTTTTTGTTCACTAAAGGTAGTAGACTCATGTTTCAAACAAATTCGATGTGTCTTACCTGTGTTCCTATGGAACCAGTTGAGCCGACGATGGAGATGGGCTTGGGGCCCTCCCATGACCTCCTCTCGGGCTCCAAGACGGCTCGGCCAGGCCAGGCGGGCGGCGGGCCCTGCTGCATCGAGCAGCATGTCCTCAGGTAGGCTGCTCTTTTGTCCCTCCTTTGAAATGTGAAGTCCACTGGAATGGGGGCACAAGTCAAGTCAAACTAAGATTAGTGGAAACTTGAAAGCAACACCACTAACGAAGCAAAGTTGCAGACTTCCACTAGAATTAGGCCACTATGCTAAAGGAAGTTTATAAATTCAAGCCCTGAATTATTGCGCCCTGTGCATTAATGTTGATGTTTGGTCACTCATGTAAACTCCCACGCAGTTAATGTCTAGTGCAC
Organism: Triticum timopheevii; assembly: GCA_963921465.1. NCBI lineage: Eukaryota > Viridiplantae > Streptophyta > Magnoliopsida > Poales > Poaceae > Triticum > Triticum timopheevii. The sequence goes on along the minus strand of OY997266.1, from coordinate 1,442,004 downwards.
CAACCAACCAAACAGGGCCTAAAAGGATATGCTAAGAAAATAAAATTCAAAAAATCAGCTTAAAAGTAAGCAAGGCACTGAACAGAGGCACAGAGCAGAGCAGTGGAAGTTGTTGTGAATGAAAATATCATGTCAGTGGAAAGTAGGAGGTGGAATGGGATGAGATCCAGGCAGAAGAGAATATGTTCTTGGAACTTTGGAAAGAAGGAACATTAGATATTCCAGGCAGGCAGCGCAGGGGGATGGAATTGGCAAACGCCCTCCCGGACGATATTTCAGAATTTGATGCCTAAGGCTGTTAGTTGATTGCAAAAGAAAAGAGGGGATTCTTTCTACACTGACTGACAGGTAACTGATAACTGCTGCCTAGACAAAAAAGTATGTAAGATGCATCAAATACTGAAATTTCTGCTGCCTTTATTTTTCACTGTAATAGATAAATGTGTTTTTTATATGATGAAAGGAAAGGAAAGGAAAGGAGATGGTGGCTTTTGAAGGACGTCCAAATCAAAACGGTTAGGCATCATGAGAATATGAGATCACAAGAGACTTTACACTGACAGACGGACAGACTGTATTTACTACACTAGAGAAGGCGCGGCTGCCATGCCCCGCGAAAACAAGAAAAGATTTCAGAGCAAAGCTCAAGCTTTTCTTTTCTGTTCTTTTCCTCCTTGCCAAATCAAAGCAGAGCCAGAAGTGGCCTAATTCGTCATACTAGATGTAATATATAGCAGTACTAGTACTAGTGCAGCAACCACAGCTGCTGCAGGGAGGAGATAGATAGATAGATAGATAGATAGATGTGTTGAACATACATACATACATAATCTTCCTTGACTCACTCACTCATCTGTGCAGCAAGAGTGGGATTTTAAAAACAATTCTATCTAGCTAGCTGGTACTGGTACACCACCACCACCACATGCTGCTACAAGTGAGTGGAGGCTGGCAGTCGTCTCGGAACTGACGACTAATTGCTTATAAGAATGGAGTAGGACACAATTAAGTACTAGTAGTAAAACAAAAAAAATGGCAGGAGATTAGCAAGAAGAGTAACGCAATCGTATTCCTAGGGCAGTTGGATCCTGGAAAGGAGGAAGGGGAGGGGAAAAGAAGAGTCTACCTTTGCGCTGGCGCTGGCGGTGGCGGAAGGCGGCTGCGGCTCCCCTCCTGCTCCTGGTGGTGCCGGAGTCGAGGAGGGAGGACAGCTCGCCGGGGAAGGAGGCCTTGAGCGCCATCGATGTCGCCGTCGACGGCCCTGCTCTGCTCTGTTCTGTGCCGCGTGGGGCGAGACCAAAAATGGGTGGAGATAGATAGTGGAGGTGGATGGGTGGAGGTAAGGGACGATGAGCCCTTTGAGCGCTCGCTCGTTATATAAACTGAAAACGTGTGGAGTGGAGATAAGACGACGAGGGGGGCATCTGAGACTCCCATGGCCTTCACTCACCCTCCCCTGATGCTCTTTTCAGTTATTCAGTTTGTTTATTGCAGGGCCGGGCCGGCCACGTCACCCGCCGCCCGGCCCCGCCCGTCAGCCACCGCCATCCTCCTCCTCGTCGTCTTCGTCATCATCATCATGTTTAAAGCATGCAAGGTTGGACGGCAGAATATTTATTTATATCCGCGTACTAGACTGGCGTACACGTGTACGCGCGACGCGTGGGGCCCACCAGCGCCCTCGTGCATAGCTTGCAGGGAAGGGATTACAGACAGGCATTCCAAATCCGTGTCTTCATTTTCCCTTTCTAAGCATCTTTTGCCATGTCGCTTTCTATTGTACATACAGTATTACTTAGTGAGCAATAAAAGTAAATTTATACAACTCATAACCAGATTAGCTTAACATTGGGTTATGAGATTTTCCATTTAGGTAAACTCTTTTTTTTTAAAAAAAAATCCTATCCTTGTATTCCTTAGAACTAGTGGGCTAGTTGATTTTTTTTCGTCACCTTTAAAGCGACTCTATCGCTCGTGAGAGAGGCGGATGCGTGCCGACAAGGAAGGCCTAGCCGCCACCCATCTTCTCTCCTTCTCGCCACCGCCTGATCTGCATAAGGTGGCGCATGACGGCGGCGTTGGTGAAGATGGCGGCGGCGGCGGGAAAGATCCGGCGTGGCAATCTTTAAGGGCGACTTGACCTAGCTAGTTCACCCGAGAAGAGGGCGTCGGCGCACGGTCCTGGAAGGCGACAAGCTCGACATCATACACGGACATGTTATACAACGTCATTGGTAGTTTTTTCTGGTTTTCTAAAAGGAGTCTCTGCGTTTGGTTTGAGGCGGCGGCGCTACCCAATAGTCAGAATAATGGTCTCCCTGCCCTATCCCCTTCCCATTGATGGGCTTATCGCCGACGGGGCGTGAGGTATTGTGTCTCTGGCAGGGTTTCAGGGATCAAGTCGGTTTTAGGGTTACTTCTTTTGGAGTTTATGGTTGGCGGTGGAAATAAGTTGCGCCTTCCCTAGCTTATTCTAGAAGCATAGCCTAAAATTTTATTTTAGAAGCCTACTAGTGAAAACTTAACTAGGAGGCTTCTAAAAACATTTAGGTTGGACTTCTAGAATAATTTTCACAACCATAAGCAAATATATAACGCTATTGAAATTACATTTTTATGTTTATGCCTTCATATTTTCATGATATGCGATATATACCGGTAAAAGTATTTATGATCAAGCAAATATGACATACTGATCAATAGTCTTTGCTTACGGTGTGCCACAACTTTGTTAGTGTAACCTCTTGATACTCCTTCATCAAAGCATCTTGAGAACCCGAAGTCTGCAATGTTAGGCTCCAAACGAGCATCCAAAAGAATACTGTTGGGTTTTAAATCCAAGTGAATGATGCATTTGTTGTGAAGATAGTTCAAACCATGAAAAATTCCCATAATCATTTGGTATTGTGTCATCCAATCATCTTTATGAGACTTATCCGGAACAACGGAAAAATGATACAAAAGCGTCGCTTATTAGTTATACATCCACAAAAATTACGAGTGGATTAGATGGAAAATCTCCCGCCTTTAAATTTTCTAAAGAATGCAAACCCATTTAATCAATTTGAAGGACCTAGGTTTCAGTTTAGGTATTGAAGAACATGCTTGCATGTTGGGGATTGGTAATGGATGTATAATCCCATCATTTGGATTCAAGTGCTCGTGACATGAATTGGTGTTTTTATTTGTACTCGAGTTTTAGTTTTCTTGAGAAAAAGCAAAAGAAAAAGTTGCAAGCTTTACCTTTGAGAAACTTCTAACGGAATCCAGTATGAACAAACTCAAAGCATAACATTTGTTATAGTACTGGCTTCGGTGAAAGGCACTAATTCTCCATGTGCATCAGCCCAACAACCTAGAAATCTCACTATATTATTGTGCCTTGTCCCTATGAAACAGTTAATCTCGACCACAATGAGCTTGTCAGAGAAGCCCTGTGATGTGGAAAGTTTCTTCATAGCTACATTCCCAATTCCGGGATGTCCCTGTTCAGTGACATATATTCCATTTAACAAAGAAAAGAGAATTTTTCTTCACTATGAAAAATACATGTGCAATTGCCACATGCAGCACAATGTAGAAATAACACCAGATAAACAACTTCAAACCTACCACAATTAATCTCTTGAGGGAATTTTCTGGTGATTGATCTTATACATGGATATGACAGCCTTCCCGGCTTTGCATTTGCATCAATCAATATGCCCTGCAGGGTTTTATGTTCAGTTGCTTGATCATTGATTTCTGCAATACAAAAATTCCTTGAACAAGACCAACTGTAGTTCTTCTTTCCACATATGCTAGACCGAGCAGGCCCCATGCCATGGCAAAAGGTGCGGGGACTAGGGCCCATCTCAAATAAGGCCAAACACATCTACATATCTAAATAAATTACAAAAAAAAATATGTTTTGTAGAGCATAACATCAACACTACTATGGCATGGATGGGGACATTTGCCCCCCCCCCCCCTCGAGGAATGTGCGCCAAATTTAATGTTTTCCTAAGGTTTAGAGCAAATCTGATCCCCTTTTCAACGGCTTATTCTCTAGAGGCTCATTTTGGCGACACACTAGACTTATTATGGACCTCCTGCTCCTTAGCCATCAATACCACCAACGCGAACAGCGTCCAGTTGCCGATACCTGATTCCTGAGGTAAAGAGCTAGGGTTTAGAGGACACGGCGTAAAGAGTTAGAGGATGGATGGAGGGAGGGAGGGAGGGCGAGAGGTACCTCCTGCTCCTTTCTTAGCCATTGATTTGAGCTCCGCCTGGAGCTCCCCGAGGGTTGCCGCTGGGGCCCATCCTAGAGACAATGGCCAAGCTTGTTGCCGTCCTACTCATCCTACAGCTGGTCGTGGGGGGCGCGGCGACGGCGGCGGCGGCCGCCACGACCAGCTGTAGGATGAGTAGGACGGCAGCAAGTTTGGCCATTGTCTCTAGGATGGATGATGAGTAGAAGGATGAGTAGAAGGTGTCTCTGCTCTGCCTCTGTTCTGTCTGCCTGCCTGCCTGTGCTGCAAGAAAGCAGAGCAGACTTTGTAAGGCCCTTGGGTTAGCGACTAGCCTCTATAGCATTAGTTAATGTCCTTTATATTTCAACTTTCCTAATGTTTAGAGCATTTTGGCCTCTTTTTCTAAAAAAGAGAGCATTATAGGTAGATTTTTTTTGATGGTTAGGTAGATTTTCATGTGGGCCCTGCGTATGTGGAGTTGGGCTGGCCTCCACGCATTGACCACCTGCCTTGGGCTGGGTTGGGCCTTCCTCTTTATTAAGTTGTTGCCGCTCCCTCCGTCCCATAATGCAAGACGTTTTTTTACACTAGTGTAGTGTGAAAAAACGTCAACATCACGGAGGGAGTAGTTTTTATATGACAGTTGCAGACGGCGAAGCATGCATGGCGTATGGCGTGGACCGGAGAAACACGAGGCTGAATTCCTAGGCATGCAAGGGCACGCGTTTGAATTTCTACTGCATGGCAGGTCCAACAAATATATTAATTGTTTTGTATTTGTAGAAAAAGTCACGAGCCACAGCTATATATGTAGTACTGGTACGTCTCTGTCACACTTATCCTTGGTCGCTACCAACCAAAAATTCAGCATCGGTCCTGCTGTTTCCCTTGGGCTCTTACCGGCCGGCGAACATGCATCCAGAGTAGACTAAGTCATACCATCACCCGGAAAAACAATAGATACATAACTAACCTCATAGGTACGTATAGAGAGGACTCGACACGCTAGCTAGCTAGTAAGCAAATGAAGGAAACCATTAAATACAAAAGATCGTCATGAACATATACAAAGAGAAGTGATCGACCTCTCTTTCTCCGAGAGATTGGTCGAACAACAAGTTTTCGTGTATCTATTCGACGCTACTGGCTACATATATACAATACAGGATCTCTTACAATCCCCTAACATCTAAACTCAAGTTCCACGTGGTATTCTCCGTCTTTGTCGATGACGTGGTCAAAAAAGAATCCCGCCAATTCCTCTTGAATTGCTCGTATGCGATCTTGTGGAAGGAGTTCATCCCGCATCTGAAACATCTAATTTGAAGAAGGGGGTCAATACATATATACAAATGAAACTCAACACAAATGATGGTAATAAAATAAAAATTGTGAATATTATTGCTTACGCACTTCATATTGTTTTTTAGAGTAGCCCCGCTCACAGGTCGTGTGACGGATGAACTCGCAAATATAGTATCCACAGTAATTATTCACGGGTTCCTGCCACAACCACTTTACAAGAAGTAGAGGTCAATCAAACTGATAAGCAAGCATGATAAATGATATTGATGAAACTAGCTAGAATCAATGGGAGATGCGCAGAACTAGCTAATAGTACTTACTTTCGGGTGTTTAAGTCGCAGCTCCGTCGGCAGTCCCGGAGCTTCTGCGGTGAACTTTTTCGAAACCCTGCCAGACAAAGAAAACAATTACTTGATATCAGAAAATGAACAAAGTTGCCGATATGGTGCGATAATGGTCGATTGAACTTACTTCTCGAGCAATTTACTCATGGTCGCATACTCCTCGGGACATATGGGGAGGGACCCAATTCATATAAACACTGCTGCTTCAGCATCCCCTGCGCCGGTAAACACACCGATGACATAGATTACCCCATACCCTTTGGTAATAAAGGGCATGATGGTCTTTTTTAAAAGTACGTCGTGAGACCTCGTATACGAATTGCACAACACGAAGGACTGGGCCGGCACATTAAGCCACGTTCCTCCTAGCGGGGACTCAAACTCAAGACCTCGTACTTAAAGGCGCGTGCTACTAGACACTTCACCCCATCGCTGCTTGTGATATTTCTTAGGAGAAATATATAAGAAAACACAAGAGCATTCATATATAAAAAATATTCTCTGAAATTTTTTAGAAATTTATATTGAGACATATGTGAACAATTTTTTAATGCTGAATAGTCTTTCAATTTATAAACGAAATTTGAGCAGACATTTCATGAAATTTGAACCAAATTTGCAAACATGAACTATTTCTGGACATCTTTCGAAACGTGAACAGTTTTTAAAATTTGTGGTTTTCGTTTTTTGTTTTTGTGCAATTTTCCTTTTGTTTTTATTTTTAATTTATCTTTTTACATTTCTATTCTTTTTTGAAAATTTTACAAACTATTTTTAAATCATGAACCTTTTCTTAAATCCATGAACTTTTAAAATTCTTCAATATTTTCTTAAATTCGTGAAATTTGTTTTCAAATCTATGAATTTTTTTTCCATATCCAGGAGGTCTTCTGAAGTTTTATGAATTTTGTCTAAAGCCCAAGAATTGTTTTTAAATTCGTGAAAATTTGTTTTCAAAATTGATAAACGTTTTCGAAATCGTGGATGCTTGGGTTGGCCCAATAGGCAGCCGACAAAATTGATACAATCGCCCAATTGGGCCAAGGCCGAGGCATATTTTTCCTTCTATAGTTTTAGTTTTATTTTATTTTATCATTTATAATTTTTCTCTTTTTGAACTTTATTATTATTTTTTAAACCTGTTCAAAATTTTCAAATATTTATGGAATAAAAAATATTAATGTTTTTCAAATATTGTTTGCAAATTTTAAAAATGGTTTAGAATTTTAAAAAATGTTCCCGTAGTAGAATGTTTTTTCTCACAAATTTAAGAAATTCTTACGTTTCCAAAAAAATGATAAATTTCAAAAAAAGAACGTTGATTGTAATTTGTGTACAACATCAATTGTTGGGAATTTATTCACAATTTAGAAAAGTGTTCAACTTTACAAAATTTTGTTAGAAATTGAAATTCCAAGTTTTTTGTCAAATTTAAAAAAATTATTAGGATATAAGAAAATGTTCATGTTGATTGATAATGGTCAATATTGCAAATAACAGAGGCATTAAGATTAGGAAAAACTACATATACGTACTGTGTTGTTCGTGGCTTTAGGCCTACCACGTCTGGTTGCACAAAAGGAGGCAGGAAGCTCGGCTATATAATAGGGCAGTCTGGTTACAAGGTTGCCGTTTTTAAAATTCAAAAAGAAGTAGTCATAGATTAAAGAAAAGTCCACAAGTTTCAAAAATTTATATTGATTTTTAGTACACGAATGTGACCGAAAAGTTAAGGAATTTGACAAAAAGGATCATGAATTTGACAAAAAGTACAAAAATTTAATTTTTTTTACGAAATACAAAAATTTCATTGATTCAAAAAAGTTCATGAATTTGTTAAAATTTATGTAGTTGAAAAACATTCATTCATTTGAAAAGAAGTTCACTGATTCAACAGGTAAGTTAACGGATTTGAAATAAGTTCATGAATTTAAAGAAAATACTCATGAATTTAAGGAAATGAAAAGGAAGGAAAAAAACAAAGAACAATAAAAACAAATAAAACCAAAACAAAACAAAAAAATTGAGGAAAAACAGACTGAGAAGATGCACAACAAGAAGAATAAACGAACTAACTACACACAACAAGTGAGCTGTCCTAGTTGGTTACAGTGTGTAGAAGTAAACCAAGAGGTTGGGAGTTTAAATCCTACCTCATGCACATAATTTTTGAAGATTAAAAAAATGGGCCAGCCCAGGACGGAGGGGTGTGTGCGCCGGTTTGTCCGACGGGCAGGCGGGTCAGTTGTGTACATCTATGTGCCGCATACGGAGGTAGGTATACCGAAGTAGGCTTCACTTTATATCAAAAGTGTTACAACACTGCAAAAAGGAGGATCTGAAAGAAAGCAAAGAAAATACATACACCCCTTTTGAACGCACCAAGGAGCTTGAAACCCACTGTACAACATAGAGTTCTAGTGCGTGTGCGCAGGCAGCACGGAAGGCACAGAAGGGGATTAAACTGAGTTAATTTCAAGATAGTATCATAATTGGGGCCAGGTCAACGAATTGGTACCGGCTTTTCTTTTTGCAGATTAGTGTTGGATTTGGGTCGAGTCATAAGGCTACTCATAATGGGAGGTTAGACAAGTAACATGCATATGTTATTAGTCTATGTTACTACCTTCATAGTGGGTAGTAACATATGTGTGGTGTCATGTAAGCCTTGATTATTAAGATGTAGATTCATTTTGTCTTGGGACGCGTTATGTTATGGTAACATATTATGTTACCACAAACAGCTCTCTACTTATTAACTATTTTTCACATAAGAAAATTTGCCTTGGGGTGCGTTATGTTACTAGTTAAGTTACCCCACTGTGACTAGCATAACAAATCACTCTAATTCACGCAGGGATGATGTGGCAAAAAAACATGTTGACTCCCATGGGTCTCTGCCAACTGCTCCATGATGGGAGACCACGGGGCGGAGGCCAGGAAGGCTGCTAGGGATGGCTGACATGGTGCTGGGTGATGGGGAAGGGGCAGTGGACCTCCATTCTCCTCCCTGGATCATTGCTGGGGTAGGTGGTGGACGAGCCCCTGAGAATCACCAAAATCGGTGGAGGAGAGTGTCCATGGCCAGGGGCTCCTCCTACTCGCACTACTAGGAAAAGGCCTACTAATGGCGCATTGGTTTTGCCTACTAATGGCGCATTACCAGTGCGCCATTAGTAGCACGCCACTAGTATTTTTTACTAATGGCGCACCACTGGTGCGCCATTAGTATCTGGTATATTAATGGCGCATCAAGCAGTGCGCCTTTAGTATGTAACACCATGCGCCATTAGTGTGCCTCCCGGGGGGCCATACCTAAGCATGTGCTTTGTCATACTAATGGCGCATGCTGTGTTGATGCGCCATTAGTATCCTTTGGCACAATAATGGCGCACCTGGTGATGATGCGCCATTAGTATGAATATTTGTTTTTTTTTACTTTTCTGATTTTTGCACAGGTTACAAAATATATTATTGGACAGAATATAGACAGCAACACACAACAACATCAGATTCATCGAATACAATAGAAGATTAGTCTTCGAATACAATCCATCATATTAGTCTCCGAATTCAAAAGACCGAACAAAGATAAAACATTACAAGTCTCAAGACCGCGAGTATCGAGTTTGTCTTCACATTACAAGTCGATATCGATCATCTAAACTACCAACACATAGAAGAGAGTTGTGGTCATCACGATGAGCATCATCGCGATCAAACTGGTCTTCATCCGGTTCCTCCAACGCTCCCTCCTCTCTCCCGCTAGATAGCGGGCATATCTAGATTCGGCCTCCGCCCTAGTGGTGTACCCTTTATAACTGTTACCGCTGAAACGGTGAACCTGTCTCCGACACTCCTCCCAGTCGTCATAGTCTCCGGGAACCTTACCCTTGTACACGACATACGACGGCATCTCTATGCACAAGCCAAACAACAGACAATACATAAGCAATATGTAAGTATGCAACAAAAGGATCGGAAGAGAAAAGCAAGACATTAATAGCACGATTCATGGTCCTACTAATAAATAGCATCGATTACATCTAAGTTGAACGACTGTCCAAACCAAAGAGACATACGAATTCATTAAAGTTTAATTACAACATGAGCCAATCAATGTTTCAGAATTACACATCACTACTTTCGACTCGACTCATCGGACAGGAGCGTGGATGAAGCCGCAGTCTGTCGTGATGGTCATGAAATCGTGGTTGTTGTCACCCTGCATTTGTAGCATTCCATCTATCTCATTGTTGGACGGTTGATATCTGAGGAAGAACTGCCCCGACGTATGAAGGACATCTTGATGGATGATGTCCGCAAAGTCCGACTGGATGCGAAAGAATTCTTGTCTGAGGTCCGCGTCCTGGATTGCCGACAAGTTCGCGGCCCAATCTTTGAGATTATCTGGTAGCAGAAGTTGATGATGGTCCCTTACGATCGCCCGCATGTGATGGAGGGCGTAGTAGGCATCCTTCTGATCGCCAGGCGGCTGCTTGACGCAGCAGAACTTCGTATTGTGTGAAAACATGTGCTTGCCATACTTACGAACAGTCCTGGTGAAGGTGCCTCCAGATTTGGCGTAGCCGGGGAGAACATCATCAAGAACTTTCTTGACATTTGTGTAGTCTATCTTGGAGTTACGGTTCGGGTCGAAATACGTGGCCATGGAATATTTCGGGCTTAAGATGATGAGTGTGCAATGTGTGTCACTGCACAGAACACGGAATGTTAGAAAAAAAAGAACGATCGAAATCTAAGAAATCATATGTTACGGGGTGGTTAAGGGATGACTTACTTGGGAAAGTAAGCCACAAGGAAGTTATCCTTATCTGGGTTTGCCAGAATGACGCCTTCGAGGTGTGAACTCGCAACTTGGTGGTCCCCAGTGCTGCTCAAGTGCTTGGCACGCATGTAGAAGGGGTCGACTATCACGATGTCCGGGGTCTTGTCTCTAATGATCCGCATCTCCATACTCAGCGAAAACAGCCGAACAAAGGTGTAGTGCAGCGGATGAAGGTTAAACATAGCAAAGATGTCATCAAACCGCAGGATGATCGTACCCCCGATGTCGCCATCCACAAAGCCCTTACCCTCTGGCAGCTTGGCCACGAAAACCGGGTATGCCACATCCTTCTCTCTGAGACGCCGCTTCTCCAAAGAAAGAACACTGTCGTGCAAACTCCGTATAGCACCGGTTGCAGCATTCAACATATTTGGCGGTAGCATCGCCCTACCCGCCACATGCACCCTCCTCGAGATATCCTTAGGTGAAGGTGGCCCGTCCTGAGCACGGATCGAACTCGGTGCCGGCTGGCTCGCACCGGCGCCCTTGTTAGTCTTTCGTTTCCGTCCCTTCTTCTTGATATCCTGTAATGGGACCGAGTTCTGTTCACAGACCGCCTTCTTGAGCGTGTTGGGGCTGATAATATTTCGCACCTCAGCTATCTAAGGCTCGGTGAAGGTGGGAGCTGGAGGCGTCTCCTGAGAACTGAACACCAGACGACGCCTGTTGCAATTTGATTTCTCCGCCGTACCAGCTAGATTGCAGTCGTCTTGGTTGGGTTCTTGAGAAAGAGGCCCGCAGAACTCGTCAGCATACCCATGTTCGGCAAAGTACTTATCGACTTTGGTAAATGTACCGTCGTCGTTGTCGTCGTCGTCCGGATCCTGTGCCATAGGGCTGTCCGGATCCTGTGCCATAGGGATGTCCGACATAGGGATGTCCGGCAGGTCCGGTAGCGTTGTGGCATTCTTGCCATGGCTTGACGCCGGCACGACTGGCGATCTTGTCTGTGGGGTGGTGTCCCCCGCCCCAAATGAATCTGGCTCTTCGGCCAAAGCAGGGGCCAGTTTACGCAGGCGCTGAGGGTCATCTCATCTTCTTCGTCGGCCCCAGTGGGTCGAACTGGAGGCAACAGCTCGTTGCAGCCTGGCAGCACCCGAACTACTTCAACCCTATACACTGTGGGTGGCATCGGATTACCGTGGAACATGGGGTTGCCCGGTTGAACGATTCTGCCCTTGGCGACATCGACCAACTCGGCGCCCACGAAGTGCAGAAGAGTGCAAGGAACGTCGGCGGTGCCCTGCGAAAACATGTACAGGGCGTCAGGGATGCCCAGTCAAAGGCAAGGAGATGAAGTCATCGGCCGAGAGGCTTAGTTACCGTGATGCCGTCAAGCTCGGCTAATGTCAAGGCACCGCCAACGGCGGGCTTGCAACTGATGGAGGGGGCGCTTGCTGGCGAGGTGCCGGCCGGCATACACCCGGGTGCATTAAGCTCCAATGCCCGTGTCGGCGCCGGAGACACGAATACCGCCTCCGCCGGAGACACCAATGGCGCCGCCGCCGGAGACACCAATGGCGCCGCCGTAGACACCAATGGCGCCGCCTGCGCGCTGTGCGAGTTGCTGGCCGTGAAGCTGGGAACCGGGGGAGGCCCCTGTTGGCCGCCCGCAATCCACGTCGTCAGCCCATGAATCAACGTAGGCACCATGGCGTTGAGCTTCGTTCCCAGTTGTTGTTCCACTTGCTCTTGGACAAGCTCTGGAATCCGCGCCACTTGTGCCTTGAGTGCTTCAACCTCGCGCGTCTGGCTTTCCGAGATGGCCTTTTCTCCTTCCGCACACCAGCGGTATAGTATGACCCCCATTTTGTGGACAAGCCTTTGCCGGCCACACGACCAGCTGACGTCGGCTTAGTGAGCTTATCCTTGCTTTTCATTATGTTCAACGCCCTATTTAAAGGGGTGTCGAAAGGGGAGCTGTGAGACGACCCTACGCTATTGCTTTCAGTGTCCTGCGAAAGGAAGGTGAACCATTTAGAAATATTGGGGATTAATTAGAGTGCAACCATATGGAGCTAATTACGCGGGGGTGTATTCCTTACCAGAACAAGCTCAAGCGCCCTGGTCTTCGGATCCGTGGTAAGCTCCTTTGTTATCGGGTCCTCCTTGTACCGGGCCCTGACATAGTTCCTGGTCTGCTTGTCACCGCTGTATTTCTCGAAGCGGGGTGGTAGGCCTTGCTCGGCACGCTCCGCGTCCTCCTTGTCCCATATAGGCTCCGTCACTCTGTAACCGCCGGGACCGAGTTTGTGGTCCCCTAAGTTCAACTCCCGCATTTCTTTCCCCGGCCCCACTAACTTGATTCGGAGGTTGCGCTGCTCTCGCACTTGATCTTAAACTCCTTGTACTCATCTTCGCTCATCAAAGGATATTTCGCCTTGATCTTCTCATAACTATCACCTTTATCAATCATTCTCTTCACCGCGCTTCTCCAAGTAGACAGGGTCGTGCTATCTTCGTGAGGGCGGCACTGTTCACTTTATTCCCTGATAGGCGTGTGTTTTCAAATTCGGCGGGGAACTTGTATTGTTCGTGCAGCTTCGTGAAGAGGAGGTTGCGCAAATTCCCGTGGTCCTTATTCCTAAGGTTATCGGTGTTGATTGAGACGGTGCTCCGGAGAATACACCCGAGCTGAAGCGCGTACCCCTTGACTATATGTTTGGGCTCCGTTGGATTCCCGTCGGAGTCCACTTGAGTGAATTCCTCCTTGAGGGTGCGGAGCGCATTCGTGCGCCGGTCCTTCCTTTGCTTCTTCGGTTGGCTGCCATCTGTGTGTGGGCCGCCATCATCAGTGGTGGCATCCTCGGTGGCACCATCAGTGGTGTCATCCCTGAAGCCACTAGGGGTTGTGTAGTCAGGATCGGTGTCTTCCGCGGCGTCCTCATAGCGGTGAGGTTGTTCCTCCATCTCCTGGGACAGCTCCCAGAATTGCTTGCCGCCCGAACCACCGGCCTCATCGTTGTGGGCCATGTTTTGCTCTAAATAGGAAAAAAGTTTGGTCAAAAAGTTGGTTATTGTCAAGGAACAAGGTCATGGTCTCATCATTTAGGGTTTGTCGACACCGAGGCATCCTAAAAGCTAAGCTTTTATCATTTAGGGTTTGTCGACGCCGAGGCACCCTAAAAGCCTAAGCGTATATCATTTAGGTTCTCATCGACACCGAGGCACCCTATAGAAGCCAAGGTTTCATCATTTAGGGTTTGTCGACGCCGAGGCACCCTAAATGCTAAGTTAAGTTTTCATCATTTAGGGTTTATCGATGCTGAGGCACCCTAGGTTGGGCCACCTATGTTGGGTTTATCATCTAGGGTTTATCGATGCTAAGGAGAATTCTAAGTTGGGCCTAATCACTTGGCTTTATTGCCACCTATGGTTTAATGCAGCAAGAATGGCGGGGCAGTTGATCCTACTTAACTAAGTACTAAGATACCCCGGCCCATGCATTAGTCGCAAGTACACCATATGTCCTATTTTTAGCAAAGTCATGCTAAAATTAACGGAAAATTTCAGCATGACCTTTGCTGAAAATAGGACATATGGAGTACCCAAATTTGCCGGAATGGAAGTTAATCGACATTCCAGCAAACTCAAGGGCCTCTCGGGGTACTTGCAAAATCATTATCCCCGCGTAATGAAGTCGCCAATGGGTTATTTCAGAAGATCACAAGTAGCATCATCACAAGTACAACATCATCACAAGTACAGCAACAGCAGCAGTGAATACAGGCATAACAGCAGCAAAACTGACTTGCTGTTAATGAACAGTGGGTAAAAATATATAAAACTACATTGCAAATGTGCCATCTCAATAAAACAACTCATGGAAGTAAACTACTAGCAGGCTCAAAAGTCAAGTAAACTAAAGATTATGACAGCTTGCAAACACAGGACCATGTCATTATCATGGCAGTCCACTATATATTTTTATGACAAAATACATCATTATCAAGGCACATTATGGCCATTTTCTTACATGACGCTAACTGTACCTAACTGAATTTTTTGACAGTAGCTCAAGTTTTTGACAGTAGCTCCTCACTTTCTGTTGCCTGCAACACTTTTTATGCTAGCAGCTCAAGTTTGTCCCATTGGAGCAAATAAGCAGGAACCAACATATGTAAGGTTTCAACAAGACTCATCATCAGTATATATAAGGAGGATCTTTGTAAACAAACAAACACTAAGAGCAGAATGTTCTTGCAACAAACATTATTGTGTGACATCGAAAGGCATCACTCTGCTTAAAGGGAAGGATGACTTAAGTGGCAGATGTATATGATTGCACCACTTGATCTGCACTTCTCTATATTATATGATGTACTGAAGACTTGAGCAAAAAAAGATAAATAGGAACATATTTCTCACCTTGGAGGTGTTGCTACTGCTGCTGCACTGTCTGAACTTCACTTCCTTTACCTCCTCGGAAACCTGAAATATGCAGATGTTAGAAAGGTTAATGAACCAACAGATGCCCTAATGGAAGTAATAACAACATGACAGCAAATAACCAACAAACATGATGGGCTTAAGATTAATGAACCAACATCGACAAACCAGATGGACAGAGATGTAGTGAGAGGAAAATTCTTTTCTTAATTTTTTATTTGTCTTTGAATCTGTTCCCAAAGTCAGCCAGAACAAACACAACATTATTATATATGATGCGCTTGCTCCTTGCTGCCTTGTACACTTAGGAGCTCACTGAAAAGCAATGACATATTCATGATCTAGTTTAGCAGCAGGTTGCAATATTCCCCCTAATTGCAAGATGCATCATTTCGAATTAATTAGGAGAACCTACCTAGCGAGTCTCTGATTCGTTTATACCGTCAATAAAAAAAATCTACAAGAAAAAAAAGGTAGGCCAAATATTCATGTCACTTCCATTAGGGCATCATCTTCCTACAACTACTCATCTTCAGCAGCACATGATACTACTACTGTATCTAATACAACAACATGACACTTGTTACTGTATCTAATGTTCCTACAACTACTGTATCTACAATAGTAGCACATGATACTGCTACTGTATCTACAACTACAACTACTACAACAACATAAAACTACTATGCATCATCTTCCTACTATAATTGCTACTCATCTTTAGAACCAAACACCAGCAAAAACAGAACCAAACTACTATCCATCCATCTAGCAAGCAACTAGCACAACTCATCCATCCATCCATCAAGCATCATATACCTAACTAACATCAACATACATACATCTATCTAACATCCATTGATCCGTGTAACAAGAGAGGAACAGGGAACAGTGACATGGACAAGAAGCATAGAGGCAAGGAAGAGAGGCTCACCCCAGTCCGCGGTCGAAGGAGAGCAGCTGCTGGCCACGCGCAGGAAGAGACGGCAGGAGGTGGTGGCGAGGGTCACGGCACCGTCCTTGGCTCACGGGCTGCTGCGGAGGTGACCGGTGGTGGAGGACGGCAGGGGTAGGCGGGGTGGGCGTGTCGGGGCCGCGCTCGCCGACTGCTGCAGGGGCCTGTACCGGAGGCGGGGCAGCAGAGGGTTCGGCCGGCTGGGCACGCCGCGGGGGCGGGCCGGCAACGGTGGCGGCGGCTAGGAACCCTAGCTGTCGCGCTCGGGAGGGAGGTTGACGCAGGCGGGGCCGCAAGGGGAGGGGGACGGCGAGGGCGCGGGCGCGGGCGGAGGGGGGACGGTGAGGGAGGTGGTCGGCGGCGGAGGGTTCGGGTGCACGGCCGGGGACGGCGAGCACGGGGGAAGTGGTGGTTGGCGGGTGAGATGAGGTAGGGGAGGGATTGGAGCCGGTGGGCGTGACTGACCGGCGGCGGCTTGCTTCGCGTGTTTGTGAGGGCCGCGGCTCTCCTTCCTTCTCGGTGTGGTGTATTGCTTGGCGACGATGCTGCTGGCGTGTTGTGCAGGGTCGCGGCAGGGTCTTGGTAGTCGGCTCTTTCCGACTGGTTTCCTCTTGGTACCTTTCATCGTGGGGTCGGAGCTTCCTCTGGGGGGCATCGGTGGTAACGATGACGGATGCTCGGTGGTCTTCGAGGAGGTCTTCGTCAGCGCAAGCTCTGCATATTTCTTCTGCGCTTGATCGTCATCAAAGTCGGAGCTGTCTCGACGGTGCTCCTGGTAGTGAACTGTTTGGCATAGGTCGATGCGGGCTTCGTGCAGGCTGCTGATGTGAGGGATCGTTGGTGGTTTGGTTGTGGTGAAGTCGGAGTCGCTGGCTCGCGGAGGAGTGATGACGATGACACCTATGGTCAGCCTCGACGGTGCTCCTCCTTTAGCTGCGTGTGTGGGTTTTATGTTGATAGCCAGGTTGGCTGGTGGTGCCCCTTAGTGGGTTGTTTCGGTTTTTGCCCGGTTTCCGCAATTAAACAGGCAAACTCTTCTTCTTTATTAACGAGATGAGGCAAAGCTTTTGCCGCCGTTTTGAAAAAAAAAATGTACTATCAACCAGGCTGTGTGAGAAGCTAAATCTGATGTGGAAAATCTGTCCATTGATTGGAAGTAAGCAGGTTCTGTATCACTCCATCGTATATACACAAATGTTGCTAAGCGACATGACACAACACAAGCCAATAATAAGCATAATGAGCCATGCATGATGTTGATCGTGGTCAGCCTTTGTCATAGCCATGTGGTTTGAAAGGGAAACATGGTTTGAAAGGGGTAATTTGATAATTTGAGTCCCAAAAAACCATGGAACATGGGAGCAATTAAAGAAGGTCACGACCTGCATTTTGAAATTTCCAGACTCGAGTGAAGATCAGTGATGAATTTTTTTCTTTAAATACGTGGAGGGAACCAATGGCCCGAGAACTGGCATTTATATAAACACTGCTGCTTGGGCATCCCCTAGCGTAAACACATCGATGGCTGAGATTATCCCGTGCCCTTTCGTAATAAAGGGCATGATGGTCTTTTTATAAAAGTACGTCGCTAGACCTCATATACGAATTGCACAGCGTGAAAGATTATTTCTTTGTTCTGTTTCACAAATAATGTTGGACATGTCAGATGCCTTTTTTTATACCCTAACAAAAAAAAAAGATGCCCTTTTTATTGGGTTGGGACCATCTATGTTACCCAAGTTTTCCTATTATTCCGAACGTAAATTCTACAATCTAACCATATATATAATCCAAATTATTCATCGGCACATCATGCATGCATTATATATACTTGAAAATTAAGCTATATAATTAGATTAGATAGGAGTGGATGGTGCAAGGATCGTCGCCGGCGCTGGGTCCAGGGGAGAAATCTTGGGACAGTTAGCCTTGCACTCATCAACTGAGTAGTAGCACTTATCCTTTACTAAACAGCAGTAGTAGCAAATCCGTGGGTCGTTTGTGCACGTATTAAGGAGGCACAGACCATTTAGATGGATCTTAACCCTTTCCACCTCTTCCAATATTCTAGCTGTGGAACAGAAAATATATTAATAATCATATTAGTCTCTTCTCTGTTTAGAAACAAAGTATATAGTTGATGAACAAACAAACAAATAGGCAATCACTCACAAAAGACGTAAACGCTTGTGGGTAAATAGAATAGAAATCAACTTACACTGCACATGGGTCGTAGTGAAGCACGTGAGAAGAAGCACCGACAGTATGATTGGTGCAAGGGAACGGTTCCTATACAGCTTGTCCATGGAGAAATTGTTTGCCCCTCCTCGTCTATATCGTCTATAGCAGTAGCAGAGTAGGTTTTCTGAGAAACGGTGACCATCTTTGTTCGGGTGTAGTACTATTTATATACATATATGCCCAATATGAGGGGGCAAGGAAGCACTGTTGTTTCTATTTTTGAATGCAAAGATATCATCCCAGCTAATCTTTGTATTTATGTGATACGATTCGATATTCGTTGCAATCTCTACTCCGATTCGATACTCCTAATAACACAATCAATCCAAGGTGCACCCCCACCGATTTTCCCCTAGCGTAACCCCGCCATCCGTACCGATTTTCTTCAAACGTACTGGTTTTCTTCCGGTTCTTCTGTCCCTCATACACAAATCTGCCCATCATTGAAATCCCTCCCCGCCTCACTACTTTTCCTCCCAAAAGTCATGGGAAAATCAAAACTTTTCAGAATCGCATCTCCTACTGCAGACGTGGGTCGACAGTCCCCATTTGTTTCCGTCTATGTGCAGGGAACCAAACTTTCCTAACACTAAAGCCAACGTTTCATTTCTTGCTGAACCCTACCCATACCGTAATGCTCCATTTCTATTGCCTAGCATCGGCGGTGACTGGTGGGATGCTCGTCGACGGCAGTCCTGGCAGCCCTTGCCGCTCATTGCCTTGCCCGCGTCAGCAGCTAGATAGGCGTACGCGACCCATGGCTTGCACACGATTGCGACGCAAAGCGCAACCTCCTGTTGCAGATCCTATGGTAAACATGTTATAGAGCATAGGCTTCACAACACCTCCTTATGTAGCTACTCATTTTTGCTTCGCGATTCATGCAACTACTTTTGTCTTTTTGTTTCTCTCATATAGAAAAACATATGAACTTCAAACTTTATAGATGAGAAAAAAATCGGATTCTTTTGTGCATCACAAATACTAAAAATACCATTTTTAATTAAAAAAGTCCCATTTCATATATTTATGTTGGACCCAAAAATTTGAAAGTTTTTTCCCACATTCTAGTTAGGATGTTTTAATGTCTT
Source organism: Triticum timopheevii (assembly GCA_963921465.1). Taxonomy (NCBI): domain Eukaryota; kingdom Viridiplantae; phylum Streptophyta; class Magnoliopsida; order Poales; family Poaceae; genus Triticum; species Triticum timopheevii. The sequence continues at coordinate 1,422,595 of OY997266.1, read as the reverse complement.
GCAAAGTTTGAAGTTCATATGTTGTTTTATTTGGAAGAAACAAAAAAGAGAAATTTGTACGTGCAAGCCCGGCCCGAAAAATAGAAAAAGAGAAGCCCGAGCCCGGCCTGAACTACCTTTCGGGCTGCAAAACAAAGCCCGAGTCTGGCCCGAGTGTCAAGCCTGGCCCGGCCCAACCCAGGTTTTTCAGGTCGGGCTCGGGCCGGGTCGTCGGGCCGGGCTGCCCATGCCCGGGTTTATTGGAGGGTCTGGATAGAGGGTGTCCAGAAGTCCGAGCTTTAAAAATCCACGTCCTCCTCCAGATCCTCGTCCGTTGTTTTGATGATTTCTCAACCATAGGGAGCAAAGTCATGCCGGCTTCGTAAGTGGAGCGGAAGTGCAGTGCACCACCGGCTCATTAGGCAAGTAGAAGATCATCGGTCCCTAAGGACTTGGATGTAATTATTATTATTTATGGTGCTTTGTAACCCTGGACTTTGGGTAATACTTTTGATGTCTCTCGCAAAAAAAGGACAAAACCAAGAGTGCAAGAACAACGAGGGGCAAAAGTATACTTTCCCACAATATTAAACTGTGTTACCAACCAGATTGTCCCAGAAGTAGAGTTATATGGAAAATCTGGCCATTGATTGGACGTAAGCATGCTCTGTATCAGTATCAGTACATCGTATAATCATGATATATATAAATTTAGCTAAGCGACATGACTAAAAGCAAAATGAGACATGCATGATGTTGATTGTGGTCTGCCTTGCCTAACTGCTTGTTGACAAACCTTTATGGTCAAGGTCATAGCCATGTGGTTTGAATAGGAAACAAGAGTCTCAATTTTATGGGCATGCAACACCTTCTTTGAAACGGAAGGCCGGGGCACAATCCAAAAAAGACAATTTGATAACTTGAGTCCCAAAAAACCATGGAACTGGTTAAAGAAGGTTATGAGCTACTGTTGAAACTCCTAGGCTCGAGTGTAGATCAGTGATGATTTTTTTTTCTTTTAATACAGGGGACCCAATGGTCCGAGAACCGACATTTATATAAATACTGCTGTTTCGGCACCCCCTGCATAAACACACCGATGGCTGAGATTACCCAATACCCTTTTATAATAAAGGGCATTGGTGGTATTTTTCAAAAGTACGCCGCGAGACCTTGTATACGAATTATACAACGCGAAGTAAAAAAAAAGGACTGGGCCGGCGCATTAAGCCACGTCCCTCCTACCACGTTGAATACAAGCGACGTAAAAATACATAGAAAAGGGAGTGCTAGCGAGGACTCAAACTCAAGACCTCGCACTTACGCACGCTACTAGATACTTCACCACACCTCTGTGTGTGATATTTTGTAGCGTGAAATATATAAGAAAACACAACAATGTTCATATATATGAAATATTTTCTGAAAAAAATAGAAATTTTATTTAGAAAAAAGTGAACAATTTTTTAATGCCGAATAGTCTTTCAATTTACAAACGAATTTTAGCAAACATTTTATGAATTTGAACCAAATTTCAAAACATGAATAACTACTGAACATCTTTCGAAACATGAACAATTTTAAAATTTCTGGTTTTAGTTTTTTAGTATTAGTTTGTCCAATTTTCCTTTTTTATTTAATTTTATTTAATTTAATTTATTTAAATTCACAAACTATTTTTAAATCATGAACTTTTTCTTAAATCCGTGAACTTTTCGAATTCTTCAATTTTTTCTTAAGTTCGTGAAATTTGCTTCAAATCTCTGAACTTTTTTTCCATATCCACGAACTCTTCTCAAGTTTTACAATTTTGTCCAAAGCCCACAAATGTTTTCCAAATTCCTGAACATTTGTTTTCATAATTCATAAACGTTTTTCAAATCAGCGAACGATTGGGGTGGCCCAAGTAAATGATGCAGTAGCATAGATGGCCCATTAATTCATTTTTCTCTTTTTTGAAATTTATTATTCTCTTTGAAACCTGTTTAGAAATTTAAAATAATTATGGAATACAGAATAAATTTTAAAATATTTTGTAATTTCAAAAAATGTCCCCGTATTTGAATGTTTTTGCTCACAAATTTAAGAAATTCTTACATTTCCAAAAATTTGATAAACTTCATAAAAAGTACGTGGTTTGTAATTTGTGTACAACATCAATTGTTTGGAATTTATTCACAAATTTGGAAAAGTTTTCAAGTTTACAAACTTTTCTTTCGCAATTTGAAACTCCAAAATTGTTGACAAATTGAAAGAAATTAGGCCATCAGAAAATGGTCATGTTGATTGATAATAGCGAATATTGCGAATAACAGAGGCATTAAAATTAGGAAAAAAAAGTACATGTAAGTACTGTACTGTTCGTGGTTTTAGTCCTACCACGTCTGGTGACACAGAAGGAGGCAGGAAGGTTTGCTATATAATAGGGCAGTCTGTTTAAAAGGTTGCCGGTTTTTACAATTTAAAAAATATATTGTTAGATGAATGAAAATTCCACAAGTTTCAAAAATTTATATTGATTTCGAAAAGTACATGAATGTGACAAAAAATAAGCAAAATCTGAAAACTTATATTGATTTGAAAAAAGTTAACGAAGTTGAGAAAAAGTTTCATGAATTTGAAAAAAAGTACACAAATTAAAAAAAATTCACGAACTAAAACAGTTCATCGATTTAAAAAATGTCCATGAATCCGATAATTCTTTTTTGAAATTGAAAAACATTCTTTTATTTGAAAATAAGTTCATGGATTCAAAAGATAAGTTAACGGACTTGAAACAAGTTCATGAATTTCAGAAAATATTCAGGAATATATGAAAATGAAAAATAAAAAACAAAAAGAGGAGGAAATAAAGAAAAATAAAAACGAATAAAACTGAAACAAAACAAAAAAAAGGAGAAAAACAGACCTGGAAGATGCACAACAAGAAGAATAATAGAATTAACTACACACAACAAATGAGCTGTCCTAGTCTTTATCTTTGTCTTTACCTAATATTAAAGGGAGGATTGTTTCTCCGGTTTTTTTGGTTTACGATGGGACCCAGTCGTTTCCTCATGCCGGCATTTTCTCCTTCTCCCGATTGGTTTCCTCGTGCGGGCGTTTTCTCGTGCGGGCATTTTCTCCTTCTCAAAAAATATCACAGAACGCACAGAGCAGCAATGGGCCGGCCCATTAGTGTCCACACAGCCCGCACCAGTAAAAAAAATCAAGAAAATATACTGCGCCATGAGGAATCGAACACAGCTGCTCAAACTTGATCGCTCAGAATGCTAGCCCACAGTCGCGCGAAATTAGCAGCGCGAAATTTAAAATTAAGCTCACAGTCACGCCAGATACTGAGATGAAAAGTTTTTTTTTTTGAAAAAGTGAATATATTTTAGAACGCGAAAATTTTGTAAAGTTGGTAATAACAAATGAAACTCGAACAATTTAAAAAAAAACAAATTTTTTTTTGAAACCTGACTATTTTTTTAAAACACAAACAAGTTTTAAAACTAGGAGGTACTCTTGCGATTATTTTTCGAATTTGCAAACATTCAAAAAAAATTTGAGCTTTGTATTTGAAAAGTCTTTCCCATAAAAAAAACTATTAATAAAACTTGGCGAGTTTTTTTAAATATGCCCACCTGATGCATTGTTTTAGTTCAATTTATTAAACTAGGGAGATGAAAATAATCTTTTTCTTTGTCGCATCTTCATGTAAAACCAGTCTCACTCGGCCCAGTGACTCCCATCAAAATACATGAGGAGTCCAACTAAGGTTTTATGGTTTATCTGACACAAACTACTCAATTTACATGATGACACAAACATATATTATGTGTAGTGATTTTCCATATTATATTAGCCAGATGATAAAAAAAAACTTTGTTCAACGCTCTTGATCTCCGTCAGACACGAAGGCGGCTCCACAATCCACTGACCAACCTTGGTTGGTGACAACTGGTGTTGCGACCATCGGCGACGAGGACAACAAAGACGACAAGCGGAAACATGTGTCTGGTGTTATATTGAATGTGGACATGAGGATGAGGTATTAGTCATGTTTCTATGTTATGGGCACGAGGGTGAGGTCTTTAACCATACTCAATGGGTAAGGGCGTGTGAGGGCTGTTTTCTTCCGTTGCAAGGCACGGACATATTTGCTATTAGTTACAATGTGTAGAAGTAAACCAAGAGGCTGGGAGTTTAAATCCTACCTCACACACATATTTTTTGAAGGTTAAAAAAATGGACCAACCCAGGAGGGAGGGGTGTGTGCACCAGTTTGTCTGACAGGGCGGCGGATCGGGTGTGTACGTCTACGTGCCGCATACGTAGGTGGGTATACCTTATAGTTAAATGACCATACTGCCCTTATACGGTTTGTCTAGGGGGTGTACCGAAGCAATGCTCACTTTATATCAAAAGTGTTACAACACTGTGAAAGGAGGATCTGAAAGAAAAGACATAGACCCCTTTGGAACACACCAAGGAGCTTGAAGCCCACTGTACAACATAGAGTTCTATTGTGCGTGCGTAGGTAGCACGGAAGGCACGAAAGGGGATCGAGAATTAAACTGAGTTAATTTCACGATAATATGATAAATTCATAATTGGGGCTAGGTCAAAGAATTGGTACCAACATTTCTTTTTGCAGATTAGTACTGGATTTGGGTCGAGTCAAAAGGCTAGTCATAGTGGGAAGTAATTTAGACTAGTAACACACACATGTTACTAGTCTATATTAGTACCTGCATAGTGAATAGTAACATATGTGTGATGCCATGTAAACCTTCATTATTAAGATGTAGACTCATTTTGTCTTGGGGTGTGTCATGTTATGGTAACATATTATGTTACCACAAACACCTCTATACTTATTAACTATTTTCCACATAAGAAATTTTGCCTTGGGGTGCGTTATATTACTAGCTAAGTTACCCCACTGTGACTAGGATAACAAACCGCTCTAGTTCTTGTAGGGATGGCATGGCAAAAAAACATGTTGACTCCCATGGTAACTTCTCCCATGGGTCTCTCCCAACTGCTCCATGATGGGAGACAACGGGGTGGAGGCCAGGAAGGCTGCTAGGGGTGGCTGACATGGTGCTGGGTTACGGGGAACGGGCAGTGGACCTCCATTCTCCTCCCTGGCTCCTTGCTGGGTTCTCAGGGTAGGTAGTGGACGAGCCCCTGAGAATCACCATCATTGGTGGAGGAGAGTGTCCATGGCCAGGGGCTCCTCCTACTCGCGGCTATTGATGATAATAGTGGGAAGGGCTGTGTCATCCTCGACGGTAGCCCACGAGGAACAACTAGCAACGTCCTTCTCGAAGACAACAATCCGCCCCCCAGCCGAATAGTGGGGGCTGACCTGGGATAGGAGCAGTTCCGCTGCGGCCGCCAACAATGAGCGAGTGATCCAAATCAGTGGAAGAAGGGGGTGCATGGGATGATCACATCACGGCTCATAGTCGGCGTCTACCTGGGCAACCTGGGTATCCTTGGGCCCGACTCAGGTGAGATCGACAGTTTCAAGTTGCAGATGAAGAGGCTCTTCAAATGTCTGACCTCGGTTTTCTGAGTTTCCATCTCGGGATGAAGGTGCAAGAAAGCGTGGATGACATCACGATCAAGGTGCAAAAAACTATTTCCTACGTCCCATAATATAGGACATTTTTTGTCACGTGCCAATGAACCGCGCGCACTTCAACACGCCAGGCCGGACTACTGATAACATCTTAGAGAGCCTGTAGTACTTGGTACATGCCAGGGCGGACCTGACACGTCTTGCGGTTCATGGAGGCGCTAACTGACGTGGCGCATTCTACACTATATCGCCGACACGTCTCATCTCGGTGCAGGTTTGGAAGGAGTACCAGAGCACCACGGCTTGTCGGCCACAGCGACAACGACTTGGGGGCGGAGATGTGGAAATGTGCACGAGCACATCCAGGACGCCCTCTTCTTCCTTGGAAGCAACCCGGCAACCTGGCAATCCCAGAAGCAGAAGATCAGGTCTCTTTGCGAGTCCATATATGTAGCCGCCACCATGGCTGCCTGTCAGGGGATCTGACTAGCATGTTTGCTAGCTGAGTTCAGAGACAGCGCAGCAGAGAGCGTCCTACTCAAGGTTGACAACAAGTTTGCATTTCCACTCCATGTGGTGAGCGAAAGTGAAGGCTCCAGACAAACAATATAGTGTCGAAAACTTTCTTATATTATAGGACGGAGTGAGTATATATAATTTAGTATTTTTTGTAAAAAAGGTCATAAGCTACGGCATGGGAGCTATGTTGTACGTCTCCGTCGCTTATCCTTCTTGCTACCAACAAAAGATTTTCCAGCTACTAATAAGCTCAGAAGTCATAACTTCAGTCTCTCCGTTAATTAGGATTCCTAGTGTTACCTAATTAATCAGCCAGAACAGTGACACTTTGCGTGACTAATTAGTTCCGGCACTCAGCTCACAAGTGACCTAGGTGGTGTTTGGTTCTCTAATTCTAAGACTTTTTCTTATCCAAGTGTAGGCGCATTGATTTTTTATCATCCTTGGATGAATGCTCGTGAGTTGCGATATCCGAACTCCAAATCAGACAAGTTTGATCAATAATGTTTTTAGGGAAAAGTTTCGTCATAGATTAAAAGCCACATATTTTAGCCCTCATACCTCGATTAATTGCACGTACATTCCAGCTTCACACATGTATCAACAAAATAAGCATGAACAAAATCATTTTTTTTCAAAATAAGCATAGTGTTTAGAAAATAATAGGAAAATATATTAGAAGTACGTCTACAACAAAAGGGGGAATGGTCCATACACGGTCATGGTCATAGCCATGTGCTTTGAATGGGAAACATGAGCCTGAATTTTATGGGCATGCCAACACGTTCTCTGCCTCCCCCCCCCCCCCCCCCCCCCCCGTGCGTCGTCTCCTCCGGGGCGACTCAGGGGCCAACCCTAGCCGCCGCGTTTAGCGCCCCCCTCCCTTCCCCACCCCTCCTCCGCCGCCAGAGGAGCCCATCGGCGTGCCCGTGCGGCTCTGATGAAGGTGGCTTCCGGGGCGGCGGCCCCGGACGGCGGTGCGCGTCGCGGCCTGTGCGGCGGGTGCAGGTGGGCTGCCTCCCTGGCCGTGTGGGCGGCGCGGAGGCGGCGGACGTCGGCTGCTGTGGCGACCCCTCGCTGATCGGTGTGCCATGGAGAAGAGGCGCCAGCAACTTCGATCTACTCCGATGTGCGTCGATCCCGGTCCCTGGCGGCTCTGGTCGGCAGTTCTTGGGCGTCGGTTGCGCGGATCTGGTGGGGGGGGGGGGGGTGCGGATCCGGGGGAAACCCCTGGCCGGCGCGGCGGCCACACCGAAGACGTTGCCTTTGGGCGTCGTTTTCCTTGTTGGAGGCTTCGGTGGGATTCATCTTCCTTCCACCCCACCCATGAGCTCAGGTGAAAGCCTCACGTCCCCTTTTCCTGGCGACAACGGCATTTTGGTGGCGTGTTCCTTCCTGAAGGTGTCGTCCGGGGATGGCTCAAGTGGTGGTGGAGTTGGGTGTGGTTCGACGGCGGCATTTTGGTGGCCTGATCTCATCGTGGGCATCCTGCTCTGGTCCAGTTGTGGAGTGCTTCAACCTCTGGTGCAAGGGGATTGGGGTCCCTGCCTCAGTGCCGGCGGTAGGCCTTCGGCGTTGGCGATTCCGATCCTTGACCGGGGCATGGTGTTGCATCCTTTTGGCCTTCTCTGATGTTTCAGCGCCTTCGTCCGACAACTCTCGTTCGGTGCTCTGCCTTGCTGCTGCCAACAACGGTGTTTGGGATGGTCGGTTCTCCGTTTCATGTGGGTTTGTTCCTGGTGCCTCTCATTTGGCCGCTTGGGCACTTTGATTTGGGTTCTAGGGTGAACCACTTCGTCGGCCGCCGGTGCGGCACCTGTCGAGCCTGGGTGAAAGGGTAGGGACCCTTTGTGGCGGCGGAGTCAGATCATGTGCTGCCCCTGTTTGGTCCTTAATTTGGTGGCACTCAATGACACAAAACATGCATGGTGGTGCCCCTCTCCCGTCGCCTTAGTAGGTTAGCTAGTTTCGGCCTTGCGGCGTTCGATGGCAAGGGTGTTGTTCTCTTTGTCTTCGAGTTGTTCTACTGAGCTCATTGTATCTGTTTTCCGCTTTCGTTTTTCTTTCTGTTGTAAGTTGCAGTCTTGTACTTCCTAGCCGGTTGATGACTTTGTTAATTCAAAGCCGGGCTCTTCTTGAGCCTTCATTCTAAAAAAAACACATTCTTTGAATGGGAAACATGAGCTGGCCGGGGCAAGACCAGAAATTATAATTTTGGCAATTTAAAGTACGGCTCTACCGGTGATTTTGGACTCTTCCTGGACGGCCAGCAACCACGTCTAGAGCAGTACTGTTACACACCGATTTTTTTTTTAGAAAAGGAGGATGACCCCCGGCCTCTGCATCTGGAAGATGCATACGGCCACTTTATTGATTATTCACGATGACCATACAAAGTATTACACCAATGTGCCTGAATCCACCATCTTGGCAACATATGCCACTACTCCTATCCAATATGATGAAGGAGAGCTAGCCGGGCCCCTACCCAGACCACTCACGTAATCCTAACATCGAAAGCCGGAAGCCGAAACACATTCGGAAGCCCTAGCCGAGCCACACACCGATGAGAGGAGGAAGCTAATCACTAGTTACTAATCCCATTGCCAGCGGTGTGACCTAATTAATTTAGCCGGAGCTCTGACCCGCTACTTAATTCCACCACAATATCATCGTTGCCAGCTGGTCTCGACGCATAGGCATGATCGCCATACCGCTCGAGTGAAGATCAATGATCGCAGTTCGATTCGACATTTTCATGATTATTGGACATTCCGTTCTTCGCGCTATCTCATGTTCCCGTGGTTTCCAGTGCCGAGTCTATTGTTTATACTCATCCTCTCATCATTTTTGCAAGAGTTTCACCTACTTCGCTAGTGTTGCACGCTATGGAAGACCATCAGTAGTCCCGATAGGGTCGAGTGTGAAGCCAAAAATACAAAAAATGGATCGAACACGGAGGGTTTACCCATGGTCAAACCCTCATCATGGAGGAAATACCCTATTACTATTTTGGATTTCGTTAATGGGGCAAAACGACTTGGTAACCGACCCAAAGCTGGAAGCTTGCCGAAACAATATCCTTAGTGTCGTTTTACAAAGGGGACGAGAACTAGGGTTGCACGGTATGCTAACCGACCCAGAGCCCTGATCGGATGAGGGGTTCCTGACTTACACACCAAGATGACAATCTTTCTGGAAGGAAGGCCTTCTTGTACGATGAAGGACCTGGCGATGCCTTGGCCCGTTGTCTCCCAGCTAGTGACAGAGCCAAGGTGTGTGTGTGTGGGGGGGGGGGGGGGGGGTGCTGGGGCATGGCTCCCCCATGCTATATTTTCTTCTAAAACCACCCCTATATTACCTATATTATTAACACAAAATAATCTTAGTTCTTGTGTTTGGCCCCCTCCAACGTATGATATCTTGCACTGGCCTCCCTATAATAGGAATCCCGGCTCCATCCCTCCTTGCAGCCGCCTGGCAACCCCCGGCCCAGTTCAGTACACCATAAACACACACCAGCGGGATCACCCCGATGCCAACATGGCGCATTAGCAGGCCCATGTATACGGATGGCCCATTAGCAGGCCCATGACCCGTACAAGATATGACTCAAAAGACCATGGGACAAGGGGCATCGTCATGAGCCCATCAAGGATAAGGAGGGTAACTTAGGACCGCGCTAACTCCCTATATAGTCGGGTATTGAGCTGGCCGACAGCCAAGCGCTAGCAGTCGGCTAGAGAGACGAAGGGAGCAGTCGGCAGCTACCTAGGATACCTCCTTCCCATGACACCTTGATGATGGCAGTTATCCAACGGTGGTGTAATCTATTTAAATACGACAGTTAGAAGTAGTAGATGCCATGAAATAGTTGGCCACACCTGATGCCATTAACAACATTAACACCAGCCCATTATGTACCCACACCTAGCGCACTCTATATAAGCCAGGTGGCAAGTTCCAGGCTAAAAGTCGAACACACACGCATTGTAATATATACCAAGAGTAAAGAGCACCACAAGAGTAGGGTATTACCTCTACCGCATAGGGCCCGAACCTATATAAATCATTGAGAGCAGGGCCGGGCCTATAGTAGTACAGAACATGCGGCCCGCACAGGGCCCCTAAATTTTGGGGGCCCAAAAACATTTATATAAGACTATACAAACGTTAAGGAATTAGAAGGGAATCGGGCTAGTGCAGGAACGCTGGGCCGCATACCGCTGGGCGCTGGGCTGCAATCGCGTTCGCGACTCTGCCTGATGGGCGTGCCTCGCTGGCGATCGCGGGAGCTCCTAACCGGCGCCTTAAGCGCCGGTTCAGGCAGCTGGCGCTCGCATGCCGCACCTCATGGGCCGGCCCACCGCGTGCAGTAGAAGGTAAAAACGTCTCGCGAAAAAAAGTGCAGATGCAAGGACTCGACCTCACGACTTGCGGCTACAACAAAGAAACTTTTTCGCTAACCACTACGGCTTATGAGGACTAGTGACTACAAAGAACGCAAAATAATTATGAACCAATGCATCAGCGCTATTTATTAGATTTGCGAATTATTTGCAAACAATTTGGAAATTTTGATTTTTTTTATGAAAAAGACTTCATCAAATTTTGAAAAAACTTAACGAAATTAAAAAAACAGTTCATTGATGTTTAATAAAGTTGAGTGAATTAGAAAAAAGTTCATCGATTTTCAAAAATGCTCATCGAATTTGAAAGAAAAGTTCATCAAATTAGGAGAAAAGTTCATCGAATTTGAAAAAAGTTTATCGGTTCTACGAAAAGTTCATCAAATTTGAAAAAAAATGTTCATCAATTTTGAAAAAAATTCATCGATTCTGAAAAAAGTTCACTGAATTTGAAAAAAAAGTTCATTGGTATCGAAAAAAAGTATACAAACTTCAAAAAAAGTTCACGAATTTAACAAAAACGTTCAATGTACATCAAAATATGTGCAATGGGTATTTAAATGGTTTTCAGCGCATATCACAAAATTGTTCAATTTGTAGTTAAAAATTGTTCAGATTATATTACAAAAATGTTCAATGCGTATTTAAAAAATGGTTTTTCAGTGCATATCACAAAATTGTTCAACGTGAAGTTAAAAATTGTTCAGATTATATTACAAAATGTTCAATGTATAAAATTTGTTCATCTTATATCAAAATAATGTATAATATGTTTTAAATCATTTCAATGTATATGACAAAAATGTTCGCTATGTAGTTAAAAATTGTTCATCGTACACCAAAAAATGTTCAGTGTATATTTGAAAATCGCTCGTCGTATATAAATTTTTGTTCATGTTCTCAATAATTGTTCACGTTTTAAAAAGTTCATGTAATTTTAAAATTTTCGTCGAATTTTTAAAAAGTTCATTCAATTTTAAAAATTTCACGAATTTTATAAAGTTCGCATTTGCTTGTTGGTAGAAAGGAAAAAAATAATAGGAAAAAGAAAAGGAAGAATAAAATGAAGAAATAATAAAGCAGTGGAAAGGTTGTCTATAAACACGCGCATGCTATTGGTTGAGTTGGCTAACGCAGCTTCGTTGCACGGCGAGGTTGTAGGTTCGAAACCCGCTGCTCGCACTCTTTTTTTGAATCACTTATCCCCGGAAAGTGGGACGCGATATGGGCCGGCCCATCTCAGCGCTGGGGGTGGGACGCGATATGGGCCGGCCCATCTCAGCGCTGGGGGTGTGCGCCCGTTTGCGTACACCGAAGGAACGGGCGCACTCTTTTTTTGAATCACTTATCCCCGGAAAGTGGGACGCGATATGGGCCGGCCCATCTCAGCGCTGGGGGTGGGACGCGATATGGGCCGGCCCATCTCAGCGCTGGGGGTGTGCGCCCGTTTGCGTACACCGAAGGAACGGGCGCAGAGGGCGCCGTTTAGGGTTTGCCGGCGATCGCTCCTCACCTGGTCAGCGCTCGCATGCTATTCAATAAACCGTAGATGCTTTTCGCTCAAAAAAAAGTTATATTATCGTGTTTCCAGGCCAAAGTGTACTAGGCCAGTTGTTAAATCTGTACCTCAGGACAAGCAGGCCAATGCATGCTTCCACATGCACCTTTTGCTCGGTAGCTCCTTTTTGGTTCAGCTTCCTTTTCTTTGGAATTTGAAAAATCTTAGTCAAATTTTAAAAAAGTTCATCGGATTTGAAAAAAGTTCATCAAATTTGAGAATAGTTCTTCGAATTTGAAAATAGTTCTTTGAATTTGAAAAAAGTTCATCAAATTTGAAAAAAAGTTCACTGAATTTGTAAAAAGTTCATCAAATTTAAGAAAAGTTCATTGGATTTGAAATAGAGTTCATCGGCTTTGAAAATTCTTCATCAAATTTGAAAAAAGTTCATTGGATTTGAAATAGAGTTCATCGGATTTGAAAATTCTTCATCAAATTTGAAAATAGTTCATCGAATTTGAAAAAAAGTTCACTGAAATTGGAAAAAGTTCATCGAATTAAAAAAAGTTCATTGGATTTGAAAAGGAGTTCATCGAATTTGAAAAATCTTAATCAAATTTTAAAAAACTTCATCGGATTTGAGAAAAGTTCATCAAATTTGCAAATAGTTCTTCGAATTTGAAAATAGTTCTTTGAATTTGAAAAAAGTTCATCAAATTGAAAAGGTTCATCAAATTTGAAAAAAAATCTCATTGGAAAAAATCATCATTTGTTAAAATAGTTCACTAAAATAGAAAAAAAATCATTGATTTTTAAAACCAGGAAGAAGAAGAAAGAAAAAACAGAAAACAAAAATGAAAAAAATAAAAAAGAAAAAAAAGAGAGCCAAGGAGTAAATAAACTAAAGAGTTGATTTTTATCAGATCCCGCTTGCTGGCGCGGTGGTAGGACGAACGAAGCTGCAACTGCCGGGTCTCCGGTTCGACTCGCAGTGAGCGCACCCATTTTTTGCGTACGACGAGAATACACAGTAATGGGCCGGCCCAGCGCGGAGTGCTGCAGGCGCCCGTTTGTAAATTTGCCTATAACGGGCGCCTGCAGCGCTAAATAGGAAAACCCCACCTGATTCGCAGTGAGCGCACCCATTTTTTGCGTACGACGAGAATACACAGTAATGGGCCGGCCCAGCGCGGAGTGCTGTAGGCGCCCGTTTGTAAATTTGCCTATAACGGGCGCCTGCAGCGCTAAATAGGAAACCCCCACCTGATTCGCAGTGAGCGCACCCATTTTTTGCGTACGACGAGAATACACAGCAATGGGCCGGCCCAGCGCGGAGTGCTGCAGGCGCCCGTTTGTAAATTTGCCTATAACGGGCGCCTGCAGCGCTAAATATGAAAACCCCACCTGATTCGCAGTGAGCGCACCCATTTTTTGCGTACGACGAGAATACACAGTAATGGGCCGGCCCAGCGCGGAGTGCTGCAGGCGCCCGTTTGTAAATTTGCCTATAACGGGCGCCTGCAGCGCTAAATAGGAAACCCCCACCTGATTCACAGTGAGCGCACCCATTTTTTGCGTACGACGAGAATACACAGTAATGGGCCGGCCCAGCGCGGAGTGCTGCAGGCGCCCGTTTGTAAATTTGCCTATAACGGGCGCCTGCAGCGCTAAATAGGAAAACCCCACCTGATTCGCAGTGAGCGCACCCATTTTTTGCGTACGACGAGAATACACAGTAATGGGCCGGCCCAGCGCGGAGTGCTGCAGGCGCCCGTTTGTAAATTTGCCTATAACGGGCGCCTGCAGCGCTAAATAGGAAAACCCCACCTGATTCGCAGTGAGCGCACCCATTTTTTGCGTACGACGAGAATACACAGTAATGGGCCGGCCCAGCGCGGAGTGCTGCAGGCGCCCGTTTGTAAATTTGCCTATAACGGGCGCCTGCAGCGCTAAATAGGAAAACCCCACCTGATTCGCAGTGAGCGCACCCATTTTTTGCGTACGACGAGAATACACAGTAATGGGCCGGCCCAGCGCGGAGTGCTGCAGGCGCCCGTTTGTAAATTTGCCTATAACGGGCGCCTGCAGCGCTAAATAGGAAAACCCCACCTGATTCGCAGTGAGCGCACCCATTTTTTGCGTACGACGAGAATGCACAATAATGGGCCGGCCCAGCGCGGAGTGCTGCAGGCGCCCGTTTGTAAATTTGCCTATAACGGGCGCCTGCAGCGCTAAATAGGAAAACCCCAACTGATTCGCAGTGAGCGCACCCATTTTTTGCGTACGACGAGAATACACAGTAATGGGCCGGCCCAGCGCGGATTGCTGCAGGCGCCCGTTTGTAAATTTGCCTATAACGGGCGCCTGCAGCGCTAAATAGGAAAACCCCACCTGATTCGCAGTGAGCGCACCCATTTTTTGCGTACGACGAGAATGCACAGTAATGGGCCGGCCCAGCGCGGAGTGCTGCAGGCGCCCGTTTGTAAATTTGCCTATAACGGGCGCCTGCAGCGCTAAATAGGAAAACCCCACCTGATTCGCAGTGAGCGCACCCATTTTTTGCGTACGACGAGAATACACAGTAATGGGCCGGCCCAGCGCGGAGTGCTGCAGGCGCCCGTTTGTAAATTTGCCTATAACGGGCGCCTGCAGCGCTAAATAGGAAAACCCCACCTGATTCGCAGTGAGCGCACCCATTTTTTGCGTACGACGAGAATACACAGTAATGGGCCGGCCCAGCGCGGAGTGCTGCAGGCGCCCGTTTGTAAATTTGCCTATAACGGGCGCCTGCAGCGCTAAATAGGAAAACCCCACCTGATTCGCAGTGAGCGCACCCATTTTATGCGTACGACGAGAATACACAGTAATGGGCCGGCCCAGCGCGGAGTGCTGCAGGCGCCCGTTTGTAAATTTGCCTATAACGGGCGCCTGCAGCGCTAAATAGGAAAACCCCACCTGATTCGCAGTGAGCGCACCCATTTTTTGCGTACGACGAGAATACACAGTAATGGGCCGGCCCAGCGCGGAGTGCTGCAGGCGCCCGTTTGTAAATTTGCCTATAACGGGCGCCTGCAGCGCTAAATAGGAAAACCCCACCTGATTCGCAGTGAGCGCACCCATTTTTTGCGTACGACGAGAATACACAGTAATGGGCCGGCCCAGCGCGGAGTGCTGCAGGCGCCCGTTTGTAAATTTGCCTATAACGGGCGCCTGCAGCGCTAAATAGGAAAACCCCACCTGATTCGCAGTGAGCGCACCCATTTTTTGCGTACGACGAGAATACACAGTAATGGGCCGGCCCAGCGCGGAGTGCTGCAGGCGCCCGTTTGTAAATTTGCCTATAACGGGCGCCTGCAGCGCTAAATAGGAAAACCCCACCTGATTCGCAGTGAGCGCACCCATTTTTTGCGTACGACGAGAATACACAGTAATGGGCCGGCCCAGCGCGGAGTGCTGCAGGCGCCCGTTTGTAAATTTGCCTATAACGGGCGCCTGCAGCGCTAAATAGGAAAACCCCAACTGATTCGCAGTGAGCGCACCCATTTTTTGCGTACGACGAGAATACACAGTAATGGGCCGGCCCAGCGCGGAGTGCTGCAGGCGCCCGTTTGTAAATTTGCCTATAACGGGCGCCTGCAGTGCTAAATAGGAAAACCCCAACTGATTCGCAGTGAGCGCACCCATTTTTTGCGTACGACGAGAATACACAGTAATGGGCCGGCCCAGCGCGGAGTGCTGTAGGCGCCCGTTTGTAAATTTGCCTATAACGGGCGCCTGCAGCGCTAAATAGGAAAACCCCAACTGGTCAGCGCTCGCATGCTATTCAATAAAGCGTAGATGCTTTTCGCTCAAAAAAAAGTTACATTATCGTGTTTCCAGGCCAAAGTGCACCGGAGAAAAAAAACTGAGGCCAAAACGAGGATATGTGCTGCTGTGTGTACTAGGCCAGTTGTTAAATCTGTACCTCAGGACAAGCAGACCAATGCATGCTTCCACATGCACCTTTTACTCGGTAGCTCCTTTTTGGTTTAGCTTCCTTGGTGAAACATTGATTTCAGTGAACTTTAGGTTCACAAATTTTCAAATATCATGATCATACGCTACTTGAGCATATATAATTAATCTTGATAGACGATCAATTAGGCTATTGACTGGAGAACCATCGTGACTTGAGCACCAAGATGCCAATCCGTCGTACGCAGCACGACCGGCAGATAGATGTCGGCAATTCGGCGGAGATCGGTCATGAGGTCTCTTCTCGACAGGAGCAGCACTACAGTAGTTTGACATGGAATAATCACTGGGAAATTAACAATTCTTTCAATACTTCAATAGATCAACGATGCACATCCATTTAATTTTGTTTTATTTCTTTCTTATATAGTGCTTAGATGAATCACCAATCATGTCTTTTACAAGCATGTGTAATATTTTTTTATTTCTGTAATTCTGTTTTTTAACAAGATAGGGCCTCATTTTTTAGTTTGGCATAGGGCCCCGGATTTTACCAGCCCGGCCCTTATTGAGAGTACTCCCAATTGCACCCTTCGGTAGATACGATTGCGTCTACATTTCTACTTCCCTAGTATTGTCAGGATTATATCCACGACAATTGACGCCCACCATGGGGCAAGCGTCTAATGATGGTATGCTGCAGTCATCCTCAGCCCCGGCCGGTAGCATTTGGAGAGCTCGAGTTCCCCATCGATGCATCGTCGTGGCAGCCGGATGCCCCACTGCGTAGTGCCGACTTGCCGGCACGCGACAGTATTCATTACCGGGCCAATGGATCACGAGTTTTGATCCTGCAGTTCCCATCGTCACACCAATTAATTAAAAGCCACATATATTTATTCCCCATCCCTCGATTAACTGCACACCGATTATGGGTGACATAGAACAAGTTTCACACATGTATCAACCAACTAGATGATCCCCGCACGTTGCTGCGGGATTTTGCAACTGTGAATAGGAGGAGAATTTATGTAGTGAGAATGTTAGGAGCCCTCCTAACTTCTACACGTACACGGGCTTAGACCGTCTGCGATCCATCCCTGCAGCTACTTAAGCGAGGCACAGAGATGGAGAGGACGACGCGTGGTACCCATAATATCGCTCTACGGAGTTGCTTTGGTTGGGATGGTGGCACTAAGGATCGCCATAGTGTCGCCCTAGGGAGCGACATGGTAGACTTCTCATATTGCCTTTTTTTTCTTAGTCGGTTTATTAAGTAGCTCTGATGCATAAAAAAGGGTCACCTGTCCAGTTTATATCTGGCGATGATGACCACTGTAGAGAATGGCAAAAGGAGGCAGCACCACAAAAATTCCTTGCTAAGGGCATCTCCAGCCGTTGCCCCCCTAGGAGGGCCAAAAAATCGCCCCCTGGGGGCGCACCGGCGCTAACGGGGCGTGATGCCCCCCAGTCACGGTGCCCTCGGTATTTCAAAAAATTTGAAGACGGCACAAACACGGCGCAAACACGACATAAACATAGCAAACTTCGGCGAGTTCGTTCAAACATAAACATATTTTACAAAAAAAAACCCGGCGGGCTAATCCCGCCGTCTCCCTCGCCGCCCGCGCGTCTACATGCCGAGGAGGCTGTAGAACCGCGTGTAGTCGCCGCCGCCGCCGTCGTCGTCGTCGTCGTCGCCGCTGCCGCCCCCGCCTCTGCCGTCCCTGCTGCACCCCTCCCCCGGTTGGCGCGGCGGGTTGGAAGGCCCGGCGACGTCGTCGTCGTCGTCGCTGTCGAGGATCATGACGCCGTGCTCGTCCTCGCGCCCGCACTTGCGGGCGGCGATTTCCTCCAGGGCCCGGCACTGCCGGACCGTCTCCTCGTGGAGGTAATCCTCCCGCGCCCACCGCATGGCGTCCTCGTCGGAGAAGCCGCGCCGGGCTATCTCCTCGTACTCCGCGGGGAGGCCGGGCTCCTTCTTGGGCTCGACGAGGCCGGGCTCCGGCTTGGGCTCGACGAGGACAAAGCGGCCGACGGGGCTCCGGCTTGACGGGGCGCCGATACGGACGCCGGAGCTCCGGGTGCGCGCGGCCACAGGCGTGTCCTGGGGCTCCGGCTTGACGGGGCGGAGGCAGGGCGAGCCGCCGGATGAAGAGGAGGACCCGCCGGTCTCCATGCGCCTCGGGGTCCAGGAGCTTCCCCGGCGGCGTGAAAAGGAGGGGGGGGCTGGGTAGTCGAGGCGCGGCGTGTTGCCGCCCTCGATGTACTCGAGCACGGCGTCCAGCGTGCGCCCTGGCACGCCCCACCATCGACGCCGGCCGGCGGAGTTTTGCCTGCCGGAGGGCACGACACCGTTGGTGGCCTCGAGCTGCTGGGCGTGACGGCGACGGAAGTAGGGTTCCCATAGCGAGCTGCCGGGGGCGTACCGCGGAGAATCCCTCGCCGCAGGGGGCAGATTCGACCTGATGCGGGCGATCTTCGCGCGCCGCACCGCACCGGAGGGCACCGGGGGCACCGGCACGCCGCCGGCGCTGATCCTCCATGCCCCGGGCACCCGCATGTCCGGCGGGACCGGGTACTCGGCCTCGTAGAGGAGGCGAGCCTCGTCTTCATGGAGATGGCGGCGGCCGAAGCCGTTCGCCGCCACGCCGTCGCCTGGAAAACGTTCGGCCATTGGAGGAGAGGAGAGGGAGGAAGGAGCGACGGCGAAGGGAAAGGAGCGACGGCGAGGAGTGTGAGTGGCCGAGTGCGCCGGGGCGCGGCATATATAGGCCGACGCGCCGCCCACACGCGTGGCACCGTGCGTACGCGTGGCGGGCGAGGCGAGGGCGAGGGGACGCGCGTCGTCCGGCCTTCACTGCGCCGCCCGTGAGCATCAATGGTGCAGGCTGACCGGCGCGGCAGCGCGGCAGCTTTGGCATTGATTCGCCGCGGGAAACGAGGCGATGAGGACGACGAAAGGCCGAGAAGCAAACTAGTCGCTGACGCGTCGGGCCCGCGGTTTCTTCGCACCAAAAAGCTTCGCCCGGCGCCCCCGAGCGCCCCCCAGCGCGCCGGATTCGGGCTGGGTCCGCCGGCGCTGTTTTCGGCCCAAGCCGGCGAAAATCGGGCTCCTGGGGGCGCGACTGGGCCGTTTTTTCGGCGCCGGCGCGAAAAAAACGCCTGGGGAGGCCTTCTTGGGGGCGCGGCTGGAGATGCCCTAAGTACAGTAGCTATGAGAGAAGCGAAAAAGGGACGCACATGTGATGCTCAGATCAATTGTTTATGGTCATGCATGCATGGTGGATCGCAGAAACACGAGGCTGAATTTTCTGGGCATATTTATGGGCATGCAACACAAATATCTACTGAATTATCGTGAGGTCCTAGTGTGTTCTGCTAGCCCGGCGTCCCCCCTTCCCCCTCCCCTCCCCATCCACACCCTAGCGCCGCCTCCCCTGGGGGCGGCTGGGGCAGCACGCAGCCCCTTGCCTCCGCCCCTCCTCCCTCTTCCCCCGTCGCCGCCGGCGGGCGCCCCCGGATCTGGTCCAGGTGGTGTTGGCGGCGGCGGGACCTCCTTTTCCCACGCGTGGCTCCTATTCCTGGGGCAGGGGCGACAGTGCGGCTGGGTTGGCTGCAGCCCGGCATCCTGGTGGTGGTGGCCGGCGGCCAGCGTGGTGGTGGCGCTTCCCTTGGCGGTGGGGCGGTCGGGCGTGGCAGGGTGGCTGGCAGCCTGTCCCCGGCCCAGATCTGCGCCCATTGGTCCCGATATGGGCTCTAGCGGGCCAGCTCCGGTGCATCTTCATTGTCTCATGCGCGCTGTGGAGGGGAAGCTTGGACAGGGGCGGCGATGCCGACGGCATGCTCCCTGCAGCGCACCGGTGGGAGCTTCACGGGCATTTCAAAGCCCGGCCGGGCCTGGTTTGCTCCTGCTACTGCGTCCGGTCGGGTAGCATCATTGACGGTGGAGGTCCTGCCCTCTGTTAGAGTTGTGTCGAATATTGCGTACAAGGTAGGTTACAGTTGGATTCTTAGTAGTATTGTGTTTAGATAGGATATGGAGTCGCATCCTAGTAGGACACATGTATCCTAGGCCTCTCATATATAGTGAGGGTAGACACACGATGTAACTTATGCCAACATAATATCACAGACGCGCAAGGGGGAGCCGGCGGCATGTGCCGGCGCCCGGGTGGCCAGTGTGCAGTATTGTGACGGTGTCACCGGAAGGAGCGTCCGTAGTCAGGCCCCGGGGATGTAGCCATATCGGTGAACCTTGTTAACAAATCTCGTTGTCATCCTCGTGTGATTGCTTGGTCCTTGGATGATTGATGGTATGCCTTAGATTTTTTCTAACACCCTCCCGTAGGCCGATGGTACTACTGCCCCAAGTCCCGACTCCTCTTCTTCACTGTGTAGGCCTCACCTCACGGTGCCGTGGTGAGACAATGTGGATGGCTTCAAGATCGTGGTCGCGCAGGGTGGTGGACAGTATGATGGAGTGCTCCGGAGCGCCCGGGGTGATGGTTGGGATTGGGAAAAATCTCTGTCGGCATGTCCGACACCAACGCGGTGGCGCCTGAGGGTGCCGCCGGACCTTCCTGGAGGGCGTAGGGGGCTACCCTTCTTTTGTCCTCGCCGCGTACCGGGGGAAACCCTTGGCAGCAGTGTTGTTATCGTCGCGTCCCTTCTTGGGGGTGTTGATTGGGACCGGCACTTCGAAGACTAGGAGCTTGGTGGGAGATCACCGGTGAGCGCAACGGTCGCGAGGCTTCTTCATTGTTGTTGATCCGCCATTGTCGGCATTTGTTCCTTTTGTATTTTCTCTTTCGTTTCTTTTGGACGCGACTGTACTGTTTCTGCCCCAGCACCTATCGTTGGTTGTACCGGTGTTGTTGATTGATAATGCAAAGCCGGGGATACCCTTTTTCGGAACACAAATATCTACTCGAGGTCACGAGATGAACTAATACAATTTAAATTTGTAGGAAATATCATGCATGAGTTACAGTTTGAGAAATCTTCCTCCAGCTGTGTATGCATGGTGTGCCCATCCTTTCGTTACTACCAACAAGAAGCGTCTATGTATGTTGTGCTCTTCCTAGCCAAGCCGGCACTTGCAGCCACAGTTGACTGAGTCTCCAGTACAAGATATGCACTCTGCACCATGCTCCTCCGGTGAAGATCAATAGTGGCAATGCAATTCTAGCTTTTCGTCCATCCCATTGTCTCCTGTTCCCAAGGTTTCTTATCTGCCTTCTGTTTAACTCTCATCCTTTCGTTCACCTACTTTGCGTGCTGCCAACATGTCAATGTGAAGTGTGGTTAGTTGAGTTTCCCACCAGGTGAATAGAGTGGCATATATAAAGGGAAAATCATTATTCCAACAGAAGGCTGTTGGAGCTTTGAATTTTTTTTATGATCATGGGATGAATGCTTGTGAGTTGCGATCTGCAAACTCCAAAAGCAAACCAGTTTGATCATTGATTAGAAACTATATACTTCATCATTCGTTCCTCGAACAATTGCAAGTAGATTCTTCATGACTCAAAGGCAGTTTCACACATGTAACAACCAATCAACATGTAGAAAATCAGGCAAACTGAAACAAGTTAGAATTCTAAGAAAAAAATTTAGAGAAAAATATCAGAAGTACGTCTACAACAAAAAGGAGAATACTTCATACATGTGGGCATGTCGATACATATATTATTAAATCTGGTTCTTGTGTTTGCCCCCCTCCAATGTATCATATCTTCCATTGCCCCCCCCCCCCCCCCTCTACAGGAATCCTGGCTCCGTCCCTGCTCCCACCGACGGGCCACCCCCAGTTCAGTACAAACCCACCAGCGGGCCACCCCGACGCCAACAAGGCCCCAGCCAAGAACGACACCAGTGATGCATATGAGCAGAAACCAAGACCCCAACACCCGACCTCCATTACATGAAATCGAGGATGCGACCGCTGCCACCGCCGCCGCCTCGGCCATCTCCCAAGCCATGGTATGGACATGGGCCACCAATGCCGCCCTGACTCGCAATTGGGCTACCAGCGCAACCTTCCAGCCCTGAGAAATTAGCAAAATCGTAATTAAAAAAATCTACAATTTGTTGCGGATAGGAATCATAGGTTGTTCAAGTCAAGTCAGCTCCCCTACCCACAAGCTCCGCATCGTGCCACTCGTTGTTATCCTCCACCAACGACCTGTCATCGTCCTCTTCATTCGATTCATCCACATTAATGGTCGTCTAATTCCTATATCTTGCTCTGGTATAGCCTCAGGCTCGGTAGGGCTGGCCCTAGGCCATGGCAAAAGCTGCAGCGGACTAGGGCCCATCTCAAATAAGGGCCCAATACATATACATATCCGATTAAATTATTAAAAATCTGATTTGCAGAATATAATGTCAACACTATTATGCAGTCTACAGGGGCATTTGCTCCCTCCCTCTATGCACTTCTCCACATTGTATTTATTCCATAGTGGTTTATAGTTGAGTATATGTATCTTATGACCATCACTGCATCATATAATCACATATACATGATGAGTATTAAGAATTTATTTACTAATTAAAATTACATTCTTATGTTTATGCCTTCATATTTTCATGATATGCGATATATACCGGTAAAAATATTTATGATCAAGCAAATATGACATACTGATCAATAGTCTTTGCTTACGGTGTTCCATAACTTTGTTAGTGTAAACTCTTGATACTCCTTCATCAAAGCATCTTGAGAGCCCGAAGTATGCAATGTTAAGCTCGAAACGAGCATCCAAAAGAATATTGACGGGTTTTAAATCCAAGTGAATGATGCATTTGTTGTGAAGATAGTTCAAACCATGAAAAATTCCCATAATGATTTGGTACTGTGTTATCCAATCATCTTTATGAGACCTATCTGGAACAATGGAAAAATGATACAAATGTGTTGCTTACTTGTTATACATACACAAGAATTACTAGTGGATTAGATGGAAAATCTCCCGCCTTTAAATTTTCTAAAGAATGCAAACCCATTTAATCAATTTAAAGGACCTAGGTTTCAGTTTAGGTATTTAAGAACATGCTTGCATGTTGGGGAAGTGTTTGGTAATGGATGTATAATCCCATCATTTGGATTCAATTGCTGACATGAATTGGTGTTTTTATTTGTACTCGAGTTTTAGTTTTCTTGAGAAAAAGCAAAAGAAAAAGTTGCAAGCTTTACCTTTGAGAAACTTCTAACGGATTCCAGTAGGAACATACTCGAAGCATAACATTTGTTCTAGTACTGGCTTTGGTGAAAGGCACTAATTCTCCATGTGCATCAGCCCAATTACCTAGAAATCTCACTATATTATTGTGCCTTGTCCCTATATGAAACAGTTAATCTTGAGCACAATGAGCTTGTCAGGGAAGCCCTGTGATATGGAAAGTTTCTTCACAACTACATTCCCAATTCCGGGATGTCCCTGTGCAGTGACATATATTCCATTTAACAATGAAATGAGAATTTTCTTCACTATGAAAGATACATGTGCAATTGCCACATGCAGCACAATGTAGAAATAACACCAGATAAACAACTCCAAACCTACCACAATTGATCTCTTGAGGGAATTTTCTGGTGATTGATCTTATACATGGATATGATAGCCTTCCCGGCTTTGCATTTGCATCAATCAATATGCCTGATCTGACATTGTTTCATACAGCCAACGTTAATCTTATCAACATGTATCTGAAGAAAAGTTCAGACCTGCACAGTTCGATCTTTTGGAAACGAAGTGTACACATATATGCAAAACAGCAGCTAGAGAGAATTCAACCATGAGATGCAGCATCACACCACACATGTAGATGCAGCATGCATAATATACTTATCAGTGTACAGTTAAATGGATTTCATTTGTTAAGTACTACATCTGTAAACTTTGTTAAGTACTACATCTTTAAACTTTTATACGACGTTTTATGTCTCCAAACAGGAAGTAGTTTCGATCTTTTGGAAATGTTTGTCTGCACAGTTCACAGGCCATGATTGGTGCCGCAGTCTGATCCATCCTATGGCCACAACAGCAGCTAGAGAGAGTTCAGCCATGAGATGCAGCAGCAGCATCACACACATATATATTTGCAGATAAAAATAATAAGCTAGTAGTCAAGTTCGATCCAGCACTGGAGAGCATAACTGTGTGTTGCAAAGACCTGACCCGCAGGTCTTGAACCAAATTTCTTTCTTCCCAGTGCCTATCTGAAGCAGAAGAAACTTAATCAAGGTTTGACTGAAGGTCGATTGCGGATTTCGCTTTGCTTGTACTATGTTGGAAGAGGATGTAAACATAGTTCGTAGCAGTGTTAGATGGAGGGTATCAGGTTCCTTTCATTAGCAGTAAGACTAAACTGTATGAGAGTCTGATGCAGACAAGAGGTTTCATTCAGAGAGACCCCATAGAATATTGGCTGTAAGTTGGCTAACAACAGTCTGGTTCTTTTTCTTTTCAAAACAGTCTAGAATCACCAAAAAAAAAGGTTGTAATAATAGTCCGTATGACAGTACAAGAGGTTTGTGACTGAGCTAACCCATCTTTTGTTGTATATTCTAGATCTATGCAACTCACCTGAAAACAGTTAAGCGAAAGCAGAGAGTTGTACACATCTACAAGTACGAATCAGTGTTACATGGAGGGTATCTGGTTCCTTTTGTTAACAGAATAAACAGTAATGATTCTGATGCAGACAAGAGGTTTGGTTCCGCAGCCGGCAGCCACTCCCCCATCCCACCTACTTCCCCCGAGCACGCGCCGCCGCTCCCCTCCCCCCGCGCACCTTTTCCTCCTGGTCGGGGCCGCCGCACATCCTCTTCACCACCCCGACCACAAACCTCCCCGCCGTGCGCCCCACATCCCCTCCCCCCGCACCACCGACGGAGCCGTCCAGGGACTTGACCTCCCTCGCGTCAGATCCAGCTGACCATGACGGCTGTGGATCCCCCTCCCCCTACCCTGCCTTTCTCCTTGATCGCCGCCCCACCCCACCCGGCTTCTTCCCCCGCCGGCGCCGCCCCACCAGCATCTGGCATCTTCCACCGCAGGCGCCCTGCACCAGTCGTCTCCCTCCCCACCTTCTTCCACCTCCCCTAACCCCGGATCCACACCTCCCCGGCGGGGATCAGGTGGAGCGAGGCCAGGTCGATGCGGGTGGTGCCTGCCTCGCACTGCAGATCCCCACGGCGGTCCCTCCCCGCGTCGACGAGCACCATGACTGCGAGATCTCGCCTGGCCCTCCCTTCCTCTGCTTCCTCTGCTTGCCGGTCAGAGCAGTGCACACGGGCGCCCTTTTGCACTTCTTTTTCGCAGCTCACTTGTTGTTTTCAAAGTGTCCCCTTGCAGTACACTTTGTTGCTCCCTCGCAAGTCTCTCCCCCCCCCCCCCAATCCGCAGATCACCGGCAGCGCCCCATTCCATGCCGCAGTTTGTTTCGGTCGTCCACACCATACATCATGGAGCCATGGTCCATGCAGTCGATTTTGTGTGCTGTTACAGTCAACCCCACGGGCACAGGAGGACGTGGGCAGTGCATTTTGGAGTTGTTGCGGTGCAGTTTGGAGTTTTGTTTGTGTGTGTGTGTGAGAGAGAGAGAGAGAGAGAGAGAGTCTGAACAGTGCTGTTTGGCTCCAGTTTTGGTTACTCAGCGTGTTAGTTTTGTTACTCATCGCCCGTAGTTGTGCAGATTCCGCACCAGAAACGGGCAAGTCTCCGTGGGGATGTATGCATGTTTGTAAAATGGGTGTGCCCACGGTCCAGCGTGCCGCTGGCCTCCACTGTGCAGTACGATTGGTACAATGTGGAAACCCAAAATGAAAAATGGTAGAGAAACGGCAAAAAAATAATGTCGTCCACTTGACCATTTGATGAAGTGCGGTTTTTTCAAATGAAGCAGTGCGGTCGATTGTGTGCAAAGAAAAAAAATGTGTGTACACCTCTTAGAAGACATTGCAAAATGTGTGTACACCTCTTAGAAGACATTGCAGTGCGGTTTGCCCTCGAATGCAATCACTTTGTCGATGGAAAAAAAATACGAAAAAAGGCAATAAAAAGTCATGAGGTTCACTTTAAGTTTACGTCCGACAGAAGGGAATAATGAAGTTTGTTTGACCGTCTCATGCAGTGCATTTTTCAGACTGAAGCAGTGTGTTCTATCGTTCATAAAAAATGACAACAAAAATCTCACAAAAGCTCATCTGAGAAAATTTACGTCCGACAAGAAAATCATGAAGTTCGCTTGACTCTTTGATGTAGTGCGCTTTTTCGTCTAAAAGCAGTGCGGTTTTCTTTCTCGTCTTAAAAAATTTACATCCCACCAAAAGGAAACCATGCAGTTCTCTTACCCGTGTGATGCAGTGCGGTCTTTCGTCCGTTGCAGTGCGGTTTTCAGTCGGATGAAGTACCCACGTCCATTTGGGTGTCGCGAAAAACAGAGTGTCCGCTTTTCGGTAAAATCGAAACTGCTCTTAAACCGTAAGGAATTAGAGAGAGTGTTCTACATGAAAGAGTTGCGTCTCGTCTATATCTTTCCAACGGCGTATCGTTTGAATCATTCCGACCAGCGGTTTGCAAAAATTTCACGAAAAAACAGCCGCTGCCACTCGTCATCCGCCGCACGATTTTCAAAATTAACTTAAAACCGTAAGGAATCTCAAAACCATTCCTACATATGAAAGTTGCGTCTCGTTCGTAGCTTTCCAACGGCGTATCACACCCCTCGTTTCGATAAACGGTTCAAAAACTAGAGCGAAAACAGTACCAAAAATTGAAAAAAATTCAAAAAAACAGAGTTCCGCGATTTAGTAAATTTAAAACTGCTCTTAAACCGTAACAAATTAGAGAAAGATTTATATATGTAAAAGATGCGCCTCGACGATATCTATCCGACGGTGTATCATTTGCTTCATTACGACAAGCGGTTTAAAAAAAACTGCGAAAAAACGCTCGCTGCCACTCGTCATCCGTCGCACCATTTTCAAAACTGCTCTTAAACCGTTTGGAATCTCGAAAAGTGTTCAACATGTCAAAGTTGCGCCTAATTCATAGCTTTTCAACGGTATATTACACGCCTCATTCCGATAAACGGTTAAAAACTAGAGCGAAAACAGTACCGAAGAAACACCGCGTGCAGTTTTTTTGGACACGAAGTTCACTAGTCTCTATTGCAGTGCTCGTCGTCAAAATGATGCAGTGCGCTTCTGTTGAGCGTGCAGTGCCGAAGTGGTGTGCAGAATAGTTATTCTGCTAATATTAGCAGAATAGACCGTCTGTATATATATATATATATATATATATATATATATATATATATATATATATATATATATATATATATATATATATATATATATATATATAAACCCAACCCTTTATTTATTGATCATCTGGGTTGGGCATCTGCGACAACACGAGCTCCCATCAGGCATGCTGAGCGGGGTCTGCGACTGTGATGGCGCCGGGCACCATGACGATTTGCGCCGGCGGCTGCGCCGGCGCCGGCGCCGGCGCGAAGAACTCCTTCAGTACCATACCCGCCTTGATGAGTGCGCCCAGTACCACCAACACGAACAGCGTCCAGTTGCCGATACCTGATTCCTGAGGTAAAGAGCTAGGGTTGCCGATACCTGATACCTGATTCCTGATCCCTTGGAATTGAGCAGAACTTGATGAATGGCGTCATCGTCGATGCTGATTTCATGAACCATGACCTAGATTTGGGCTTTGGGGTTGGGGGGGGGGGGGGCTGGGGGCACAGGCCCCCTACCCTTGCTGTGGACCTTTGGTCGGTGCCTTTTTTGAGCTTGCTGGGATAAGGAATATCGCTTTTTTGAGCTCCGCCGCCGCCGCCGCGGCAGCAGCAGCAACAACTGGAGGCCATCCTGCCTCCGCCGGCGCCGCAGCACCAGCTCGTCAACAATAACTTCACTATTCAGATCGGCAACAAATAAGGAGCAGGTTGGCCAGCAGAATTCCTCCGTCCGGAATCGTGCATGTCTTGTTGACCAGCAGAGTTCCTGTGTGGCTCAAGTTCATCTTGTTGGAAATCATGCATCTACATCCATCCTTGTTATCAATGTTTCCGTGCTTGTGTGTTTGAGTTTGTATAAAGGACCCGTGTGCTTGTGTGCTAATGCTATCGTATTAAGGGATTCCCCGTGTGCTTGAATTTTCCCATGCCATGGTCGGTGCTTTTGGTGCCTTTTCTGAGTTTGCTGGGATAAGGAATCTAGCTTTGGGAATGCTGTCGCGGGTCGGTTATCTTTTTGACTAGAGATATGTTAAGTGTGGTAGTATTTTGATGCTACCTAAAGCTGCATGGCTTCTCCTTAAAAACTGTCTCAGGTCGGTCGTGTGCTTCCTTTTGTCGGTGCTTATCTTTGTTGCAATTCAATTGTTGTGAGTTGTAATGTGGATGATGATCTGGGGAGCACCGCCTAGCCTAGCAAAAAGGAAGAAAAATACTAGAGTCTTGGCTAGGTTCATCCTCTTGACACAATTGTGGCTCCACCTTTGGATGCTGTTGGATTCTTTTTCTCAACTTTGAACATGGTTCTGAAAACGAATTCTCTACCATGGTAGCCAAAACTGGAGGGATGCATGTGTTTGCTTCTTGCCTATTTCATCCATCCATCCATCCATCCATCAAAACTTACATGATTTATTATTCGTGCCAACACATGATTTACATTTCTAGAAGGCAACCTACGTGTGCCTTGTTGAAATATCTAAGCTTGGTTTCCACATGGCCAGTTTTAGCAAGGCCAGGCCAGGCCATGGGAGTAGTAGTGTACATCTTCTGTGCTTCATCGGCCGGCTCCAGGAAGAACCAGGGAGCCACGGGCCTTAGGCGAGCACAGGGCTCCGTCCAGACGACGATGGCTGTAGGTTGGCGGCGAACTTCCTTGCCCACTGGTCGTAACGTATGATCTCCTCGAGCAACGGCCTTGTCACCAGCTCGTTGCGGTGCGCGTCGCACGTCATCTCCACCACCTTGAAGATGTCCAGGTAGCTGATCCTGCAAAACAAAAAAAGAGGAGATGGATGAGGACTCAGTGCTTTTATGTCCATGTTCATAGAAACAGTTTTTACCGCAACAAATATGAAATCAAGGTTCCACAGAGTTATTATAATCCATAATGTATAGGTTATGGTCGAAAGTGCCTGAGCATATTATTAGCTTTCAGGACATACATTATCCTTTCAAGTCAGACTACGCAAAGAATTTTTCCTTTTGTTTTCCTTTTAATTTCACTTTTTTATTTTCTTTTATTTTTTAAAATTCACAAACTATTTTTAAATCTTGAACCTTTTCTTTAATCTGTCAAGTTTCCAAAACCATCAATTTTTTTAAATTCATGTAATTTGTTTTCAAATCTCTGAATTTTTTTCCATATCCACCAACTCTTCTCAAGTTTTATGAATTTTGTTCAAAGCCCCAGATTTTTGTCAAATTCGTGAACGTTTATTTTCAACATTGATAAACATTTTTCAAATCCGTGAACGCCTGGGCTGGCCCAGTAGGCACCCAAAGGAAACGATGCAGTCACCTAGTTGGGCCAAGGCCAACGCTTATTTTTTTTCTAGTTTTTTCTCCTTAATTTAGTTTTTGAAACCTGTTTAAAATTTGAAAATTTTATGGAATACAAAATTTTTAATGTTTTCAAATATTTTTTGAATTGTAAAAAAGTTTACAAATTTTAAAAAATGTTCCCGTATTTGAATGCTTTTGCTCACAAATTTACGAAGTTCGTATGTTTTAAAAAATTTGATAAACTGCAAAAAAGCATGAGGTTTGTAATTTGTGTACAACATCACTTGTTGGGAATTTATTAACAAATTTAGAAAAGTCAAGTTTATAAAATTTTCATCCGCAATTTGAAATTTCAAAATTGTTGATAAATTCTTAGAAATTATTGGGATATAAGAAAATGTTCATGTTGATTGATAATGGGGAATACTGTAAATAACCGAGGCATTAAAATTAGGAAAAACTACATGTATGTACTGTGCTGTTCTTGGTCTTAGTCCTACCTCGTCTGGTTACACACAGAAGAGGGTAGGAAGCTTGGCTCTATAATAAGGCAGGCTGGTTACACGGTTGCTGGTTTTAAAAGTTTGAAAAATATATTCATAGGTTAAAGAAAAGTCCACAAGTTTGAAAATTTTATATCGATTTTAAAAAGTACACGAAAGTGACAAAAAAGTTCGCAAAATTGGAAAAGTTAATCGATACAAAAAAAGTTAACGAATTTGACAAAAAGTACACAAATTTGAAAAACATTCAAAAATTAAAAAAAATCCACGAATTTGATAAAATTTTGTGTAAGTGCTAAACATTCATTCATTTGAAAAGAAGTTCAAAGATTCAAAAGATAAGTTCATGAATTTGAAATAAGTTCATGAATTGAAGAAAATATTCACGAATTTAAGCAAATGAAAAACAAAGCAGAAAAAGAAGAAGAAATAAAGAAAAAATTTATAAAACCGAAACAAAACAAAAAAAGGAGAAAAATAGACTGAGAAGATGCACAATAAGAAGAATAAAAGAAGTAACTACGTACAACAAGTGAGCTGTCCTAGCTCGTTAAAATCTCAAGACATAGTGAATACTAGGGATCAAGCCCTAACAAATTGACTCGATACATGACAAATCCCATCTAACTCCATCAATGTGTTCCTCGCGCAAAGATCAACAATGGCAATTCAATTCAAGCTCTTCAAGAGCCTTATCTTTCTTTCATCCCGTTGTCTCCCGTTCCCAAGGTTTCCTACATCCCTTCTATTCATCTCTCAGCCCCTCCTCGTCTTTTTATACATGGATTTCACCTACTCGGAGTACTAAGCTTAGTTGTGCTGCCGACATGTCAAAGTGAAGTGGGTCAGTGGACTTTCCTATCTAGCCAGGTGAAGATGTACAGTGGTGTATATAAGGGTACATCCATTATTCAAGCAAGTGAAGGTTGTTGTGCATTAACCTTTTTCATCATCATAGGATGAGTGTTTGTGAGTTGTGATCTCAGAACACCAATTTGAACAATGATTAGAAGCCAAATAGTATTTTATCATTCGTCCCTCATACAATTTCAAGTATATTCTGACTAGAAGGCAGTTTCACACATGTAACAACCAATCAACATGAACAAAATCAGAAAAATTCAAAATAAGTTAGAATTTTAAGAAAAAAATAGAAATAGAAAAAAAACCCAGAAGTATGTCTACAGAAAAAGGGGGTTGTGGTGCGGGGATAGTTCATACATGTGAGCACGTCGATATATATCCACAACAGAGTCTAATATGATCTTTCTACTATTACATTTGTTTAAACATAGTGTTCATGAACTATTCACGGCCTGCCTTGATTTTTTTTATTTTATAGGATACTTATGATTTGTTATGTTTCGATCTAAGAAAGAGTTTGTTTTATTTATTTTCATTTTTAATTATTATTTTGGTTTCCTTTCTAACCCCTTTAGGTGTTTTAAACCCTAAAGTCAAAGCCATGTCATTCAAAATTGTACATCTTGCATTGTCTATTGAGAACATCCATGTTGT
The DNA here is from genome assembly GCA_963921465.1 of Triticum timopheevii. Taxonomy (NCBI): domain Eukaryota; kingdom Viridiplantae; phylum Streptophyta; class Magnoliopsida; order Poales; family Poaceae; genus Triticum; species Triticum timopheevii. Next base: position 1,391,089 of record OY997266.1, on the reverse strand, counting down.
TTTGAGTTTCAATAGTTAACTATTAAACTTGTTTCGGGGTGGCACCATCAGCGGGTGGTTGGTTGGTGACTAGATCATTCACCTCTCCCACATCGACGAGTGGTCGCATGGCGTTTGACTTCCTCTGGTGCGTTCCTTGTCCGTTGTTTTTATAACTTCTTAACCACAAGTAGAAAAGTCATGCCGGCTCCGGGAGTGGATCGGAAGTGGCAGTGCGCCACCGTCTCATTTGTGAAGTAGAAGATTATCGGTCCCTAAGGACTTGGATGTAATTACTATTATTTATGGTGCTTTGTAACACTGGACTTTGTGTGATACCTATGCTGGTGAAGTTGAAAGCCCATATATATGATTGAAGGTGTTATTAACATAAGTGAAAGTTGGTGCAGCATCTACTTCGTGTGGGTAATTCCCACAAGTTACAATAGTTTTGTCTTTAATAAATATGAGCTGGATGCTCGAGATAATGCATAAAACTTGGCTAGGCTGGGAAGTTTCCACTTCACTGTGTGGGAAAAGCTAATAGGTAGATGCTTAGCAGTAGCGAGGGGTTTATACCCCTGCGCTACTACTAATTAGTAGTAGCGTTGGGTATAAACCCGCGCTACTATTAAGTTGATAGTAGTAGCGCGGCTTATAAAACCCACGCTGCTACTAAGTGGTAGTCACCATGCCCCCGGGCCAGACCATAGTAGTAGTGTTGGGTATAAACCCCACGCTACTACTAAGCTGATAGTAGTAGCGCGGTGTATAAACCCTACGCTACTACTAAGTGGTCCCAGCTGTGTGGCAGGGACATTGCCATAGTAGTAGCGTGGGGTATAAACCCCGCAGTACTACTATCGACCCACAAAGACATGAGTACACATAGCGCGTGGAGGCCCAAACCCAAACTCATACTCTCCCAATTCCCTTCTCCCTCCCACACACGATTCCCTTCCTCACCCACCGCCACCGCTAGCCTCACACCTCGGCACATCCCCAAAATTTGGCGGCCTCGCACCGCAGCCCCTCCCCTCCCCTCCTTCTTCCTCCTTATCTAGAGTGTCGTCCTCTGCTAGAAGAAGAGGGAGACCAGCAAAGCATCGTCCATGGTGGTGGCCAGATCTTACATGGACGCATCCACTAGCACCTCCTCGCCGGGACAAGGACTTGTGTGTAAATGCAAACACCATGGTCAAGGGTCCCACGACAAGCAGGAGTAGGTCACCAGGCTTCGTCTAGGGCTTCGGGCATCAGCTCCAACTCCGGCGGCCACCGGTGAGTTCTTCCTCCTACTCCTCTCTATCTCCCTCTTCCTCTTTCTAATATTTTTCTCTTCTTTTGTAGTAGGAGTTGGCGTGAGCTGCTGGCACAAGTTGGGTGCGGAAGCACCATCACCTTGGAGAACTTCATCCCCTCCAGGATCAGCAGCAGCCATGGATGGAGAGGACGATGACGCCCAGTAGCAGCAGCCATGGATGATTTTTTAATTCCTAATTAGTTAGTAGTAGACCGGGATAAAACACGCGCTACTACTAAAAAATAGTTGTAGCGTCGTAGTAGTAGCGCGGGACCCGCGCTACTAGTAGGCGAAAAACCAGCGATACTACTAGTGTTTTTCCTAGTAGTGGTTGTAGGGTGTATTACATTGTACATTATCCATTTACTGCATCACCTAGGACTTCAAGCATGTGAACAACCTATGAATTAGTTCAGAACATAAAGGAGTTCGACAAAAATAAATAAATACTAAGTACTCCACCTACCTAGAAAAGAGATGGTCTAGCGAGATATGGTGTGAGGGAGTTTGGAGGAGGGTAAGGGCTAAGAAGTTGATCTAGATAGAAAGCGAGGTATTTAGAGAGTGACCTACATAGACAATGTATGTGTGCGTATGTGCGGGGATGGGGGACTATCTTGAGAGTAATGTATATGTCCGCGTTGCTGCGGCCGCAGCAACCCTCCTCTACACAAAATAAAAAACCTAAATACCCAACAAAACAAGACAAAAACTGAAAAAACCAAACAGAAACTACAAAAACCCATTAAAATAGTACAAGAATATTTAAATACAATTTCCAATATCTCTAATAACTCTGCACCATCAACCGTCGTGAACAGCACGCACGTAGTGTACCAGCTAGTGTGAGTCCACTTGCGCACGTGATTTTGTTATCACCGTGCAAGTTTATGTATTACAGGTGTAATTATCTCATTTTATGTATGGTTCGACTCGACCCGGTATATAAAGCTAGCAGCACTACAAACTAGCAGGCAGACAGATTCATGTGGGTGGTACGTGCGTCGTGCGAACACCTACTCCATTAAGCTACTTATTATCTTACGGGACTCTGAACCAACTATAACATGCATAGACTACACTGTTTCTGCCTCCTTCCTATAACATGAAACTTATGATGTTCAATACGCTGTTATACTTAATATTTATAACCAGTGGTTGTAGCTTAAGTATTGGGTGCACTCTATATAATTAATATGTCTCAAAACATATATATATATATATATATATATATATATATATATATATATATATAGGGAAAATCCATCCTACCACCCGGTGGTAGTTACCCCACATATCTCATATACTACCATGTGGTACTTCATATACTACTTTATCATTTTAAATATATTTATATACTATATCTAAGATATTTTAAAGCAAGTTACATGAAAAAAATACATATGAATTCATAGTTTTTGTTATATTTGTGAAATACGTACATATTTGTACGTAAAAAAGAGCATTGTATATACTACCTAAAAATTAGTATATATACTACCTAATTATTGTTATATACTACATACTACATGTATATACTCTCAATTTTGACAGATACTACATACAACATACAAAACGCAAGTGGTGATAACTACCACTGCTTGTAGGAAACATTTGTCCTATAAAAGCTAGGATATATATACTCGAACTTCACCTTAGTAGATATAACATTACATCATTTCACTTTGTTTTAACTTGCCGGATAGCATCTTCCCCACAAAAGCATGTTGGATAAAAGCTAGCTTAGTACAACATCTAGGAGCTATTACATAAAAAAAATGATAACTATGCGCAAAACAAGAACCAAAGAGTTGGAAAAAAAGAGTGGGGTATAGGAGGCTTCAGGAGCATGTGTAGAACAATGGTTGTTCTTTGATAGTGAATGAAGTTGAGCTACAATTCATCGCTGTATCCTCGACAGAGATATATGTTCATATCACTATGGTTCCTAGAATTGAAGGGCCCCTCTTTGGGCTGGTTTTACTACAATGTTGGCATCCAGATCTTATTTCCCATGTGTATTTTGGAAATTAGTTGTGGCAGCCTTTCATTTGGCTGTGTGAGAGCGTCCTTATAGGAGTGTCATCCTGTTTGTTTAGTAGCTGGAGCCGCATGCGTCTTGGAGTGCTAGTATGCTGGTAGGGTTTCCTCGCCAGCGATGCGCGACAGGTGGGGGGGGGGGGGGGGGGGGGGGGACTCAAGAGCGTGCATGATCTGCATGCAATTGGGTGGAATAATATGGAAGCATATTTATACTGGCCTGGATGCATTGTCTTTATCAATAAAGTTAAAAATCTAACATCAAATTTCTACAACCCCAAAACGAACGCCCTTCTCATCCTTCGATCATTTTGCCTTAGGTGAGGGGAGACGTATGAACTTTTCAAAATACCAGTGGTGGAGCCGAAACTTTTCTTGATCCTGGGCAAGTTTGAGCCTTAGGGCGAAGCAAAAATCTGGTAAAATAAAAATCGGGTGTCTGGAAGTACAACATATAAAATCGGTCTGCCCATGGACGGCGGCAGTGTAGGGTATGACGCCGCCGGCCGGCAGCTGCCGGGTCAACCTTGTGGTATGCAGGGGACAAGGACTCGTGGCCGGCACACATGATATGTTTGATGAAATGCCAAGGACAGAGAGGAGGAGGAGGAAGAAGAGGTGGCAGTTTTTTTGCCAACGTGGCATTTTTTGGCAACTCAGCCCGATGGGCGACCCCGACTAATTAGTGATGTCATCAAAGTGATTAGAATTTACTATCGGTGTTTTTTGCCACTCTCAAATTTTTGGTGCGGTGCAAAATGTCACATTTTGTAAAGCGGTGGTTTTCCGAGAGCTGTGACGCTAAAGTGGTGGTTTTGTGCATTTTATTTCCTTGGCTCAGACCATGGTCTGCAGAGGCATCTTCTCCTCTGCACCATAGGAGGACTGAACAAAACGACAGCTTAGAGTAGCCGTTGTGCCAGATTCCTCTGTTGCAGCGATAGTGAGATCATGAGATGCTCTGAAATGCTTTTTGTTCCAGTTTTACGTTTTGGCTGTTTAAATCGGGCTTTCTCTTCGCTTCATCTACTTAAAGCTCACCGGTCTGATCTCATCTTAGTATTATCTCCGGTTGTTTCTCCCATTATAAGATCAAGATCTAGTAGAATTTATTTGGATCGAGTAGGACATGCTCGTGATCTTGCGCTCGGCTTGGATTTGTTTCTTCACCGGCACCCAGCCTGTTTTTTTCAAAGGTGTTGTCAGCCGATCGTGCTATTTCGCAGGTCTATTCACTTTCTCTCGGCTTGTTGATTTCTGATGCGGCAAGGCCATCCACACATATAAAGTGATGGAATTGGTTGGAAAGGAGCGATGTGGGACTATTTATTTTCCTCACACCAAGTATTTTTTGTTGCTTGTCAAATCGTCATCTTTTTGAAGTCCAGAACAGGTCCAGTTCTGCCCACGCGGGTGACAACCGATGGACGGAACTCACGGCTCGGGTCAGTCGACAGATGAGCTTATTTCCTTTTGTTCGAGACTTTATGTTTTTAGTTATCCCTCGGATCATTGCAAGAAGATTTTCGATGACTTGACGGAAACTTCACATAGCATCTGTTATCATCCTAGTATGTATTTTAACAATGTTTCGCTTTAACTAAAAAAATGCACAAATTTTATTAGTCACCCATTGGACCATTGCAAGTATAATATGGATGAGTTGAAGGAAAATTTTCTCATGCGACAATTTGACAAGTCGATACTCATGAAAAACCTAAAATTTGATCGGAAAATAATCGAAATGTCTACAATAAAAGGGAGTGATATCATACATGTCGATACCTTCATACATCCATACCAAGTTTAAATTTGACATCATTTTATTTTTAATGTGTTTTAAACATATCTGTTTTTCAGTGATCATGAATTACTCATGGGTAGTCTCTACTGTCTTGTTCAGTAGAATACTAAACATGCATTTTCTTTTTCCGGTTTTGAGATATTTCTTTTCATCTCCGATTCTAACTATATTTACTTTTCCAACAGAAAAGGTTAATTTAATAAGTTTATCATAATCCTAGATATGAATTAAAGGTGTACATATTTATATTGTTCATGCAATTTTTCTTAAGGCACGTGCAGTGATAATGTTCTTTGAATGGGACTTCCATTTTTCGAGTGAGACAGATTTGAAAAATCCAAAAATTCATTTAAAGGCAAAACCAGTCACATGTGATTATTGACAAGATCTGTACGCGAATGTGATTTATCATAAATAGCCCATTTTTACCAGCAATAAGTGTTAATTTCCCGAAGCTCAGGAGAGAGATCGATCTTGATGTCCATCATTTTGTAAGTGGAAGGTTGTTTTGTAGAACCATATGTCACATGGTGTATCAACTCAATATTTTTCAGCCACATATGGCAACCTATCTTCATTTTTTTTGTAGTATTGAATATTCATTAGCAACACACCAACACAAAGCTTGCACGTTAGTCTCCTGATTAAAAATCAAATGCTTCACCAGCTACATTCGTAATAAACTCCATTGTCCCACTTCACATTGACATGTTGTCAGCACTAATCTCCTGATGGGTTGCAGGATCAAGATGGGAGCATCCCCTCTCTAGTCATCCCCTTTTGTTGTTACTTCTCTCAACCGATCATATTAAAGTACTGCATTTTTGGCATATGGATGTTGTTCCCATTAATCATGTCGCACATCCATGCACGTTATGCAGTGAAGCAGCAAGTTAGCAAATTGACCAAATCGGCTGCTGCTTTCACTATATGTACAATTTTATATTAATTAATGATATAACAGCAATAACTCACATACACCTGCCCGCATTCTGTATTCCTTCTCCTCTTTATATATGTTACTCTTTCTTCACGATAGTAGATAACATGATGTGTAGTTCCACTGTGTTTTGGTAGCACTAGCTCAGTTTATCTAGTAGTGTCCATCACATGAATAACGCATGAGAGGAACCAAAAAGAAAAATGAAAACACGAGAATAGGAGGCATCAGTAACCAAGGTGGAGCTACAAGCCTGCTTTTCATGAGGCTGATTTGATGATCTAGATGAGTCTTCTTTCCAAAGCGAGTGAGATGCTAAAACATCATGGATTGAATGCTCGGAAGGATTACTTCGTTTACTGGCCTAGCCAGTCTAGGAGAACCTCAAGGACGGCAGGTTCAACCTCCTCCTTCGTTGATCCGCCGTTGTTGGCATTATTTTCTCTTCAGTTCCTTTTTTTGTTTGTTTTGGGCTTGCATGTGCTGTGGCCCCAGCATTTGTATCGTGTGGTCGTTGCTTTATAATATAAAGCGGGGGGCAACCCTTTTTCGGTAAAAATGGCTGAGCAGTTGGAAGCCATCAATTGGGCTTCCATGCATGCTATTGCTTCTTTGCTTTATGGTCCTTGTTTTGATGATAATGCTAGAAAGCTGCCAGGTCGTGTAATATTGTGGATCAATAGTTTTGTTCGGGGAACCAGCTCTGAGAGCACCTTTTGGGCATTCACCAGTAGACCCTCGAACACCATCATACTCAAAGCATACAATGGAGGACTCTTTGGTGGAAAGGACAAACAAAAGGCTAGTCAGTTCCAAGTTCTCTTAGCAAAAACCGCGTTGAAGAATATTTTGCAGACAAATTTGGATTTGTTCCCTGCTTGCTTCTGTTTTTATGCCTTATACTTTCTGACTGTGTGGCAACAAGTAAACTAATTGCACTGGGTACACATTATGTGTTCTTTAAATTAGCCATTTAGTTGCATTTGTATATTCATGTTGAAGTTCTCTTCTCAAACTGGTCTATTAATTCTTTGGTGACCATTAATTATCTTGTTGATTAATCTTGTTTAGCCTATAGTTTTTACAGCATTGCTTGCCATCACTGTTAAATTGATGGTTTCAATCATCTGTCGATCTCTTTGCAGTGCTATTCTCCAGATGCTGCAATAGCGGATGGGTATTTCAGTGTTGTGGCTGAAGTTTACATGGCGTCAAGAAATTCCAAAATGTGAGATCCAGAGACTTTTGAGCTTGATCCTCTACAAGGTGGTCGATCAAACAAAACTGATCCGTGACAGTGCCCTTCTCCGTGAATGGGCTGAAGATAATGCTGATGGCATTGGACATTATCGGGCATCTGTTGTCGGCAACCTTCCAGACTCCTACCAACAATTCCAGTACAAGCTGTCCTCAAAGCTCGCCAAGGACCATCCTGAACTCAGTGAGCATCTATGCGAGGAAATTATGCAGCGTCAGCTTGAAGCAGCACAGCATCAGGTCGTCACATGCATGGCTCCTTGGATAGAAAATCTCAACTTTGTGAGATTAAAGGAGCGAGAGACTGCTGAAAAGTCTTTATTACGTGACATGGAAGCATGGTGAGATTGAGAAACTATGGAGCACCGTTGCAAGCAATACTCGCAATATTATCCCTGTGCTTAACTTCTTGATTACCAGACGGATAGAGGACTGCGATCAGGTGCCAATCCATCAGCAGGGATCACTGGTGCATTTGCTACCTACTCCCTCTGTAAACTAATATAAGAGCGTTTAGCTCACTATTTTAGTATTCTAAACGCTTTTATATTAGTTTACGGAGGGAGTACTTGTCAGTTGCCAAGCGTGTCAGTCTATACCAAGCTTGTGCGTGGTTCTCTTGATGGCGCAATCAGGAATGTCAGCGGAAACTTGAGCTGGCGGACATCTATCGACAGTCACTGGACGAAGTGTGTCTGGCCCATTGAGTCCATTGGCCCCGGAGGTGACCAACATCCCAAACCCCACTACAGGCCGGTCAGGCCAGCTCCTTCCAGTGTTAATGAACATGTCAGGGCCGTTGATGGGTGTCCGAAGCTCGGCTGGTCATCTGATCTGAGGAGCCGTCATGTTTCCAGGGATAGTGGTGACTACTATTTTGACACCCCAAATTCAAACGATGAATTTCTGCATCAAGGGGGCAGTGGAATTCATGGGATTAATGCTAATGAGCTCCAATCTTGCATTACAGGGGCACCAGCACTTGCTTTTTCACGTGCCGACATAGCTTTGATTCTCCTTGCTGAAATTTCTTATGAAAATGATGAGGACTTGCGTGAAAATTTGCCTCTGTTATTCCATGTCACGTGTGTTTCAATGGATAGCTCGGAAGACATTGTGCTTGAGCATTGCCAGGATTAATTTGCTCGTGAATCTCCTCTACTCGCTTGCTGGCCGGCATCTTGAACTGTAATGAGGTTGAGAGCAGTGAAAGGGAGAATAAGCAGCCTCATGTGGTGAGCTTGATAAAATACATCCAGTCTAAAAGAGGCAGCCTGATCGATGTGGGAGAAGGAGGATCCTACCCTTGTAAGGACTGAGCTTCCTAGCACTTCACTCTTGTCAGCACTCGTACAAAGCATGGTCAGTGCAATTTTCTTCCAGGGGGATCTTGGTGAGACTTGGGGTGCTGAAGCACTTAAGTGGGCCATGGAGTGCACATCCCGTCACTTGGCTTGTCGATCACACCAGATAGCTGCGTATTGCTTCTGAGGTGCGTCCACAGATGCTTGGGTAACCCTGTCCCTTGTGTTCTGGGGTTTGCAATGGAGAATTTGTTGCCCCCCTTTTCTAAAAAAAAAATGGAGAATTTGTTAACACTTCAAGTCATGGTTGAGAACACAGCTGTTCTGGGGCTGCGTTGCACTGATGCATACTCACTTTGTACACATCTATTGCCAAGTGCTTGAACTCCTGTGTAGGGTGATTGATCGTTTGACCTTCCGTGACCGGACAACTGAAAATGTGTTACTCTCCAGCAATGCCCCGTGATGAATTCGATGTCAATGGGTATATATATAAGCGACCTCCACAGGCGTGATGAGTCGAGGACTAGCTCAGAGAGGCTGCTGTCTGTCACCGAGACTGGAAAGGTCCCTGATTTTGAAGGCGTGCAGCCGCTGGTACTGAAAGGGGCTCATGTCTAGCGCCAGCCATTGGTCTGCAATCGAGGTGCTATCCAGGATCACGATACCCACATGCGATCCTATATTTTGGAATCCCGAGACAAGGCTGCTGATGCACATCACAGGTCTGCTCCCATGGCTCGGGTTGCAGCTCACCCGGCTGCTGCTCGGGCGCGTCCTCGACACCTGCGCCCTCGGCCGCAAGCGGGACCACAAGCGCCTGGTGCCGTTGGTGGCCAACATCGGGTAGCAGGGGCGCAGGATCATGCTGTTGTTGTTTGTCAACTCAATGTGGCTTGTACATCTATTATCTATAGGAGCTAAAAGATGGCCGGTTCACCTAAGAGAGGGCTTGATGAGGCGCATGCCAGGCGACAGTTGGATGAGCTTTGAACTGGGCAAACTAAAATTTTGAATTTTGAAACCTGTATTTATATGTCCCGCGGCCGGACGCTTAAGGCCTAGCTGCGGAGTTGATGATATATGGATGGATGTACAAAGCTTTTTTGTTCTTCCTTGTTTTGGCTGGAGCTGGAGCAGTATGCATGCATGCATGCATGTGTAAATCTTTTGTGTTATCTTTGCTTTGTGAACCCAAATGCATTGGAACTGCATGTGATCTATCTTCTCCTGCCTTGTTATTTTTTCACGTGATTATCTCTGAGGAGTGACAAGCGCACGATATTCAGAGCTTCAGCAGTGGCCTTCACGTGGCCTCTCAACAAATTTTTTACTCTGTATGCGGACGTAGTCCTCCCTCGCCCATTTGAGGATGGACTCGTCGTCGGGGGCCATCATGCCGGCGTGCTCCGGCTGTTGGGAATCGTTGCAGAAATTAAAATATTTCTCCGCATCACCAAGATCAATCTATGAAGAGACTAGCAACGAGAGAGAGGGGAGTGCATCTTCATACCCTTGAAGATCGCGATGGGGAGGCGTTACAAGAACGCGGATGAAGGAGTCGTACTCGTAACGATTCAGATCAAGGTTGATTCCGAACTAAGCGCCGAACAACGGCGCCTCCGCGTTCAACACACGTACAGCCCGGGGACGTCTCCTCCTTCTTGATCCAGCAAGCGGAGAGGAGAAGTTGAGGGAGAGATCCGGCAGCACGACGGCGTGGTGGTGGAGCTTGCAGTTCTCCGGCAGGGCTTCACCAAGCACTACTACTACGGAGGAGGTGTTGGGGAGGGAGAGGGCTGCGCCAGGGGAAGGGGTGCGGCTCCCATGCGCCTCCCCACTATATATAGGGGTGGAGGGGGCTGGTTTCTTGCCCTCCAAGTCCATTGGGGCGTTGGCAAAGGTGGGGGAAAGAAATCCCATCATTTCCCTTCCCCACCGATTGTTATCCCCTTTTTTAGGGATCTTGATCTTATCCCTTCGGGATATGATATTATTCCTTCTAAGGGGGGATCTTGGTGCGCCTTGGCCAGGGGTGTGGGGCCTTGCCCCCACTACCCACATTCATGTCGGCCCCCCCATGCAGGTGGGCCCCACTTCGGAACCTTCTAGAACCTTCCCGGTATAATACCAAAAAATCCCGAACATTTTCCGGTGGCCAAAATAGGACTTACCATATATAATTTTTTACCTCCGGACCATTTCGGAATTCCTCATGACGTCTGGAATATCATCCGAGACTCCGAACAACATTCGGTAGCTGCACACTAATTCCCATAACAACTCTAGCGTCACCGAACCTTAAGTGTGTAGACCCTACGGGTTCGGGAATCATGCAGACATGACCGAGACAACTCTCTGGCCAGTAACCAACAGCGGGATCTGGATACCCATGTTGGCTCCCACATGTTCCACGATGATCTCATCGGATGAACCACGATGTCGGGGATTCAATCAATCATGTATAGAATTCCCTTTGTCAATCAGTACGTTACTTGCCTGAGATTCGATCGTCGGTATCCCAATACCTCGTTCAATCTCGTTACCGGCAAGTCACTTTTACTCGTTCCGTAACACATCATCCCGCGATCAACTCTTTGATCACATTGGGCTCATTATGATGATGTCCTACTGAGTGGGCCCAGAAATACCTCTCCATCACATGGAGCGACAAATCCCAGTCTCGATTCGTCCCAACCCAACAGACACTTTCGGAGATACCCGTAGTGTGCCTTTATGGCCACCCAGTTACGTTGTGACGTTTTGCACACCCAAAGCATTCCTACGGTATCCGGGAGTTGCACAATCTCATGGTCTAAGGAAATGATACTTAACATTAGAAAAGCTTTAGCAGACGAACTACATGATCTTGTGCTATGCTTAGGATTGGGTCTTGTCCATCACATCATTCTCCTAATGATGTGATCCCGTTATCAACGACATCCAATGTCCATGGTAAGGAAACCATAACCATCTATTGATCAACGAGCTAGTCAACTAGAGGCTCACTAGGGACATGTTGTGGTCTACGTATTCACACATGTATTACAATCTCCGGTTAATACAATTATAGCATGAACAATAGACAATTATCATGAACAAGGAAATATAATAATAACCATTTTATTATTGCCTCTAGGGCATATTTCCAACAGTCTTCCACTTGCACTTGAGTCAATAATCTAGTTCACATCATTATGTGATTGTAATGAATCCAACACCCATGGGGTTTGATCATATCTCGCTTGTGAGAGAGGTTATTAGTCAACGGGTCTGAACCTTTCAGATCCGTGTGTGCTTTACAAATTTCTATGTCATCTTGTAGCTGCTGCTACCATGCGCTACTTGGAGCTATTCCAAATAACTGCTCTACTATATGAATCCGGTTTACTACTCAGAGTCATCCGGATTAGTGTCAAAGTTTGCATCGACGTAACCCTTTACGACGAACTCTTTTACCACCTCCATAATCGAGAAAATTCCTTAGTCCACTAGTTACTAAGGATAAGTTTAACCGCTGTCATGTGAGCCATTCCTGGATCACTCTTGTACCCCTTGATTGACTCATGGCAAGGCACACTTCAGGTGTGGTACACAGCATAGCATACTGTAGAGCCTACGTCTAAAGCATAGGGGACGACCTTCGTCCTTTCTCTCTCTTCTGCCGTGGTCAGATCTTGAGTCTCACTCAATCTCACACCTTATAACATAGCCAAGAACTCCTTCTTTGCTGATCTTATTTGAACTCCTTCAAAATCTTGTCACGGTATGTATTAATTTGAAAGTACTATTAAGCGTTTTTTGATCTATCCTTATAGATCTTGATGCTCAATGTTCAAGTAGCTTAATCTAGGTTTTCCATTGAAAAACACTTTTCAAATAAGCCTATAGGCTTTCCAGAAATTCTACATCATTTCTAATCAACAATATGTCAACAACATATACTCATCAGAAATTCTATAGTGCTCCCACTCACTTCTTTGGAAATACAAGTTTCTCATAAACTTTGTATAAACCCAAAATCTTTGATCATCTCATCAAAGCGTATATTCCAATTCCGAGATGCTTACTCCAGTCCTTAGAAGGATTGCTGGAGCTTTGCATACTTGTTAGCATCTTTTAGGATTGACAAAAACCTTCTGATTGTATCACATACAACCTTTCCTCAAGAAAATTGTCGAGGAAACAATGTTTTGACATCTTATCTGCAAGATTTCATAAATAATGCAGTAACTGCTAATACAGTTCCAACAGACTCTTAGCATCGCTACGAGTGAGAAAGTCTCACCGCAGTCAACTCCTTGAACTTGTCGGAAAACATCTTAACGACAAGTCGAGGTTTCTTAATGGTGATACTTACCATCATTGTCCGTCTTCCTTTTAAAATCCATCTATACCCAATAGCCTTACGACTATCAAGTAGTTCTTCCAAAGTCTATACTTTGTTTTCACACATGGATCCTCTCAGATTTTATGGCCTTGAGCCATTTGTCGGAATCCGGACCCACCATCGTTTCTCCATAGCTCGTAGGTTCATTGTTGTCTAGAAACATGACCTCCAAGATAGGATTACGTACCACTCTGAAAAGTACGCATCCTTGTCGACCTATGAGGTTTGGTAGTGACTTGATCCGAAGTTTCATGATCACTATCATCAGCTTCCACTTCAATTGGTGTAGGCGCTACAGGAACAACTTCCTGTGCCCTGCTACACACTTGTTGAAGTGACGGTTCAATAACCTTATCAAGTCTCCACCTTCCTCCCATCCAACTCTTTCGTGAGAAACTTTTCCTCGAGAAAGGACCCGTTTCTAGAAACAATCACTTTTGCCTGTCGAGGCCCGACCGGCGCCCTGGCCGCTTGAATCGGGATTGATGCACCCATTCGTCCTGGTTTGTATCTCGACTGGGTCTAAAGCTCTGATCTGGCCAGGACCGAAGCCCTGTTTTCTACTATTGCATGTGTTTGCTGGTCAGTTGAATACTTGCATTGCTTGCCACGAGAAAACCATACCATCCACGAGAAAACCATACCATCTACTCAATGATCGTGCATACAGGTAGTGGTCTGGTCGGGTGGGTACGTAGCTACTCTAGCTAGCTGCCACTCTGATTAATATGAAAGTCGAACAAACATATAAATAGATGGAGAAGGATGGAAGTTGTTCGTGTTGGGCAGCTCTCTCTCTGGACAAAGGTAGAAGAAACACTTTTGTGGCGACCAACGCCCCAGCGCCCGAAACGCCTCCACTTTCCTGTTATATATGGACGCGTACCACACGTAACACACGGATTACAAAGCCGGCTTTGTAGCGCCTAGGCAGCGCAGTACCCACGCAACACGCGCTGACCCCAGCGCACGAATGCCTGATGACTCGGTTTCCCTCAACGTGAGCCGCTGCTCATCCGCGGGACCTGGGCACCATCACGCATAGTCAGCGCCCGCTGCAACTGCCCATTGCTACACGACCTAGCACAACTGTGATGGACTCGGACACGAGCCAAACTCACGCACACCACACACGCGCACACCCCCCCACACACACACCATGACCCAGCCTCGCGGACCCAACCTGAACGCACCGATGCCGGTCGGACCGCCGGACCCGACCTGGCACACTGACGCCGGTTCCACCGTGCTCTGTCATGGCTTATTCACAACAAAGATGAGAGGCGGTGGAAGTGAAACCGCTCCTGGAGGTACGAGTGGAAGAGCTTGAGAATGAAGTGGTGCATAGAGTAACCACGGCGTGATACTCGTATACTGAGTCTGCTAGACGCTCCCGGTATACCCGATACATTGGGTCGTCACCGAGAGGGTAGAGGCGGCCACATACATTACGAAGAAGGTGCGGCAACGTTTAGGGCAGCAGCTCCAACTGGCACGGATACGACACTGGAGACATCTACACTCACAACCATTAGTTGGTTAGAAATAAAAATAAAACGAGTGCATGCAATGCAACAATCATCTACAAATACTACCGGCACTCAAATTCTAATCTAGCTAACGTCCAGTTAACACGTCAGTGGTCTAGCGCGTCCAACAGTCAGCGTGTCTCTGATACCAAGCGTTGTGGCACCCCGGCTCAGAGCAATCGGTTTACCTTGCATTGCCAGCACAGAGATCATGTCTTCTGGCAACACACAACATCTTGGTACAGAAAACAACCGCTTTATTGATACTAGCAGAACATAGTTCGGTATTACATCAAGTAGCGTGGCCAAGCGGCACACACGGTGCGGCTGAACATTATGTACATTATTTAGTGAACATAAAGGGGCCTCGATCATGACAACTACGTGCAGCGGAACGACGACGAAGCGGGACTCCATAGCACAGGGACACGGATGTGGACACGATATAGACTTGGGCAGCACTCCGATCCAACGAAACTTTCCTGATATCTGGCATGCTACGCCAGGTCAGTACATTGAACGTACTTGCAAGCTCACAACCAGTATAAACATGATGACAGACAATATCATGATACTTATTAAAATTATCATCAATGAAAAATCATACTAGGAATGCAGTGAACATAAGCTCGCGCATCAAGTCCCTCGGACTTTCTTACTGAACAAACAGTGATCTTTCTTGGATCACAAAAGAAACCAACACTTTGGTTCCCACCATCAACATAATTTCTCAACCATCATCTTTCCAACAGTGCCAGGTGATTATCATTAGTGTGCATGATTATTTATAAATGTTGATCCATGATGTGACCTACTTCCGAGTTGTGTCCGTAACCGAGGACGCGGCTATCGATAGATTAAATAGACTCTGCAGAGGTAGCGCACTTTATCAACACCACAAAATCCATGGCCTCGCACTCCCATTCGCGTGGACCAAAGACATTCCGACGAAACCCTCCCATTTCCATGACACTCTCGCGATCACTCCGACTTACTCCCCACTGGCCTAAGTCTTGGGTGGCCCCGTGCCTACCAAAGGAATCAACGGCCACCGTCGTGGCAAAACATAAACGGTCCCAAACGGGGACAAGGTACCATAACAACAAAACGGGCACACAAGGTTATGTCTGCCTAGCGGGCCAGGGTAACGCACACCCATAACCTTCCCTCATTGGAGGTACCGACCAGAAGCATGACAACAGACCGAATAAAGGCCTTCCCATAAAGGCAAATGTGGTTGCACTGGGAAAAACTCGATTCAGTCGCACCATGACCCGATCAACGATATGTTCAAGTTGAGTTATTATCAAGTTTAACTCAAAGTAAAAATAACCGGTGTCATGATATGCCATAAAAATGCAACCATACATCATGTGTCACATATTATCGGAAATAAATGGATCAACCTCATCAAGTGTTCCACTAACAATAATCATCACCAAACTCATACCACTTCTCTGGTTATTATAATCCATCAAACTTAACCATGATATTAACTTAAAATAATCCATTTTTTACTTAAGAAAATAATAACCAAACTAGTTTTTTTCATAGTCATTTTATTATCACATAACCAAATATTACTTCTACCGACTTAAACTAACTTAGTTAGCCTCAAACTGCTGTAAACTAAGTATACCAAACAAAACAAGCATTGAACAGAAACAAATATTTATTTAAGTGATTTAAATGCATGAACTAAATCATTATTGAAGTTGAAAATATCACAAATGTTGAGATGGCACCATGAAAATGTTGCTGTGGCTTGCCTTAGTGCAGATGAGGTTCACACTCCTCCTGGTGATCCTCAAGACAAGCTTCACCTTCTGAAATTAATTAAAAACAGAGAAATAAAATATCAAGAATCACTCTGAAAATCACCAGAAAATCTAGACAGCAGAGAAAAATCTCATTTTTTGGTGAGCTGCTAGATCTTTTCCATAAGAACACAATGCAAAAAGAATCACTTCATTTGGACTTAATGTTAACAAGTTGTGGCTATTTGAAGTTTCTGTAAAAATTTGAAATATAAATAAATGACCAGGGGGTGACGTCATTGCCACGCCAGCACGTACCGCTTCAGCCGCGGGGTGGGCCACCACTGTTAGGTTTAGGGAGAGAAGGAGAGAAAACAGAGGCCGGGCGGCGATGCGCCGGCGTTTCTCCGACGTGGAGAGGTCGGCGGCCCGATCCAGTGGGATCGAAAGCAAGAGGGGGTCGAGGTGCACCTGCTCGTACCCATAGAATGGCTAGGGGTGGTCGGACGGGGTCGGAACAGGCCTCTCCAGCGGCGGTAGGAAGCAGAGGTCGCCAAAGTTGGACACGCCGGCGGTGTGGGGCTGCACCAGGGGTCCAACAGGGTCGGACGGCACCAACGAAGCACAACAGAGACGTTGGAGGAGTGGCTTGAGCTCGGGAGGGGCTGGAAGGGTGGAGGCGAACCCAGGGGATCACCGGCGAGCCCGAGCTCGGGGATGGCGGCCCGAGGCCTGCCCGGCCGGGCTGCGGCTTTCTACGGTGTTGTGGATAATGTAGGAGTGGTTGGTGATGCTCGAGGAGGCTGAGGGTGGCCGTATTTATAGGCGAGCGTGGAGAGGGGATCGGGCTCCGCCGGAGAGTTTCTGGACACGGCGCCCGGCCACGAACGGCGTCAGCGAGTGGGGGAGAAGGCGGTACTGTGGGAGGGTGGACACGAGCACATGAGCAAGGATGGCGATGAGCACAGTGGCACGACGCACTGTTGGGTTGGCCGGCTCATGCCCGTGCTCGCTGCGGTGAGCTCCGGCGTCGGCGAGCGCCAGCGAGGAGTTAAGAGGGTCGAGATGATGATCGTGGCAAGGTTTGGCAAGGTGCGGTTGCCGGGGAAGCGAGCACGAGCTCAACAGAGGCTCGGGCGCGTCGCAGAGTGTGTCGGGTGCATGCCAGCATGCTTGGAACGACGTGGTCACCGCGTGAACTATGACATCAAGCCGCGCTAAGCTTAAACTTCATGTATGGCTGGTAGTCCTTAGTGGTTTGCGTGGTTCCAACACTTTGAGTTGATCCTAGGAGTTGTGTGTGCGTGGTTTACTTCATGATAAGTTTCTGGACAGTAACTTGTGGAGTTAACTGTGAGTGATCCAGTAAGAGTTGAGGGCTGGGCTTTGGGGTTTAACAATCTCTTAGGAAAGTAATGAAGCTCAAGAAAAATCAGCCTCATTGGATCAAGGAAAATTATACTTGCTGTAGAAACTGCCTTTTCTGACCCGAATAGAAATG
Source organism: Triticum timopheevii (assembly GCA_963921465.1). Classification (NCBI taxonomy): domain Eukaryota; kingdom Viridiplantae; phylum Streptophyta; class Magnoliopsida; order Poales; family Poaceae; genus Triticum; species Triticum timopheevii. Next base: position 1,373,285 of record OY997266.1, on the reverse strand, counting down.
ATTTATTGTAGCAAAAATATTCCAAAAAGTGATGCAATATTTTTTCTCAGGGAGGTGCCCTAGGGCTCAAAGAATATTTGTGAAGTTTCTCAGATTTTTGTGAGCAAAGAAAATGGGGGTTGCTTTGGAGCATATGTTGCTGATTAGGGTTTTCGAAGAGAAAATGAATATTTTTCATTTATGAAAAATATTTCTTGGATCATTTTGGGATTAATCAGAGAGGAAATGATGGTTTGAGAGAGAGAGGAGCCACTTGGGTGAAAATCAAGTGTATGCCCAAGGGTTTAAGTCCCACTGAAATGATTCAAAAATCCAAATTCAATTCAAATGGCAATCAAAATCAGAAAAAGAAAAGAGGGCAAAAACCAGGCTGTCACGGGATGCACATGGCAAAATCATGAGCGATGATTCCTAGTATCACACGCATGTCTTTTATCTCAATTGTGTGCCCCGTAGTGCATACAATTATCATCACAAAATCTTATGAATTGTGACGAGTTATCGCACATGAGTTATCGTCAGATATTACCCAACGAGTGTGATGATTGCAATCAATGAAAACGATTCTTATATTAAAATCATTTGTCAATGAACGTACACGATTAGGAATACTAAATTGTGTTCATTATGACAGCTGACCGCACATGCAATTTTATACTTTAGTGTATGCCCCTTATCACACATGATTTGCATTTCAAAATGGCACACATTTCGTTTCCTGGCACACAAGTGTTATTTTGTACCATCTACATTACCCGCATCACGCACAGTTTTCTACCGTCTACAATACCTGCATTGTGCACAGTTTTGCTCAAGGTTGTTTAGTACACGTGTCTTCTTAGCCCCATTCTGCACTAGTGCATGCTCAGGGACATGGAATACTACCTATGATTTAACAAGATAGGTCCAAATGATTAGAAAGATTAATCAATTGAGGGCACACTCTTGGCTCTTGCTGACAATGACCTGCTTTCTATTTAGCAATGAAAAATTCCCCGACAGTACCCATTTTCCCAAATACTGAAGGAAATATGCCCTAGAGGCAATAATAAAGTTATTATTTATTTCCTCATATCATGATAAATGTTTATTATTCATGCTAGAATTGTATTAACCGGAAACATGATACATGTGTGAATATATAGACAAACATATAGTCACTAGTATGCCTCTACTTGACTAGCTCATTAATCAAAGATGGTTATGTTTCCTAACCATAGACATGTGTTGTCATTTGATTAATAGGATCACATCATTAGGAGAATGATGTGATTGACATGACCCATTCCATTAGCCTAGCACTTGATCGTTTAGTATATTGCTATTGCTTTCTTCATGACTTATACATGTTCCTGTAACTATGAGAATTATGCAACTCCCGTTTACCGGAGGAACACTTTGGGTACTACCAAACGTCACAACGTAACTGGGTGATTATAAAGGAGTACTACAGGTGTCTCCGAAGGTACATGTTGAGTTGGCGTATTTCGAGATTAGGTTTTGTCACTCCGATTGTCGGAGAGGTATCTCTGGGCCCTCTCGGTAATGCTCATCATTATAAGCCTTGCAAGCAATGTGACCAAATGAGTTGGTTATGGGATGATGCATTACGGAACGAGTAAAGAGACTTGCCAGTAACGAGATTGAACTAGGTATTGGATACCGACGATCAAATCTTGGGCAAGTAACATACCGATGACAAAGGGAACAACGTATGTTGTTATGCGGTTTGACCGATAAAGATCTTCGTAAAATATGTAGGAACCAGTATGGGCATCTAGGTCCCGCTATTGGTTATTGACCGAGAATGGTTCTAGGTCATGTCTACATAGTTCTCGAACCCGTAGGGTCCGCACGCTTAACGTTACGATGACAGTTTTATTATGAGTTTATAAGTTTTGATGTACCGAAGTTTGTTCGGAGTCCCGGATGTGATCACGGACATGACGAGGAGTCTCGAAATGGTCGAGACATAAAGATTGATATATTGAACGACTATATTCGGACACCGGAAGTGTTCCGGGTGATTTCGGAGAAAACCGGAGTGCCGGAGGGTTACCGGAACCCCCCCCCCCCCCCCCGAAGAGTTAATGGGCCACATGGGCCTTGGTGGGAAGAGAGAGGGGCGGCCAGGAAGAGCCGCACGCCCCCTCTCCCTCTGGTCCGAATTGGACTAGGAGGGGGGGGGGGCGGCGCCCCCCTCTTTCCTTCCCCTCCTCTCCCCCTTCCTTCCCCTCCTAGTAGGAGTAGGAAAGGAGGAGTCCTACTCCTACTAGGAGGAGGACTCCTCCTCCTGGCGCGCCCAACAAGGGCCGGCCGGCCTCCCCTCCCTCCTTTATATATGGGGGCAGGGGGCACCCCATAGACACACAAGTTGATCTACGGATCGTTCCTTAGCCGTGTGCGGTGCCCCCCTCCACCATATTCCACCTCGGTCATATCATCGCGGAGTTTAGGCGAAGCCCTGCGCCGGTAGAGCATCATCGTCGTCACCACGCCGTCGTGCTGACGGAACTCATCCCCGAAGCTTTGCTGGATCGGAGCCCGGGGATCGTCATCGAGCTGAACGTGTGCTGAACTCGGAGGTGCCGTACGTTCGGTGCTTGGATCGGTCGGATCGTGAAGACGTACGACTACATCAACCGCGTTGTCATAACGCTTCCGCTTACGGTCTACGAGGATACGTGGACAACACTCTCCCCTCTCGTTGCTATGCCATCACCATGATCTTGCGTGTACGTAGGAATTTTTTTGAAATTACTACGTTCCCCAACAGTGGCATCCGAGCCTAGGTTTTATGAGTTGATGTTATATGCACGAGTAGAACACAAGTGAGTTGTGGGCGATATAAGTCATACTGCTTACCAGCATGTCATACTTTGGTTCAGCGGCATTGTGAGATGAAGCGGCCCGGACCGACATTACGCGTACGCTTACGCGAGACTGGTTTCACCGCTACGAGCACTCGTTGCTTAAAGGTGACCGGCGGGTGTCTGTCTCTCTCACTTTAGTTGAACCGAGTGTGGCTACGCCCGGTCCTTGCGAAGGTTAAAACAACACCAACTTGACAAACTATCGTTGTGGTTTTGATGCGTAGGTAAGAACGGTTCTTGCTAAAGCCCGTAGCAGCCACGTAAAATTTGCAACAACAAAGTAGAGGACGTCTAACTTGTTTTTGCAGGGCATGTTGTGATGTGATATGGTCAAGACGTGATGCTATATTTTATTGTATGAGATGATCATGTTTTGTAACCAAAGTTATCGGCAACTGGCAGGAGCCATATGGTTGTCGCTTTATTGTATGAAATGCAAAACGCCCTATAATTGCTTTACTTTATCACTAAGCGGTAGCGATAGTCGTAGAAGCAATAGATGGCGTAACGACAACGATGCTACGATGGAGATCAAGGTGTCGCGCCGGTGACGATGGTGATCACGTCGGTGCTTCGAAGATGGAGATCACAAGCACAAGATGATGATGGCCATATCATATCACTTATATTGATTGCATGTGATGTTTATCCTTTATGCATCTTATCTTGCTTTGATTGATGGTAGCATTTTAAGATGATCTCTCACTTAATAATCAAGAAGTGTTCTCCCTGAGTATGCACCGTTGCGAAAGTTCTTCGTGCTGAGACACCACGTGATGATCGGGTGTGATAGGCTCTACGTTCAAATACAACGGGTGCAAAACAGTTGCACACGCGGAATACTCAGGTCATACTTGACGAGCCTAGCATATACAGATATGACCTCGGAACACGGAGACCGAAAGGTCGAACGTGAATCATATAGTAGATATGATCAACATAGTGATGTTCACCATTGAAACTACTCCATCTCACGTGATGATCGGACATGGTTTAGTTGATTTGGATCACGTGATCACTTAGATGACTAGAGAGATGTCTGTCTAAGTGGGAGTTCTTAAGTAATATGATTAATTGAACTTAAATTTATCATGAACTTAGTACCTGATAGTATTTTGCTTGTCTATGGTTATCTGTAGATAGATAGCTCGTGCTGTTGTTCCGTTAAATTTTAATGCGTTCCTTGAGAAAGCAAAGTTGAAAGATGATGGTAGCAATTACACGGACTGGGTCCGTAACCTGAGGATTATCCTCATTGCTGCACAGAAAAGTTACATCCTAGAAGCACCGCTGGGTGCCAGGCCTGCTGCTGATGCAACTGACGACGTTAAGAACGTCTGGCAGAGCAAAGCTGATGACTACTCGATAGTTCAGTGTGCCATGCTTTACGGCTTAGAACCGGGTCTTCAACGACGTTTTGAACGTCATAGAGCATATGAGATGTTTCAGGAGTTGAAGTTAATATTTCAAGCAAATGCCCAGATTGAGAGATATGAAGTCTCCAATAAGTTCTATAGCTGCAAGATGGAGGAGAATAGTTCTGTCAGTGAACACATACTCAAAATGTCTGGGTATAATAATCACTTGATTCAACTGGGAGTTAATCTTCCTGATGATAGTGTCATTGACAGAATTCTCCAATCACTGCCACCAAGCTACAAGAGCTTCGTGATGAACTATAATATGCAAGGGATGAACAAGACTATTTCCGAGCTCTTCGCAATGCTAAAGGCTGCGGAGGTAGAAATCAAAAAGGAGCATCAAGTGTTGATGGTTAACAAGACCACCAGTTTCAAGAAAAAGGGCAAAGGGAAGAAGAAGGGGAACTTTAAAAAGAACAGCAAGCAAGTTGCTGCTCAAGAGAAGAAACCCAAGTCTGGACCTAAGCCTGAAACTGAGTGCTTCTACTGCAAGCAGACTGGACACTGGAAGCGGAACTGCCCCAAGTATTTGGCGGATAAGAAGGATGGCAAAGTGAACAAAGGTATATGTGATATACATGTTATTGATGTGTACCTTACTAATGCTCGCAGTAGCACCTGGGTATTTGATACTGGTTCTGTTGCTAATATTTGTAACTCGAAACAGGGACTACGAATTAAGCGAAGATTGGCTAAGGACGAGGTGACGATGCGCGTGGGAAATGGTTCCAAAGTCGATGTGATCGCGGTCGGCACGCTACCTCTACATCTACCATCGGGATTAATTTTAGACCTAAATAAGTGTTATTTGGTGCCAGCGTTGAGCATGAACATTATATCTGGATCTAGTTTGATGCGAGACGGTTATTCATTTAAATCAGAGAATAATGGTTGTTCTATTCATATGAGTAATATCTTTTATGGTCATGCACCCTTGAAGAGTGGTCTATTTTTATTGAATCTCGATAGTAGTGATACACATATTCATAGTGTTGAAACCAAAAGATGCAGAGTTGATAACGATAGTGCAACTTATTTGTGGCACTGCCGTTTAGGTCATATCGGTGTAAAGCGCATGAAGAAACTCCATACTGATGGGCTTTTGGAATCACTTGATTATGAATCACTTGGTACTTGCGAACCGTGCCTTATGGGCAAGATGACTAAAACGCCGTTCTCCGGAACTATGGAGCGAGCAACTGATTTGTTGGAGATCATACATACCGATGTTTGTGGTCCAATGAATGTTGAGGCTCGCGGCGGGTATCGTTATTTTCTCACCTTCGCAGATGATTTGAGCAGATATGGGTATATCTAATTAATGAAACATAAGTCTGAAACATTTCAAAAGTTCAAAGAATTTAAGAGTGAAGTGGAAAATCATCGTAACAAGAAAATAAAGTTTCTACGATCTGATCGTGGAGGAGAATATTTGAGTTACGAGTTTGGTCTACACTTGAAACAATGCGGAATAGTTTCGCAACTCACGCCACCCGGAACACCACAACGAAATGGTGTGTCCGAACGTCGTAATCGTACTTTACTAGATATGGTGCGATCCATGATGTCTCTTACTGATTTACCGCTATCGTTTTGGGGTTATGCTTTAGAGACGGCGCATTCACGTTAAATAGGGCACCATCAAAATCCGTTGAGATGACACCTTATGAACTGTGGTTTGGCAAGAAACCAAAGTTGTCGTTTCTTAAAGTTGGGGCTGCGATGCTTATGTGAAGAAACTTCAACCAGATAAGCTCGAACCCAAATCGGAGAAATGTGTCTTCATAGGATACCCAAAAGAGACTATTGGGTACACCTTCTATCATAGATCCGAGGGCAAGATTTTCGTTGCTAAAATCGGATCCTTTCTAGAGAAGGAGTTTCTCTCGAAAGAAGTGAGTGGGAGGAAAGTAGAACTTGATGAGATAACTATATCTACTCCCTTGTTGGAAAGTAGTTCATCACAAGAACCGGTTCCTGTGACAACTACACCAACTAGTGAGGAAGCTAATGATATTGATCAAGAAACTTCAGATCAAGTTTCTACTGAACCTCGTAGGTCTACCAGAGTAAGATCCGCACCAGAGTGGTACGGTAATCCTATTCTGGAAGTCATGTTACTTGACCATGATGAACCTACGAACTATGAGGAAGCGATGATGAGCCCAGATTCCGCAAAATGGCTAGAGGCCATGAAATCTGAGATGGGATCCATGTATGAAAACAAAGTATGGATTTTGGTTGACTTGCCCGATGATCGGCAAGCCATTGAGAATAAATGGATCTTTAAGAAGAAGACTGACGCTGATGGTAATGTAACTGTCTATAAAGCTCGACTTGTTGCGAAAGGTTTTCGACAAGTTCAAGGGGTTGACTACGATGAGACTTTCTCACCCGTAGCGATGCTTAAGTCTGTCCGAATCATGTTAGCTATTGTTGCATTTCATGATTATGAAATTTGGCAAATGGATGTCAAAACTGCATTCTTGAATGGATTTCTGGAAGAAGAGTTGTATATGATGCAACCAGAAGGTTTTGTTGATCCAAAAGGTGCTAACAAAGTGTGCAAGCTCCAGCGATCCATTTATGGACTGGTGCAAGCATCTCGGAGTTGGAATAAACGTTTTCATAGTTTGATCAAAGCATATGGTTTTATACAAACTTTTGAAGAAGCCTGTATTTACAAGAAAGTGAGTGGGAGCTCTGTAGCATTTCTGATCTTATATGTAGATGACATATTATTAATTGGAAATGATATAAAATTTCTGGATAGCATAAAGGGATACTTGAATAAAAGTTTTTCGATGAAAGACCTCGGTGAAGCTGCTTACATATTGGGCATCAAGATCTATAGAGATAGATCAAGACGCTTAATAAGGACTTTCACAAAGCACATACCTTGACAAAATTTTGAAAAAGTTCAAAATGGATCAGGCAAAGAAAGGTTTCTTGCCTGTGCTACAAGGTGTGAAGTTGAGTCAAACTCAATGCCCGACCACAGCAGAAGATAGAGAGAAAATGAAAGATGTTCCCTATGCTTCAGCCATAGGCTCTATCATGTATGCAATGCTGTGTACCAGACCTGACGTATGCTTAGCAATAAGCTTGGTAGGAAGGTACCAAAGTAATCCAGGAGTGGATCACTGGAGAGCGGTCAAGAACATCCTGAAATACCTGAAAAGGACTAAGGATATGTTTCTCGTATATGGAGGTGACAAAGAGCTAGTCGTAAATGGTTACGTTGATGCAAGCTTTGACACTGATCCGGACGATTCTAAATCGCAAACCGGATACGTGTTTTTATTAAACGGTGGAGCTGTAAGTTGGTGCAGTTCTAAACAAAGCGTCGTGGCGGGATCTACATGAAGGAGTCTGGATGAAGGAGTTCATTACCGATCTAGGTGTCATACCTAGTGCATCGGGACCAATGAAGATCTTCTGTGACAATACTGGTGCAATTGCTTTGGCAAAGGAATCCAGATTTCACAAGAGGACCAAGCACATCAAGAGACGCTTCAATTCCATTCGGGACCAAGTCCAAGTGGGAGACATAGAGATTTGCAAAATACATACGGATCTGAATGTTGTAGACCCGTTGACTAAGCCTCTCTCACGAGCAAAACATGATCAACACCAAGACTCCATGGGTGTTCGAATCATTACTATGTAATATAGATTATTGACTCTAGTACAAGTGGGAGACTGAAGGAAATATGCCCTAGAGGCAATAATAAAGTTATTATTTATTTCCTCATATCAAGATAAATGTTTATTATTCATGCTAGAATTGTATTAACCGGAAACATGATACATGTGTGAATATATAGACAAACATATAGTCACTAGTATGCCTCTACTTGACTAGCTCATTAATCAAAGATGGTTATGTTTCCTAACCATAGACATGTGTTGTCATTTGATTAATGGGATCACATCATTAGGAGAATGATGTGATTGACATGACCCATTCCATTAGCCTAGCACTTGATCGTTTAGTATATTGCTATTGCTTTCTTCATGACTTATACATGTTCATGTAACTATGAGAATTATGCAACTCCCGTTTATCGGAGGAACACTTTGGGTACTACCAAACGTCACAACGTAACTGGGTGATTATAAAGGAGTACTACAGGTGTCTCCGAAGGTACATGTTGAGTTGGCGTATTTCGAGATTAGGTTTTGTCACTCCGATTGTCGGAGAGGTATCTCTGGGCCCTCTCGGTAATGCTCATCATTATAAGCCTTGCAAGCAATGTGACCAAATGAGTTGGTTATGGGATGATGCATTACGGAACGAGTAAAGAGACTTGCCAGTAACGAGATTGAACTAGGTATTGGATACCGACGATCAAATCTTGGGCAAGTAACATACCGATGACAAAGGGAACAACGTATGTTGTTATGCGGTTTGACCGATAAAGATCTTCGTAGAATATGTAGGAACCAGTATGGGCATCTAGGTCCCGCTATTGGTTATTGACCGAGAATGGTTCTAGGTCATGTCTACATAGTTCTCGAACCCGTAGGGTCCGCACGCTTAACGTTACGATGACAGTTTTATTATGAGTTTATAAGTTTTGATGTACCGAAGTTTGTTCGGAGTCCCGGATGTGATCACGGACATGACGAGGAGTCTCAAAATGGTCGAGACATAAAGATTGATATATTGGACGATTATATTCGGACACCGGAAGTGTTCCGGGTGATTTCGGAGGAAACCGGAGTGCCGGAGGGTTACCGGAACCCCCCCCCCCCCGGAGAGTTAATGGGCCACATGGGCCTTGGTGGAAAGAGAGAGGGGCGGCCAAGAAGGGCCGCACGCCCCCTCTCCCTCTGGTCCGAATTGGACTAGGAGGGGGGGGGGGGGGGGCGGCGCCCCCCTCTTTCCTTCCCCTCCTCTCCCCCTTCCTTCCCCTCCTAGTAGGAGTAGGAAAGGAGGAGTCCTACTCCTACTAGGAGGAGGACTCCTCCTCCTGGCGCACCCAACAAGGGCCGGCCGGCCTCCCCCCTCCCTCCTTTATATACGGGAGCAGGGGGCACCCCATAGACACACAAGTTGATCTACGGATCGTTCCTTAGCCGCGTGCGGTGCCCCTCTCCACCATATTCCACCTCGGTCATATCGTCGCGGAGTTTAGGCGAAGCCCTGCGCCGGTAGAGCATCATCATCGTCACCACGCCGTCGTGCTGACGGAACTCATCCCCGAAGCTTTGCTGGATCGGAGCCCGGGGATCGTCATCGAGCTGAACGTGTGCTGAACTCGGAGGTGCCGTATGTTCGGTGCTTGGATCGGTCGGATCGTGGAGACGTACGACTACATCAACCGCGTTGTCATAACGCTTCCGCTTACGGTCTATGAGGGTATGTGGACAACACTCTCCCCTCTCGTTGCTATGCCATCACCATGATCTTGCGTGTACGTAGGAATTTTTTTGAAATAACTACGTTCCCCAACAAATACTTCTTCAACTCTTGAGTTCTTCTCTTGCGCATATCCTCCCCATTGTTTATGTGATTTGCCCTTCACGATATACTATGCTAAAAGGTACCAAAAAGTTTAAACAAACTGAAATGACGCGGCGTGATATTTATGCTGGTGAAGTTGGAAGGGCATATATAAGATGGAAGGTGTTATTAATATAAGTGAAAGTTGGTGCAATATCTGCTTCGTGTGGGTAATTCCCACTAGTTACACTAGTTATGTCCTTAATGAATATGAGCTGGACGCTCGAGATAATGCATAAAACTTGGCTAGGCTGGAAGTTTCCACTTCACTCCGCAGGAGGTACTAATGAAAAGTAGGACACAGCCAGGTGGAAAACGGATTCACAGTAACCTGGTGCCTATATTATAGTTTTGCGTTTCACATATGCAATGCACTAAATAGTAAGCGACATCACATGGTTATGTTGTTTGAGCCATTCCGTCCATGCTTTGCCATGAACATGTTATGGCACTCAGCAAATTTTATTACTCAACAAACACAACAGCAAGCTTTTCCAGCCTTTGCCGAGTGTGTTAGGCACTAGGAAAAATGAGGAAATCTAGTGGCCAGACAGTTGCTTCTTTCCCATTTGATGAAACCATTTTATGCCATTTGAGTAAAATTATGGTGGGTATACCCCAAACTTAACTACATCAGTTCTAAGCCAACATCAGGAAAACAAGACATGATTTTATTTGGAAAACCACACCACCGGTCCCTAGTCGCAGATATACATGCGATATACATGTGTATGTGTGTTTACTTCTTCTGTGATGATAGGATTTCTTAAATAAATGATGTCATCCTTATATGTTAGCCAAGTGAGAATTGTTATTTATGGATTGATTTGAATAAAAGTCCTCGAGTTCTTATTGCAATAGAAAAAAAGAATAATACAATGTGAGAGCCCATGGAAAATGCACCTTTGGGTGGGATCGGAAGGTGTATGGATACCCGTAGTCACTGTTGGTGACCTCCTAATTTGTAGTGTTGATATTGTTAACAAAAGAATAGTATGCCCTCCAGGAACTGTTGGTGGCCTCCAAATTTTTATTTTATATGTGCTGCGATAATGCTGTGTCAAATTCCCGAGCACTTATTTTTGAATGGTCACCGAGAGGGAAGGATCCCCACCTGAATATATTCAATCGAATTTGCCTAGAAGCCTCGCGGCCCATACAAGATAGGTTCAAATGAACCAGAGTACACGGGGAAAACAAGAGAAGAGATGCAACCGAAAACACACACACACACACACACACACACACACACACACACACACACACACACACACACAACAGAACCACCGGAAGACCTGCCGAGAAAAGGGCACACAGGGAGAAGAAGGCCTTTCGACAATCCGAATTTGGACGCACCAACACCACCGACCGCCATCACAAATCTCATCAGCACAACCCGCCAGGAGGAGGACCTCAACTTACATCTTCATCTTACCAAGCAAGGGGAGCCTTGAACGTTGGCCGTCTGGTCGCCACCCAACAACACCCAGCAGAGGTAGAGGTGTCATATGGGAACGAGGTGATCTATTGAGTAGGATAACGACCCCGCTAACCCGGCTTCGGATGAAAATCAGAACCAATCCAGAGCAAGTCTGAGCCATGATCTCGCATACAGAGCACCACCTCCTCGCCAACAAAGCACAAACTACCATCAGCGCCAAGCCGGCCCCGCCACCACAACCGTCAAACCCGCAGCGAGCAGCCACCACAGAGACCAACCGAGCCTAACCCAGACGACACCTTCAAGAAGGGATGCGACACAATGTGCGCCGCCATCTGTCCATTCTAGATGGGCTTGGAACATGGGTTTCCCCTTGGATGTGAAGGGGTTGTCACCATGACAGTGCTGCCTCCAAGGAGGTTAGCGGCGCCCGCAGGCGTCGCCGGCGCCGGCTCCGGCAGGAGCAGGGGCTTTCGACCAAATGAGCACACCACCTCCAATAAGCATCGAATTGATCTCGTAGCACCGCTCCCTGCACCACCACAGAGAAGGGCCACTGCAGCCCCATCGCTACATATGACCAAATCCGGGTCGCCGCAGGCCAGATCCGGCAGGATCCAACCTGGCCCCCGTCGCTCCCAACCGAATCGGGCCAAGCCGAAGCCGATAGGCGCGCCGCCCACGCCAGTGCCGCCAGAAGGCGGAACCACAAGCCAGAGCGGACGACGGCGCCTCGGGCAAGGGCGAGCACCGCCACCCCGCGCCTCACAGGGACCTCTGCTGAACACATCTAAGCTGAAACCAGCAACCATCCCCGACGCCCACCGGTCGACAACAGTTGGGAGACGCTGATTCGGGGAAGGCCAGCGGAAGGGAGCCGCGAACGCATCCGCCCCACTGTCTCTGACCACCACCAGCAGAAGCGACGCATGCCGGAGTCACGCCGCGCCGCCCGCCGCCCCACAGAGCTCCCCCGGTCCGCGAGCGGTCTGCACGAGGAACGACGGCCCGCCGCCGCCAGATCCGCGCGGGCTTCGCCCGACAGAAGCTTTTGGCGGCGGCGGGAGGATGGGGGGTGGCTGGAGGGGAGGTTCGGCCGGAGGGGAGGGGGTCGCCGCCCGAGCCGCCCTCGGGAGGACGGCGCCGGGGCGTGGGGGGGGGGGGGGGGGGGGGTTCCGATATTCTCGAGCACAATTTTATTAACTACCATCCATGCGGCTGTGCAATTTCACTTGTAAGTTGAAGCGAAAGGTGCAGGACCGGAGTGCCACATTAGCGCATTGCCTCTGTAATGAAATGATGCATCTATAGCTGCGGACATCAAATCCGGGCATCAAATGGGGCACTGACTAGTCACACCTCAAAATTCATCCGCTGCATCCAAATACCTCAAATTTTATACCTCAAATCCATACAAGCCATGCAGAATATAAACATACGTACTATGTAGATATTCTATCTACTTAGGCTAGTCATTGTCAGATATGTCCATGATGTCCGGGCCGTGATTTGGACTAGTTGGCGCCTGTGGTAACTATGGATCGTCGTCAGACTCATTAGAGGCGACGAGTTCGTCAATCTCCGCCCGTTGCTGGCGGATGAATCGGTGGTTAGCCTCAACCGCGGCCTCGTCCTGGTTGGACTACAGGATGGCGGACTGCTCCGCCATCTCCTTGGTTTGGGAGACCTTTGAACTCTGCCATTGTGTCCCCCATGGCGAGCCCCAAGTATCAAGGGTGCAGACGACGTTGTCCCGGCGCATGTTGTTATGGCTATGAAAGAATGTTGGACATGTCTGGGTCATACTATCAATTTTTGTTAGGGGTGGTTATACTATCAGCTTGTGTTCTTAAAAGCGGTCAGGACATTCTAGTTCGACCATGGCCCATGTTACATGTGTCGGAGAACAGAGAGAGCAACAATGCCCATCATTCCAGCCGGCGTCAAAAGTATTCTGTTGCACCACTGAATCGCACCATATTAAGCCTTGCCAGTCAACAGGGTACCGGCACAACACACACTGCATCTCATTATGATGACTTGTCTCGCAGCCTTGGTTTTTCCATTTCCCACAGGTGACTTGTCTCGCAGCTTCTTCTGATGCCTCACGTTCCCTTGTGTTCTCCTATATCTCCTCAGTTCTTCTCTATGGTATGGGATGTCTATGTAGTTAAACTAGTCCTGTAAACATCTTGCACTGAAGGTGGACAAGGGAGATTGCTACTGAGTCAGATGAAGGTTGAGTTTTATATTTAAGGATCAATTCATTATTAACACATGTAAGGGTAGGCGGAGAATTCATTTTCCGATGTGACAAATTCATACACCTGAGTAACAATAGGTTTGTTGGAAATTTTCCTCTTCATGCCTACATATTCATGGGTGACCCACCTGGGAGGTCCATGACGGGTGAACCGTTGGGTGTGCTCAGGGCCACCGTCATTGGGCGGATGACCGAGCGACCATGAGGACCTTGTCACACGCTTTTCAACATGTCACGTGTGGGTGTTGGCCGGAGTCACCATCATGCGATAATTCGTGTCACGCCCGTACCCGCGTGTGAAGGCCTGCCCGGACCCGCATGTCGGTGTCTTCGCCGCAACTGGCTGGTTCAATCACTATTGTTGGGGCGTGTGGTGAACCTGCTTGTGGCAGCTCACGCAATACCCGCTCCCTCCATGCCTATCAAGGTGACGTGACTTCGTGTTCCATGATGGGTGGGCCGTAGTTTTTACTGGGGCCACCGTCATGCGGTGGCTTGCAGATAGTCCGGAAATCTCGTCCTTAGGCCACATAGGACTAGCACACTGGGACATCAACCGCCGCTGACAAAGAGTTGCTTAGATGTGAAGGGTCCAACCTGAAGACACATTAACGTAGAAGAACAAAGATCGGATCCGAGCGGATCTACCAAAGATAACCACCGACCAAGTCATGTGAGATCCACCGGAGATACACCTCCCCACGCCCTCTGACGATGCTAGACACACACCAAGACGGGGGGCAAGATGGGAAGAAACTTGTTCTATCATCAGGGGGCCGCCGCCGTGTCGTCTTCGTGAACAGGACACGAATATCTACTATTGGTGATTTGTAACATTGTTAGAGATAGCAAAAGAAATAAAAGAACCTTTTGTGGGCGAGATGATTGAGTGTGTGATGCTCGTGATTTTTTTGGTGAAGTTGGGACATTCAAGGATCCCGTGGCATGAAAAGTCAAAATGGCATCCAAACAGTGCGCAATTCCATCAAAGTAGAAACAACAAACATACATATTAGCTCCTCACTAGAATCTCCCTCTCACGGTCAACATTGATGTGAGCAGCAAGTGATCAACAGTACTCCTGGTGTGAACTAAAGGAGCATAAAGCTGTGGCATGGCTCATTTTAAAGCATCCAAAGTTGTAGGTATATTATTCGCATTAATACGGCAATATTAACCCCACCAAGTAGAAGCAAAGTTTATAAATTCACTAGTGGCTACCCTAACTCTTTGGTTCTGAGGAATATCATGGACATGCAAATTTTTGTTCAACTGAAAGTTCCCAATCAAGATAAACATCTGGATTATATTTACAATTGAAAGCAGGCATAGTAAATTTAATTTTAGCACTAGAGTGATCATAATCTCGAACATCATACTTGGGTGCACGTCGTCCCATACCGTAACGATTGAAAAGCAGTTGTCTATGAGCATGGTCAATATGGTGGTTCACCATTTGGTCGTCCTCGATGTCACTGGAATAATCCTCATAGTTGTCCTGATGCTCCTCGGTGATGCGGGGTGGAATTTATTGGTGTTGGTTTATGGTGGCGGCATCACTGGCAGTAGCTGGGTGTTGTGGAGCACCCATGGGCAGACGCCGAGGTCGCGAAATAGGAGTGCCGTCTGTGGAGTTGCGAGGAGCAACGTTGTTAGATATGAGCCCATCTGACTAGACCACCGCACCTTAGACTGGTGAAGCTACCTAGTGTAGCTACGAGCCCATATGACTATACCAGAATTCACTAGACCACTACTATGCACGATCGTATAGTATATGGCAAGTAACGCTATCAACTAGTACATGCATGTGTCTTCCACTCCTCCTTACTTTTTTGTTGGTCGATCTTAGCCTAGTGTCGCCCCACGGATCGGTCTTTTAGGATGTGTACTACCTACACTATGTACGACAGACATGTTGTAACTTAGGTGGATTCATGAAAAGTAGATAAAAAGTAAGTGCCCCACCAACCTTCATCTATGTGAATATTGATTCCACCTCTTTATATATACCCCTATGTTTTTACAGGAGTCCATAAAATGGTGCTTTGTTTCATTTTGTTTTACCTTTTCGGCGGCACTAGCTTTGGCAGTCAACTAGGAAGTAACCACACAAGAATATAGGATACATGGGGGAAGCCAAGGGGTCAAATGGTAACAGCACCAGCAATAGGAGATGTTAGTAATCGGGTTGGAGCGACATACTTTTCTGTAACAAGACACAAATGACATGAATGCTGATTCATTGTGTCAGAGCGAGTGAGCCACAAAATCTTTCTTTTTTCTTGCACTGGTGGGCAGGCCAAAGCAAACAAAGAGCGAGATGAACAGACGAGACATATTGCCAGAAGTTCACATTATGTACCACTAATCTACAACCCGTGCATCAGCACATTCTAGTAATCTTAAAAATATATAAAGAGTTAAAATTTAAAATAATATTTCACCTTACATATAAACAGAAAATCTATTAATTTTCTACGTTAGTTTTTTATATTATGTGCTCTATTCAAGTAATACAATAGTGGCAAAGTATTTAAATCCCAAAAGTCTAAAATGGTTCACTTGTGTAAGGATGAAAATACATGTCAACTGAATTTACTATATATATACATGCCTAATATCATATACATACCCCCCCCCTCCCCCCCCCTCCCCCCCCCCTCCCCCCCCCTCCCCCCCCCCCCCCATCCGTTAATAGATGAGGGTTTTCAAATATAGCCGAATACAAAATTTATGAAGTTTATCAATAGATGAAGTTAAACAATTATTTTTTACATATTACTGCTCTTCTTTCTCACCCCACACTCACATCCAGACTAGGGCGACCAATATTATCTATTAAACAATGTATGCACAAAAACCTTGATAGTAAATACAGTATGTCCCTCAAGCACACATGATGAAAGAAGAAAGCCAACCAGCCATATTTTTTCACAACCTCAATCTTTGGTGTGACATAATTAACTCCACCAAAGAAGATGTAGATGCAACCGACTTCTGACCTTTTTTGACATAAATATAGAGGAAGGTTTGGTAGTAGACAACACGGGAAATGAAGGGTCGGGCAACGAAGTTTGAGCTCTTAGGCCCGGCACTAGCATGGCCACAGTGGTGATAAGCGCATGAGGAAGGAGGTCATGGAGGCGGTACTGCTTCATAGTGAAGCTTTAATTATCCGTTTGCTGTGGATATCCACCAAGTCTGGCGTAACCAGTGACTTTAAGTAAGCACCTATCGTGATAGAAGTTCCCCATCAATAAAGTTATGCAGACATGATGTGGAGGCCCATGCAAGAGCTGAGCAAGGAGGGACTACTAAAGATTGTTTCATGAGAATAATTGTCTTTAGGAATAATTGTCTTTAGGAGTAAGCACTAAGCGACTGTGGTGGTTGACCAACATATAAGTGGGGCCATTCCATGGCTTTCTAAATATGAGAATTACAAGGAGCTTGTGGTTAGACTTACGACTGCATCCGCCTATGTATTCGTGACTAGACTTATGTCTGCAAATACTAAAGCATGAAATATCAGACCCAACACAAGTCTATCTTACAATAGAAGCAATGTAATTTGTACACATCTCTCCCGCTGAGATGAAACCGTAGTTTCTAGCTTTACTCTCTCTGGCGTAAAATAGAACCCTCGCTCTACCAACGTCTGTAAAGCCTCCCATTGCCATTCATATTTTCTACTCTTCGGTTCTTCCCTAGCAAATAATTTCTTTATTAGTCTGACCGATCCAAGATGATGAAGTATGCTCAGTGCAAGCCAAAATGTCTCATAAGGGGCAAAGTGCTACCCAACATCTAATCTGATATCTACTATGGTGTTGTGTGAAACATATATATAGGGGAAGTATTATTACCGGAAGTGAATGCTTGGATTTATGATAGCTATGTGGTCAATCGACATAAGTTGTACACACCAACCTCTTGACCTTGAAAACTCTTCCTAACACAAATTTTTTTGGCATCAACCACTTTGCCATTACAGTTGAGGTATGATGAACAAATTGGCTCCGCTGGGCAATTTCTACTTTACTACACAGTTCAAACATGGGTTATTAGGGAACAAAACAAACTAGGGCAATCATTCAATGCCTAATAGTACTACCTTTTCTTACTCTTAGTTACCTACATGTCTAGTTTCCACAGGAGTCGTTCTGAGATGCTATAGGTCTCATCAGACTCACAGTGGTCTGATGTGGGGTTTCTAACCTTTGGTCAGATAGCTAGCAGGCCCACATGACAGCCACCCACGTACTACACAGAAGCCTCGTCCGCGGTGAAGGTAGTAACAGGAGCATTACGTGCTGGATAATCGGCGCGGTCAAATAAAGGGATGACTGAAGTCAATGATCGGTACAAGTCGGACACGGAGAAGACACGCATGGGATGCATGCATGGGATGCACCTTATACTAGCTTGCAGAGGGTTGAAAGTGAAATATCGAGGTTGCCGTGTAGTTGTTGATAGCCTTACTCATCATTAATCTGAGTGCAGGAGGCGCGGAGGATGGTGATGGTTTAATTAGCTCAGGAGTTGGTGATGATGTAGGTGCGTGCATGTGAACAGGGGCGCAGCTAGCTAAATTTGTCAATGGAGTCATCGTCACATATTACATGGCTTCAGCTATAACAACAATTTGATTAGCATCGATTTACTACATGTTTACATAAATCGTGCGTGTGAGTCTACACTATAGTCTCCTTGCCGTACAGTTGGGGTTTCTTGTAACTATACTACTCCCATTGAAGAACTGTACTACACTACGCATTGAACTAGCTGCCCCCCTAGCTTCCTAGTAACACAAGCTCGGGGACTGTCTCATAACTATACTACTACCACACTAAAAATTGAACTATACTACTACTACACTATTAGTTTTTGAAACCCATGTTTTCTTGTACAAAAAAAGTAAACTATATTTCCACGACATTTTCAAATCACTACTAGGGAAAACCTTATACACAGAATCTTAGCAGCAGCGCGGTTTAAAAACAGACGCCTCCCGATCCCGAGCCCGCCCTCGCCACCCCTACCTCTCCGTCGCCGAGAAGCTCCCCGCCACCGTCTCTCCCCTCTCTGTAAGCCCCCCACCCCCTCTCTCTCTGCTTAGTTAGTAGATGTTTTTAGTAGTAGTAGATATTAATTTAGGGTTCATAGATAATGATTTTTAGTAGTAGTAGATGTTCATTAGTAGTAGTGATGGTACTAGTTAACTAGGGCAGTATGGTTAATAGTAGATGTTTTTTTACTGTTGTGTAATTTAGTTTTGTTTACTGTTTTTAGTAAGTGTTTACAATAATTAGTAAGTAAATTAATAAACTAGTTGAACTAGTTTAGTTTTAGTTGAACTAGTTTAGTAAGTAAATTAATAAACTAGTTGAACTAGTTGAATTAATAGGACTAATGTATTTTCAGTAAGAAAATTAATATAACTAGTTGAACTACTTTATTTTCAGAAAGAACTAGTTTTTTTTTCTATTTATAGTAAGTTTATATTTAGTAAGAACTAGTTGAATTAATAAAACTAGTTTAAGCAATTATTCGGGATGTATTAGTGATAACTTATATAGGGTTTTTACTTTTGCAGAAATCGAGGAGCCCCTCCATCATTCCGGCCGTCGTCCCCGTCACCGACCCCCTCCGACCTCGAGGTGAGACCAGCCAAATCTCCATGTCAATATGAGTCCTATAAGATAATATATATGATGTAGATAAAAACATGTATATCCTGTGTTGCTCAAATAGGATATGTGGTTGCCCAAGTGGCCGGCCATGTTCAGGATACACCTTCGAGTGGCCTATGTTTTGCCGGAGTGTTGATTAATTTCCGTTCCGGCAAATGTCAGGCGCTCGATATGTCCTTTTTTAGCAAAGGTCATGTCGGATTTTTCCGTGAATTCTGGCATGACTTGTCCTAGAATATGTAGGAAATATCGAGTGGCCTGGATTTTCTCGAAAAATAATGATCTAATTTAGGTTTTTTAGTATATATATTTAATTGTACAAGTTTAATCTTTGAATTATGAACGTAGGAAATGTCGTACTCGGACGATGAAAGTCTCCAGGGGGAGTGCAGCTGTGCCTTGAGCTGGACGAAGATCGGCGCTTCAGCATTAAGCTCGAGGAGACCTTCGACGTTAAAACGGTACCAACGATGACAAGTGTTTTTTTCGTAATTAATCACGACTTCAACTATTTCAACGTCTAATTTTCATCTTTTACAATTTGACTAGCTTATCCCATGCCATGCAAGACGCTATGTCTTGGAGAGGATGGGTTTTGAAGACCATGAAAATTTTGAAACAAAGAAAATACACCTAAGGACCCGTCATGATATGGATTTTGAAGTAAATCTGTACAATTCTCAGAGCGTAACCCATTTTGGTTGCCAAAATTGGGAAGCACTTTGCAAAATATATGGTTTTTATGAGGGTATGATTGTCACCATGGATCATGGTGATCCTGACATCGAGCAAAACAATATGGATATTTGGGTCCTTGTTGATATGCTTCCGATTCTACCGCTATGTGAGTTTCTCAAACATAGTTATTAACTAATTTATATTATTTATTTCAAAATAGATGACAACTTATTTTCATTGACAGCTTATTTTGATTGCTCAAACAATGTGCGGAACATGGTAGACAGAACCAACTACACTGATGGCTCTGAATTAACTTATAAGGAGAAAAATCATCTGATCACATTTTGTACTTACTTTGAGAATTACAATACCTATTATCGAACTCCTCCAAATTATGGTGAATACGTGCCACTAGTGCACGTGTTGAACCACGATAACTTCTATGGA
Organism: Triticum timopheevii; assembly: GCA_963921465.1. NCBI lineage: Eukaryota > Viridiplantae > Streptophyta > Magnoliopsida > Poales > Poaceae > Triticum > Triticum timopheevii. The sequence continues at coordinate 1,352,954 of OY997266.1, read as the reverse complement.
GATACCCTGGTAAGATTTTTTTACTATTACGACATCCGTGCATCTTTTGCATACTTCTAAAACTAGTACATCATTGCTAACTACGAAGTTATTACTATGTTTTTCAATAGAAAATCTCGATGAATTGTGTGCCTCATCTGATGTATCCGAATGGTCACCTTGAAGTTCTGAACATACAGCCACGTCATCCTACGGATCTCACATGTGCATATCGGATTTGTAAAACCGATGAACACATGCTAATCAAAGAATGAAAAAAATGTTTGGACATTCGTAAGGAGGTTCTTGGAAGCAACATTAAGCGAAAGGCAATAATTGGAGACAGGATAATCTCCATTAGCCATAATGGAAAGCCAGGGGCTATCTTGTTTTTTGCTATTTTACCTTAGAGAATATAGTATGTCCTATGAGATACAATATGTTTATTATGTGGTACAATGTGTTAGAGTTGATGATGAGGAGTAGTTAAGATTATAACTAGTGACCAACTTGCTATGTGATGTCTCATCGATGAAAACGATGATCATGAGGTGTTATATGACAATGAGGTATTATGATGATAAGTTGTTAATGATATGATGATGTGATGATGATGATATTTATTATATCATTGCGTGAAAGAACCACAGATTAGTTTCAAGTGGATATCCATCCACTTGAAACTAGTCCACGGTTCTTTCACCCAGTGATGTAATAACTCATCGTGATGTAAAAACAATCTGTAAATTGCTGCTGTGTGAAAACTTGTATAGAGTTATGAATAACATCAAACAAAAAAGAAATAAAATACGGAATAATAGTAGTAGCGCGGGCTGGGAGAAGCGCTACTAGTAATTAGCAGTAGCGCTGTGTGGTGAAGGCGCTACTACTAAGTCGGTGCAGCAGTAGCGCGGGTCAACCGATGCTACTGCTAACCTTTATCTGTAGCGCCGTACCAGTAGCGCACCTGCCCGCGCTGCTGCTAGGCTTTTCCCTAGTAGTGAATGGTTTATCGGAACAAGGGCAATGAAATAACATTGGAAAGCTGCCGTAAATGCGCTCATATTTCATCTGTTTTTTTCTCGAATTCACTATGGTTTCAAAGGCATATGCAAAATTGTTGAATGTTTTTTACCGAACAAGCAAGATCATATTTTTTTCATGTTAGTTGCAGACACACTTATGCATTGATCCAACGGCCCAGGGTTCATTAAAAATATATTGCTTTTCTTGATGTTAGTTGTAGACACACTTACGCATCAAACTCATGTGCATTGGTCTCAGGATAGAAATAAAATGAATGCTTCACCTACCTTCACTTGATCTAATAATAGTTTGTTTTAATATAAAGAGAAGCACCCTATCATCCCTTGAATATAATGAACTTATTTATTTTCACTTTTACCAGTTAGCAACTTTTAACTAGCATACAAAACAGTTGAAAATTGTCGATGGTGATAAGAAGATGGGAGAGGAAGAAACGAGATAGTAAAGATCTTTAGAACAGGAGACATTAGGAAGAATGGAAGATATACCGTCGATCGATAGATAGGACGTATCTCATATTCTCGATCTTCGTATGGGAAAAGCAGTATCACATATTTAGCCCCCACTAGCAGGATGTACCTTGTTTGTAGTTTGTAGCTCTAACAGCGCTGAACAGCCGAGTGAATAGCAAGAGGGTCAATCAGGCAGTGTTACACATATAGACTCGGCCGTTAAATGAGTGGAAAATTACTTTTTGTCATGTAAATTTTACTACTTCCTCCGATCCATATTTATTAACGCATACTTACAACATTAGTCCAATCTGTAGAGAGGCCCGTACGCATGCAATCCATAGAGAGGTCATGCTTTTGCTCTTTTGTTCGGGCGATTTTTCATGAACTGTTGGAATGACTTCATCAACGATCTACACCTACTCTTCTTTCGCTGTAACTCGAAGTTGGTAACGTTATGATCTAAACTTATATGCATCTTCATTGTGATCCAGGATCTTGATTGCAGTGCGAATTATTTTTGTTTCCTACTACTTTTCCGAACATATTTATATGTATTTATAATGTTCTATGACAGATATTATTTTGTTCAACGGTGCTGTGCCTGCGTCAAACTGAAACTACACGCGCCGAAAGAAATGATTGAGCTACGCCATCTTCTTGATCACATACAAACCATACTAACTAGCAGCTACCTGATTTACTACTATGATCGATGCATGCATAATACAACCTTGAGGTTTTACGTACGTGACTGTTGAGTAACGTGATTGTATTAGGAAATATAGGTTAGACTAGGAATTATTCTGGCTTGCCTTGTACTCCAAATAGATCATGTACTCCTATATATATGCCCACGAGGCTCAAGCAATACAACAAACTATTCCACCAAATCCTTCTCTCTCCCTTCTAACATGGTATCTATCGCAAGTCGATCCTAAACCCTAGCCGCCGCCGCTTCTGCACCTGCGCGCCGCCCCCGGGGCGGTCGGCCTCCATGACCGCCGCCGGGGGCCGCGCCACCCATACCTAGGGTTCGTCCGCCGGTCGTGTTGACCGGCTGCCCTACAGAGTCTTTTCCCCGAGGCTTTCTCCGGGGTTTTCTCTCTCCCGCCGGTCAACTTGATCGCGCGGTTTCTTTTTGGTTTTCCGATCTATTCTTGATCGGTTTGCGTCGCCCACCGCCGCCATCGACCCCGAGAGCCTCTACTCCGACCCCGGCGCGACCAGCCGGCCTCTCCTCCGACCCGGCGGCCACGTGCGCCGAGGCGGCCCTTCACCTCCGTCGTTCGCGTGCCGGCCCGCCCGTCGATCTACGCCGGCCGTCACCGCCCTGCTCCGACCGGGACTCCTACATCACACGACCCGGCGGCCTCGCGCCATGCGGCGGCCAATCATAGCCGCCCTGCCGCCCGCCGTCGCCGGCTTCATCTCGGGCACCGCCGCCACCCCCGTCTCCACCGAGCGGCGTCCCCGACCTCGCGCGCGATCGGATTGATCACCCACCCGCTGCCGCGATCCGCCACATCTACGTCGTGCGACCGACCTGGCCCGTCGGTTGCGCGCGCCTTCGCAGGTCCCGTGAAGATCGTTCCCGAGTTCAGCGCGTCCCTCCACCGATTGAGCAACGGGTTGCCGCTGCGTCGCCCCGTCGGGCCGCAGAGCCGCCGCCCCGTGCTTCTTCTCCTGGCTGCACCGACTCGTGTCACCGCTGCGTCGCCCCTTCGGGCCGTAGTGCCGCGGCCCGCGGTCCACCGCCGCCCCGAGGCCGTCCGCTCCTGGTCGTCCCCGTGGTCGCATCGACCCTCGCGTCGCCGCTGCATCGCCCCGTCGGGCCGTAGCGAGCGTGGCACGTGGTCCACACAGCCGTCCCGAGGCCGTTCCCGCGGTTGCACCGACCCGCACTCCTCCGCCGCGCCGCCCCTTCGGGATGTGGCGCCGCGGCCCGCGGTCTCCGCCGCCGCCCCGAGGTCTTACCGCCGTCGCCCCGACTTGCCCGCCGCCGCTGCGTCGCCCCTTCGGGCCGTAGCGCTGCGGCCCGCGGTCCACTCTGCCGTCACCGCGCGTCGACCTCCCGTGGTATGCACTGCGCCGTCTCCCTTGGCGCAGGAACGTCACCGTCCGCGCCGGTCTTCGTCATGTTGTTGGGTTCTTCGCCTACTTCGAGCACCGCCGCTGTGCTCCTAACCTAGCCGCCGCCGCCGTCAGGCCGCCGCCGCCGCTCTTCTTTGGCTGCCGCCGCCGCTACCACCGTAGCCTCCACAGCCGCTCGTCCACCTCCTTTGTCTTCGTCCAGCACCAGCCCGTCGCCAGCGTCGCCGTCATCTACCTCGACCGCTTCGTCTACTCCGACAACCGCGGGCGACATTGGCCCCGTGCCGATTGGCGCCGCAACCGTCGTCGAGTCCTTCTCTGCTGGCCTCTCCGACTTCTTTGACATGGCGTACAGCTCGTGCAGGTCCTAGTCTACGCATGCCTGGTGCTGGCAACACCGCCGCGTGCCTTCGTCCACAACGTGTCCCCGGGCCCGACAAGCCTGGTGCGGTGCTTCGTCAACTTCGTCTTCGTCTGTCTACGCATGCCCGGTGCTGGCAACACCAATGCGTGCCTTCATCTACGATGTGTCCCCGGGGTTGGCAACCCTGCCGCGCCGCATTGTCAACATCATCTCCTTCCTGGCGCACCACTACTTCGACACCACTGCGCCCACGACTAACTCGGCGCCTCCTTGCGCCCGCGGCTCCACAGCGACTTCCTCGACACCGGCTACCCCGACTCGACATCGACCACGGCATTCTTCGCACGGCTACCTCGACCACGACTCCACTACCCACGCTCTCGGCTACATCGACAAACGGCACAAAGGGCTACCGCCTGCTTGAGCAACCTCGTTGGTTTTCACTCCAGCCACGACTCCGCGATGCGTCGACCGTTACGACTGTGGGGGGGTGTCCGTCGGCTTGCTTTCGGATTCTTCTCCAGTCTCACCGTCTGCGTCGCTACCGTTGTGACTGCGGGGGGATGTTGGGTAACGTGATTGTATTAGGAAACATAGGTTAGACTAGGAATTATTCGGGCTTGCCTTGTACTCCAAGTAGATCATGTACTCCTATATATATGCCCATGAGGCTCAAGCAATACAACGAACTATTCCACCAAATCCCTCTCTCTCCCTTCTAACAGTGACCATAGGCCAGCGGGCGTCCTACTCCGACAATTTTATAGCATCTCCAGCATCCAGGCTAAGGCCACAGGTACCGGCTGTTGTGGCCAGTCTTCATGGAAGCCTCACCTTCAATCACCACCTAAAATCCATAGTACTCATCTCGCGGGTGGATGTTGAAGTTGACCTGCTGAGTCATGGGGGCCGAAGACATGTCGCGGCGAACTTCGGACCCAACAGTCGTGGCAAGCAGAGCCAGGCCCTGCCACGCTAGCTCGCAGCGCACATCCAATGCAACATCAATGGCAAGTGCGGGCCCCCGTAGCACTACCAGACATACTTGGGGAACCAGAGAGAAAGAATCCGAATGGTGTAAACCATCAAGCGAACAATAGGCATGACAACAACATGTGTTTTGGGCGTTTGTGTACTGGTGCTGAAGTTGACATATATATGTAGTAACACGGTCAGCATAACTTCTTTTTGTTGTGTCGTGATCTTGTTGTCTTCCTGAGATACTGATCTTGGGTGCTTGGTGATGGCAATCAGGATTTAAGCCATAGGCAACTTTGGCCAATTATGACGAGGGCAGTACGAGGTTTTATATCCCGTCCTGAAGACGTTGTTGTGGAAGTAATCGACTTGGTCGTAAGTGTTTTATTCATATCTTTCTTGTAATGGTTTCATTCTTGTTACTCTGCTTAATAATAAATAGAAATGTATGTGTCCATCATATTGATGCAAGGGCGGGGTTTCAATATTGTTTCAAAAAACAAGTTTATAAACAAGACAAGGTAAGATCCCACTTTGGTCACTGAAACTCAAAATTTCAAAAATTGTCAAAAGATAGGGTTTTCAACCACGTGGATCGCCCTGTTCCCAGGTTTCTGTTTTTAATGTTGAAACTAATCAATTCGTCTTATTTCTCTTCTTTGTTTGTTGCTCTCACAGAAGTGCTTAACAGGCTAGGGATAATGAATTTTCTAATCCTTGTGCACCATCACTAGTACCAATAGTATTCCCTCATGGTCGATTGGTAGCACCTTAGCGAGTAATGCAATTTACAATTTCTTCTATATATGGACCCTGCTTTACGTCTGCTCTGGCCAGCCCACCAGCGCAAACCATCAATCTCCCACAAGGATTGATTTCACAAAAGGAAAACAATTCAGTGGCTCGCTCGATTCCACAAGGGTCAACATGACTATTTAAATCTTTTGCTTCTCTCAGGTATCCTTTTTCATTTGTGTTGGTACTGCCTACTGTATTGACTAAGCTAGAGCTACTGAAAAATTAACCAGGCGAAAGCACACAACATGTTATCTACTCCTGTCAAAAGAGATGAGTATATATACAGGAGGAAATCAATATTTAAGATGAATTCTATCAAGTTACAAATGGTATGCTATAATTAGTATAGGCTGTACACATCCAAAATCCCGGTCTGCACGCGACAACAGGCATATAAATATTGATTGCCACGATAAATGAATTGATAAAGGAAAAGAGTACGAGGGGGACAGCAGGACACATGTGTTTACTGTTCAGTTGAATACTTGCATTGCTTGCCACGAGAAAACCATACCATCTACTATAAATATTGATTGCCACGATCGTGCATACAGCTAGTGGTCTGGCCGGGTCGGGTGGGTACGCCATATAAATAGATCACGGTGCTGTCTTTAATTAGTTTGCAATGAATCGAGCAGCACTTGTACGTAGTCTATCTCCAGCTGGAAGATTATTGATCCTTGTTTGATCGCCTGCTGATGGGTGTGAGTATGACGATGCCTTGGCTGATGCATGCAACAAGCATCCTTGATATGCCTACGGCAGGACCTTGATAGACAGCAGGCAGAGTAGGATGCCAAGCTTGACGACAGATCGAAAGATGCCCAATGTGACCTATTGAAACATTTGTCTGTCAATCATCACCTCTCCACAACACTAGACAATCATCGGGAGGAAGGAGGAAGCTGATAAGTATGGACACGTATAAAGTTCTTTTTTCGAGAAGGAGGTAGAACCCCCGCCTATGCGCCGAGTGATGCACACATCCATACTATTATATTTATTTGACAATATCTTACAAGATAAAAATTCAATCCTTCTTAATCCACATTCCAGGTGACAAAAGTCACTCCACCTACTAACTAGATAACAATGGTGGTCAAGATCAGGGACAGCTTGCCTTAACCTCACACCTACAAATACCATATAAAACCGAGGCACCGGTCCTGCAGACCTGTAGCACATACCGTATGCACAGACTCCAGAAGTCGCCACTGCGGTCTTCTGCAAACCCCACTTCGGTGCTATGATCAATGAAATGAACATGTCAGGCCCGCCGTCGACGCCACCATGATGCCAGACGACGCCACTACGTTTTCGCTTGTCCATAATCAAGTGTCCGCCGCCGAGATCCGGCTACACCCGCAGCCGAGACTCACCGTCTTCGACTCGGAAGACAATGCCGCTCTACCTCAGGACCCCTCAAGCCAACACATGCTCCAAAAAAACGATGCCCTCATTAGAGAAAACGGCACCGCGCACCGCCATTGTCCGATCCGAGAGACCTAGATCTTGGATTTCCCCCATAGCCCCGTGGGCAAGAAGACGACGACTGCAACAACGATGCCTTCAATAAGGAAACAACGCAAATGTGTCATGTACAATGTGGTTGCATTTTTTTAACTTGAGTGCCAATGTTACGTATGCCCATCTTATATACAGGCGGCCTTGACAAAATTCGTGGATGTATCTTGTAACTAGAGCAATGACAGATCTAGTCACTAACCACTACTAGACGGTGCCACCAAAAACGACAACGGTCGTTCTAATAGACCAAACAAGTTGAATTGTTGACTACTAAAACTCAAAACTGTACAAATGATGTCGATTTTGAATGACATGGTTTTGCTCTTGCTCATGAAGCTTAACAGTTAGTAAATAGAACCAAAACGGTACTACAATGGAAATCGGGGTAATCCAAAAATCTTGAAATGAGACATAAGTAAAACATATTGTAAATAACCTATAAAGCCATGAAATAGACGTTGGCCATGAATAATTCTTATATGTTTACCTAAAAGCCAGAAAAAGCCATACCATGATCATTTAGGTAGACAAATTTCTGACTATTTTTTCCTGTTTGTTTTCTAAAAATTCTAAATTATTTGTTACTTCTCTGATCTGTCATCACATGTGTGAAACTGCGCAGCGGTCATCCTGAATTAATCTACTTGCAATTGTTCAAGGTATGGGGGACGAAATTTGTTGTTTGTAATTAATGAACCAACTTATTTTATTTTGGAGCTCAGTGAACTCTGCTCACAATAATTCATCCCATGATGAAAAAAATGAATACTCCAAGAACCTTCACTTGTTTGAATAATAAGTTTCCCTTTATATGTGCAACTATCTTCACCTGACTGGAAACTCAACTGCGCCACTCCACTTTGACAAGCAATCGGCACTAGCAAGCGTAATAGGCAAGTAGGTGAAACTCATGTACAAAGATGATGAGGGGAAGGGAGTGGAATAGAAGGGACGTAGAAAACCGTAGGCATGGGAGACAAAGGGAAGAATGGAAGATCTAGTGATTAGGAAAATCTAGAATGGAACTGCCATTGTTGATATTCTCCCGGGCGGTGATGTACGGGCTTTCACGGGTTTGCATACTTGAACGCGTGTTTTTCTCAAAATGCACGACATACTCAATCTGATCTTAAATGCACATATTGCATTTCCAATGTCTGTTATTTTTGTACTTTTTATATTTTCCTAAAGCACATGATCTACTTTCTCCGATATAAAACGTATGAATTTTTGGACATGACACCATCCTCCAGGTAGTGTCTGATATAAATATATATATATAATCATTCTTTGCCAAATTATGCTTCATAATAAAATCAACCTGAACGATGTCGAGCCTGAACTTGCTTTCTGCGCCACTGATAGACTCCTCGAGCTCAAACCAATGGCGATCTATTGACTGAAATCATAGCTGGAGCTCTCCATTTAGCACTAGTATGTGGATTGGCAACAAACTTATGTACAAGAAAGGTGAGGGGCGACGTACGAACTTGGCAAAATACGAGTGGTGGAGCCAGAACTTGTCTGGAGCCTGGGCAAGTTTGAGCCCTAGGTGGAAACAAAAATTGGGTGTTTGGAAGTACAACCTATAAAATCAGGTGAAACAAAAAACGGGTGTTTGGAAGTACAACATATAAATATCGGTCTGCCCATGAACGGCGGCAGCGTAGGGCACGACGCCGCCAGCCGACGCCTGTCAGGTCATCCTCGTGCTATGCAGGGGACAAGTACTCAAGGCTGGCGCACATGATGTGTTTGATGAAATGCCAAGGATAGAGAGGAGGAGGAGGAACAAGAAGAGGTGGCAGTTTTTTTTGCCTACGTGGTATTTTTTGCCAACTCAGCTGATGGGCGGTCCGGCCAATTAGTGACATCATCAAAGTGATTAGAATTTACTATCAGTGTTTTTTGACACTGTCAACTTTTCGGTGCGGTGCAACATGTCACGTTTTGTGTAGTGGTGGTTTTTGCATTTTACTCCCCTGGCTCAGACCTTGGTCTGTAGAGGCATCTTCTCCTCCGCACCATGGGAGGAATGACCAAAATGACAACTTATAGCAGCCACAGCGCCATACTCTTCTGTTGCAGCGATAGTGAGATCTTGAGATGCTCTGAAATGCTTTTTGTTCCAGTTGTACGTTTTGGCTGTTTAAATCAGGCTATGTAGAGGCCGGGCAATTCCTCGCTTCGCTTGCATAACCTCGATGTATCAAGTGAATGAAATGTCCTTTGTCCAAAAAAGGAGAAGCTCCGGCGGCGTGGACGAATAGATCTCATTGGCCTTAATGAGGTAACGGGAGCATTAGTTCTTTCATCGCAGTTCATACTTAGTCGAATTCAATTGAGAAGATGCAAAGATAAATTTTTTTGCAACATTATAGTGCATATGATCAATTTATGGTGGAAAAGGACGGAAGCAATTAACAGCATCATTTAGCATGGCAAGCACATGCACAATGGAATGTAACGGATGGAACCTCCAGTCACTACCGAAACAACACTTGCCAGCAACACCGTGGATACACACACGTAAGGAGTGGCTTGTTCATGATGGATGACGATGTAACTACCGAAACCCAACTGGACACATGACGAAACACTCGTACCTGAACACCAGAAATTATACACAAATGCAAAAGTGGAAATACATTAAGTCCCACAGATAGAAAGTTGCAACCTAATGGTTTCTGGTAGTGTAAAGCAAGCTAGGAAGGAACATATCAGCTGCAGATCCTCCTAACCAGATGTTTCACCCATGCACTCTGGCAAACATCTCGCGATAACCCGTCATGTGGTTTGAGCCCCTGTTGTCGGGGTACCAAGGGACATCAACTCGCTCGCAGAAATCGCTGAGTCTGACCCGAGTGCGCTCCTCATTGAGAAGCACGTGACCGCCCACTTGAGCTTCCTCCGAGCCAAGTAATCCTTCATGGCTACGTGCCACTGCATCCGACTAACTACTACAATCAGTATCAGTCGGCATCCGACTAGCTTCAGCCATGAGGAGAGCAGGTATTTCATCGTTGATTAGTCGATCATCCGACAAAAATGATCTTTAGTCGGCATGCCCGGCCCAACTGCATGCTTCACAAGGTATGCCCAGTCTAACTGAGCTACTGCCGAATGAATGTTACAGTCGGTTTGACCAGCATGACTGACATTTGCCGGCTGGCACATGGTCATGACAAGTACAGGTTTGTCATGACCTTCGTTTTGCACGTCTTGCACCAGATGCATCCCCTCCCTAATCTTCATGCAGCAATCCATGCCCAGTGTCCCGGTTTCTTGCAGTAGCGAGACACGTCTTCGCGCCTTGCACTGCCACTGCTATACTTGTTCCCCGCATTGTTGTTTCCTTAGTCGCCGTTGGAGGCATGCCCACGCCCTCAAATGCGGCCCAGTTCACCGCGGAGGAGCTCCCCCGCTGCCGAAAGAATGGCCACGTTTGCATTGCTTCAAGATCACGTTCCACTGCTCCAATGTGGGCAGCAGTTAGCCACCGGTGCTCTCACGACCTTCGTCGCCAAGCTCCTCGGAGACTTTCCCCGTCAAGTTCCATGATAGACATGGTGGACAAATCCAGAGAATCTTCAAGAGCACCCCTCTTGTGATCGGTTGGTGAGACCTAGCAAGCGGATGGTGAAGTTGTCGACATGCTCACCAGGCTAGAACTTGATATCCTTGTACAGGAGACAAACGGTCTGCACCTTTGACTCATGCAAGAGTGTCTTGCTGATGTCACATGCCTTCTTTGCAGTCCTGTTACTTGGAAGAATGGGCAACGTCTCCTGTGGCACGGAGCGAAGAATCGCCTCCATCGCCAGACGGTCTTTGGCGAACTCCACGTCACCTATTTCAATGGCTTGCCACATGTGACGAGCTTCCATGGTGACCTTCGACAGGAACGACCAACAGGGGTAGTTGGACCGTTTGAGTAGGGGAAAGAATGTGTCGGACATACCCACGCTGCGCATGGAGCGCGGTGTGCCCAGTTCACCTCTTTGCCTGCCCTGCAACGTGGGCGTGTCGGCCGCACTCTCCTGGACGTCTTGCAGGCGCCACCACCAACACTGTCCTTCGGCATCTACTACGGAATAAAGTAGTGCCGTGATACCAATTGTTAGCAATCCGCCTCGTCTCTTTGTGTAGATCGCTTGCGTTCCGAGCAGAGCCGCGGCGTAGCCGACCTTTGTCCCGTGCCAGACCGAGTGAGAGGGAGGGGGATGAAGTGGAGGACCAACACAGACACGCGCACGCGAGTGAGTTTTTGGTTGTGAGTATATCTCATTTTTTTTCTTCTATTCATAGCTACTTATAGAAAGAGCTACAAGAAAATATCCTACCTACTCTCAATTGCTCCCAACTGGTCCAAACTACTCCTACCTTCTCAAACAGGGCACATGATAGCGATATGATGGGAGCATATGTACTACCTACATCTAAGTCAACTTGCATTTAATTGAACATCCTCAGTCGGCATGCCTATCAGAGCGAACTAGCACCCGACATAACATCCTCCCTCAAAGTGCCTACCTTGTGTGAACTGTGACACATCGTTAGTCTGTTTATACAACCAGAGTGAACCTCACCTGATTCAACACGACCCGAGTGAAAAAATTCACACAACCGCTAACACATGGCGGTAGCGCCTACTTCCACCAACACCCATGGTCGGCTCACCACCCACCGCGCTCGGTGGTTCTAAGCTGTCGAGTCACTTGCACTATGGGACGGGCTTCGACACGACGTTGATAATCTGTCCACCTCATGTGATCGACGGCCATGACTACAGGGTGGCCCATGCCTATGTTAATATACATACATGCTTAGGACCTGACTCTACCAGTTTCCACAAACCGACTAGGACTCTTCGCCTAAACGCACGGACACATATCCTTGCGCCACTTGTACAGTATTGGACTCACAGTCCACTTCATATACAAATTATTATTTTTGCAAAAGTTATCGACCTATTATAGAAGTTCGCCGAAAGTACAAAGCATCTCAAGCATAATAAAAATTAGAACTAACACATGTATGTGGAACTAACGAATCACCGTAATAACCTCATTACTAGATATACGTATTTGTCCTAATTTGCTAATAAGGACATGACAATAATTCAAGATAATACCAAACAAGGTTGTGATTTTTGGGTCGTCTTGGTTTTTTGATGATCCGGATGACTGCGAGGACCAACTGCGACAAATTTTTGGTCAGCTGCTGCTTCGGAATTCCATGTCGTGTGCCGTTGCGGAATAGGTCACTGGCACCGGAAGAAAGAAACCATCACCGGCACTGGCAATAGGTCACAGAGACTAAAGAAAGGGTCACTAGCTGAACTAAGCATCATTTACCTGAAGCTCAAAGATATTCCCCAAGACAACATGCAATGGCATATAAACAATGCACCGCGACAGCTTCAAATTCAATCGTTTTTGCCCACATGGTTGAAGAGGAAATGAACCTGCGAATAATGCAGCAGTCCTACTTCCTTTGCAAAATGGAGCGGCACTTTTCTACGATCATTCCATCTCATCAAGATGTTTATTATAATTTAGAAATTGTGATGTCCAACTGTGTTAAACCAAACCAGGCAAAACTGAGCATATCATGGACTACATAATCCGGTAAGGTGTCTAAGCAAAACATAGCTTCCATTGCAAGTGAAAACTGATGCAGATAAGGGACAAAAGGAAATCATGAAAAAGAAGTCTTAACCAGAAGATACTCCTTACAAACAGTACAACATATATTTCCCGTAAAAAGGGAAGATTACAACATGTACCAAGGAGATCAATGGACACATTGTCGAACATTCATATGAAAGATAAACAACCTAGTCACTTATAAGGTAAACAACAACAGAAGCAACAATGTACACAACCAATGACAACACATGAACATGATTCTACAACATATTGAAGGAGACAACAACAGTGACCCAAGGCACAATGAAACATCCATTGTTTTCCATTCTCAACCATAACAATGCTCTATTGCCGCGACACTTGTGGAAATTTCAATGTGAACTCTGACTCAATTTGCTTCTCTTTGATATGTCTTCACATCAGTAGGAGTCCGATGTGAAGTCTGACTCAACTTGCATTTCTTTGATATATTAATCTGAATCAGAACCTTCTGGATCATAGTCACCATCCTCCGAGTCCTCTGAAGGTAATCCAAGGTCATCAACTTTCTCTTTCTCCTTCACATGGTCTGAATTGTCCGAAAACATGATGAAATTTGAGTCATCAGAGTCTGAACCTTCATCCCCATCCTCTCTCGATGATCCTTCCACGTGACCAGCCACATGTTCTTCGGATATATTGGGGTCAAAGTCATGGTCTTCTGAATCGTCCGAAGGAAGATCAGGTAAATCATTTTGCAGAGGCCCGTGTACCACCGCAGCTGCCCCAGGAAAAACTTTCTGCAAAAATAATGTATTATCATGGTGGAATATTCTTATCGGTGAAGTATTCTTAAGATTGAAAATGTTACCTCCCAAGAATCATTAATGGAAAGATTTGTCCCTTGGTGTTCATTTATTAATTCTATACAGTTTATCTTGCAATCACATGCAGGGCAAAGCCATCGTTCTCCTGCCTCAGGGACTACAAAGGGAATGATAACATGAATTAATTAACACCATAAATAACAGAACCTTGCATAAAAAAGGAATTGGGAAAATAAACATTACTATCTTCATTGAGTAAAGGAGCGTTTAAACAATTCTGGTGGAACCCTCTGTCGCAGCCGTCACACAGAATGATGCCATTATTTGATGTAGGGCCTTGCAATCTACAAGTGGCACAAACAATCTGCAAGATGGGAAACATGGTCACTGATTAAAATGTTTAGCACAAAAGAGCACAACACGGGGAAAGAAAAATGTGTATACATACATGGTCACAAGATATCATTCTTTTAGAATCAATCAAAGAGTTTTCAAGCTTCCCCACAGTTAGAAGACTATCAAGCTTCTGGAAAGCTTCTCGTATTCTTAATTTGCACCGCATGATCTCTGCCTTGGCTCGTTCAAGCTCCTTCTCGGGCCTTATCTTTTCCAAACTGCATGTTGGAGTATTGGTAAATAAAATTTATATACTGCAACTCACGTTGCAAGGAATTCACAGCTAAGAGCATCCAAAAAACTGTGTTGTTGACCATGAGTGTGAACCAAAAGAAAGAAAGCATGCTCATGCTTATTGGAACTGGGTGTTGACAAAGTGGCTAGTAGCGCGTGGTTGGCTGCGCGCCCAGCCCGCCACCCAGATTTGAGCCTTGGGCTCTGCAGGGTGTGTGCCTGGGTTCTTTCTTGTTTAAATGCCACAGGGTTTAGTTCTGTTGGTCTAGTTGTTTTTAAAATTAACCCGAAATAATTTATTAGAACTGGCACATTTAGATATTATAACATCTGAAGACGTAAAGTCATCAATAGAGATAAAATGATAAGTGTGTAAAGGGATGCCATTCTACCAATTGTTTTGAACACGAAAAAACCATTATGTTCTTTCTTTTCTCAAATACCTACGATGAGGGACCAAAGAGATTCACAGCACAATTAATGGGGAGCTACATGAAGGTCGACATTATGACTCATGACTGTATTTCTCAAGCGAAATGTACAGATGGTAAGCCTGTCATTTTATTTATACTTCTAGCCCCACACACTAATGGTTGACAAAATGCACACTAAGTACGAAGGACCAATAAAAGGGCAGTGTTAACCTTTTTATTTTTTAATTTTGAAATTACATGAATTACCCCTTTTTTTTACTTCTGCACCGGATCAGAATTACTCCTATCCCATTATATAAGAGTGTTTATTACACTAGTGTATTTTCCGAAACACTTTTATATTATGGGACGGGGGTAGTACTACAGTAACAGTGAGCCCCAGTTAGTTGCAGCGGGTCTTGACATTTCTAGTAAATAATATCCATATGTAATACCGCTCCAGAAAGAGAAGTTGCTAATTAATTAACATATGTACATATGAAAAAAAAATACAAATGTTGCTAAAAGCAACGGCGCCAAATACACCTAGGAGTCTAAGACAATAAGAAGATTGTAATAGTTCATCTAAAAGTGAATATTGTTAACCTCCAAGCCTTTTATTGTGTGACAGATGGGAAGCTGAAAATCTTTTGATATATATAGCTCCAGAATTGTGTTATCAATTTTTATTTGCTCCCTCCATTCTATTTATAAGGTCTATTAGTTGATTTGGTAAGACCAAGGATAAGTTTAGTGTGGTATTTGGGATTTTACCTCTTGTTAAACTGTGTATTAGTTCATTAATTTCCAGCAGTTGTTTAATTGCTCATCCGATGAAACGTCGGGAGTAAAGCAGTAGTATGGATGCACCGTGTCCAGAGGCATAATTGTTTCCTGTTGCTAGCTATTCAGGCTAAGCAAATAACAAGCATGCGTGTGTGGATACGAAACGAGTTGACGGGGGCGTGCGGATGGTGCAATAACTGCCCTACGACGGGATAAGCATCCGTGTATGTGTAATTAACAAGTGGAGCTAAAATCAGCAACTCGGGTGTAAAAAGAGAAATGCACGTTACAATTCTAAAATTGTGCTAACTAAAAGACCATAAAGAAGGGAGTAGAGTGAGTAATAATAAGTGAAACTTTAACTACAAATGCAAAGGTGAATAGAGAGGCGGCGAACCTTTGATTTCTCCAGCCTTCACTGGTATACACTTCAAGAAAACTTTGCTGAAAGTTTATCCGATTCAAAAAGTATCTAATTCCCTTAGTAATTTTCAATAACTCATCATCTGGTCCACTCTCTGTTGTTTTTCTCCTTCTTATTCTTTTAGCAGTTGGCTTTAGGGGAGTGTCCACAGAGTCTCCAGTTGGCTTCTTCGCAGCTCTTTCTGTTAGAGTTTGCATAGCGTCACTAGACGACTTATCTGCAACTGATCTAGAACGAAGAACCCTGGTACTCTCAGTTGATCTCAAAGGATATGTTCCACTGGACGATGCCCGGGAGTATTTCCTTCCTCTGTTTGCTGCCCTTTTGAAATTTTTCCTTTCCCCCAATAGGGTTGTATGTGGAAAAGGAATACTTCCCCTGCTAGCTCTCTCCGGGTTTGCATATCTCTGAGTCTCGGTAATGTTCTCAGCAGAGCCAGAAGTATTGCTTTTGTCCATATCGGATGGCAGACAGAAACTATATTATTGTAGTAAAAAAGAAGAAGATGGCTTCGAAGAATTGTCTTCTTGCAGAGTGCAGTCGCAACGGAATCGGGATCTCAGCACCTGCAGAGTGTTAAAGTATAGTCAACATTTGTGGGTGTATGAACTGATCACATATACATAATATCACTTATAAAACATTGATAGCTAACTTTGCATCTTCAAAATATCTTGTTTCAGTTCTCAACAAAGAAACTGGTTTTAAAGCCAGTAGAATACATTCATTCCATTACCAATACATTTTGTGCATCATACTAAGTTATCACAACACAGTATAAAGTCTAAGACCGATTCATGCGCATCTATATATAACGCTTGTACGAAGTCGATCTAAGACCAATTCTGTAATTTTCTACCAGCAGTGAAGCAGTCTCAAAATTTGGGCACCACAATCTATAGTTTAAATAAAAAAAATTCTTATCGAAGGGCAGTTGGGATTTCGAGTACACAGAGCTCCCACTAGCTGCCTACAGATGGATCTAGCATGAGCAAACCATCAAAACAACAGAGACTTGTAGACTGAACTTGCGAAGCAATCCATCAATCCACGGGTCTCTCTTCTAAACTCAAACCCAAAACGAACCAATCCATCTATCCATCACGAAGTTTGGACCGCATGGGGTCGAGGGAATCTACCCATCTCGAATGTTTCTATTTGGCCGCCGCTGAAATCAGAAGATGACGAGGACCTAGGACTAGGAAACGGGGTCGAGGGAATCAGACGGGGGAGGAGATGGCCGGACGTGGAGGAAGGAAAGAAGCACGCCGGGTTGTGGTGAACTACTCACCGCGCTGGGCGCCGCCGCTGCCGCTGGTCTGTCGCGAAGCACGGCTGCGATGTGTGTGAGCGAGGCGATGGGGGGCGATCGAGCGGAAACTGAAAATTAAAACCCTATCCCGCGGTAGGTGGTGAATGGCTTCTCGGGCCGGCCCATGTGCAGCTCTTTGGAGTTTGGACCCACTAACAGAATTATGCAGTAGTTCCAAAAAAAAAGGGAAATATAATTCTGAAGTAGTCTCAAAAACAAACTTTTTTTTTGGTAGACTAGTTGTCAGTTCCATGTGTCTCTTATGATGACAAAATAGAAGGATTCATTGTTTCTCTTGGAGTTGTTGATCAATCATTCAATATTTTTTCCCTGTAAATGAGGTCTAAATGCATCAATCGGTTATTAATCAAGCACAAGAGAATTGTTTGGTTAATTAGGGAAAAACTAAGAGAAACCCATTACAGCTAGCTCAAACCGTCGTCACGAGACATGACCGTCACAAAAACCAAGCTGACGAGGAACTAGGAGACCGGGGTGGCGTAGCGGAGCTGGCCGGACGTGGAAAAAAGGAGGAAGGAAGGCTGACGGCGGTGAAGTACTCACCGCGCTGGCCGCCGCCGCTGCCGCCGGTCTGTCACGAAGCATGGCGGGGATGTGTGTGAGCGAGGTCATGGGGGGCGATCGAGCGGAAACTGAAAATTAATACCCGCGGTAGGTGGCGAATGGCTTCTCGGCTTGGTCCATATGTAGCTGTTTGGAGTTTCGACCCACTAACACAATTGTCTAGAGTTTTATGACATGGATGTCGGCCCATTTACGCCTACGAGCGAATAAAATACTTTGGTTTTAAAAAAATCAATTATAATTCTGAAGTAGTACAGGGCAGTTTTCTTCTCTGTATCTAAACAAAATAGAGCAGTTTTCTTCTTCTTCACTACTTGCTAGTAGGAAAAAGAGAAAAAATATATTATATTTTTTTTCTTTTCTAGTTTTCTCAAACACAATGTTTTTTTATAGACTAGTTGGTCAGTTCCATGTGTTGCTTATCTTTACCTACCTACTAACAAAAGGCTATTGTTTGTGTCCGTTCACGGTCGCCTACCTCTTTTTCG
Source organism: Triticum timopheevii (assembly GCA_963921465.1). Classification (NCBI taxonomy): domain Eukaryota; kingdom Viridiplantae; phylum Streptophyta; class Magnoliopsida; order Poales; family Poaceae; genus Triticum; species Triticum timopheevii. The sequence goes on along the minus strand of OY997266.1, from coordinate 1,334,620 downwards.
TCCGCACGCTCGCACGCCCGGGTTTGGAATGTTTTCCTTCGCTCTATTGTGTCGAGCATTTTTTTTTTGTCGCACGGCTGGGCCATCGTGCAGTCATCCACCTTGGACCAGGCCAGGTCCCCGCGCACCAGACTCAGATGGGCGCTTAGGATTCGTTTCTCATCAAGGCGTATGACCAGAAGATATTTTCTCAAGACTGGGTTTAATGCTACGCCTGTTATTCCCATGAAACCTTTTGCGCTTTGTCGACCATGGGACAAGAAGGGCCGGCCTATTTTGTCATCTTCTGACCAGCCGTCACTTGCTCCCATGGAGCTGATGGCGTCGAAGTCGACGCCTACGTCATCTGTTCCCGCGTCCTCTGCTGCTCAAAGTGGTTATGCCTCCATACCTCCTCCGATGCCGATCAGAGCAATGCAAGAACTGGGATCTGCCATAGGTATTCCACTAGAATAGTTGATAGTGAAGCTTATGGCTGGCCCTGAGGAAGTGCAAATGTGCAAAGTGTCGACCTTTGTAAAGGTATCCATGGGCCTCCTTTTATAGAGAAAGGTGTCACCACAGTGGCAAAATGATCATTATATAAGATAAATAGTGGCTACAATGCCAAATACCTAACTTTGACGGGTTATGACAAATGCATTAAATATGCCATGAGGTGTCACGCTGGTGAAGCTCCTTGGCAAGAATTGTTGCTCCTTCTGTGTCCTTCGCCCATCTAACTTTTATTATATAGAAACGCTCCTGGGAATGGTGTCATTAAAGTTGTGTCTTCGGCGGCGAGCTAACAGGTGCCCAAACAAGACTCACCTAACTACCTGCACCGTCGACACCTATTTGACAAGTGACGTGCTGGACATTGAGGTGGAGCGGTGGCAAGATAGTGGGAGTTTGTCGGGTCTTTGCTTGCCGGCAAGGAGCTTGCCGATAGCTTGATGCTTGATTTTCAGTACGTGTCTTAGTAATTCCCTATGACTTGTCGAGAGGTCTTGTTCATGGTTTTTTTAACCAAGTCTTGAGCTTTGTCTATAATTGCCCTCCAGCAAGCCCTACCGCCGGGAAGGCTACTACTACCTGTGCACAAGTCTTGGGTGCTAAAGGACTTGTATTTTAGTACACCGACAAACGGGGATGGCCTATGTACTCACTGCGCAGACTGGGTACCGAAGCATGGCGTGAAGGAACGAAGGTGGGCTGCGGTGCGAGCCGCAGCCACTGGTGCCGGGAGAGGTGCAACACGAAGCATGACGGGGTGTGGATGGGGAGGGCAGAGTGTTGTGAGTGATTTGGGCGGCGTGGCGATTTGAGCGGAAATTGAAATTTCATGACACGAGGAGCACGGTGGTGTTGGGAAATGTTGCATGGAAAACAAAAACAATTCCTACGCACACGCAATGATCTATTCATGGAGATGCATAGCAATGAGGGGCAGAGTGTGACTACGTACCCTCGTAGACCATAAGCGAAAGCGTTTCACAACATGGTTGATGTAGTCAAACTTTCTTCGCGATCCAACCGATCGAGTACCGAACGTACGACACCTCCGCGTTCAGCACACCTTCAACTCGGTGATGTCCTCCGCCTTCTTGATCCAGCAAGATGGTGAGTTAGTGGATGAGTTCCGGCAGCACGCCGGTGTGATGACGGTGATGGTGAAGTGGTCTCCTCAGGGCGTCGCCTATGCACTACAAAAATATGGCCGGGGATGTAAACGGTGGAGGGGGCGCCACACACGGCTAAGCAATTATTTGTTATGTGCAATGCGCCCCCCTCCCACATATATATATAGGTGGGAGGGAGGGAGGAGCAGTCAAGGGGGGCTCCCAAGTAGGAGGAATCCTACTTGGGGTCTCTCCCAAGGTGGCGCCCCCCTGCCATGTATAAGAGCGGGGGGAAGGCATAGGAGGGTGCCCCCCCCCCCCCCCCCCGCCTTCCTTTCTCCCACCTTTCTCCCATGAGAGGGAAAAGCAGGAGAGGCTAGCCCTCCCCCCTTTCCTTCCCTAGGGCTCTTTTCCCAGGGAAAGGGGCGCACCAGCCCCCTGTGGGTTGGTCTGTCCCTCCCTTGGCCCATTAAGCCCATATATATGCCAGGGGTGCCCGGAACCTGTTCTGGTGACCTGATTTCTTCCCAGTACGTCCCGAAACACTTCTGGTGTCTAAATACCATCCGCCTACATATCAATCTTTACCTCTCGGCCATTTTGAGACTTCTCTTCATGTCGGTTATCTCATCCGGGACTCCGAACCACATTCGGTCACCAAACATATAACTCCTATAACACTATATCGTCAACGAACATTAAGCGTGCGGACCCTACGAGTTCGAGAACTATCTAGACATGATAGAGACACCTCACCGGCAATAACCAATAGCGGAACCTGGATGTCCATATTGGCTCCTACATATTCTACGAAGATCATTATCGGTCGAACCGTGATGACAACATACATAATTCCCTTTGTCCATCGGTATGTTACTTGCCCGAGATTCGATCGTCGATATCTTCATACCTAGTTTAATCTCGTTACAGGCTGGGATGCGTGTGAGCGAGGCGATGGGGGGCGATCAAGCGGAAACTGAAAATTAAGACACGCGGTAGGTGGCGAATGGATTCTCGTCGTGGCCCATGTGCAGCTCTATGGAGTTTGGACCCACTAAGAATTGTGTAGGGATTTATGACGTGTATGTCGGCCCATTTAGGCCTACCAGCAAATAAAATTCTGTAGTAGTTCCAAAAAAAAGGAAATATAATTCTGAAGTAGTACAGGGCAGTTATCTTTTCTCTTCCTAACAAAATAGAGCAGTTTTTCCCTTTTCATATCTATGGTGTTTTCTAAAAAATAAAGTTTTTTTGGTAGCCTGTTGGTCAGTTCCAAGTGTCTCTTGCGATGATAAAATAGAAGGATTCATTGTTTCTCTTGGAGTTGTTGATTAATCATTCGACATTTTCACTCCTTCAATATTTTCCCCTGAAAAAATGAGGTCTGAATGCATCAATCTATCAATCATGCACAAGAGAATCATTTGTTTAATTAGTAAAAAGCAAGCGAAACCCATTACAATTAGCGACTGCCATTCTAAAATAGAGTTAGAGCATATCTCACGTTCCTCCCATGAGCCTCCGAAGTCTTGAAGAATAAGATATTGTCTTCCGTGTAAAGGAGGTGGGATATACCAAGGCTCACCCTACCAATTAAAGTGATTCTTCCACCAGAAACATCACGATCCAATTTTTTTGAAAAATCTCATGCCATTTTGCCAGGACGACAAATCCTAGATGGGGTGGTCGTCTTACATGAAACATTACACCAAATCCATTCCAAGAAATTAGATGGGGTTGTCTTCAAAGTGGATTTTAAAAAAGCGTATCATAAGGTCAAATGGCCCTTCCAACAACAAGCCTTACGTATGAAGGGTTTCAACGAAGCCTAGAGATCTCAAGTGGATTCATTCATACAGAGGCAGTGTGGGGATAAAGGTCAATGATGACACAGGTCATTATTTCCAGAGACGTAATGGGTTGCGACAGGGAGACTCCATGTCTCCTATGCTATTTAACATTGTAGCGGATTAAGGAAATATGCCCTAGAGGCAATAATAAAGTTATTATTTATTTTCTTATATCATGATAAATGTTTATTATTCATGCTAGAATTGTATTAACCGGAAACATAATACATGTGTGAATACATAGACAAACAGAGTGTCACTAGTATGCCTCTACTTGACTAGCTCGTGAATCAAAGATGATTAAGTTTCCTAACCATAGACATAAGTTGTCATTTGATTAACCGGATCACATCATTAGGAGAATGATGTGATTGACTTGACCCATTCCGTTAGCTTAGCACTTGATCGTTTAGTATGTTGCTATTGCTTTCTTCATGACTTATACATGTTCCTACAACTATGAGATTATGCAACTCACGTTTATCGGAGGAACACTTTGTGTGCAACCAAACGTCACAACGTAACTGAGTGATTATAAAGGAGTTCTACAGGTGTCTCCAAAGGTACATGTTGAGTTGGCGTATTTCGAGATTAGGTTTTGTCACTTTGATTGTCAGAGAGGTATCTCTGGGCCCTCTCGGTAATGCACATCACGATAAGCCTTGCAAGCAATGTAGCTAATGAGTTAGTTGCGGGATTATGCATTACATAACGAGTAAAGAGACTTCCTGGTAACGAGATTGAACTAGGTATTGGATACCGGCGATCGAATCTCGGGCAAGTAACATACCGATGACAACGGGAACAACGTATGTTGTTATGCGGTTTGACCGATAAAGATCTTCGTAGAATATGTAGGAGCCAATATGAACATCCAGGTTCCGCTATTGGTTATTGATCGGAAACAGTTCTAGGTCATGTCTACATAGTTCTCGAACCCGTAGGGTCCGCACGCTTAACGTTACGATGACAGTTTTATTATGAGTTTATAAGTTTTGATGTACCGAAGGTTGTTCGGAGTCCCAGATGTGATCACGGACATGACGAGGAGTCTCGAAATGGTCGAGACATAAAGATTGATATATTGGAAGCCTATATTTAGATATCGGAATCGTTCCGGGTGAAATCGGGATTTTACCGGAGTACCGGGAGGTTACCGGAACCCCCGGGGGGCTTAATGGGCCTACATGGTCCCTAGTGGAGAGGAAGAGAGGAGGCAAGAGGTGGGCTGCGCCCCCTCCCCTCCCTAGTTTGAATAGGACAAGGAGAGGGGGGCGGCGCCCCCCTTTCCTTCCCCTCTTCTTCCTCCTTCCCCCCTTCTCCTTCTCCAACTAGGAAAGAAGGGAGTCCTACTCCCGGTGGGAGTAGGACTCCACCTTGGCGCGCCCTCCTTGGCCGGCCGCCCCCTCCCCCTTGGCTCCTTTATATACGGGGGCAGGGAGGCACCTCTAGACACACAAGTTGATCTTCGTGATTGTTCCTTAGCCGTGTGCGGTACCCCCTCCACCATATTCCACCTCGGTCATATTTTTGCAGTGCTTAGGTGAAGCCCTGCATCGGTAGAACATCATCATCGTCACCACGCCGTCGTGCTGATGGAACTCATCCCCGACACCCTGCTGGATCGGAGTCTGGGGATCGTCATCGAGCTGAACGTGTGCTGAACTCGGAGGTGCCGTACGTTCGGTGCTTGGATCGGTCGGATCATGAAGACGTATGACTACATCAACCGCGTTATTCTAACGCTTCCGCTTTCGGTCTACGAGGGTACGTGGATAACACTCTTCTCTCTCGTTGCTATGCATCACCATGATCCTTGCGTGTGCGTAGGAATTTTTTTGAAATTACTACGTTACCCATCAGTGGCATCCGAGCCAAGTTTTATGCGTAGATGTCATATGCACGAGTAGAACACAAGTGAGTTATGGGCGATACAAGTCATACTGCTTACCAGCATGTCATACTTTGGTTCAGCGGTATTGTGAGATGAAGCGGTCCGGACCGACATTACGCGTACGCTTACGCCAGACTGGTTTCACCGTTACGAGCACTCGTGCTTAAAGGTGACCGGCGGGTGTCTGTCTCTCTCACTTTAGTTGAACCAAGTGTGGCTACGCCCTGTCCTTGCGAAGGTTAAAACAACACTAACTTGACGAACTATCGTTGTGGTTTTGATGCGTAGGTAAGAATGGTTCTTGCTAAGCCCGTAGCAGCCACGTAAAATTTGCAACAACAAAGTAGAGGACGTCTAACTTGTTTTTGCAGGGCATGTTGTGATGTGATATGGTCAAGGCATGATCCTATATTTTATTGTATGAGATGATCATGTTTTGTACCGAAGTTATCGGCAACTGGCAGGAGCCATATGGTTGTCGCTTTATTGTATGAAATGCAAACGCCCTGTAATTGCTTTACTTTATCACTAAGCGGTAGTGATAGTCGTAGAAGCAATAGATGGCGTAACGACAATGATGCTATGATGGAGATCAAGGTGTCGCGCCGGTTACGATGGTGATCACAATGGTGCTTCGGAGATGGAGATCACAAGCACAAGATGATGGTGGCCATATCATATCACTTATATTGATTGCATGTGATGTTTATCCTTTATGCATCTTATCTTGCTTTGATTGGCGGTAGCATTTTAAGATGATCTCTCGCTAATTATCAAGAAGTGTTCTCCCTGAGTATGCACCGTTGCGAAAGTTCTTCGTGCTGAGAAACCACGTGATGATCGGGTGTGATAGGCTCTATGTTCAAATACAACGGGTGCAAAACAGTTGCACACGCGGAATACTCAGGTTAAACTTGACGAGCCTAGCATATACAGATATGGCCTCGGAACACGGAGAACGAAAGGTCGAGCGTGAATCATATAGTAGATATGATCAACATAGTGATGTTCACCATTGAAAACTACTCCATCTCACGTGATGATCGGACATGGTTTAGTTGCTTTGAATCACGTGATCACTTAGATGACTAGAGAGATGTCTGTCTAAGTGGGAGTTCTTAAGTAATATGATTAATTGAACTTTAATTCATCATGAACTTAGTCCTGGTTGTATTTTGCAAATTATGTTGTAGATCAATAACTCGCGTTGTTGTTTTCATATGTTAATTTTGATATGTTCCTAGAGTAAACTGTATTGAAAGATGTTAGTAGCAATGATGCGGATTGGATCCGTGATCTGAGGTTTATCCTCATTGCTGCATAGAAAAATTATGTCCTTGATGCACCGCTAGGTGACGGACCTATTGCAGGAGCATATGCAAACGTTGTGAACGTTTGGCTAGCTCAATATGATGACTGATACGTCCATTTTGCATCATGCTTTTATGTCAATATTTATTGCATTATGGGCTGTTATTTCACGTTATGTCACAATACTTATGGCTATTTTCTCTTATTTTACAAGGTTTACATGAAGGGGGAGAATGCCGGTAGCTGGAATTCTGGGCTGGAAAAGGAGCAAATATCGAACGACTATTCTGCGCAACTCCAATAGTCCTGAAACTCCACGGAATACCTTAGAATAAATAAAGAAAAATCGTCGCCAAAGATGAAGGCCAGGGGGCCCACACCCTGCTCACGAGGGTGGGGGGCGCCCCCCTGGGCGCGCCCCCTACCTCGTGGGCCCCCTGGTGGCTCTCCGACGCCCATCTTCTCCCATATGAAGTCTTTCGATGAGGAAAAAATAGGAGAGAACCTTTCGGGATGAGACTCCGCCGCCACGAGGTGGAACCTTGGCGGAACCAATCTAGTGCTCCCGCAGAGCTGTTCTGCCGGGGACACTTCCCTCCGGGAGGGGGAAATCATCACCATCATCATCACCGACGCTCCTCTCATCGGGAGAGGGCAATCTCCATAAACATCTTCACCAGCACCATCTCATCTCCAAACCCTAGTTCATCTCTTGTATCCAAATCTTGTCTACAAGTCAGGGATTGGTGCTAGTGGGTTGCTAGTAGTGTTGATTACTCCTTGTAGTTGATGCTAGTTGGTTTATTTGGTGGAAGATCATATGTTCAGATCCTTTATGCACAATATTACCCCTCTGATTATGAACATGAATATGCTTTGTGAGTAGTTACGTTTGTTCCTGAGGACAAGAGAGAAGTCTTGCTATTAGTAGTCATGTGAATTTGGTATTCGTTCGATATTTTGATAAGATGTATGTTGTCTAACCTCTAGTGGTGTTATGTGAACGTCGACTACATAACACTTCACCATTATTTGGGACTAGAGGAAGGCATTGGGAAGTAATAAGTAGATGATGGGTTGCTAGAGTGACAGAAGCTTAAACCCTAGTTTATGCGTTGCTTTGTAAGGGGCTGATTTGGATCCATATGTTTCATGCTATAGTTAGGTTTACCTTAATACTTGTGTTGTAGTTGCGGATGCTTGCAATAGAGGTTAATCATAAGTGGGATGCTTGTCCAAGTAAGGGCAGTACCCAAGCACCGGTCCACCCACATATCAAATTATCAAAGTACCGAACGTGAATCATATGAGCATGATGAAAACTAGCTTGACGATATTCCCATGTGTCCTCGGGAGCGCTTTTCCTATTATAAGAGTTTGTCCAGGCTTGTCCTTTGCTAGAAAAAGGATTGGGCCACCTTGCTGCAATTTATTACTTTTGTTACTTGTTGCTTGTTACAATTTATCCTATCACAAAACTATCTGTTACCACTTATTTCAGTACTTGCAGAGAATACCTTGCTGAAAACTGCTTATCATTTCCTTCTGCTTCTCATTGGGTTCGACACTCTTACTTATCGAAAGGACTACGATAGATTCCCTATACTTGTGGGTCATCAAGACTCTTTTCTGGCGCCGTTGCCGGGGAGTGAAGCGCCTTTGGTAGGTGGAATTTGGTAAGGAACAATTTATTTAGTGTGCTGAAATTTTCTGTCACTTGTTACCATGGAAAGTAATTGTTTGAGGGGCTTGTTCGGGGTATCTTCACCCCATCCAGTTGAGCCAAGAGTTGCTCGTCAACCTACTGAACTACTGAATCTATTGAAAATGAAACTTCTTTTCAGATTCCTTCGGGTATGATGGAAAAACTACTAGCTAACACTTTAGCATTAGATGGAACAAAGCATCCTGACGAACATCTACGCTTTGTGGATGATATTTGTGGACTATTTAAGCTTGCAGGTATACCTGATGATGCCGTTAAGAGGAAGGCTTTCCCTTTATCTTTGGAGGGAGACGCATTGACATGGTATAGGCTATGTGATGATACGAGATCATGGAACTATAAAAGATTGAAATTGGAATTTCCTCAAAAGTATTATATATATAATTTTTGGCCTCGCAAAGGAGAAAGCATCGCTCAAGCTTGGGGGAGGCTTAAATCAATGTTATATTCATGCCCCAATCATGAGCTCTCAAAATTGACAATTCGCCAGAATTTTTATGCTCGACTTTCTACTAATAATCGCACCATGCTCGATACTTCTTGTGCTGGCTCTTTTATGATGAAGTCTATTGAATTTGGATGGAATTTATTGGATAGAATTAAACACAACTCTGAAGATTGGGACCTCGATGAAGGTAAGGAGTCAGGTATGACACCTACATTTGATTGTGTTAAATCTTTTATGGATACCGATATTTTCCGTAAGTTTAGCACTAAATATGGACTTGACTCTGAGATAGTAGCTTCTTTCTGTGAATCTTTTGCTACTGATGTTGATCTCCCCAAGGAGAAGTGGTTTAAATATCATCCTCCCATAGAAGTAAAAGTAGCTGCACCTATTAAAGTTGAAGAAAAGATTGTCACTTATAATGATCCTATTGTTCCTACTTCTTATGTTGAGAAACCCCCTTTCCCTGTTAGAATGAAGGATCATGCTAAAGCTTCAACTGTTGTTCGTAAAAGCAATATTAGGACTTATACACCTCCTGAGCAAGTCAAAGTAGAACCCAATATTGCTATTGTTAAAGATCTCTTGTCTGATAATATTGATGGGCATGTTATTCAATTCACTGGTGAAACTGCTAGAATTGCTAAACCCTGTGATAGAGATAAACATAGACCTGTGGTAGGCGTGCCTGTTATTTCGGTTAAAATAGGAGATCATTGTTATCATGGCTTATGTGATATGGTTGCTAGTGCTAGTGTTATACCCTTTGACTTATACAAAGAAATTATGCATGATATTGCACCTTCTGAGTTAGAAGATATTGATGTTACAATCAAACTTGCCAATAGAGATACCATATCTCCAATGGGAATTGTTAGAGATGTTGAAGTCTTGTGTGGGAAAACCAAATATCCCGCTGATTTTCTTGTTCTTGGTTCTCCACAAGATAGCTTTTGTCCCATTATATTTGGTAGACCCTTCTTGCGTACTGTTGATGCTAAGATAGACTGCAAAAAGAATGTTGTTACTGTTGGCTTGGATGATATGGTCCATGAGTTTAATTTCTCTAAATTTAGTAAACAACATCGTGAGGAAGAATTGCCTAGTGATCCTTTAGAACACTATTTGCTCGACCATGAAAACGATATGTTCATGAATGAAAGAAGGGAAATAGATGAAGTATTATTTAAACAGGAACCTATTCTGCAACACAATTTGCATGTTGAAATCCTAGGGGATCCTCCTCCACCCAAGGGTGATCCCGTGTTTGAGCTTAAACCGTTGCCTGATAATCTTAAATATGCTTATCTTGATGAAAAGAAAATATATCCTGTTATTATTAGCGCTAAGATTTCAGAGCATGAAGAAGAAAGATTATTGAAGACTCTGAAGAAACATGGTGCCGCTATTGGATATACTCTGGATGATCTTAAGGGCATCAGTCCCACTCTATGTCAACATAAAATAAACTTGGAAGCTGATGCCAAACTAGTTTGTGATCCTCAACGACGTTTGAATCCTAAAATGAAACAAGTGGTAAGAAAAGAAATACTCAAGCTTCTGGAGGCAGGTATAATTTATCCTGTTGCTGATAGTCAGTGGGTAAGTCATGTCCATTGTGTCCCTAAGAACGGAGGTATTACTGTTGTCCCTAATGATAAAGATGAATTGATTCCGCAAAGAATTATCACAGGTTATAGGACGGTAATTGATTTCCGCAAATTAAATAAGGCTACTAAGAAAGATCATTACCCCTTACCTTTTATTGATCAAATGCTAGAAAGACTATGCAAACATACACATTATTGCTTTCTAGATGGTTACTCTGTTTTTTCTCAAATACCTGTGTCGGCTAAAGATCAATCAAAGACTACTTTTACATGCCCTTTTGGTACTTTTGCTTATAGACATATGCCTTTTGGTTTATGTAATGCACCTGCTACCTTTCAAAGATGCATGATGGCTATATTCTCTGACTTTTGTGAGAAAATTTGTGAGGTTTTCATGGATGACTTTTCCGTCTATGGTTCCTCTTTTGATGATTGCTTGAGCAATCTCGCTCGAGTTTTGCAGAGATGTGAAGAAACTAATCTTGTCTTGAATTGGGAAAAGTGCCACTTTATGGTTAATGAAGGTATTGTCTTGGGGCACAAAGTTCCTGAAAGAGCTATTGAAGTTGATAAAGCCAAGGTTGATGCTATTGAAAAGATGCCATGTCCCAAGGACATCAAAGGTATAAGAAGTTTCCTTGGTCACGTCTAATTTTATAGGAGGTTCATCAAGGACTTCTCAAAAATCTCTCGACCTCTGAGTAATTTATTACAAAAAGATGTACCATTTGTCTTTGATGATGATTGTGTAGAAGCATTTGAAATACTTAAGAAAGCATTAGTCTCTGCACCTGTTGTTCAGCCACCTGATTGGAATTTACCTTTTGAAATTATGTGTGATGCAAGTGATTATGCTGTAGGTGCGGTTCTAGGGCAAAGAGTTGATAAGAAATTGAATGTTATCCATTATACTAGTAAGACTCTAGACAATGCTCAAAGAAATTATGCTACTACCGAAAAGGAACTTTTAGCAGTTGTGTTTGCTTGTGATAAGTTCAGACCTTATATTGTCGATTCCAAAGTTACTATTCACACTGATCATGCTGCTATTAAATATCTTATGGGAAACAAAGATGCAAAACCTAGACTTATTAGATGGGTTCTCTTGCTTCAAGAATTTGATTTACATATTGTTGATAGAAAGGGAGCTGAGAACCCTGTTGCAGACAACTTGTCTAGGCTAGAGAATGTTCTTGATGACCCACTACCTATTGATGATAGCTTTCTTGATGAGAAATTAAATGTCATAAGTACTTCTCGTAGCACCCCATGGTATGCTGATTATGCTAATTACATTGTTGCTAAATTTATACCGCCTAGCTTCACATACCAGCAAAAGAAAAAGTTTTTCTTTGACTTGCGACATTACTTTTGGGATGAACCACCTCTTTATAAGGAAGGAGTAGATGGTGTTATTAGACGTTGTGTACCTGAGCATGAACAGGAACAAATCCTACGCAAGTGTCACTCCGAAGCTTATGGAGGACACCACGCTGGGGATAGAACTGCACATAAAGTATTGCAATCCGGTTTTTATTGGCCTACTCTCTTCAAGGATGCCCGTAAGTTTGTTTTATCTTGCGATGAATGTCAAAGAATTGGCAATATTAGTAGACGTCAAGAAATGCCTATGAATTATTCACTTGTTATTGAGCCATTTGATGTTTGGGGCTTTGATTATATGGGACCTTTTCCTGCCTCTAATGGTTACACTCATATTCTAGTTGTTGTTGATTACGTTACTAAGTGGGTAGAAGCTATTGCCACTAGTAGTGTTGATCATAACACTTCTATTAAAATGCTTGAGGAAGTTATTTTTCCGAGGTTTGGAGTCCCTAGATACTTAATGACCGATGGTGGTTCACACTTTATTCATGGTGCTTTCCATAAGATGCTTGCTAAATACGACATTAATCACAGGATTGCATCTCCATATCACCCGCAGTCTAGTGGTCAGGTAGAATTTAGCAATAGAGAGCTCAAATTAATTTTGCAAAAGACTGTCAATAGGTCTAGGAAGAATTGGTCCAAAAAACTTGATGATGCATTATGGGCCTATAAAACTGCATATAAAAATCCTATGGGTATGTCTCCGTATAAAATGGTTTATGGAAAGGCATGTCATTTACCTCTCGAACTAGAACATAAGGCATATTGGGCTATTAAGGAGCTCAACTATGATTTCAAACTTGCCAGTGAGAAGAGGTTATTTGATATTAGCTCACTTGATGAATGGAGAACCCAAGCTTATGAAAATGCCAAGTTGTTTAAGGAAAAAGTTAAAAGGTGGCATGACAAAAGGATACAAAAGCGTGAGTTTAATGTATGTGATTATGTATTGCTATACAACTCTCGTTTAAGATTTTTTGCAGGAAAACTTCTCTCCAAACGGGAAGGTCCTTACGTTATTGAGGAGGTCTATCGTTCTGGTGCCATAAAAATCAACAACTTCGCAGGCACAAATCCGAAGGTGGTCAACGGTCAAAGGATCAAACATTATATTTCAGGTAATCCCATAAATGTTGAAACTAATAGTATTGAAACCGTAACCCCGGAGGAATACATAAAGGACACTTTCCAGAATGTTCCAAACTCCGAAAAGGAATAGGTATGGGCACTATTGCCGGGCCCAAGAACGTTATCCGCAAGTTGGAGGAACTTTTACGCTCGATGTGTGATTAGCCACCGCCATCATCACCACCTCCATCACCTCCGAGGACATAATCACATGGGTATGGGCACTCCCCTTGGCAACTGCCCAGCTTGGCGGAGGTGCCCTGGTATCGTATCACCATCACAACTCCTATCTTTACCGTTTTTCTTAGTTCGATCCTATTAGTAGTATTTTGATTTAGTAGAATAAAGTCATGGCATGATCTAGTTTTGAGTTTTGCTTTATGATCCTTCTTTGTAATCGAGTCCGTGAGCTATATAATAAAGATTAGTGTTGAGTCAAGGGCTTGAGTATTTTGCCATGATCTTGGGTGATTAGAAGAAAAAGAATAAAAAGAGTCAAGAGTTTATATTGATCTTATTGAAAGTAATGACTTCACATAGAAAGAGTATGATGATTTAAAGTTGTTGGGAGTTGGCAAATATAGCTTTGGTCATCGTTGCAATTAATAGGTAGTAATAAGGAAAGAGAGGTATCACATATAGATATATTATCATTGACATCTTTTATGATTGGGAGCACTCATTAAAATATGACATGCTAAAGAGTTGATGTTGGACAAGGAAGACAACATAATGAGTTATGTTTTCTTACATCTGAGATAAAGTATGTTGTCATGGTTCCTGTACTGTGTTGAGCTTGCCTTTCCCCCTCATGCTAGCCAATTCTCAGCACTAAGTAGAAATACTACTTGTGCTTCCAAATACCCTTAAACCAGTTTTGCCATGAGAGTCCACCATATCTACCTATGGATTGAGTAAGATCCTTCAAGTAAGTTGTCATCGGTGCAAGCAATAAAAATTGCTCTCTAAATATGCATGATTTATTAGTGCAGAGAAATAAGCTTTGTACGAACTTGTTGTGGACGCAATAAAAGCGACGGACTGCATAATAAAGGTTCACCTGCAAGGGGCAATATAAAGTGACATTCTTTTGCATTAAGATTTTGTGCATCAACCCTAAACGCGCATGACAACCTCTACTTCCCTCTGCGAAGGGCCTATCTTTTATTATTATCCTCTACTTTATGCAAGAGTCACGGTGATCTTCACCTTCCTTTTTCATTTTATCCTTTGGCAAGCTCAGCATGTTGGAAATAACATGATATATATATATATATATCTAATTGGTTGTGGGGGAGCGTGAATTATTATTGTTGACATTACCCTTGAGGTAAAAGGTTGTGGGGCAAAAACTATAAGCCCCTATCTTTCTCTGTGTCCGATTAAAACTCCATAACCACAAAGTATCGCGTGAGTGCTAGCAATTATGAAGGACTAAGTGATAGTTGAGTATGTGGACTTACTTTTAAGCTCTGACATAGACTCTTTCCGATGTTATGATAAATTGCAATTGCTTCAATGATTGAGATTATAATTGTTGGTGCCCAATAAAGTTTCTGATTCATATCTTGGCTTTGTGAAAAGATCATCACTAGAACATAAGTAATCATATGACAAAATTTTATATATGTTGCTGTTATGAAGTAATCATGATGCCTTCATGTCCGTATTTTATTTTTATCGATGCCTCTAACTCTAAACATGAGGACATATTTATTGTTATCGGCTTTTCGCTTAAGGACAAGCGAGGTCTAAGCTTGGGGGAGTTGATACATCCATTTTGCATCATGCTGTTATGTCAATATTTATTGCATTATGGGTTGTTATTTCACGTTATGTCACAATACTTATGGCTATTCTCTCTTATTTTACAAGGTTTACATGAAGAGGGAGAATGCCGGCAGCTGGAATTCTGGGCTGGAAAAGGAGCAAATATCAAAGGACTATTCTGCGCAACTCCAAAAGTCCTGAAACTCCACGAAATACCTTAGAATAAATAAAGAAAAATCGTCGCCAAAGATAAAGGCTAGGGGGCCCACACCCTGCTCACGAGGGTGGGGGACGCCCCCCCCCCCCCCGGGCGCGCCCCCTACCTTGTGGGCCCCCTGGTGGCTCTCCGACGCCCATCTTCTCCCATATGAAGTCTTTCGATGAGAACAAAATATGAGAGAACCTTTCGGGGCGAGACTCCGCCGCCACGAGGCGGAACCTTGACGGAACCAATCTAGGGCTCCAGCAAAGCTGCTCTGCCGGGGACACTTCCCTCCGGGAGGGGGAAATCATCACCAACGCTCCTCTCACCGGGAGAGGGAAATCTCCATCAACATCTTCACCAGCACCATCTCATCTCCAAACCCTAGTTCATCTCTTGTATCCAATTCTTGTCTCCAAGTCAGGGATTGGTGCTAGTAGGTTGCTAGTAGTGTTGATTACTCCTTGTAGCTGATGCTAGTTGGTTTATTTGGTGGAAGATCATATGTTCATATCCTTTATGCACAATATTACCCCTCTGATTATGAACATGAAAATGCTTTGTGAGTAGTTACGTTTGTTCCTGAGGACAAGGTAGAAGTCTTGCTATTAGTAGTCATGTGAATTTGGTATTCGTTCGATATTTTGATAAGATGTATGTTGTCTAACCTCTAGTGGTGTTATGTGAACGTCGACTACATAACACTTCACCATTATTTGGGCCTAGAGGAAGGCATTGGGAAGTAATAAGTAGATGATGGGTTGCTAGAGTGACAGAAGCTTAAACCCTAGTTTATGCGTTGCTTCGTAAGGGGCTGATTTGGATCCATATGTTTCATGCTATGGTTAGGTTTACCTTAATACTTTTGATATAGTTGCGGATGCTTGCAATAGAGGTTAATCATAAGTGGGATGCTTGTCCAAGTAAGGGCAGTACCCAAGCACCGGTCCACCCACATATCAAATTATCAAAGTACCGAACGTGAATCATATGAGCGTGATGAAAACTAGCTTGACGATATTCCCATGTGTCCTCGGGAGCGCTTTTCCTACTATAAGAGTTTGTCCAGGCTTGTCCTTTGCTACAAAAAGGATTGGGCCGCCTTGCTGCACTCTATTTACTTTTGTTAATTGTTGCTCTTTACAATTTATCCTATCACAAAACTATCTGTTGCCACTTATTTCAGTACTTGCAAAGAATACCTTGCTAAAAACTGCTTATCATTTCCTTCTGCTCCTCGTTGGGTTCGACACTCTTACTTATCGAAAGGACTACGATAGATCGCCTATAATTGTGGGTCATCAATGACTACTTGATAGTTTAGTGCACCATGCTTAACGGCTTAGAATCGGGACTTCAAAGACGTTTTGAACGTCATGGACCATATGAGATGTTCCAGGAGTTGAAGTTAATATTTCAAGCAAATCCCCGAGTTGAGAGATATGAAGTCTCCAACAAGTTCTATAGCTAAAAGATGGAGGAGAATCGCTCAACTAGTGAGCATGTGCTCAGATTGTCTGGGTACGACAACCGCTTGAATCAAGTGGGAGTTAATCTTCCAGATAAGATAGTGATTGACAGAGTTCTCTAGTCAACATCACCAAGTTAGTAGAACTTCATGATGAACTATAGTATGCGAGGGATGACGAAAACGATTCCCGAGCTCTTCGTGATGCTAAAATCAACGATGGTAGAAATCAAGAAAGAACATCATGTGTTGATGATTGACAAGATTACTAGTTTCAAGAAAAGGGCAAAGGGAAAGAAAAGGAAACTTCAAGTAGAATGGCAAGCAAGTTGTCACTCCCGTGAAGAAGTCCAAAGTTGGACCAAAGCCTAAAACTATGTGCTTCTACTGCAAAGGAAATGATCACTAGAAGCGGAAATGCCCTGAATATTTGGTGGATAAGAAGGATGGCAAAGTGAACAAGGGTATATTTGATATATAGGTTATTGATGTGTACCTTAATAGTGTTTTATAGTAGCCCCTGAGTATTTAATACTTGTTCGGTTGCTAAGATTAGTAACTCGAAACAGGAGTTACAGAATAAATAGAGACTAGTTGAGGGTGAAGTAATGATGTGTGTTGGAAGTGGTTCCAAGATTGATATGATCATCATCGTACACTCCCTATATTTTCGAGATTAGTGTTGAACCTAAATAATTGTTATTTGGTGTTTGCGTTGAGCATACATATGATTTGATCATGTTTATTGCAATACAGTTATTCATTTAAAGTCAGAGAATAATTGTTGTTCTGTTTACATGAATAAAACCTTCAATGGTCATACACCCAATGAAAATAGTTTGTTGGATCTCGATCATAGTGATACACATATTCATAATATTGATGCCAAAAGATGCAAAGTTAATAATGATAGTGCAAACTTATATGTGGCACTGCCGTTTGAGTCATATCGGTGTAAAGCGCATGAAGAAACTCCATAAAGATGGATTTTCGGAATCACTTGGTTATGAATCATTTTATGCTTGCGAACCGTGCCTTTTGGGCAAGATGACTAGAACTCCGTTCTCCGGAACAATGGAACGAGCTACTGACTTATTGGAAATAATACATACCGATGTATGCGATCCAATGAGTGTTGATGCTCGTGGCAAGTATCGTTATTTTCTGACCTTCACAGATGATTTGAGCAGATATGGGTATATCTACTTAATGAAACACAAGTCTGAAACATTTGAAAAGTTCAAAGAATTTCAGAGTGAAGTGGAAAATCATCGTAACAAGAAAATGAAGTTTCTGCGACTGATCGCGGAGACGAATATTTGAGTTACGAGTTTGGTCTTCAATTAAAACAATGTGGAATAGTTTCACAAACTCATGCCACCTAGAACACCACAGCATTATGGCGTGTCCGAACGTCGTAACCGCACTTTATTGGATATGGTGCGATCTGTGATGTCTCTTATTGGTTTACCACTATCGTTTTGGGGTTATGCATTAGAGACAGTTGCATTCACGTTACATAGGGCACCATCTAAATCCGTTGAGACGATACCATATAAACTATGGTTTAGCAATAAACCTAAGCTGTCGTTTCTGAAAGTTTGGAGTTGCAATGCTTATGTGAAAAAGTTTCAGCATGATAAGCTCAAACCCAAATCGGAGAAGTGCGTCTTCATAGAATACCCAAAAAGAGACTTTTGGGTACACCTTCTTGTTGCGTAACGTAGTAATTTCAAAAATTTCCTACACACACGCAAGATCATGGTGATGCATAGCAACAAGAGGGGAGAGTGTTGTCTATGTACCCTCGTACACCGAAAGCGGAAGCATTAGCACAACGCGGTTGATGTAGTCGTACCTCTTCACGATCCGACCGATCAAGTACCGAACGTACGGCACCTCCGAGTTCAGCACATGTTCAGCCCGATGACGTCCCTCGAACTCCGATCCAGCCGAGTGTTGAGGGAGAGTATCGTCAGCACGACGGCGTGGTCACGATGTTGATGTTCTACCGACACAGGGCTTCGCCTAAGCACCACTACAGTATTATCGAGGTGGACTATGGTGGAGGGGGGCACCGCACACGGCTAAGAGATCAAACAGATCAATTGTTGTTGTGTCTAGAGGAGCCCTCCACCCCCGTATATAAAGGATCAAGGGGGGAGGGGTTGGCCGGCCTAGGAGGGGGCGCACCAAGGGGAGTCCTACTCCCCTCCCTCCTTCCTTGTTGGAGTAGGAGAAGGGGGGAAAGAGGGGGAGAGGAGGAAGGAAAAGGGGGCTGCACCCATTGTCCTATTCGGACCATAGTGGGGCTGCGCGCCTCCTTCCTTTCGGCCTCTCTCCTCTATTCCCTTATGGCCCAATAAGGCCCATATACTCCCCGGTGAATTCCCGTAACTCTCCGGTACTCCGAAAAATACCCGAATCACTCGAAACCTTTCCGAAGTCCGAATATAGTCGTCCAATATATCGATCTTTACGTCTCGACCATTTCGAGACTCCTTGTCATGTCCCCGATCTCATCTGGGACTCCGAACTCCTTTGGTACATCAAAACTCATAAACTCATAATAAAACTGTCATCGAAACCTTAAGCGTGCAGACCCTACGGGTTCGAGAACTATGTAGACATGACCGAAACAGGTTTCCGGTCAATAACCAATAGCGGAATCTGGATGCTCATATTGGCTCCCACATATTCTACGAAGATCTTTATTGGTCAAACCGCATAACAACATACGTTGTTCCCTTTATCATCAGTATGTTACTTGCCGGAGATTCGATCGTCGGTATCTCAGTACCTAGTTCAATCTCGTTACCGGCAAGTCTCTTTACTCGTTCTGTAATACATCATCTCGCAACTAACTCATTAGTTGCAATGCTTGCAAGGCTTAAGTGATGTGTATTACCGAGAGGGCCCAGAGATACCTCTCCGACAATCGGAGTGACAAATCCTAATCTCGAAATACGCCAACCCAACATGTACCTTCGGAAACACCTGTAGAGCACCTTTATAATCACCCAGTTAAGTTGTGATGTTTGGTAGCACACAAAGTGTTCCTCCAATAAACGGGAGTTGCATAATCTCATAGTTATAGGAACATGTATAAGTCATGAAAAAGCAATAGAAACATACTAAACGATCAAGTACTAAGCTAACGGAATGGGTCAAGTCAATCACATCATTCTCCTAATGATGTGATCCCGTTAATCAAATGACAACTCTTTGTCCATGGCTAGGAAACATAACCATCTTTGATTAATGAGCTAGTCAAGTAGAGGCATACTAGTGACACTCGGATCTAATAACTAGACATAAACCCATTAAGCCCTCGGGGGGTTACCGTAACCTCCCGGTACTCCGGTAAAATCCCGATTTCACCCGGATCCGAATTTGTTTGTTTTGATGAAGCACTAGACATAAATATATCCCTCGTGAACGTCTATAACAAACAAACCTGGACCCACCTATGTGCTTCATCAAAACAAACAAATTCGGATCTAATAACGTTTATTGTTCCAGGTTTTCTTTAGCTGATTCATCCCTCGTGAACATCTATAACACTGATCTTCATTGGATGTTGCCATAACTCCTCACCTCTTAGATGTTCTCCTTGATCTCCTCAGCTCGCGAGGACATCATCGCATTTCATGCGTGGGCGACCAGGCTTGACTTTCGTGAAGTTTAATTATGTCTAGCTATGTAGGATGCCTTTTATGTGAGCTATGTAACAGCTCGAATTATGAAGCAATACATCAATCATTAACTTTTTTAATGAACTATATGTTCAAACTATCTTCATATCTTAATTATGTAATGGTAGGTTAATATGAGTGTTTCACAAACTCATCTATAAGTGGTAGTGACCTTCAGTCGTTGCAACCTTAATCTCCTCAACTTTGTACGTTTGCTACCTTAAGAGCATCTCCAACAGCCGCACAAAAATTCCACGCCCAAAAAAAGTTATAGCGCGCCACTGTAGCACTTTTAATGCGTCGGGACCAACATTACTTTAGCAGACGCCCAATAACGCGCGCCCAAAAATGCACGCAGTGAAAATTGTGAAGCACGCGCAATCCAAAGCCCAAAATATGCTGCGCGCTACAGCGTCTTTCAACGTGTGCCCAAAACTTTTTAGCACGCACAATATTTTACTGCATCTGTTGGAGCTGTTTGGCGCCAAAAAATAATTTTTTTAGCGCACAAAGCTCTTTTTGGGCGCCTATTGGAGCTGCTCTAAGCTGATCTCGGTTGCCTGGGATATCAGCTTAAACGTTTTGTTTGCAATCCCGTTCTAAAGCATCCGCAAATCAAGTTGAACAAGAATGCCAGAAAGATCTGATGTGTAGTGCCAACAGGGTTGATACGTATGGTGGCTCTCCGTGCAAATGTGGGGTTGCGCGACCGGTTGAAAACGCCTCGGTTGAGCTCATGGGGCTGCTCGATGGTTCATTGCCATCTCGCTCTCCTTATGGCAAGGGCAGCTCCCTAGGCAGGCAGGCGCCGTCGGGATTGCGGAGAAGTTGCTCCGGTGAGTGGTGTTGAGTTAAAATTAGAACTAAATCCTAATGGCCGCTGGATCAACTTAATACTACACATGAATTCCACGAGCACTATATATACACCACTATCATTCACTGAATAGCACTACATGAAAAATCCATGCTTGCTGACCGTGACATCCTTTGCCGCGTTCCATATCATGGGCACTTGACGAACCTTCTCTTTGTTGAGTGCACGCAACTCATGGCAAACCAAGGGACTCAGCAGTTTTCTCCTTTTTCCGAGAAATTCCAGAAAATAAACTCGGTCATCAAACAACAATCGACCAATATACACTTTCCCGATAACTAGGAGAATTTCACCAATGGCAAACGATGAACCCAAACGGATTTGAGGTACTTGTCCTCAGTAGGTACAACTACCACATGGGCCATGGACATCAAGATGGGCTCTGTGTCCTATGGCACAGCTTGTGTAATCAAGGATCAACAGACTCCTCTACCCGCCGGAGCGACGCCGATGACAGAATAGAAAAAAATATGTTGCTTCATACTCCCTCCATCCGGAATTACTTGTCGCAGAAATGGATAAAAAAATGTACCAGATGTCGTTACCTGCATGATGTGCACTGCTCCCAGATGGTTGGGTAAATTAAACATGGATGGATCATGGTCGTCACAGGGAGTGTAGGTGCTGGAATCCTTCTCCGGGATATCACAGGAAACATTATATTCTCCTCGTGCAGAGAACTCTTCTCTTTCTGAGATGCTATGGAGGCTGAGCTGTGTGCTTGCATGTAGGGAATTTCATTAGCAATTCCGAGATCTGATCTTCCTATTCTGCTGGAGATGGTCTCAAGTCAGGGGTGAACATACTAAAGGTCGATTATGTGGATAGATCCGTATTTGTTTTATTAGTAGCAGAGATAAAAAAGCTTGCTTTCCTGTCATAAAACTTGCATTGCTCGTATTAGTCATAGAGATAGGATTTTCAGCACTCGGGTGCCCCTACACCCTCTATGAACAGTAAATTCAAAACAAATACAAAAAAAATTCAAAAGAATCTGAAACTTCGGGACATCAGACATCATGAAACTTTTGATGATCTTGCAAATTTTTAGCTAAAAATAACATTCGGAGAGCACTCAAATAAAAAAAAAACAAAATCATTGTTCAAAGTTTATGTACATTTCTTAGCAGTGATTTTTTTTTGTGAGGGCTCCACAAAGGTTATTGTTGCTGAAACTTTGCAGGAACATAAAACTTTTAATAATCTTTGATCCCTAAAAGTTTCAGGTTTTTCGATTTTGTTTCTTTTTTTATGAATTTACTGTTTATGAGGGTGTAGGGGAACCAGGGAGCTGTTAGACATTTCTCATTAGTCATAGCCAAAACACTGTCAGTGACTACTTGGCTAGGACTGAAAAAAGAACCTTCGTGTGGTTGGGTTCAGGACCACTAGAGGGACTAAAGTTATGCAAAGTACTTCCTCCGTTCCTAAATATAGGTCTTTCTAGAGATTTCAACAAACGACTACATACAGAGCAAAATGAGTGAATCTACACTCTAAAATATGTCTATGTATGTCCGTATGTGATAGTCTATTTGAAATATCTAAAAAGACTTATATTTAATAACGGAGGGAGTAGATTGTAATGAGGATGTTGGTTTAGTAATGCAAGTTTTTAGCGAAAAGAAGAGATTTGTAAAGATACTGTAGATAAAAAACATATTAGCCTTTTTTTAGTTACTGGGCCTTAATGGGCCGCGTGTAGGATGTCCCTTAGCCCTGTAATCGGCCGTGACATCCTGACAGGTTCCTCTACTGAAACCTAATCGAGTCGCTGGGAATCCAAAACCGGCCGCAAGCCTGGAGCGGCGGCGATGAAGCGTCCCCGCCGGTGCGCTGTCCCTCCGCCGGCGACGGCCCAACAACGTCCTACGAGGAGGAGGACAGGTGAGCCACTCGCCCGCCGTCATCCTCTTCCAAGTTCCATCACAGAATCAGCAGGGAAAACTTGATCAGAGAAACGAAACCCTATATTTGTTGCAACACATTCCCGTTGTTGAGAGGGAGGCAGGGAGGTTTCAGGGGAAAACGGGTTTGGATCCAAATGATATGCTCCCTCGTCGATTTAGGTTAGTGGTGTTACGGGAGAGGGAGGGAGGTTTGGCACTATGGGTTACTGGTATTTTTGTTGTTTCCCCCTATGCCCTCTCGCTTGTCATCCATGGCTGGAAGATTCCAGTGTATGGCCTGGAACAGTTGAGAGCACTGGATACGACTGCTGGGCATTAGCTGGGGGTTTAGGGCTTGTCGTGGTAGCCACGAGAGGCCAGATTCTTGAAAATCAGGTGGCTCAAGGCCTAGGAATGGAGAAGGGGCTGAGAGGAGGAAGTCCAATGTGGAAGATGACATGTAAAACGGACCATATTTTTGGTATGATGGCCCTCCCCTAGTAGCCCAGACGATGTGATCTGAATTTTGTACATTCTTCTATTTGTAATAATCATGTTTGCTTCTGATAATTTTACTTCTCGTTTGCAGCTGACGAAGTGATGCTGCTGCTGTTTGAGACGCCCTCTGGATTTGCAGTTTTCAATTTTTTTGCGACGCTCATTGAACAACCAAATGCCCTGGAGGTACCTATGGTCTACCCTCTTAAATTAGTGATAGATGTGCTTGCTTGCGCTTATCGTTTATGTCACTATCTTATTTTCTGTTTTATCCCCGTTTCCTCCAGAAAATATGGACTGACTTCACTAAGATTGAGAAGGCGAAAAAAGTTAGTGCCCCCTCCTTTTCTTCCGTCCCATAATTGTGATTGTTATTTCCTTATGTTGCCTGGGGCAACTTTTTGCACGGAATATTTCTAATCTCCCCAACTTGTTTGGGACTAAAGGCTTTGTTGTTGTTGTTGTTGTTGAATATTTCTAATCTATTCATCTACTGTCATGGTAGTATAAACATCAGAAGTAAAAATTACATCTCGGTCCATAAACCACCTAGCGACGACTAAGCACAAGAACAACAACCGCCACAGATGAAGGGAAGGCGTAGATCGGAAGGATCCAACCGGTAGACGCATGAACATAGATGAACGAAGATCGGATCCACAGAAGGCAAACGCAATCGAATCCCCGCGAGATCCACCGGATACAAACCTCCACACACCATCCAACGACGTTAGAAGCATCACTGCTGGGAGCCCCGCCATGTCTCCTTGAGCAAGACACAACCCCTAGTGAAATTGGAAGAAACACTTAAAAGCATAGCCCTCCCATCGGCAAGGACGTGCCTCCATGGCCCTAAGGGAATAGGAGATGAGGCAGACCAGCAGAGGCGTGGTGGGAGGGAGCGTAAACCCTATGTTGGGTGCCTTGTGCACTTACAAGAAAAGGGGTGCGTAACCTGTACACATGGTGCCAAATTAATCATAGTAGTTATTTTTTTCTTGCATTGCGGAATGTAAACACACTTTTAATTACTTTCTAAATAATTGCATGGTGGGTATATCTTTACTGTTGGGATACCTATTGAATCAGAATCAACCTCCTCTCCTGATTTAGAAGCATGTCGTGATATTTGATTAATTGTTTCTTTTGGTCCCTTAACATGCTTATCCTTGTTTACTTCTTTACCAGGTTGTTTGGCTGAGACAGTTTCAAACTATTCAAGACAGTTCTAGCGCCATTAATCAAAGAACTGGTGTTAATGCAAGTCTTACTGAGATGATCATGAAGTATCATTGCCCTGGCCAGAGGATGGCTGTTGGAGAGCCTGGATATAAAAAAATTATTGAAGAAAGATTGGTGAGTATAAGCTCTACTGGTTTGCCTTTATTTTGTAACGCATTAATCACCATTTTTGCTGTGAATTTTTTCAGAAAATAACCTGCGTGTATGATCCAACTCTGACGGAGTTAGTGTGGGGCATACAGATTCGTATGAGACAGTTGGTGCCTAGAGAAAAGTCGTATCTGAATGAATATCTTCTGTTCCCGATGAGTCAAGGACTACAAAATATCTTGAGTCGTTATGATTGTAATTACGTCAACCGGGACATGGTGGGTTAACTAGTTCACATGCTTTCCTTTTCCTCTCTAGGGCCCCGACATTTAGTGTGAAACTGTGTAATACATTCGGAGCCCTTCATTTTCACACGAAAGTTCTGAATGCAACTTCTATGGAAAGAATACCCTTTGCATATTTTCTTTAATGATGAAGCAATCCTCTTTTTATCCAGCTGAACGAGAGAATTCTTATTATGGCTTACGCGTTGTTTGAATGTGACTCATTTGAGAACGAGAAGACTGGAGACTTGCACCATGCAGCTTCTGTCATTAAGGATGTGTCTGGCATCGACACTGATGCTTGGGGCTTACTAAAAATTGCAACGGCTGTGAAGAAGATATGGTGCCCTGAAGAAGCTAGCAATTCTTGTGAGGTAAATTGTATGTATTATTTTGTGAACGTGTTCCTAGCTGTGTCATGAACATTTATTGGAAATTTGCCACTTCTAAATGCGCCAATATCTCTCTCTTAGTTTTCAGAACACGAGGTATCGAGGTTGGTCAATGATGCAGATAAATATGAAGTTAAGCTGGATAAGGATGCTTGCTTGAAAGTCTCTAGACAAATGATAGCAGTTTTTCATTTTCGGAATGATAAAAAAATACTATTGAAAAAATATGTTGCGCAAGCTCTGGATGCATATGAAGCTGAATAAGCGGAAGTGCCTGAGAAGTACAAGCTCGTTGCTTGATGAACGTGGTGCAGCTATGTAATTTTTTCTCTCCGAGAAGTTCATACTAAGCTTGGTTGACTTTATTATGGATCTTTCGCAAGCTATTCTTATCTGGCATGGTCAATAGTACTTTTCCCAGCATTGTATTGCTTGGCTATTAACAATACCGAAGAGCGAATTAATGTTAAGCAATTATGCTCAATTGGCTGCTATAATTCTACTTATACGTCATTTTTTTTTCCTTTCATTGCAATTTTCTGGTCAGTGTAACATTATGTCCACGTAGGTGTGATTTGTGAATGTTCAGTTTCATTGTATTTACTCCTTCACGAAGATGCACGGTTGTGGCGCCGAATGCGCGGCAAGAGGAAAAGGAGTAGCTCGATAAGGTGCACGGCGCCCGCAACCACGACACGAGCGGGGTGGATTTGTTGGAGGAATGTGTTCGGAGATGAGGCAAGGGCTGGGTTTGGGGGGGGGGGGGGGGGGGGGGGGGGTTCTATCTAGACGAGGGGTGGCTAGATCACGGGGAGGGAGGATACAAAGTTTATTTTGATAGAGTAGGCCCAGGATTGAGGGGGAAGCAGACAAAGAGAGTTAGATTGGATTGGATCCCGCTGGCACATTGCTAGAATGTGGATCCATCAAGTGATTCCGTTACACACGTAAGGTTCCATGCGCACAATTCGGTGCCACGTGAAAGGTTTGAAAAGCATCGTCCTCTATAGGGAATCAATGGGTTGCAGACCACTGAAAATTGGTAAAAAGGTGGTGTGTGTTTTTTCACTATTGCCCTCTTGAACACGGCAATTTTCCTCTGTTGCGACATCTGCCCTTCCGGTTGCGACGTAGTTTACCATTTCCGTCACGCACCTCAGACATGCCCGAATCACCGTTCCATCCCTTCTTCGAGGAGAGCTAGTTGTCCTCACTAGCGCAAAATCTGCTCATCATTTGATTGATAGAGGCCATTGTCCTCGACTTCTAATGCCCAAAGTTTCTCGATAGCCACTCATCGTTGACATTGTTTTAGAATGCGGTGAGCGCTTCTGCTTGGCTGCAATCAGCGTTATGGTTTTTTTGTTTTGTAAGGAAGCGATTGCAGTACTGGCGTACGGACTCGCGAGGCTTAGGCACTACTAGTGCCATGTCATTCGCATCTAGGGGATTGAGATAGGTGCCCTAGAAGTTTTACAGGAATTTGGATTCCGGCAGTCCCACTTGCCAATCGAGTTCGGCGGCAGGCTATGGTACTAGTGCTGGACCGAGCCCTTGAGCTTTAGTGGCACGGACTTGGTGGCGTGAGATCATCAACTCATGCTAGATGGACGGCCAGGGTTTAGTCCTCGATCCAGTCGTAGAGGTCTGCTGATCCATTGTATTGATTGATGTTTACTGTCTTGAAGCTCAATGTCCATCACCTCATCTGTGAAACAAAACTGGTGGGCCCCACCTTGCATGCGGGAAATGGTGTGACGCACATCGCATATCCAAATGTCCACGTAATTTGTGTAGAAACCGGGTGTGGGGCGGGGGGGGGGGGGGGGGAGGTGGTAGTTTATAGTATTTTGCCAGCCAAGCCAAGCGTCCGGCCTGACTAGGAGGAGGACAGTTACACTGGCTGGTCTGATATAACTCCCAAGAAACATGGATTTCTTGTTGAGTAGGTTGTTAACCCCTACTTTGCTTGCCAACAACCTGGTTGCATGCAACATTGGTGAGAGCAACGAGTGTGTTATGCTCTGAAGCTTTTCCTTGATGATCAAGGCTCGGCGCGGGCGTGGCTCAACAGCCTTCCTGAGGACAACATATATATCTGGAAAAACCTTTTATAGGACATTAATGAACGATTCGTGCGGTCGCTTTATCTTCATGACCTCTGACTGGGTGGGTGGGGTGGCCCAGTTGGTGACTCAAATGGTAATCTGACCTCTGAATGGAAACAAGATGAAATGAAAAGTTGGTCCCGGAGGGAATTTTGTGACCTGAGGATGCGAGCAGTGATTGAGATGATTCCATGTCCATTGGAATGCTTTCAGAGAATCAAGACGGGAAAATGTAGTTTTTGCATTCTTGTGACCCGCCATGCCCGTATGTACGCTCCAACCTCCCAGAAGGCCATACAAGCCCTTGAACACGCATGCGAGTTACGCTGATTTCATTAGAAATCATCAGCCCAGTGAGTGTGCACTATCTACTGGCAACTGATAGTGTGAGAGAAAAGATGGGAGAAAGAATGAAATACCATATGTTGTCCAGAAATGGAAATGAGACATTTTTCTCACATCCAGCCTCACAAGATGGTAAGTGAGAACAGTTGCTCTCCACGGTCCACTGCTAGCGTTGAGATAAATGCTACCTCCCCCCCCCCCCAAGTGATCTCGCTCATTTTATCCTTGTTGAGCTAAGTGAAAACATTTGCTCTCCATGGTCCACTATAAGTGAGAACATGAGTGAGTTATGCTTTGTAACATGATATATACCATTCCATCTTTAACAAA
The DNA here is from genome assembly GCA_963921465.1 of Triticum timopheevii. NCBI lineage: Eukaryota > Viridiplantae > Streptophyta > Magnoliopsida > Poales > Poaceae > Triticum > Triticum timopheevii. Next base: position 1,306,473 of record OY997266.1, on the reverse strand, counting down.
AGAGAAAGAGTAAATTAAATTTTCATCCCTCGACATATCAAGAAGTGTATCTCAGGCCCCACTTGCTAAACCCTTGTGAGGCTAGCCAGAGCTTGGGCTAAGGTGCGGCAGGACGTACTCGACCTTTTTGAAGAAGGCTGGGAATTAGGTTTCTTATAGTCTGCTATTTATCAGCAGAATATGTACGGCCATCACTACCATCAGGTGCGAGAGAGAGGTATCAATGTTGGCAATCTGGTTCTGCGGTTGGATCAAGAATCTCGACGAAAGCATGAGATGTCCCCACCTTGTGAGCTCCTTTCGTAGTTTCCCATTGAAAATCTAGTTGCTGCAACCTTTATACACTTTTGCACTGACCATGAACACCATGTGTTTTCTATTCGGAGTGAGTCTCGATAGATTAATAATAAGTCCAATGGCTTGACTTCTCCGGGCAAACACACACGGCTGCAGCACCACATATCTGGATGGCTTGACTTCTCTGGGCAATCCCACGGGGTTGCCTCATTGACGGGTGCATTGCAAGTCAGCGTGTCCCTTATTGGTTTTTCTGTTTTTATTCATGAAAGGACCTACCATATATTTATAGCAAAATTGGACCACATCATTTTTCTAAAATATTAGGCTATATTTTATGCACAATTAACCAAGTGGCTGGGTGTCAAAATCATTGATTCACCTCTCGTGAAAAAGACAAATTTCCGTCGATTTAATCGGAAGCGGGTCAAATTTGAACTCCAGATGCCTTATTGTTTGCTCTTTATTTTTTCCAAAAACCATTTCTAGGTTCATAAGTATATATTTAATCACAGAAGCACCAAGAGTTTTCCAAGATTCAACCACTAGAGAGGAACGGTCATGTCTGGCGTTTTTACCGCATTTTGAAATAGGCAGGAAAAATTCAAAAAATCAAAAAAATGGAAAACCTTCGCACTGTGTCATTATATGTGGCCAATTTACCATTAAAAATAATAAAATTTTAATATGGTAATTATTTTAAAAAAGTGTTCTCGGGAATGAGCTATCATGTGTGAAGATCAAAGGCTTTCAACCCAAATGAACAACGTTATGGTAGCATTCATGACATAGTTTGTTCAAATATCCTCATATCATGCACAAAGGTGCATCTTGAAATGGAAAGCAATGTTGGCTAAGGAAGTTTTCATTTTCTTTTGACAAAAAATCATTTTCAATTTTTTGAGTGCCCAAAATGATTTTTTTGTGAAGGGCCTGCCATATATTTATTTGCAAAATTAGACCAAATCATTATTATAAAGTATTGGGCCATATTTAATGCACAATTTGCCAAATATTTGGGTGTCAAAAGCTTCGACCCATCTCTCGTGAAAAAGACAAATTTCTTTCGATTCAAAAGGAAGCGGGTCAAATTTGAACTTCAGCTGCCTTATAGTTTGCTCTTTATTTTTCCCAAAAATCATTTATAGGTACATAAGTATCTATTTAATCAGAGAAGCACCAAAAGTTTTCCAAGATTCAACCACTAGCGAGGAATGGTCATACCTGTCGTTTTGACCGCATTTTGAAATGGGCATGAAAAATTCAGAAAAAAATAAAAAATTGGAAAACCTTCACACTTTTTCATTATATGTGGCCAGGTTACCACTAAAAATAATAAAATTGTAATATGGTAATTATTTTAAAGGAGTGTACTCAGAAACAAGCTACCATGGAATAGTTTGTTTAAGCCAAATGATCAATGTTATAGTAGCACTCTTGGCATAGTTTGTTCAAATGACCTCATATTGTGCACATGGGTGCATCTTGGAATGGAAAACAATGTTGGTTAAGGATAATTTCATATTTTTTGACGAAAAAATCATTTTCGATTTTTCGAGTGCCCAAAATAAGTTTTTGTTGTGAAGGACCTACCATATATGTGTTGCAAAATTGGACCAAATCATTTTTGTAAAATATTAGCCCATATTTAATTCACAATTTAACAAATGGTTGTGTGTCAAAAGCTTTAATCCACCTCTCGTGAAAAAAGACAAATTTCTGCCGATTTAGTAGGAAGCGGGTCAAATTTGAACTGCAGCTGCCTTATAGTTTCCTCCTTATTTTGTCCAAAAATTATTTCTAGGTACAGAAGTATCTATTTAATCAGAAATACATGGTTTGCTGGTGAGACATCGAGTTTTGGACGGTGGCCGAGGGCCCCAACTCCAGAGCGCATAAAGTGGCATGCCAACTGCATGACCTTGTCATTGCCACGCGTTCTGGGCGGCCTAGGCTTGTCTGGTGGGTTGGACACTTCCTGAATAGGTGTTAGGAAGAAGAATACAACAGAAAAATCTCACAAGGAGAGAGAACTAAGCTCAAACATGAATTAGCAAATAAGTGTTTAGTAACGGTGATGGAAATGCACATGTCCAATGGGCCCGAGTTTTGGCTGAGGATGACCATCTACTAAAGAAACTGTCTTGGAAAGTTTTTAGCTCAAATGGAGGAGCCTAGGTGACACTTGCTTTGCGAAGTACCACATCGGGCAGAAATATGGATTGAGCTAAAATTTGGTGGAGTATGGTCAACTGGGCATAGAAAAGCACTATAAAAATTTTATACCATTTGGACATGCCAAAGTGGCACTTCCTTCAAAATGCTCTTCTCTGGACAAAAACTTTGGAAAATTATTGAGAGGACTTGGCTAAATGAAATAAGCTCAAATTTGGTGGAGGTAAGTTATATAGGTAGGAACATGCCATGGTAAATTGCCAGCAATAATTATGCAATATAAAATATAGTTTCTTCACAAACTGAAAATATGACCAGAATAAAAGAGTGATGAGCACACATGGATTGCATGATAGAGCTCAAATTTTCTAGAGAGTGATGATTTGAGCATATGGAAGATTTGTACTCAAATCATTTGGATAATCCTAGCTTGTACTTCCTCCACAAAGCTTCTCTCTGGATATAAATTTGGAAATTTGTTGACGAAGATGTACTAGGCAAATGGAGCTGAATATTAGCATTTGGCAATTATTTGGAAATGGAAGATTGGCCAAAAAGTTTTAGGGCAATAGGAGGTGTCTAGATAGCACTTGCTTTGCAATGTGCCAATCTGGACAAAAAATAGAAGTTGAAGTTGGGCTCAAATAGATCATTGGATTGAGCTGCAATTTGGAGGAGGAGGATAATTTGGGTATATGAAGGAAGTATAAAAACTTCATAGCGTTTGGATAAATAAAAATGATACTTCCTTCAAAATGCTCTCCACTGAATAGCAAATTGGGAAACATATTGAGTTAAATTGGCTGAATTAAATGAACTAATATTTGGTGGAGGGACGTTCCATGCACTACTAGGGAAAAGCCTATACACATAAAGTTACTAGTAGCGAGGGTTAAAAACCCTTGCTACTGCTACTTACCAGTAGCGCAGGTTTTTAAACCTCGCTACTACTAAGTTGGTAGCAGTAGCGCGGGTTTTTAACCCTCGCTACTACTAAGCGGTCTCTACCGTGCCCCCGGGACTGCCATAGTAGTAGCGCAGGTTTTTAAAACCTCGCTACTACTAAGTTTGATAGTAGTAGCGTTGGTTTTTAGCCCTCGCTACTACTAAGTGGTGCCATAGTAGTAGCGTGGGGGTAAAAAACCGCGCTACTACTAAAGGTCCCATTTTCAAACTCTACCCCCCCCCCCCCCCGTGGATCGCCTTTTCAGTTAAAAATAAAATAAAAGAAAATGATGAAAATGTCAAAAAAATAAAAGAAAATAAGTTTCCCATGTGATATGTGGTCTAGTTGTTGGAAAAATTTGCAAATATGAATTTCGACTTTATTTGCAAAATCTCTCGAGAATTTGTACAAATGGGCATAACTTTTGCATACTAACTCGGATGAAAAAGTTTTTATATGAAAAATCATCTACTCGAAAAGTTACATCCAAATTTAACTCGGGGAACCCCGCTAAACATTTTCAAAATCCTAAAAAACCTAACAGAAAAAAAGTTACGGGGCTTTTAAGATCTAGAGTGGAAAAAATCGAAAAATTTCAAATTGTGTGGTCAAACTGTGGCCAAACAATGGTCAAACTAATTATTCTAGAATATTAGTGTTACTAAATAATTATTTTAGTTTTTTTCAATTTTGGTCAAATCTGGTCAAACTATGGCCAAACTATGGTCAAACTGTGGTCAAACTCATTATTCAAGAAATATTAGTGTTACTAAATTTTTAGAACAATAGTTTCAAACTCAAATAGTGAAATGTGTGACTTCATGCTCAAGCTAAATTCCTAATGTCAATAGGATCGACATCTTACTATTGTCAGGAAAACAACAAGTGCAGACTTGGAAATGAGGGAGAATAGAACCCGGAAGTTAAGTGTGCTCAGGCTGGAGTAGTGAGAGGATGGGTGACCGTCCGCGAAGTTAGATGATTTGGAATGATGAGGGGTGATTAGAGATTAAATTGAGCAGCTATGAGGGGTCATTAGAGATTTGAGGTTAAAATAATTCAGATATTTGAAAATGAGGGAAAAAATCGAAATAGTTTTTTCGAATTTTTTTAAAAAAAACCCGCGCTGGTAGTAGTAGCGCGGGTTTTTCCCCACGCTACTACTAAAGGACGTAGTAGTAGCGCGGGTGGCACCCGCGCTACTGCTATACGTTAGCTGTAGCGCCTTATTAGTTGCGCCGGCCCCCGCGCTGCTAATAGGCCCAAAACCCGCGCTGCTGCTAGGCTTTTCCCTAGTAGTGATGGCCAGGGTAATGTCCTGGTAAATGTTTAGCAATTATAAAGCAATGTAAAATGTAGTTGCTTTACAAACTGAAAAATATTACCAGAATAAAGATTGGATGGTGAGCTCACATGGATTATTAGATGGGGCTAACATTTTGTGGAGAGGTATGATTTGGGCATATAGAAGATGTGGAAAAAATTCAACTCATTAGCATATTCCTAGCTAGTACTTCCTTCACAAAGCTTCTAGCTGAACAGAAACTTTGGAAAATTGCTAAGGAAGATTTACTAAGCAAATTGAGCTGAATTTTGCATGAGGCAATGGTTTGGATATGGCAATCAAGAATATATGTATAGCACTTCCTTCACAAAGTGTCGTTCTGAACAAAATAGGAAAATGAATATTGATGAATTATTTTTGAACTATGGAAGGAAGGTTTTTGACATATTTTAGGAATATATGATCCAAAGAATTTATGAGAATTTTTTAGAAATTTTGGGAATGACAGAAATGTAGGCTGCTTCGCAACCTCGGACAAAAAAATTGACACATGGACATGACACATAGGCAGAAATTGACACATGGACATGACACATAGGCAAATTGATGAGGTGATGCCTAATCATAGCAATGCAGCACAATTTACAAGGCTATGACCATCTATATTGGTCGTGATCAGCTAAAAATAAGGCAGCGAACTAGTGTTGTTTTCGTTATGACCATTTCATGTAAAAAACTATGACATTTCTGACCAAAATGGTCGTTATGGTTTAGGGTTTGGAGCCCCCCGAACGGCTTATGACCAGTTGGTCTGAAATGCTCATAGATTTCCAACCATTTCTTCCAGGGTCACTGACAGCAAGTTGACATATTTCTTGTAGTGCTCGTCCTTGGGCCCCTCAATCTCGACTAATGTCGCTGTCATTCAAACAGATTGGCATTAGCTTACAAAGCATTATGCTACCCTTGGTTGAAAAGGCATTCCAAGATATACAGTACTTGGTCATTTACCTTGAGACTACTCGACCCGCTTGTTCACCAGGTCTAGGTACACTTCTTGAGACTACTCATCTCGGCAAGCTCTTTGAAAAGGGAGCTCGAAACCGAGGTTGAAACTTGCACACAAGCGACATTTTGATAGGCCCCACGATCAAATTACTTGCACTGATGTTGAAACCTGCACACAAGCGGAACTGAAGCTCGGGGGCTACTTACCAACTATGATGTACTCATGTTAGGCAAGAATTCAGACATACAAAAATGGAAACATAAGCAAACATATGGGAGAAAATCATTTTTTGCTGAAGGGTGAAGGATTACCTCAAAGCCTGTAAAAAGGCCCTTGAAGACCTCGTGCATTCCGGTCTCTGCGGATCGGAAGCCCTGCAGCACCGCGCAAAACAATACGCGATGCTCTTCCCTGAGGGAGGCGCACATCAAGGCTTCCTCCATCTCTTCTGTCCACCCCACGCTAGTCCGTCCTTGTGCTGGAGGCGGGGGTGGAACAGCCTTGGACCTTGGCACCGAGGTGCTGGTCACAAGGGTCTCCAGCTGCGATCGTGCGGCCAGGGTAGACTCCAGATGGGACGATGATTGGCCCATCTCTTCCTTGGCGACCTCGGGGATCTTGTTCCCTTGGTCTTGTGCGACCGAGGTATCGACTTTGGCCATGACGTGCGACTCCTCGACTCCTATCATGTCCACTAGTGGGACTGGATTCGAAGTCGCCTCCCCTAGCCCGTCTCGAGATTGGATGGGACTGTCGGGGTCCGGCGACATGCTGGGGGGGGGGGGGGTGGGGAGGCGGCAACACGCTGGAGGAGTCGCTGAGCCACGCTTTCGGCAGACTACACAAAGATACCAGAGTAATTTTGACACTGCTGGAAAAGCTTGGTGTAAAACAAGCGTAGCATCGATGTAATACCTCCTAGAATGGGTTTCTTTCTCGCATAGGCTAGCGGGTCACCCTCTGACCTGTCGGAGAGGGTGATCTGCTTTGATGTCTTGTTGGTGGCCCTGGCCAAGGTCTTCCTCAACCTATTTCAGCCCTTGGGCCGTAGTTCGGCCTCGGCGTCCTCAGGCGCCACCCTCTCCCCCTTAGGAGGAAGGGGTTCTTCTGCCTCTACCTCCTCCACGTTGTCTTCGTGGGTGGAGGAAGTTTGGGTCTCCTCGGACCGGGTATCCGACATTGCCTAAGTCCGAAGACCTGCCTTGACCTTCTGGGGCTTCGACCCCTTTGGGTCACCACGTGCGGCTCCTCGACCAGGAGTGCCGTGAGTAGGGGAGTCCTCGCCACCTCTAAAAATGGTGCCAAACAAAACAACTGTTGCATCTTGGCTGCCCAGTTCTGCATATATGGAACCGATTGGTTAGTCAAGATCTACTTCACTTGAAGAAAATGAAGACATGTTTTTCAAACACTTATTGGTGGGGCGTCGTAGCCGACCCGAAGCCCTGGATGACTTGAAAAGTAGTGTCCACATGCCAGAAAGGGAGGAGCGATAGAATCTGAGTATGGCTCCCACCTCCCCGGACTAGTGCTCCCACATCGGGGTGGCTCGGAGTTGGAGTGGAAGAATTTGGCGGTTGAGCATGACGTTCACCAGTCGACCAGCAGGAGGTTCCTTGTAGTGGACCACCACTTGATCTTCTTGATCAAGGCCTCCACCACCTCTAGCTTCCCCCATGCAACGTCCTTCTCCTTCCAGGATTTGAGATTTCTTTGAGGCCTGGCCGAGAAGACACGGACTCCAGCCTGGCCGTTGCGAGTGGTTCGTTCATGTAGAATCACTCACATTGCCACTCCTTTACGGTCTCCACGAAAATGCCTCTTGAACCAAGGGGAGTTTTGGTTCTTGCTAACCATGGCAACTCCGCACTCCGCCAGATCGGAGCCACTACTCTTTGGCTTGATGATGAAAATCTTCAACCACAGCCTCAAGCCACCCTCCGTTGCTACCATTCATCACGTGTGCATACTCAACGGTGCTTATTTGTGGCAGGTAGTGTATTTCGCCCGCCAATGCTACGCCTATAGCTCTGGCTTCTGATTATGGCACCCGTCACTGCTAGTTTTTCTAACTAGAAGCAGTGGGTGCCTGGTCGTGCCCACCACTCTTTTGATTTCACCTATAAGGCTTTTCCCAGTAGTTCTAGAAAAAAACAGCATCAATCCGGATGGGTAGGGTGTAGTTCTAGGATCATGGTGAAAAGGTCGGATGACTGGCTGGGTGGGGGCTCTCTTGGTCCATTTTTCTTAAGCCAGCACATATGGAGCGAGTTGTTCCCGTCATGGTTCTGAATAACCAATGCGATCAATGAGTGTGGAGGTACTCCCATGCAAGATACTTTGCTTGCCAACAAGCTGGTTGCATGCAACATCGGTGGGAGCAACGAGTGTGTTACGCTCTGAAGCTTTTCCTTGATGATCAAGGGTTTGGCGCGGGCGTGGCTCAACAGCCTTCCTAAGGAACATATATATCTGGAAAAACCTGTTATAGGACATTAATGAACGATTCGTGCGATCGCTTTATCTTCATGACCTCTAACTGGGTGGGTGGGTGGCCCAGTTGGTCACTCAGATGGTAATCTGACCTCTGAATGGAAACACGATGAAATGAAAAGTTGGTCTCGAGAGAATTTTGTGCCCTAAGGATGCGAGCAGTGATTGAGATGATTCCATGTCCATTGGAATGCTTTTAGATAATCGAGACGGGAAAATGTACATTTTCCATTCTTGTCACCCGCCATGCCCGCAAGGACGCTCCAACCTCCCAGAAGGCGATACAGGCCCTGGAACACGGATGTGAGTTATGCTGATTTCATTATAAATCATCAGCCCAGTGAGTGTGCACTATCTACTGGTACTTGATAGTGTGAGAGAAAAGATGGGAGAAAGAATGAATTGATCATAAGCTAGCCAGCTATAACACGCATGTTTGTTGGTCATTCTTCCATTTGAAACATCATTTCTAACGAACTGAGCAAGAGGGGTGGTGCGTGAACCCACATATCATGTCATACTGAGTAATTTGGAATATTGATCTTAATGAGCCCAGGCGTTGTAATTTTCTCCCGATTGTCTATGAAACAACCCATTGTGTTTAGCTCTTGTGTATGCCCAGCCTGTGTGGTTAACTTGCTGTATATTACAAGATAGTTGTGCTCGATACATGGATTAAACATAAACTACTAGTATATTAGATGACCTCCTATGTTAACGGTAGAAAATGATCTAACCTGACATAATAATTGTGTTTGCAGTACTATATGTTAAAATTATCTGTTAGTTTTATTCTTTCCCTCTGTGGCGACAGTGTTAATGCTCGATGATACACTTATTACATGTACTACGAACAATGTTGATTGTTCGTTATATATAGGGACTAAGTGTGCGGCCCAACATAACACATACATCTCTTGCTTTGTTGCCATCAAAATTCTAGGCATTGGCAGTACACATATAAAGTGAGTATTATTTAAGAAAATACGTGAAATGTCACAATTTTGTAAATCATAAGGTATTGCAGCTACTTATTCAACCACCGCACATGTGCTATATACATAAGTGTGTTCTGGATGAAGCATATCCCTCTCCGACCACCTCATATAAGTGGACCATGAGAGGTATCCTTATAAATTAGTCCAAACCATTCAACTTCAATAATGTGGGATTATTCTTCCACAAGCCCTCCACACCTTCAATTTTGTAGATTTAATTAGTTGCTGGGCGATTGAGCTTGTTGATAGCTTATTACAGTATGACACATGCGATTTCGTCCACATCTCCTGTTGTCCACTTGGCACAAAAAAAACATGGATCACTCCACTGAGTAGAAAAACAAGGATTACTTCATGCATTCAAAGCTGTTGCAGATAACATATGCCTTCTAGATCAAGCACGTCATCCTCAATTAATGTGGACAGTGCACACCTAAAACACTTATCCTCAATTAATGTGGTCGATTGTGTGGGTGTGCCGGGCTGCTTGACGCCATTACTCTCTGGGGCCGATCATGCTCTGGTTTGCAACATGTCATAGCTGTGCTGTGGGTGTACCTGGCGCTCTATGTTAGTTTTCTGCTCCTCAAAATGGCTGGTGTAAAAATCTGTTGGGCTCGTCTTTTGATTGGATAAGCAAGCATGCATGTATGTCCTGTATGAATTCGGGAAGCCAGATGGATGGAGTGGTGCACTATTTAGTTATAAACGAAACTGTTGGGTCCTTTGAGATGTATACATATTCATATCATACGAGAACAGTTCAGAATTCTCGAAGTTGAAATGCCGCATAAAACATCCTTGGTAAATATATAATATTTGATTTCCATATGTGTTCCAGAAATGGAAATGGGACATTTTTCTCCCATCTAGCCTCACAAGATGGTAAGTGATAACAGTTGCTCTCCACGGTCCACAGGTATCATTAAGCTAAATGCTACCTCCTCCCCCCCCCCCCCCCCCTATCCAGTGATCTTGCTCATGTTATCCTCCTTGTCACCTTTTATATTCTATAGGTTTAGAGTATTGCAGTGATGCATCATTTATTCTGGTCGTGGTAGATTGTGATCTAGTCCCTCCGTTCCTAAATATAAGTTGTTTTAGAGATTCCACTATAGACTACTCTGAAAGGTGTCTATATAAATCAAAATGTAGTCTTTATAGTGGAATCACTAAAAGTACTTATATTAGGAATGGATGAGGTATAATATGATATTAGGAATGGATGGGGTATAATAGCAACTAGTCTGACCCCCTCTGAAGCGGTCACCACCCTTTGGTTTTTCCTATTCATGGCCCCATTGTCAGTGTTAGTGTCAACTCTCATGTAGCGGCGAAAAAATTATTCTATGATGCTTAATTACTCGACAAATTTGGTTGATTCATGTTGCTGACGGAGTAATTTGTCCCGTGAGATCAATCATTTAGATATACATGTGGGAGTGGTTTCTAGTGATCAATTCGATGTATTTGCCGGTGTCAAGCTTGTTACAGATGCATAAATGCATGTGTGAGTGTTTGAAGCAGCAAGCAAGGGATATGAGTTGTGCAAGCACGTGGTATTTATTCCAGCGAACATGCATTCACTCCATCAGAAAAATGAAGATTTCACCCACTAATTTTATCTTATTATATATATTACTCCATCTCATAGGATGGATGCATGTCATGTTTCTTCCACCAGTTCACCATTCAAATTACTAGCTACTAGCACAGGCTGACCAAATAAAGTACGTGCTACATGATGTAACATACTGAGAAGTGCATACAGAAAATAGAAGATCTAAGAACGCATGGGAGTGGGAGGTATCAAGCATAGTCAAGGAACGGATAGTGCATATTCCACTAGAGCAAATTAAGATAACTGCAAGTTGATATTAAACAGGGTGATAATCTGAAGGTCATCAAAGTCAACTTGTAGAATCAGTATTTTACTTTATAACTCCTTTTCCCCTCTTGAACCTACGATTCGTTATACTAATTTGGTGCTAGTCTACCATGACAGTAAGACCGAATAAGATGCAGTACGAATTACTCACTGTTCTAAGAGCAAATTTCCAGTTCCATGACTTAATGTTACAAACACATGCCTATCGCTGCTCATGATCAGTCGTGATATGAAAATAATTATACCTCTATATCTACCTAATAAAAAAGCAAAGATTGCTTCAACCCGTACGTCATATGAATTACCCCTAAAGTTGCTACTAATTACCCACTATGTCACGCACAAGTAAAGAAAAACGTTTTGTTGGCTTGCATCCACTAGTAGAAAAAGGACCTTATATGAGACACATTAGTACCGGTTCGATTTTGGCCCGGTACTAATGGTACCATTAGTACCGGTTCGAACGGCTATGCATTAGTGCCGGTTCGTGTTGAACCTTTAGTACCGGTTCGTGCCACGAACCGATATTAAAGGGGTGGTGGCAGGATGGCATCAGGCCGGGGCCCCACGAGCCCCTTTAGTCCTGGTTTGTGGCACCAACCGGTACTAAAGGGCCAACCTTTAGTACCGGTTCGTGCCACGAACCGGCACTAAAGGGGTCTAACCTATAGTCCCGGTTGGAGACACAAACCGGGACTATATGACAATTTTCAAACTTGGAAAAATCATAACAAAATCATACGAATTCAGAAAAATACATATAATATATCAAGTTTTCTGTTTCGACAATTTTTTAAAATCTCAAAATTTCAAAGGGAAAATAGAGTTTTTGGACGTTTTAGACGTTTTTTAGACGTTTTGTGCCTTTAGTGCTAGGGTTTAGATTTCAGAGTTTAGGGTTAGGTTTTATGGTTTAAACCCTTAGTTTTTACTGTTTAGCATAGAGTTTCCGACGTTTTAAGTCCCGGGTTTAGGGTTTAGGACAGTTTTTGAAATGACAAAATTGTAAAAGGAAAAAAAGATATGCTCTAATTTATGTTTTTTAAAATTTTGGTTAAATCTTGTCAAACCGGTCAAACAACTGATTCAAGAAATATAGAGTGTTACTAAATAATTACGCAATAATATTAGTGTTACTTATTCAAGAAGTATTAATGTTGCTACATAATTTCAGCTTTTTTTTAATTTTGGTTAAATCTGGTCAAACTATGGTCAAACTACTTATTCAAGAAGTATTAATGTTGCTACATAATTATTAAAGAATATTAGTGTTAGTAAATAATTATTTCAATTTTTTGAATTTTGGTCAAATCTGGTCAAACTATGGTCAAACTGTGGTCAAACTATGGTCAAACTGTGGTCAAACTTATTCAAGAAATATTAGTGTTACTAAATGTTTTTTAGAATAATAGTTCCAAACTCAAACAGTGAAACGTGTGACCTAATTCTCAAGCTAAACTACTGAGGGTTAATAGGATTGACAACTTACATTTGTCAGGAAAACAACAAGTGCAGACTTGGAAACAAGTGCAGGCTAGAGTAGTGAGAGGATGGGTGACCGTCCGGGAAGTTAGATGATTTGGAATGATGAGGGGCGATTAGAGAATAGATATTAAATTTAGCAATGGTGAGGGGTGATTAGAGTAGAGGTTAAAATAATTCAAAAAACTAAAAATCGAAAAAAAATCAAATATATTTTACCAAATTTTCAAAAAAAAATTCAAATTTTTTTTCCCTTTAGTACCGGTTGGTAACACCAACCGGTACTAAAGGTCCCCCATACCACGGCGCGAGCTCACGCCACGTGGAGGGCCTTTAGTGGCAGTTCGTGCCGAATCGGTACTAAAGGGGGGGGGGGGGAGGGGCCTTTAGTCTCCACTCTTTAGTGCCGGTTGCTAGTCCGGTATTAAAGGCCCTTATGATCCGGTATTAAAACTCCGTTTTCTACTAGTGATCCGCGTCGCTTTCGGTTCATATATATCAACTCCCTGGCATTGTACATGGATGCATACCGACCAGGTTGGCACAAGCCTAGCTCTAAGACCCAGGTTCTATCCCTGGCCACCATTTTTTTTCTATCTTTTTTTTGGCTGCACTGATTCACCTCTCTTTAGTAAAAAAAAAATCCCCTCATATATTACAAGCATATATATACTTTTTTGTCTTTCTCTCACAAATTGGGTTGTCGGCCTCGCCCATGCGTCAGATCCAAATGTTTTCGAAATATTCATATTTTTTAAACCCTAAGCTCAAATTGAACATGTTATATATGAAAATTTATCATAAAATATGTATATTTTAAATACACTATTATGTTGCATGTTAATCATTATTGAAATTACGTTTAGGATGAAACCTTAATTAATATCATTTTTGTATATTATAAAAAATCATTTTTATTTGGGGTATTTTGGAAATGCCTATTATATATGATTTCTACCCCATTAAAATTGAGTACATATGATAGTTTGATGCTCTCACAAAAGATGTTATTGACACTATAGGGGATGTTGATTCTTACCAGCAACCATAAGCGAAAGATAAGAACAGATACATAGATCATCCTCTCTATTTTATACACTGCACTTTAATCACCCCTTACATGATGATGTGCACTAAGAAGCTGATACGAGCTTTATGCAAACCAGTGGCATAATGTTGATTACCATATTGTTTTAAATTTGTTCATAATTTCTTTAAAAGAACATCGATGTTGATATGCAACCCGGAACATCTGGTATGCATGTCCTTACAGATTGATTGTTTGCAGTGGAGCTGTCTAATATGATTGCTACCAAATTAAGTCTTGACTTGAATTACAGTTGCAACCACATACTACGGCAAGACAAGAATAATGCACTTATGCACATGCAACCATTTAGTACTAAAATGTAGTTTGCTATTTTCATCCTATGCAAAATTTTCTCGTTGGGTATGACTGAGGAGGAACAATAAAAAATGCATAAAGAGATGCTGGCAATTAGGTATATATTGTTGTTGTCTAATAAATTGGAAAAACCTAGAGTACACTTAAAAATCATCCCACCTTCATGTTTTTACGCAACACCATTTATCTTATATTCTGATTGCTTGTCGTGTGCATCATCAAAATTTTCAAGGGATTTGCTTTTTTTTTCTCCCATTGCAACGCACGGGCATGTTTGCTAGTTTATAACTAACCATCACATGAGTGAGTTATGCTTTGTACCATGATATGTACCATTCCATCTTTAACAAAAGAGATAGAGTAAAGTGCATTTTCATCCCTCGACATATCAAGAAGTGTATCTCAGGCCCCACTTGCTAAACCCCCTAGTGAGGCTAGCCAGAGCTTGGGTTAAGGTGCGGCAGGACATAGTCGGCCTTTTGTAAGTAGGCTGGGAGTTAGGTTTCTCATAGTCTGCTATTTATCAGCAGAATATGTACGGCTATCACTACCATCAGGTGCGAGAGCGAGGTATCAATGTTGGCAATCTGGTTCTATGGTTGGATCAGGAATCTCGACGAAAGCACGAGATATCACCACCTTGTGAGCTCCTTTCCTAGTTTGGCATTGAAAATCAAGCTCCTGCCACCTTTATACACTTTTGCTCTGTCCATGAACACCATGTGCTTTCTATTCCGAGTGAGTCTCGATAGATTAATAATAAGTCTGATGGCTTGACTTCTCCGGGCAATCCCACGGGGCTGCAGCACCACATATCTGGATGGCTTGACTTCTCTGGGCAATCCCACTGGGCTGCCTCATTGACTCACTGGGTGCATAGCGAGTCGGCGTGTCCCTGATTCGTTTTCCTTTCTTTTATTCACGAAACATCCATGTGAATGTGCTCAGTATGTAATGCCTACTCTTCGTCTCCGACCCAGTCACAGCCTGACTGTCAGGTTGGCAAGAGCAAAAGCCAATAGTCTGCCAACTCAAGGAATGATTCATCGCAGTGATTAAAGAGGAGTGAGTAAAGTAACTTAGCAAAAATGCATGACTTTAAGCTTACCCGAAAGAACTTAAGTTTTTTACAGGTTCTCTCTCGTCATTCCGTGGGCAAATATTGCAAGTTTTTTCACTTATCATCTTATTTCGTTGTCTCCCAGAGGAAAACAATGAAGTCAAGGAAGATTGCAACTTTGCTGGCGGTGACATGGAAGTTGCAACATCGACTTTTTCATTTCTGGACATCCACATTTGACTTACTTGAGACGCTCAGCATCGGAGAAGTGAGACTGCAGGTGTCTAAGTGCCAACCCATGTGGTCCCATCTTGATGTTGTTTAGAAACTACACCCGATATTGTCTCCGTCCAGCGACTTCACTACGCCCATGTTTTAGTGGAAGCCCTATGTTCAAGTTTAAAAAACTCTTTCCTCTTGCGTGTCTGTTTTAGTGAAGCTGCTGGAACAAGTCGATATGTTTCACATGTATGAGGCTCGCTCTCGCTGATTTTTTTTTTCATTTTCATTCTCTTCTGTTGATTAAAAAAGCCAGGTACATACTGCATACTGGACTAGGAGGGCACTGGAACATACTTACGGTGCCGCAGTCCTTTGACCTTACGGTCGACAGTATGGCTGTAGCCCTATGTGCAGGTGTCGGCGATGGTACAGTAGTCATCGTCGGAGCCATCAGAGTCGTTGTTTGAGGAGATGACACTAGCCCATCCGACGGACCGCGCACGCCTGGTCTTTCGCCAGCCGGGTGGTCTTGACTGCCACCGGCGCCTTGTCCGATGGCTGACGCTCTGACTGTTCGATATGACGAGCCGGAGTGCTTTCTCGTTTTTCTGGCGGAGCTGCCGTGCATAGGTCTACGCCGTGATGAGGAAGCAGCAGAGGGCATGTTGTGTATGTATGTGCAGGTGCGGTCAGGATGTATTAAAGGACCAGTGTGTAAAACATATGTTGTGTATGTACGTTCAGTGTGTGTACAGGATAGCGTTCCTATGACATCATCCTAATGGGAATCGAAATCAAAATAAGGTGCATGGCGACTTTTTGTCCTCTGTTCATTGTGAATGTGGATGGATTGCATTGTACAACATGTCGTTCAGCCCACAAATATACATTGCCGTGCTTTGCATTTGGTCAAGGTTAGACCTAGTATAATCCTTTAAGATTTTTTTAGACGATTCCGGTAGTGGTCTTTCAGCGTAACTGTGCAAATTTATATGGATCTCTATCAAAAGACATTGTAAAAAGGATTGTGAATGTGTCTGGATGCATCCCAATAAGTCGGTAGATTGACGTAGCCCCTTAGGTTTGGCTAAAGAGAATCAGAAATTTTAACATCAATATAAAAGAGGGCAGACTCCGATCTAGGCATGAGTACCGTGCAATCCTCTCCATCAAAGCACCAACAAGTTGAACTAATGAGCATTGATCTCAGGATTGATAAAAGGGAATGCTCCACCAACCTTTCCCTGTCCTAATATCGATATCCACTTTATAATAACGCTATATCCCCACGTCAATTGGCAGCTAGCTCTATCCATTGCCATCTTTCACGATTACTTGTTGGCACCATCAGATACAACGAAAGATATATCGACCAATTGCAGATAAGATATATCTCACAATCACGATCTTGATTAGGGTACACAAGGTTTACTGGCAAATACTTGGTATCCATCTCCATTATGCTATGTGCCACAGGTCAGAACACTTTTCCAGTTGTAATAGTTAGATCATGGTTAAGGCTAAGTTCTTAACAAGGATAAGCAATTACTCCACAATTTCGATTTGGATACTTGGTTTAAGCAGCTATTTTTTTTTCACATTCAAAAGAATTTTGCATGGTGTGAGTTGGCCTCTGTTTCGGACCTATAATGTTAAATTGATAATTTTAATTTATAAAATGGCTGGCATGCGCTCGTGAATGAAAATCTGCCGAAGCTTTGTCTAGCCATGCACGTATTACAAACCTCAGCTAAGTGATCCTAGGGAGGGTAGTTTCTATCTAGACGGAAACTTGAGGTGACAAGTTGGATATCCGGACTGACAGTGCGCTTGTAATACCTAATCCCGGTAATAGTATGTATAAAATAAAATGGTAGCACCTTGTCGCAGAATGAGATTATGCTAAAAATAGTATATTTTTCTATAACGTGTTTCCTATGTTTATTTTTGGGAACTTGTTATTCACTACGCACATTTTGCATGACATAGCAGGACTTGAGCTTCGATGCATCGGAAGGCATGCTCATCCTGGACTACCACACTATCTCGGGATATATTAGTCACAAGTTAATGGTAAATAACAGAGAGAAAGTAATGTTTGCATAATTTCTTTTTTGACATTTAAGCATTGCCCTGAATTAATTTGTTCCATGAACTTTGGAATCGTACAAAAAATAGTTGGAAGAAATCATGCAAATATGATATTTAGCGGTCGATTTTATTATATTGTTACCTTGTTGAAGGCATTGCTCGGATATGCTTGGAATGGTTCTTCAGGGTGAAAACCTAGATTCTGGCCTTGGATGGTTAGATCCGTCCATGGTGGCGTTTGAATGTGGCTCCCTTCTTAGAGGCATGGCTATTGAAGAATCTCTTCGTCTGTGTAGGTAATGACATGGTTGGAGAGGATATGGTCATTTGTCGATCGTGAAATTGATTACTTTGGTGCTTATTGCGCCTTGCCTACACATAGCTTTCGTCCTACATGATTTTAGCATTTTTTGACATGTTTTTGTGTGCGTGTGTTGGTGTTGACTGTGTGCATATTAGCTATGCAGAGGTTGTGTGTGTGTGTGTGTGTGTGCCCATTTTTAGCTAATAAAAGCCAACCTTTATAGAAAATGATATTTAGCTGTCCAAAACTATACTATTGGGAACCTAATATGACCACGCAATAGGTTATTGGATAATATGACCCACGCAATCAGTTATTTAGTTGTTCAGTTTGTTAGCCGAATAATGAGGCCCACATCCAGACCTCCCTCTAATTTGTTTTCTTTCAGCTAGGTTGTTCTCTACTTTCGTGTTCCTCGAAATATGCCATGGGATGGCATGGATCACGCGATCATGATGAGCGTGCAAGAATCGTCATCATTGGGTTCGTGGGATGGCACAGCCAGTAAGATCACAGCGTGCATGTACTAAAAACAATATATTGTGAAAGGCCGGCATGAATGGCAAGACACGACAGTACATAGCTAGATTGGCCTTCGTGGAATAATCATGCACAACATTGTCATGTGCACATCACTTTCCGCAAAGGAATGACAATCTGAGAATTTGCTTAATTCCTTAATGCATTACATTAAGTTGAAGGGAACAAAAGAACAAAAGAAGGTTGACTAAACAAGGTAAATGATCTTACAAATAGTGGATGACAAAATGGCATGGAAACAACAGAAGGCAAATGAGCTGCAAATGTAGGATGTGAACCTAGTTTCAACAATACACCAACAAATGCATCTTCTCAAGCCAGGTGCAACATGGAAGCTCTATGTTTCTGAGGCTACTGAGTACCATAATATGATGATTTGATAAATAGACTTAAGTGGTCTTTGAGGAATGAAATTATTACTTGCGTCTGTGAGACGACAATTTGGGTTACAAACCGCGTGAAATTATTAACACCAGTCCAAAGTCGTTGTTATACTCGTGAGCGCAAAAATCCCCTTTGCCAACTCATCTACGTGTGGCATGAGATTTCACTTTATATACTGGCTAAAAATGTTGTCAAATTGGCAAGTAAGTGTTTGAGTCTAAGAATTTAATTTAGTTTGTATGCTAATCAGTTGTTGCATGTTGTACGTAGGTAATTGATTTGTAGAGTTAGGGAAGAATATCTAGTACATGTAAGTTTTAGGCTGTGCTGGGATCATGATTGATTGATCAGAGAAAAGAGAGAGCAACTGAAGTGATTCCAGATTATTCCCTCGCCACACGCCCACATTTTCTTCCTGATTTACTGCTCTAAAATTCTTCCCTTAGTCGATGTAGAAATGAAACAATCCCTTGATGAATGTGAACATCATTTCTTATAATAGAAAGTCCTCCTTCATTTCTCTTGAATTGGCACTACACGTGAACTTCAATTACTTGTCCCATACATTACCTTTTTTTTTTGAAAAGGAGGACATCCCCCGTTCTCTGCATCATAACAATGCATGCGGCCATTTTATTAGCCAAACCAAAGTAAACAACGTCTGCAATCTAGTACAGCTCCCAACAGGAGAAAAAATAAATCTGAAAAATCTTAAAATAACAGAAGGCCACAACCGGAGAAACATAGGACTAGATGACTAAACACCTATCCTATCAGTGGACCGTCATCCAAACTGGTGATAGATAGCCCGTGCTACCATGTCCAACCGGTTGCACCCAGTAGCCAAAAGCTCCCTGCAGTACGTTACCTATGTCTGTGGAATGAATCTCCAACGAATTACTAGTTAGCTAGCTACAATAAACTGTACTATTTGATTCATACACGCTGCATGGCTATTGCACTGAGTAACTCAGATGGAGAGTCATGGTAGCAGAAGCGTGAGCCTCTCTCTCCACAGCGTCATATTGAAAGCACATGTTGATAGGTCGGAACTTCAGGATGGCTGCGATGAAACATGTGTAAATCCAAAACATGGACGGACTAGGGAGCACCCGTTGGCTGGTTAGTACTCCAAGGCACAGACTTAATTAAGGAAGTAGACCCTCTGCCCTGCCAGGCGGTGCAACAAAAAAAGGAAAGAGACGGCTCCTCCCTCCCACACGTGGCTGACAACAAATCTCCTGTGAACGTAACCGTTCGCCCATGCTCCTCCCTCCCTCCCGAACAATGTGGTGCCTACTCCATCACACAGTTGTCGCCGGACGCCCCCAAACCACTACACCGCCACCCCACGGTCTTTTTCCTCCACTCACATAGTACATCCCACCTGCCCCCCCCCCCCCCCCCCCCTCGATGATATCATCATCCTTTCTATGTCACACTTATCTTGCGACGAAGATGCTAATTTTGGAATGTGGCGAAGTTCTTCGTCTATATGTTGAGTTTTGGCACGTGGCAAAGTTTTGCTAGTGGCTATGTCGATATGTGAGCACCGAGGGTAATTTATTGTGAGTGCATGAGTGTCGACAATCATGTCAATGAAATTTTTGATTATGTGTGAGTGATGACCACCTTTCAAATATATATAGATAATAGTTGTGTCGTAATATTTCACAAATCTAGCCGAGGCAACCTAGTGCTGCTCACAATGAATTTACATTTTGCATCTTTTCAATATTTGCAAGGATTAAAAATGAGTCCCAATGTTATGTAAATATTGCTTGATTTTTGTTTCAAATTTCCAGCACTCAATATGTCTATTTTTTAGCAAACGTGGTGATGAGCTTTTTCTCTCTTTTTTGTTTATGCTTATTTTATAGTTATTTTTTGCGATTAAATAATTTTTGAGTCATCCTGAGAACCTCCAGTATTTCTAGTTGTCACTAGTTTGTCAATGGACATGAATGTATTTTTTATTAGATCCTGTGTTTTCCTGTAGTGCACTTTCGATCTCATTCTCCACTGCACGCACATAGGACTATTTCTATGAACATAATTGCAAAACAATACACAATGTTTTTTAGTTTCTGGTCCCAATGTTGTGGAGCACTTGTCCTATTTCCCACATTTTTCTTGGAAAAGGAGGATTATTAGGGAGTTATTTGTTTCAAAAAACACCTATTTTCTTAATTAATTAAACTAAGGTTATTCCAATAATTCTTTACAACATTCGCAACGTTGGGCACAACATTATTAAGAAGAATCCCATGGGACACACTAATAAAACTATACTTCGGAATTTCTTGTGGCACCCCATTGGGAAGCCTGTTCATTTTATCAATTTTAATATTTTGTATTATCCTGGAGATACTAAAAGCCTCTTTCTTCAGATCAATGAGAGGAGACCTATCCAGCTTTTCATTTGTAAGGGAAGAACATACAAAAGCACAAACAGTCTCCAACATAATGGACTAGCTAGTTTAGGGTCATATGGATATAAAGCCCGGCTAGGCAGCCACCAAACTCAGCTTTATTCACACTGGTACACTGACCAGGGAACTCCCACGAGGAGATGATAACTTCACCAGACAAGTTTCTAGCAACCACACCCACACCGGCGGCATTAAGACTCTCCACAAACCTAGCATTGACATTGATCTTGATATAATCAGCATGGTGAGGTTTCCACTAGACATTACATTTTAACGGTGCAAAATATGATATAAGACCTTCCACCCTTCCCTTACCTTTGTTACATAAATCCAAGACACAGAATCATTACAGGATGTGAAAGAGGACACGGTTATTAGTCTACATATACACAGGACATGGTTTGCTATCATTTATAGTGCGACGGGACATCATTTCTCTGCATATATACATACTAGTAGATCTCTTGGCTCCTCTGCATATATATAGAGTTGTAGAAAACTTATCTTTCAAAATGCCCAACTTAGTATCACGAATGTGTCAGTCATGAATGTCCACAATGATAACACATATGAGACCGTGTAAATATGTAAGTTTGCTGGGAAAATGAGGCACTGGGACGGGCACATGCACGATCTGTCCCACCATGACTCTTGTCCTGCTACGAGTTGGCCACGTTCCAATGGCAAAGGTGGTTATCATGCGTGCATCAGCAGCAACGAAAAGGCCACGACCTTGCTATGGGACGCAGATGACCACAGCCTTTTCGATGGGAATGTTTGAACAAGCCAAAGTAGTCAGGCTACAACTGTTTACTTGCTGCAGGCTTCGCGCATCTCCAACAACAGTCCTATAGTAGGGCACAAAAAGTTGCAGAGTAAAATCTTTTGGGGAGGAGAAGATGTTTGTTTGGTCAGCAAAGAGTCACCGTCTCCATTAGCAGCCCTATATATGGCAGACATCAGGTAGCCGCATGGCAATCGAAACACAATTTTCATATAAATATTGCACGCAATTAAACCCAAATGTATCTCAAAGGAATTCCAAAGAAACTACAAATTGCTGCATATTTCATCAAAATATTACATAGTTCATCAAATCCACAACTTAAACTTATATTTTCATGAAGCTTAACAATGAAGCTTAACGCACAATGAAACAAACATAGAGATGCAATCTAGGCTGGTTGTCGTCCATGGCATTTCCACCAGTCCTCCATCACATCCTTTTGGAGTTCTCCTTGTGTATCGGCATCTCGAATCTCATCGTAGACATCAAGAAAGCGATAGAGTTGGTCTTGCACCTGAAAAGACCAAACCGGGATCCTCAAGAGGTCATACGTGTCATAGTCAGAATCTTGGCCATGCTGGTTCTCATTGATGATATTGTGCAAGATCACACAGGATGTGATGATGTACATCTCATATTTTGTCCCAAAATCTAGTCGGTCCTTGCTGGATAGCAAATTGGGGTTGCAAAATTCCAAAGCCTATCCACATATTTTCTAACAGATTCTTGACCATTATGGAAGTGATGTTTTTTCATACCTTGGGGCTTTGAAATTAGTCTGACGAAAGTACCCCACCTTGTATAATACCATCCGCAAGGTAATACCCAAAGTTGTACCTGCAAAAATTTGCAAGAAAGGTCACCGGTGGTTGTTCCCTGTTGGCTAAATTGACGAAGAGAGGAGATCAATGAAGTTGAATGATAACTTTGCAAGATCCAAGCATCCCAAAGTATGCGTGTCAAATCCATGTTTTCTGAGGGACCGCTACCTCAAGGATGATCGTTGCATCCTTTGTACTGTCCATGCCATGTTGTAGGGCAGTTCTTCCACTACTAGTGTAGCCAAGATGCCCGGAAACCCACGGGTCTTGTTCGTCATGAAAAGTCTTGTCGTGTCCTGAGCATTGGGTGATCTCAAATACTATGGACCAAACACTTCCACAACCACCTTTGAAATTGTTTGACGGGGAAGATTGAAGTACTCTCTCCCATTGCGAAGTTGTCATCAATGGAATCTTTCAGAATACCATATGTCATCATGCGCAATGCACCTTTTTCCTAGTGCTATGTCCAAGCGATCCGGCGCAGTTCCTCTTTTGAAGGAAGGACCAATTATGTTGCTTCACAATATTCGAAATGTGATGAAATAATCTCGTGGACATCCTAAACCGGCATCGAATGTACCTCTCTGGATAGCAAGGTTAGGAGCAAAGTACTTGTGAAACAATCTGTCACCTAACTCTTTCCAATATCTCCATAGAAACTCACGAAAAATAATGAAACCATTGTGCTTCGTCATCTAGTTCTTGTGCATCACCACAATCATATCAATATCTTCCTCCTAAGTAAAATCAAATTCCTCAACCGACGAGGAATCATCGTAATAGTTTGAGTCGCAGGAACTCATGTACAATAAAAAACTATCAATCAAGCTATAGTTCTACAAATTCATATAGAAGACCTAGAAGAATTTTTTTACCTTTGTTAAAATTTCGTCGAACACCTAGTGTGCGAGGAGGAGGTATCCAGTCGGCGAGTCGTTGGTGGCTTGCTGCTGTCGGGATGGGGTGGACAACAACCACTACAAGTGCTCAATCCACGTGCGAACGACGACAATGCATATCAAACTCGGTGATGCCACACAAATGTCATCAGGCCGCCGGCTATAGACCTCCAGCGCCCGCTAGGCCACCGCGTCGGTTCACAACCGAGCGGCCATGGCCACTACGTGCGGAGGATCGCCGGCAAGTCGTTAAAATCAACGCATGCTCCAAATTGAATTGTCGGCGGAGCAGCGACAGCCGCAGACAGCCAGAGAGGGGTGGCGGGGTTGGGATGTAGTTTGGGGTGGGAGACGGCGGTGGCATACGACAACAGATCATCAGCGACAGTCGGCGAATCAGCAGATTTCCGGCTGCGGGAGTGCTCCATATTTGGCTGCCCAATATTATTTTATTTTCGCTAAAAATGTATGATTGGGCTGCTGTTGGAGAAACTTTATGCCCTTAAAACGTCAGGTGCCCAAGAATAGGATAGCTTGCAGCAGCAGGCTGACCCCATGTAAGGTGGCACCAAATGGCCGAGCTTGAAGGCCTGCTCGGTGCACCATATCATGCAGAAAAACAAACCAAAATTACATTGGATTAGCTTGCAGGGGCGCCCACCTCCGACGAGCACTATCTTGTTTTGCTCCAGCGCCACCATTATAGCAGGATGGCCAGAGCAATAGTTCATAAATTTTTGATGTCCTCATTGAGTATGTAGTATATAGCAATTGCTTACTATATAATTTTACCCGTATAACACTTTGCCACTTTCTTCCTAAATTGTTCTTTTAAATATAATTTTCTTAGTAATTTTTGTTCTCAGAATAATTGAAATACGTTTTGTATATGATTTCATTTATAGGTTTTGACAAAAAAATCTTACATTTATGGCTTTGTAGCTGTCTGCTTAATTGGTTGTGCTGGTTCGTATGCCCTTGGGCACCTCATTCAAGATCGTCTTGTAATATGGTCTGATGGATGAACTAATTAAACTTGTGTACAGTGCGGGCCAATGACAGAGAGGCACGGCCTTTCTTGGATGATTTCTGAAGTGAAAAGCACCTAAGAAGGGATGTTAGAAAAGTATATCAGGAATGAATCCATGTCCCCATTTGAGTGCCCATGGTGCCATTGGCATTATGAAAACTCAACAAGTAGCTGACTAGCCGGCCAATTCGGAATTGCAGGAAGATACCACCATGCAAGTCATTGCCACATGATGAGCAAGTGCATGGAGCGAAGGTGATCGACAACATACCGGGAATAGTCTAGCATATATATGCATGAGCTCACGAGTTTCACGTGCAGCAAACGCCACATGCATGCATGCACCAACCCCAAATCGTCTACATCACAAACTAGGAAAAGCATGGAGTCTATCTTTATCCAGCAAGGTCATCTTTCTTGTTCCTGATATCTCCAATTACCAATCTCACTTATATCCCTTTTATGTCATTTATCTTAATCTCCTCGAATTTGTATTAGATTTTGAGCTATCTGACATCCGAAGCTATAATATTAAAAACCGAACCAGGACGACATAGCCTATTATACATGATTGAGAAGGTATAGTGCTATATATAGTAGGAGAAACATTATTCCAAGAAGTGAAGGTTGGTGGAGTTTTCGCTTTCTAGTCATGTGATGATTACCCACACTAGTAGAAAACATGGCTTTGGTCCTAGCCAGATCAGAGCAATAGTCTCGGTCGAGTTACGAACAGGGACTAATGTGAGCATCAGTCCAGGTTCGACGGGCCAGGGAGCCGGCCGGGCCTCGGCAGGCATTAGTCCCGGTTCGTCTAGGGCCTCTTTAGTCCTGGTTCCATACACAAACCAGGACTAAAGGGGTTGTTGGCCTTTAGTCCCAGTCTCTGTCTGGAAGCGGGACTAAATGGTAGTTTTTCTTATATATATCCTTTTCAGAGTTCCTTTGTAGCGATTTTCAATTTCATGGTCATTTAGCTCAAAAAATCACAGATGCATGAAAAAAGGAAATGAAGTCAGAAAAGGGTTGAAAATTGATTATGTGCCTTTGAATGATGCATATTGAATGCACAAAAAGTGTGGAGTTAAAAAAGTTCAAAAAATGAAATCCCTTTTGTAATAGATGAGTTTTCGTCTGAAACCCTGATACTTCAAAAGAGATTGTCCAGTTTGTACACGAAGTTCATCCAGTTTTTGTTGTAACCGTCTCAACTTTTTAGCACATGCTATTTGGTGAAATGATGATACTGTCGTGAAGCTCAATGTCCATCACCTCGTCTGTGAAACAAAACTGGTGGGCCCCACCTCGCATGCGGGAAATGGTGTGACGCACATCGGATATCCAAATGTCCACGTAATTTGTGTAGAAACCGGGTGTGGGGGGGGGAGGTGGTAGTTTATAGTATTTTGCCAGCCAAGCCAAGCGTCCGGCCTGACTAGGAGGAGGACAGTTACACTGGCTGGTCTGATATAACTCAAAAGAAACATGGATTTCTTGTTGAGTACGTTGTTAACCCCTACTTTGCTTGCCAACAACCTGGTTGCATGCAACATTGGTGAGAGCAACGAGTGTGTTATGCTCTAAAGCTTTTCCTTGATGATCAAGGCTCGGCGCGGGCGTGGCTCAACAGCCTTCCTGAGGACAACATATATATCTGGAAAAACCTTTTATAGGACATTAATGAACGATTCGTGCGGTCGCTTTATCTTCATGACCTCTGACTGGGTTGGTGGGGTGGCCCAGTTGGTGACTCAAATAGTAATCTGACCTCTGAATGGAAACAAGATGAAACGAAAAGTTGGTCCCGGATTGAATTTTGTGACCTGAGGATGCGAGCAGTGATTGAGATGATTCTATGTCCATTGGAATGCTTTGAGAGAATCAAGACGAGAAAATGTACTTTTTGCATTCTTGGGACCCGCCATGCCCGTATGTACGCTCCAACCTCCCAGAAGGCCATACAAGCCCTTGAACACGCATGCGAGTTACGCTGATTTCATTAGAAATCATCAGCCCAGTGAGTGTGCACTATCTACTGGCAACTGATAGTGTGAGAGAAAAGATGGGAGAAAGAATGAAATACCATATGTTGTCCAGAAATGGAAATGAGACATTTTTCTCCCATCCAGCCTCACAAGATGGTAAGTGAGAACAGTTGCTCTCTAGGGTCCACTGCTAGTGTTGAGATAAATGCTACCTCCCCCCCCCCCAAGTGATCTTGCTCATTTTATCCTTGTTGAGCTAAGTGAGAACAGTTGCTCTCCATGGTCCACTATAAGTGAGAACATGAGTGAGTTATGCTTTGTAACATGATATATACCATTCCATCTTTAACAAAAGAGAAAGAGTAAATTAAATTTTCATCCCTCGACATATCAAGAAGTGTATCTCAGGCCCCACTTGCTAAACCCTTGTGAGGCTAGCCAGAGCTTGGGCTAAGGTGCGGTAGGACGTACTCGACCTTTTTGAAGAAGGCTGGGAATTAGGTTTCTTACAGTCTGCTATTTATCAGCAGAATATGTACGACCATCGCTACCATCAGGTGCGAGAGAGAGGTATCAATGTTGGCAATCTGGTTCTGTGGTTGGATCAAGAATCTCGACGAAAGCATGAGATGTCCCCACCTTGTGAGCTCCTTTCCTAGTTTCCCATTGAAAATGAAGTTGCTGCAACCTTTATACACTTTTGCACTGACCATGAACACCATGTGTTTTCTATTCGGAGTGAGTCTCGATAGATTAATAATAAGTCCAATGGCTTTACTTCTCCGGGCAAACACACACGGCTGCAGCACCACATATCTGGATGGTTTGACTTCTCTGGGCAATCCCACAGGGTTGCCTCATTGACGGGTGCATTGCAAGTCAGCGTGTCCCTTATTGGTTTTTCTTTTTTTTATTCATGAAAGGACCTACCATATATTTATAGCAAAATTGGACCACATCATTTTTCTAAAATATTAGGCTATATTTTAAGCACAATTAACCAAGTGGCTGGGTGTCAAAATCATTGATCCACCTCTCGTGAAAAACACAAATTTCCGTCGATTTAATCGGAAGCGGGTCAAATTTGAACTCCAGATGCCTTATTGTTTGCTCTTTATTTTTTTCCAAAAACCATTTCTAGGTTCATAAGTATATATTTAATCACAGAAGCACCAAGAGTTTTCCAAGATTCAACCACTAGCGAGGAACGGTCATGTCTGGCGTTTGTACCGCATTTTGAAATAGGCAGGAAAAATTCAAAAAATAAAAAAAATGGAAAACCTTCGCACTGTGTCATTATATGTGGCCAAGTTACCATTAAAAATAATAAAATTGTAATACGGTAATTATTTTAAAAAAGTGTTCTCGGGAACGAGCTATCATGTGTGAAGATCAAAGGCTTTCAAGCCAAATGAACAACGTTATGGTAGCATTCATGGCATAGTTTGTTCAAATATCCTCATATCATGCACAAGGGTGCATCTTGAAATGGCAAGCAATGTTGGCTAAGGAAGTTTTCATTTTCTTTTGACAAAAAATCATTTTCAATTTTTTGAGTGCCCAAAATGATTTTTTGTGAAGGGCCTACCATATATTTATTTGCAAAATTAGACCAAATCATTCTTATAAAGTATTGGGCCATATTTAATGCACAATTTGCCAAATATTTGGGTGTCAAAAGCTTCGACCCATCTCTCGTGAAAAAGACAAATTTCTTTCGAATCAAAAGGAAGCGGGTCAAATTTGAACTTCAGCTGCCTTATAGTTTGCTCTTTATTTTTCCCAAAAATCATTTATAGGTACATAAGTATCTATTTAATCAGAGAAGCACCAAAAGTTTTCCAAGATTCAACCACTAGCGAGGAACGGTCATACCTGTCGTTTTGACCGCATTTTGAAATGGGCATGAAAAATTCAGAAAAAAATAAAAAAATTGGAAAACCTTCACACTTTTTCATTATATGTGGCCAGGTTACCACTAAAAATAATAAAATTGTAATATGGTAATTATTTTAAAGGAGTGTACTCAGAAACAAGCTACCATGGAATAGTTTGTTTAAGCCAAATGATCAATGTTATAGTACCACTCTTGGCATAGTTTGTTCAAATGACCTCATATTGTGCGCATGGGTGCATCTTGGAATGGCAAACAATGTTAATTAAGGATAATTTCATATTTTTTTGACGAAAAAATCATTTTCGATTTTTCGAGTGCCCAAAATAAGTTTTTGTTGTGAAGGACCTACCATATATGTGTTCCAAAATTGGACCAATCATTTTTGTAAAATATTAGCCCATATTTAATGCACAATTTAACAAATGGTTGTGTGTCAAAAGCTTTAATCCACCTCTTGTGAAAAAAGACAAATTTCTGCCGATTTAGTAGGAAGCGGGTCAAATTTGAACTGCAGCTGCCTTATAGTTTCCTCTTTATTTTTTCCAAAAATTGTTTCTAGGTACAGAAGTATCTATTTAATCAGAAATACATGGTTTGCTGGTGAGACATCGAGTTTTGGACGGTGGCCGAGGGTCCCAACTCCAGAGCGCATAAAGTGGCATGCCAACTGCATGACCTTGTCATTGCCACGCGTTCTGGGCGGCCTAGGCTTGTCTGGTGGGTTGGACACTTCCTGAATAGGTGTTAGGAAGAAGAATACAACAGAAAAATCTCACGAGGAGAGAGAACTAAGCTCAAACATGAATTAGCAAACAAGTGTTTGAGTAACGGTGATGGAAATGCACATGTCCAATGGGCCCGAGTTTTGGCTGAGGATGACCATCTACTAAGCTCAAATGGAGGAGGCTAGGTGACACTTGCTTTGCAAAGTACCACATCTGGCAGAAATATGGATTGAGCTGAAATTTGGTGGAGTATGGTCAATTGGGCATAGAAAAGCACTATAAAAATCTGATACCATTTGGACATGCCAAAGTGGCACTTCCTTCAAAATGCTCTTCTCTCGACAAAAAGTTTGGAAAATTATTGAGAGGACTTGGCTAAATGAAATAAGCTCAAATTTGGTGGAGGTAAGTTATATAGGTAGGAACATGCCATGGTAAATTGCCAGCAATAATTAAGCAATATAAATTATAGTTTCTTCACAAACTGAAAATATGACCAGAATAAAAGAGTGATGAGCACACATGGATTGCATGATAGAGCTCAAATTTTCTAGAGAGTGATGATTTGAGCATATGGAAGATTTGTACTCGAATCATTTGGATAATCCTAGCTTGTACTTCCTCCACAAAGCTTCTCTCTGGATGTAAATTTGGAAATTTGCTGAGGAAGATGTACTAGGCAAATGGAGCTGAATATTGGCATTTGGCAATTATTTGGAAATGGAAGATTGGCCAAAAGATTTAGGGCAATAGGAGGTGTCTAGATAGCACTTGCTTTGCAATGTGCCAATCTGGACAAAAAATAGAAGTTGAAGTTGGGCTCAAATAGATCATTGGATTGAGCTGCAATTTGGAGGAGGAGGATAATTTGGGTATATGAAGGAACTATAAAAATTTCATAGCGTTTGGATAAATAAAAATGATACTTCCTTCAAAATGCTCTCCACTGAACAGCAAATTGGGAAACATATTGAGTTAAATTGGCTGAATTAAATGAACTAATGTTTGGTGGAGGGACGTTCCATGCACTACTAGGGAAAAGCCTATACACATAAATTTAATAGTAGCGAGGGTTAAAAACCCTCGCTACTGCTACTTACCAGTAGCGCAGGTTTTTAAACCTCGCTACTACTAAGTTGGTAGCAGTAGCGCGGGTTTTTAACCCTCGCTACTACTAAGCGGACTCTACCGTGCCCCCGGGACATGCCATAGTAGTAGCGCAGGTTTTTAAAACCTCGCTACTACTAAGTTTGATAGCAGTAACGTTGGTTTTTAGCCCTCGCTACTACTAAGTGGTGCCATAGTAGTAGCGTGGGGGTAAAAAACCGCGCTACTACTAAAGGTCCCATTTTCAAACTCTACCCCCCCCCCCCCCCCGTGGATCGCCTTTTCAGTTAAAAAAATAAAAGAAAATGATGAAAATGTCAAAAAAATAAAAGAAAATAAGTTTCCCATGTGATATGTGGTCTAGTTGTTGGAAAAATTTGCAAATATGAATTTCGACTTTATTTACAAAATCTCTCGAGAATTTGTACAAATGGGCATAACTTTTGCATACTAACTCGGATGAAAAAGTTTTTATATGAAAAATCATCTACTCGAAAAGTTACATCCAAATTTAACTCGGGGAACCCCGCTAAACATTTTCAAAATCCTAAAAAACCTAACAGAAAAAAAGTTACGGGGCTTTTAAGATCTAGAGTGGAAAAAATCAAAAAAATTTCAAACTGTGTGGTCAAACTGTGGCCAAACAGTGGTCAAACTAATTATTCTAGAATATTAGTGTTACTGAATAATTATTTTAGTTTTTTTGAATTTTGGTCAAATCTGGTCAAACTATGGCCAAACTATGGTCAAACTGTGGTCAAACTCATTATTCAAGAAATATTAGTGTTACTAAATTTTTAGAACAATAGTTTCAAACTCAAATAGTGAAATGTGTGACTTCATGCTCAAGCTAAATTCCTAAGGTTAATAGGATCGACATCTTACTATTGTCAGGAAAACAACAAGTGCAGACTTGGAAACGAGGGAGAATAGAACCCGGAAGTTAAGCGTGCTCAGGCTGGAGTAGTGAGAGGATGGGTGACCGTCCGGGAAGTTAGATGATTTGGAATGATGAGGGGTGATTAGAGATTAAATTGAGCAGCGATGAGGGGTGATTAGAGATTTGAGGTTAAAATAATTCAGATATTTGAAAATGAGGGAAAAAATCGAAATAGTTTTTTCGATTTTTTTTAAAAAAAAACCCGCGCTGGTAGTAGTAGCGCGGGTTTTTACCCACGCTACTACTAAAGGACATAGTAGTAGCGCGGGTGGCACCCGCGCTACTACTATACGTTAGCTGTAGCGCCTTATTAGTTGCGCCGGCCCCCACGCTGCTAATAGGCCCAAAACCCGCGCTGCTGCTAGGCTTTTCCCTAGTAGTTATGGCCAGGGTAATGTCCTGGTAAATGTTTAGCAATTATAAAGCAATGTAAAATGTAGTTGCTTTACAAACTGAAAAATATTACCAGAGTAAAGATTGGATGGTGAGCTCACATGGATTATAAGATGGGGCTAACATTTTGTGGATAGGTATGATTTGGGCATATAGAAGATGTGGAAAAAATTCAACTCATTAGCATATTCCTAGCTAGTACTTCCTTCACAAAGCTTCTAGCTGACCAGAAACTTTGGAAAATTGCTAAGGAAGATTTACTAAGCAAATTGAGCTGAATTTTGCATGAGGCAATGGTTTGGATATGGCAAACAAGAATATATGTATAGCACTTCCTTCACAAAGTGTTGTTCTGAACAAAATAGGAAAATGAATATTGATGAATTATTTTTGAACTATGGAAGGAAGGTTTTTGACATATTTTAGGAATATATGATCCAAAGAATTTGTGAGAATTTTTTAGAAATTTTGGGAATGACAGAAATGTAGGCTACTTCGCAACCTCGGACAAAAATTGACACATGGACATGACACATAGGCAGAAATTGACACATGGACATGACACATAGGCAAAATGATGAGGTGATGCCTAATCATAGCAATGCAGCACAATTTACAAGGCTATGACCATCTATATTGGTCGTGATCAGCTAAAAATAAGGCAGTGAACTAGTGTTGTTTTCTTTATGACCATTTCATGTAAAAAACTATGACATCTCTGACCAAAATGGTCGTTATGGTTTAGGGTTTGGAGCCCCCCGAACGGCTTATGACCAGTTGGTCTGAAATGCTCATAGATTTCCAACCATTTCTTCCAGGGTCACTGACAGCAAGTTGACATATTTCTTGTAGTGCTCGTCCTTGGGCCCCTCAATCTCGACTAATGTCGCTGTCATTCAAACAGATTGGCATTAGCTTACAAAGCATTATGCTACCCTTGGTTGAAAAGACATTCCAAGATATACAGTACTTGGTCATTTACCTTGAGACTACTCGACCCGCTTGTTCACCGGGTCTAGGTACACTTCTTGAGACTACTCATCTCGGCAAGCTCCTTGAAAAGGGAGCTCGGAACCGAGGTTGAAACTTGCACACAAGCGACATTTTGATAGGCCCCACGATCAAATTACTTGCACTGATGTTGCAACCTGCACACAAGCGGAACTGAAGCTCGGGGGCTACTTACCAACTATGATGTACTCATGTTAGGCAAGAATTCAGACATACAAAAATGGAAACATAAGCAAACATATGGGAGAAAATCATTTTTTGCTGAAGGGTGAAGGATTACCTCAAAGCCTGTAAAAAGGCCCTTGAAGACCTCGTGCATTCCGGTCTCTGCGGATCGGAAGCCCTGCAGCACCGCGCAAACCAATACGCGGTGCTCTTCCCTGAGGGAGGCGCACATCAAGGCTTCCTCCATCTCTTCTGTCCACCCCACGCTAGTCCGTCCTTGTGCTGGAGGCGGGGGTGGAGCAGACTTGGACCTTGGCACCGAGGTGCTGGTCACAAGGGTGTCCAACTGCGATTGTGCGGCCAGGGTAGACTCCAGCTGGGACGATGATTGGCCCATCTCTTCCTTGGCGACCTCGGGGATCTTGTTCCCTTGGTCTTCTGCGACCGAGGTATCGACTTTGGCCATGATGTGCGACTCCTCGACTCCTATCATGTCCACTAGTGGGACTGGATTCGAAGTCGCCTCCCCTAGCCCGTCTCGAGATTGGATGGGACTGTCGGGGTCCGGCAACATGCTGGGAAGGGGGGGTGTGGGGAGGCGGCAACCCGCTGGAGGAGTCGCTGAGCCACGCTTTCGGCAGACTACACAAAGATACCAGAGTAATTTTGACACTGCTGGAAAAGCTTGGTGTATAACAAGCGTAGCATCGATGAAATACCTCCTAGAATGGTTTTCTTTCTCGCATAGGCTAGCGGGTCACTCTCTGACCTGTCGGAGAGGGTGATCTGCTTCGATGTCTTGTCGGTGGCCCTGGCCATGGTCTTCCACAACCTATTTCATCCCTTGGGCCGCAGTTCGGCCTCGGCGTCCTCAAGCGCCACCCTCTCCCCCTTAGGAGGAAGGGGTTCTTCTGCCTCTACCTCCTCCACGTTGTCTCCGTGGGTGGAGGAAGTTTGGGTCTCCTCGGACCGGGTATCCGACATTGCCTAAGTCCGAAGACCTGCCTTGACCTTCTGGGGCTTCGACCCCTTTGGGTCACCACGTGCGGCTCCTCGACCAGGAGTGCCGTGAGTAGGGGAGTCCTCACCACCTGTAAAAATGGTGCCAAACAAAACAACTGTTGCATCTTGGCTGCCCAGTTCTGCATATATGGAACCGATTGGTTAGTCAAGATCTACTTCACTCGAAGAAAATGAAGACATGTTTTTCAAACACTTATTGGTGGGGTGTCGTAGCCGACCCGAAGCCCTGGTCCTTGGATGACTTGAAAAGTAGTGTCCACATGCCAGACAGGGAGGAGCGATAGAATCTGAGTATGGCTCCCACCTCCCCGGACTAGTGCTCCCACATCGGGGTGGCTCGGAGTTGGAGTGGAAGAATTTGGCGGTTGAGCATGACGTTCACAAGTCGACCAGCAGGAGGTTCCTTGTAGTGGACCACCACTTGATCTTCTTGATCAAGGCCTCCACCACCTCTAGCTTCCCCCATGCAACGTCCTTCTCCTTCCAGGATTTGAGATTTCTTTGAGGCCTGGCCGAGAAGACACGGACTCCAGCCTGGCCGTTGCGAGTGGTTCGCTGATGTAGAAGCACTCACATTGCCACTCCTTTACGGTCTCCACGAAAATGCCTCTTGAACCAAGGGGAGTTTTGGTTCTTGCTAACCATGGAAACTCCGCACTCCGCCAGATCGGAGCCACTACTCTTTGGCTTGATGATGAAAATCTTCAACCACAGCCTCAAGCCACCCTCCGTTGCTACCATTCATCACGTGTGCATACTCAATGGTGCTTATTTGTGGCAGGTAGTGTATTTCACCCGCCAATGCAACGCCTATAGCTCTGGTGTCTGATTATGGCACCCGTCACTGCTAGTTTTTCTAACTAGAAGCAGTGGGTGCCTGGTCGTGCCCACCACTCTTTTGATTTCACCTATAAGGCTTTTCCCAGTAGTTCTAGAAAAAAACAGCATCAATCCGGATGGGTAGGGTGTAGTTCTAGGATCACTGTGAAAAGGTCGGATGACTGGCTGGGTGGGGGCTCTCCTGGTCCATTTTTCTTAAGCCAGCACATATGGAGCGAGTTGTTCCCGTCATGGTTCTGAATAACCAATGCGATCAATGAGTGTGAAGGTACTCCCATGCAAGATACTTTGCTTGCCAACAACCTGGTTGCATGCAACATCGGTGGGAGCAATGAGTGTGTTACGCTCTGAAGCTTTTCCTTGATGATCAAGGGTTTGGCGCGGGCGTGGCTCAACAGCCTTCCTGAGGAACATATATATCTGGAAAAACCTGTTATAGGACATTAATGAACGATTCGTGCGATCGCTTTATCTTCATGACCTCCAACTGGGTGGGTGGGTGGCCCAGTTGGTCACTCAGATGGTAATCTGACCTCTGAATGGAAACACGATGAAATGAAAAGTTGGTCTCGGAGAGAATTTTGTGCCCTGAGGATGCGAGCAGTGATTGAGATGATTCCATGTCCATTGGAATGCTTTTAGAGAATCGAGACGGGAAAATGTACGTTTTCCATTGTTGTCACCCACCATGCCTGCAAGGACGCTCCAACCTCCCAGAAGGCCATACAGGCCCTGGAACACGGATGCGAGTTACGCTGATTTCATTAGAAATCATCCGCCCAGTGAGTGTGCACTATCTACTGGTACTTGATAGTGTGAGAGAAAAGATGGGAGAAAGAATGAATTGATCATAAGCTAGCCAGCTATAACACGCATGTTTGTTGGTCATTCTTCCATTTGAAACCTCATTTCTAACGAACTGAGCAAGAGGGGTGGTGCGTGAACCCACATATCATGTCATACTGGGTAATTTGGAATATTGATCTTAATGAGCCCAGGCGTTGTAATTTTCTCCCGATTGTCTATGAAACAACCCATTGTGTTTAGCTCTTGTGTATGCCCAGCCTGTGTGGTTAACTTGCTGTACATTACAAGATAGTTGTGCTCGATACATGGATTAAACATAAACAACTAGTATATTAGATGACCTCCTATGTTAACGGTAGAAAATGATCTAACCTGACATAATAATTGTGTTTGCAGTACTATATGTTAAAATTATCTGTTAGTTTTATTCTTTCCCTCTGTGGCGACAGTGTTAATGCTCGATGATACACTTATTACATGTACTACGAACAATGTTGATTGTTCGTTATATATAGGGACTAAGTGTGCGGCCCAACATAACACATACATCTCTTGCTTTGTTGCCATCAAAATTCTAGGCATTGGCAGTACACATATAAAGTGAGTATTATTTAAGAAAATACGTGAAATGTCACAATTTTGTAAATCATAAGGTATTGCAGCTACTTATTCAACCACCGCACATGTGCTATATACATAAGTGTGTTCTGGATGAAGCATATCCCTCTCCGACCACCTCATATAAGTGGACCATGAGAGGTATCCTTATAAATTAGTCCAAACCATTCAACTTCAATAATGTGGGATTATTCTTCCAAAAGCCCTCCACACCTTCAATTTTGTAGATTTAATTAGTTGCTGGGCGATTGAGCTTGTTGATAGCTTATTACAGTATGACACATGCGATTTCGTCCACATCTCCTGTTGTCCACTTGGCACAAAAAAAACATGGATCACTCCACTGAGTAGAAAAACAAGGATTACTTCATGCATTCAAAGCTGTTGCAGATAACATATGCCTTCTAGATCAAGCACGTCATCCTCAATTAATGTGGACAGTGCACACCTAAAACACTTATCCTCAATTAATGTGGTCGATTGTGTGGGTGTGCCGGGCTGCTTGACGCCATTACTCTCTGGGGCCGATCATGCTCTGGTTTGCAACCTGTCATAGCTGTGCTGTGGGTGTACCTGGCGCTCTATGTTAGTTTTCTGCTCCTCAAAATGGCTGGTGTAAAAATCTGTTGGGCTCGTCTTTTGATTGGATAAGCAAGCATGCATGTATGTCCTGTATGAATTCGGGAAGCCAGATGGATGGAGTGGTGCACTATTTAGTTATAAACAAAACTGTTGGGTCCTTTGAGATGTATACATATTCATATCATACGAGAACAGTTCAGAATTCTCGAAGTTGAAATGCCGCATAAA
The DNA here is from genome assembly GCA_963921465.1 of Triticum timopheevii. Taxonomy (NCBI): domain Eukaryota; kingdom Viridiplantae; phylum Streptophyta; class Magnoliopsida; order Poales; family Poaceae; genus Triticum; species Triticum timopheevii. The sequence goes on along the minus strand of OY997266.1, from coordinate 1,269,601 downwards.
ACATCCTTGGTAAATATATAATATTTGATTTCCATATGTGTTCCAGAAATGGAAATGGGACATTTTTCTCCCATCTAGCCTCACAAGATGGTAAGTGATAACAGTTGCTCTCCACGGTCCACAGGTATCATTAAGCTAAATGCTACCTCCTCCCCCCCCCCCCCCCCCCCCCTCCCCCCATCCAGTGATCTTGCTCATGTTATCCTCCTTGTCACCTTTTATATTCTATAGGTTTAGAGTATTGCAGTGATGCATCATTTATTCTGGTCGTGGTAGATTGTGATCTAGTCCCTCCGTTCCTAAATATAAGTTGTTTTAGAGATTCCACTATAGACTACTCTGAAAGGTGTCTATATAAATCAAAATGTAGTCTTTATAGTGGAATCACTAAAAGGACTTATATTAGGAATGGATGAGGTATAATATGATATTAGGAATGGATGGGGTATAATAGCAACTAGTCTGACCCCCTCTGAAGCGGTCACCACCCTTTGGTTTTTCCTATTCATGGCCCATTGTCAGTGTTAGTGTCAACTCTCATGTAGCGGCGAAAAAATTGTTCTGTGATGCTTAATTACTCGACAAATTTGGTTGATTCATGTTGCTGACGGAGTAATTTGTCCCGTGAGATCAATCATTTAGATATACATGTGGGAGTGGTTTCTAGTGATCAATTCGATGTATTTGCCGGTGTCAAGCTTGTTACAGATGCATAAATGCATGTGTGAGTGTTTGAAGCAGCAAGCAAGGGATATGAGTTGTGCAAGCACGTGATATTTATTCCAGCGAACATGCATTCACTCCATCAGAAAAATGAAGATTTCACCCACTAATTTTATCTTATTATATATATTACTCCATCTCACAGGATGGATGCATGTCATGTTTCTTCCACCAGTTCACCATTCAAATTACTAGCTACTAGCACAGGCTGACCAAATAAAGTACGTGCTACATGATGTAACATACTGAGCAGTGCATACAGAAAATAGAAGATCTAAGAACGCATGGGAGTGGGAGGTATCAAGCATAGTCAAGGAACAGATAGTGCATATTCCACTAGAGCAAATTAAGATAACTGCAAGTTGATATTAAACAGGGTGATAATCTGAAAGTCATCAAAGTCAACTTGTAGAATCAGTATTTTACTTTATAACTCCTTTTCCCCTCTTGAACCTACGATTCGTTATACTAATTTGGTGCTAGTCTACCATGACAGTAAGAACGAATAAGATGCAGTACGAATTACTCACTGTTCTAAGAGCAAATTTCTAGTTCCATGACTTAATGTTACAAACACATGCCTATCGCTGCTCATGATCAGTCATGATATGAAAATAATTATATCTCTATATCTACCTAATAATAAAGCAAAGATTGCTTCAACCCGTACGTCATATGAATTAGCCCTAAAGTTGCTACTAATTACCCACTATGTCACGCACAAGTAAAGAAAAACGTTTTGTTGGCTTGCATCCACTAGTAGAAAAAGGACCTTATATGAGACACATTAGTACCGGTTCGATTTTGGCCCGGTACTAATGGTACCATTAGTACCGGTTGGAACGGCTATGCATTAGTGCCGGTTAGAGATTAGAGGTTAAAATAATTCAAAAAATTAAAAATCGAAAAAAAATCAAATATTTTTTACCAAATTTTCAAAAAAAATTCAAATTTTTTTTCCCTTTAGTACCGGTTGGTAACACCAACCGGTACTAAAGGTCCCCCATACCACGGCGCGAGCTCACGCCAGATGGAGGGCCTTTAGTGGCAGTTCGTGCCGAATCGGTACTAAAGGGGGGGGGGGGGGGGAGGGGCCTTTAGTCTCCACTCTTTAGTGCCGGTTGCAAGTCCGGTATTAAAGGCCCTTATGATCCGGTATGAAAACTCCGTTTTCTACTAGTGATCCGCGTCGCTTTCGGTTCATATATATCAACTCCCTGGCATTGTACATGGATGCATACCGACCAGGTTGGCACGAGCCTAGCTCTAAGACCCAGGTTCTATCCCTGGCCACCATTTTTTTTCTATCTTTTTTTTGGCTGCACTGATTCACCTCTCTTTAGTAAAAAAAAATCCCCTCATATATTACAAGCATATATATACTTTTTTGTCTTTCTCTCACAAATTGGGTTGTCGGCCTCGCCCATGCGTCAGATCCAAATGTTTTCGAAATATTCATATTTTTAAAACCCTAAGCTCAAATTGAACATGTTATATATGAAAATTTATCATAAAATATGTATATTTTAAATACACTATTATCTTGCATGTTAATCATTATTGAAATTACGTTTAGGATGAAACCTTAATTAATAGCATTTTTGTATATTATAAAAAATCATTTTTATTTGGGGTATTTTGGAAATGCCTATTATATATGATTTCTACCCCATTAAAATTGAGTACATATGATAGTTTGATTCTCTCACAAAAGATGTTATTGACACTATAGGGGATGTTGATTCTTACCAGCAACCATAAGCGAAAGATAAGAACAGATACATAGATCATCCTCTCTATTTTATACACTGCACTTTAATCACCCCTACATGATGATGTGCACTAAGAAGCTGATACGAGCTTTATGCAAACCAGTGGCATAATGTTGATTACCATATTGTTTTAAATTTGTTCATAATTTCTTTAAAAGAACATTGATGTTGATATGCAACCCGGAACATCTGGTATGCATGTCCTTACAGATTGATTGTTTGCAGTGGAGCTGTCTAATATGATTGCTACCAAATTAAGTCTTGACTTGAATTGCAGTTGCAACCACATACTACGGCAAGACAAGAATAATGCACTTATGCACATGCAACCATTTAGTACTAAAATGTAGTTTGCTATTTTCATCCTATGCAAAATTTTCTCGTTGGGTATGACTGAGGAGGAACAATAAAAAATGCATAAAGAGATGCTGGCAATTAGGTATATATTGTTGTTGTCTAATAAATTGGAAAAACCTAGAGTACACTTAAAAATCATCCCACCTTCATGTTTTTACGCAACACCATTTATCTTATATTCTGATTGCTTGTCGTGTGCATCATCAAAATTTTCAAGGGATTTGCTTTTTTTTCTCCCATTGCAACGCACGGGCATGTTTGCTAGTTTATAACTAACCATCACATGAGTGAGTTATGCTTTGTACCATGATATGTACCATTCCATCTTTAACAAAAGAGATAGAGTAAAGTGCATTTTCATCCCTCGACATATCAAGAAGTGTATCTCAGGCCCCACTTGCTAAACCCCCTAGTGAGGCTAGCCAGAGCTTGGGTTAAGGTGCGGCAGGACATAGTCGGCCTTTTTTAAGTAGGCTGGGAGTTAGGTTTCTCATAGTCTGCTATTTATCATCAGAATATGTACGGCTATCACTACCATCAGGTGCGAGAGCGAGGTATCAATGTTGGCAATCTGGTTCTATGGTTGGATCAGGAATCTCGACGAAAGCACGAGATATCACCACCTTGTGAGCTCCTTTCCTAGTTTGGCATTGAAAATCAAGCTCCTGCCACCTTTATACACTTTTGCTCTGTCCATGAACACCATGTGCTTTCTATTCCGAGTGAGTCTCGATAGATTAATAATAAGTCTGATGGCTTGACTTCTCCGGGCAATCCCACGGGGCTGCAGCACCACATATCTGGATGGCTTGACTTCTCTGGGCAATCCCACGGGGCTGCTTCATTGACTCACTGGGTGCATAGAGAGTCGGCGTGTCCCTGATTCGTTTTCCTTTCTTTTATTCACGAAACATCCATGTGAATGTGCTCAGTATGTAATGCCTACTCTTCGTCTCCGACCCAGTCACAGCCTGACTGTCAGGTTGGCAAGAGCAAAAGCCAATAGTCTGCCAACTCAAGGAATGATTCATCGCAGTGATTAAAGAGGAGTGAGTAAAGTAACTTAGCAAAAATGCATGACTTTAAGCTTACCCGAAAGAACTTAAGTTTTTTACAGGTTCTCTCTCGTCATTCCGTGGGCAAATATTGCAAGTTTTTTCACTTATCATCTTATTTCTTTGTCTCCCAGAGGAAAACAATGAAGTCAAGGAAGATTGCAACTTTGCTGGCGGTGACATGGAAGTTGCAACATCGACTTTTTCATTTCTGGACATCCACATTTGACTTACTTGAGACGCTCAGCATCGGAGAAGTGAGACTGCAGGTGTCTAAGTGCCAACCCATGTGGTCCCATCTTGATGTTGTTTAGAAACTACACCCGATATTGTCTCCGTCCAGCGACTTCACTACGCCCATGTTTTAGTGGAAGCCCTATGTTCAAGTTTAAAAAACTCTTTCCTCTTGCGTGTCTGTTTTAGTGAAGCTGCTGGAACAAGTCGATATGTTTCACATGTATGAGGCTCGCTCTCGCTGATTTTTTTTTTCATTTTCATTCTCTTCTGTTGATTAAAAAAGCCAGGTACATACTGCATACTGGACTAGGAGGGCACTAGAACATACTTACGGTGCCGCAGTCCTTTGACCTTACGGTCGACAGTATGGCTGTAGCCCTATGTGCAGGTGTCGGCGATGGTACAGTAGTCATCGTCGGAGCCATCAGAGTCGTTGTTTGAGGAGATGACACTAGCCCATCCGACGGACCGCGCACGCCTGGTCTTTCGCCAGCCGGGTGGTCTTGACTGCCACCGGCGCCTTGTCCGATGGCTGACGCTCTGACTGTTCGATATGACGAGCCGGAGTGCTTTCTCGTTTTTCTGGCGGAGCTGCCGTGCATAGGTCTACGCCGTGATGAGGAAGCAGCAGAGGGCATGTTGTGTATGTATGTGCAGGTGCGGTCAGGATGTATTAAAGGACCAGTGTGTAAAACATATGTTGTGTATGTACGTTCAGTGTGTGTACAGGATAGCGTTCCTATGACATCATCCTAATGGGAATCGAAATCAAAATAAGGTGCATGGCGACTTTTTGTCCTCTGTTCATTGTGAATGTGGATGGATTGCATTGTACAACATGTCGTTCAGCCCACAAATATACATTGCCGTGCTTTGCATTTGGTCAAGGTTAGACCTAGTATAATCCTTTAAGATTTTTTTAGACGATTCCGGTAGTGGTCTTTCAGCGTAACTGTGCAAATTTATATGGATCTCTATCAAAAGACATTGTAAAAAGGAGTGTGAATGTGTCTGGATGCATCCCAATAAGTCGGTAGATTGACGTAGCCCCTTAGGTTTGGCTAAAGAGAATCAGAAATTTTAACATCAATATAAAAGAGGGCAGACTCCGATCTAGGCATGAGTACCGTGCAATCCTCTCCATCAAAGCACCAACAAGTTGAACTAATGAGCATTGATCTCAGGATTGATAAAAGGGAATGCTCCACCAACCTTTCCCTGTCCTAATATCGATATCCACTTTATAATAACGCTATATCCCCACGTCAATTGGCAGCTAGCTCTATCCATTGCCATCTTTCACGATTACTTGTTGGCACCATTGGCTTTGTATATAAATTAGCTGAAAATAATACTTACTGATAACAAAAGATGGGAGAGACAGAAACGAGATAGTAAAACCCTTTAGAATAAGAGATATCAGATACAACGAAAGATATATCGACCAATTGCAGATAAGATATATCTCACAATCACGATCTTGATTAGGGTACACAAGGTTTACTGGCAAATACTTGGTATCCATCTCCATTATGCTATGTGCCACAGGTCAGAACACTTTTCCAGTTGTAATAGTTAGATCATGGTTAAGGCTAAGTTCTTAACAAGGATAAGCAATTACTCCACAATTTCGATTTGGATACTTGGTTTAAGCAGCTATTTTTTTTTCACATTCAAAAGAATTTTGCATGGTGTGAGTTGGCCTCTGTTTCGGACCTATAATGTTAAATTGATAATTTTAATTTATAAAATGGCTGGCATGCGCTCGTGAATGAAAATCTGCCGAAGCTTTGTCTAGCCATGCACGTATTACAAACCTCAGCTAAGTGATCCTAGGGAGGGTAGTTTCTATCTAGACGGAAACTTGAGGTGACAAGTTGGATATCCGGACTGACAGTGCGCTTGTAATACCTAATCCCGGTAATAGTATGTATAAAATAAAATGGTAGCACCTTGTCGCAGAATGAGATTATGCTAAAAATAGTATATTTTTCTATAACGTGTTTCCTATGTTTATTTTTGGGAACTTGTTATTCACTACGCACATTTTGCATGACATAGCAGGACTTGAGCTTCGATGCATCGGAAGGCATGCTCATCCTGGACTACCACACTATCTCGGGATATATTAGTCACAAGTTAATGGTAAATAACAGAGAGAAAGTAATGTTTGCATAATTTCTTTTTTGACATTTAAGCATTGCCCTGAATTAATTTGTTCCATGAACTTTGGAATCGTACAAAAAATAGTTGGAAGAAATCATGCAAATATGATATTTAGCGGTCGATTTTATTATATTGTTACCTTGTTGAAGGCATTGCTCGGATATGCTTGGAATGGTTCTTCAGGGTGAAAACCTAGATTCTGGCCTTGGATGGTTAGATCCGTCCATGGTGGCGTTTGAATGTGGCTCCCTTCTTAGAGGCATGGCTATTGAAGAATCTCTTCGTCTGTGTAGGTAATGACATGGTTGGAGAGGATATGGTCATTTGTCGATCGTGAAATTGATTACTTTGGTGCTTATTGCGCCTTGCCTACACATAGCTTTCGTCCTACATGATTTTAGCATTTTTTGACATGTTTTTGTGTGCGTGTGTTGGTGTTGACTGTGTGCATATTAGCTATGCAGAGGTTGTGTGTGTGTGTGTGTGTGCCCATTTTTAGCTAATAAAAGCCAACCTTTATAGAAAATGATATTTAGCTGTCCAAAACTATACTATTGGGAACCTAATATGACCACGCAATAGGTTATTGGATAATATGACCCACGCAATCAGTTATTTAGTTGTTCAGTTTGTTAGCCGAATAATGAGGCCCACATCCAGACCTCCCTCTAATTTGTTTTCTTTCAGCTAGGTTGTTCTCTACTTTCGTGTTCCTCGAAATATGCCATGGGATGGCATGGATCACGCGATCATGATGAGCGTGCAAGAATCGTCATCATTGGGTTCGTGGGATGGCACAGCCAGTAAGATCACAGCGTGCATGTACTAAAAACAATATATTGTGAAAGGCCGGCATGAATGGCAAGACACGACAGTACATAGCTAGATTGGCCTTCGTGGAATAATCATGCACAACATTGTCATGTGCACATCACTTTCCGCAAAGGAATGACAATCTGAGAATTTGCTTAATTCCTTAATGCATTACATTAAGTTGAAGGGAACAAAAGAACAAAAGAAGGTTGACTAAACAAGGTAAATGATCTTACAAATAGTGGATGACAAAATGGCATGGAAACAACAGAAGGCAAATGAGCTGCAAATGTAGGATGTGAACCTAGTTTCAACAATACACCAACAAATGCATCTTCTCAAGCCAGGTGCAACATGGAAGCTCTATGTTTCTGAGGCTACTGAGTACCATAATATGATGATTTGATAAATAGACTTAAGTGGTCTTTGAGGAATGAAATTATTACTTGCGTCTGTGAGACGACAATTTGGGTTACAAACCGCGTGAAATTATTAACACCAGTCCAAAGTCGTTGTTATACTCGTGAGCGCAAAAATCCCCTTTGCCAACTCATCTACGTGTGGCATGAGATTTCACTTTATATACTGGCTAAAATGGTTGTCAAATTGGCAAGTAAGTGTTTGAGTCTAAGAATTTAAATTAGTTTGTATGCTAATCAGTTGTTGCATGTTGTACGTAGGTAATTGATTTGTAGAGTTAGGGAAGAATATCTAGTACATGTAAGTTTTAGGCTGTGCTGGGATCATGATTGATTGATCAGAGAAAAGAGAGAGCAACTGAAGTGATTCCAGATTATTCCCTCGCCACACGCCCACATTTTCTTCCTGATTTACTGCTCTGAAATTCTTCCCTTAGTCGATGTAGAAATGAAACAATCCCTTGATGAATGTGAACATCATTTCTTATAATAGAAAGTCCTCCTTCATTTCTCTTGAATTGGCACTACACGTGAACTTCAATTACTTGTCCCATACGTTACCTTTTTTTTTGAAAAGGAGGACATCCCCCGTTCTCTGCATCATAACAATGCATGCGGCCATTTTATTAGCCAAACCAAAGTAAACAACGTCTGCAATCTAGTACAGCTCCCAACAGGAGAAAAAATAAATCTGAAAAATCTTAAAATAACAGAAGGCCACAACCGGAGAAACATAGGACTAGATGACTAAACACCTATCCTATCAGTGGACCGTCATCCAAACTGGTGATAGATAGCCCGTGCTACCATGTCCAACCGGTTGCACCCAGTAGCCAAAAGCTCCCTGCAGTACGTTACCTATGTCCGTGGAATGAATCTCCAACGAATTACTAGTTAGCTAGCTACAATAAACTGTACTATTTGATTCATACACGCTGCATGGCTATTGCACTGAGTAACTCAGATGGAGAGTCATGGTAGCAGAAGCGTGAGCCTCTCTCTCCACAGCGTCATATTGAAAGCACATGTTGATAGGTCGGAACTTCAGGATGGCTGCGATGAAACATGTGTAAATCCAAAACATGGACGGACTAGGGAGCACCCGTTGGCTGGTTAGTACTCCAAGGCACAGACTTAATTAAGGAAGTAGACCCTCTGCCCTGCCAGGCGGTGCAACAAAAAAAGGAAAGAGACGGCTCCTCCCTCCCACACGTGGCTGACAACAAATCTCCTGTGAACGTAACCGTTCGCCCATGCTCCTCCCTCCCTCCCGAACAATGTGGTGCCTACTCCATCACACAGTTGTCGCCGGACGCCCCCAAACCACTACACCGCCACCCCACGGTCTTTTTCCTCCACTCACATAGTACATCCCACCTGCCCCCCCCCCCCCCCCTCGATGATATCATCATCCTTTCTATGTCACACTTATCTTGCGACGAAGATGCTAATTTTGGAATGTGGCGAAGTTCTTCGTCTATATGTTGAGTTTTGGCACGTGGCAAAGTTTTGCTAGTGGCTATGTCGATATGTGAGCACCGAGGGTAATTTATTGTGAGTGCATGAGTGTCGACAATCATGTCAATGAAATTTTTGATTATGTGTGAGTGATGACCACCTTTCAAATATATATAGATAATAGTTGTGTCGTAATATTTCACAAATCTAGCCGAGGCAACCTAGTGCTGCTCACAATGAATTTACATTTTGCATCTTTTCAATATTTGCAAGGATTAAAAATGAGTCCCAATGTTATGTAAATATTGCTTGATTTTTGTTTCAAATTTCCAGCACTCAATATGTCTATTTTTTAGCAAACGTGGTGATGAGCTTTTTCTCTCTTTTTTGTTTATGCTTATTTTATAGTTATTTTTTGCGATTAAATAATTTTTGAGTCATCCTGAGAACCTCCAGTATTTCTAGTTGTCACTAGTTTGTCAATGGACATGAATGTATTTTTTATTAGATCCTGTGTTTTCCTGTAGTGCACTTTCGATCTCATTCTCCACTGCACGCACATAGGACTATTTCTATGAACATAATTGCAAAACAATACACAATGTTTTTTAGTTTCTGGTCCCAATGTTGTGGAGCACTTGTCCTATTTCCCACATTTTTCTTGGAAAAGGAGGATTATTAGGGAGTTATTTGTTTCAAAAAACACCTATTTTCTTAATTAATTAAACTAAGGCTATTCCAATAATTCTTTACAACATTCGCAACGTTGGGCACAACATTATTAAGAAGAATCCCATGGGACACACTAATAAAACTATACTTCGGAATTTCTTGTGGCACCCCATTGGGAAGCCTGTTCATTTTATCAATTTTAATATTTTGTATTATCCTGGAGATACTAAAAGCCTCTTTCTTCAGATCAATGAGAGGAGACCTATCCAGCTTTTCATTTGTAAGGGAAGAACATACAAAAGCACAAACAGTCTCCAACATAATGGACTAGCTAGTTTAGGGTCATATGGATATAAAGCCCGGCTAGGCAGCCACCAAACTCAGCTTTATTCACACTGGTACACTGACCAGGGAACTCCCACGAGGAGATGATAACTTCACCAGACAAGTTTCTAGCAACCACACCCACACCGGCGGCATTAAGACTCTCCACAAACCTAGCATTGACATTGATCTTGATATAATCAGCATGGTGAGGTTTCCACTAGACATTACATTTTAACGGTGCAAAATATGATATAAGACCTTCCACCCTTCCCTTACCTTTGTTACATAAATCCAAGACACAGAATCATTACAGGATGTGAAAGAGGACACGGTTATTAGTCTACATATACACAGGACATGGTTTGCTATCATTTATAGTGCGACGGGACATCATTTCTCTGCATATATACATACTAGTAGATCTCTTGGCTCCTCTGCATATATATAGAGTTGTAGAAAACTTATCTTTCAAAATGCCCAACTTAGTATCACGAATGTGTCAGTCATGAATGTCCACAATGATAACACATATGAGACCGTGTAAATATGTAAGTTTGCTGGGAAAATGAGGCACTGGGACGGGCACATGCACGATCTGTCCCACCATGACTCTTGTCCTGCTACGAGTTGGCCACGTTCCAATGGCAAAGGTGGTTATCATGCGTGCATCAGCAGCAACGAAAAGGCCACGACCTTGCTATGGGACGCAGATGACCACAGCCTTTTCGATGGGAATGTTTGAACAAGCCAAAGTAGTCAGGCTACAACTGTTTACTTGCTGCAGGCTTCGCGCATCTCCAACAACAGTCCTATAGTAGGGCACAAAAAGTTGCAGAGTAAAATCTTTTGGGGAGGAGAAGATGTTTGTTTGGTCAGCAAAGAGTCACCGTCTCCATTAGCAGCCCTATATATGGCAGACATCAGGTAGCCGCATGGCAGTCGAAACACAATTTTCATATAAATATTGCACGCAATTAAACCCAAATGTATCTCAAAGGAATTCCAAAGAAACTACAAATTGCTGCATATTTCATCAAAATATTACATAGTTCATCAAATCCACAACTTAAACTTATATTTTCATGAAGCTTAACAATGAAGCTTAACGCACAATGAAACAAACATAGAGATGCAATCTAGGTTGGTTGTCGTCCATGGCATTCTCACCAGTCCTCCATCACATCCTTTTGGAGTTCTCCTTGTGTATCGGCATCTCGAATCTCATCGTAGACATCAAGAAAGCGATAGAGTTGGTCTTGCACGTGAAAAGACCGAACCGGGATCCTCAAGAGGTCATACGTGGCATAGTCAGAATCTTGGCCATGCTGGTTCTCATTGATGATATTGTGCAAGATCACACAGGATGTGATGATGTACATCTCATATTTTGTCCCAAAATCTAGTCGGTCCTTGCTGGATAGCAAATTGGGGTTGCAAAATTCCAAAGCCTATCCACATATTTTCGAACAGATTCTTGACCATTATGGAAGTGATGTTTTTCCATACCTTGGGTCTTTGAAATTAGTCTGACGAAAGTACCCCACCTTGGAAAATACCATCCGCAAGGTAATACCCAAAGTTGTACCTGCAAAAGTTTGCAAGAAAGGTCACCGGTGGTTGTTCCCTGTTGGCTAAATTGACGAAGAGAGGAGATCAATGAAGTTGAATGATAACTTTGCAAGATCCAAGCATCCCAAAGTATGCGTGTCAAATCCATGTTTTCTGAGGGACCGCTACCTCAAGGATGATCGGTGCATCCTTTGTACTGTCCATGCCATGTTGTAGGGCAGTTCTTCCACTTCTAGTGTAGCTAAGATGCCCGGAAACCCACTGGTCTTGTTCGTCACGAAAAGTCTTGTCGTGTCCTAAGCATTGGGTGATCTCAAATACTATGGACCAAACACTTCCACAACCACCTTTGAAATTGTTTGACGGGGAAGATTGAAGTACTCTCTCCCATTGCGAAGTTGTCATCAATGGAATCTGTCAGAATACCATATGTCATCATGCGCAATGCACCTTTTGCCTAGTGCTATGTCCAAGCGATCCAGCGCAGTTCCTCTTTTGAAGGAAGGACCAATTATGTTGCTTCATAATATTCCAAATGTGATGAAATAATCTCGTGGACATCCTAAACCGGCATCGAATGTACCTCTCTCGATAGCAAGGTTTGGAGCAAAGTACTTGTGAAACAATATGTCACCTAACTCTTTCCAATATCTCCATAGAAACTCACGAAAAATAACAAAACCATTGTGCTTCGTCATCTAGTTCTTGTGCATCACCACAATCATAGCAATATCTTCCTCCTAAGTAAAATCAAATTCCTCAACCGACGAGGAATCATCATAATAGTTTGAGTCGCAGGAACTCATGTACAATAAAAAACTATTAATCAAGCTATAGTTCTACAAATTCATATAGAAGACCTAGAAGAATTTTTTTACCTTTGTTAAAATTTCGTCGAACACCTAGTGTGCGAGGAGGAGGTATCCAGTCGGCGAGTCGTTGGTGGCTTGCTGTTGTCGGGACGGGGTGGACAACAACCACTACAAGTGCTCAATCCACGTGCGAACGGCGACAATGCATATCAACTTGGTGATGCCACACAAATGTCATCTGGCCGCCGTCTATAGACCTCCAGCGCCCGCTAGGCCACCGCGTCGGTTCACAACCGAGCGGCCATGGCCACTACGGGCGGAGGATCGCCGGCAAGTCGTTAAAATCAACGCAGTGGCCGCATCGTGGGCATGCTCCAAATTGAATTGTTGGCGGAGTAGCGACAGCTGTAGATGGCCAGAGAAGGGTGGCGGGGTTGGGATGTAGTTTGGGGTGGGAGACGGCGGTGGCATATGACAACAGATCATCAGCGACAGTCGGCGAATCAGCAGATTTCCGGCTGCGGGAGTGCTCCATATTTGGCTGCCTAATATTATTTTATTTTCGCTAAAAATGTATGATTGGGCTGCTGTTGGAGCAACTTTATGCCCTTAAAACGTCAGGTGCCCAAGAATAGGATAGCTTGCAGCAGCAGGCTGACCCCATGTAAGGTGGCACCAAATGGCCGAGCTTGAAGGCCTGCTCGGTGCACCATATCATGCCGAAAAACAAACCAAAATTACATTGGATTATCTTGCAGGGGCGCCCACCTCCGACGAGCACTATCTTGTTTTGCTCCAGCGCCACCATTATAGCAGGATGGCCAGAGCAATAGTTCATAAATTTTTTATGTCCTCATTGAGTATGTAGTATATAGCAATTGCTTACTATATAATTTTACCCGTATAACACTTTGCCACTTTCTTCCTAAATTGTTCTTTTTAAATATAATTTTCTTAGTAATTTCTGTTCTCAGAATAATTGAAATACGTTTTGTATATGATTTCATTTATAGGTTTTGACAAAAAAATTCTTACATTTATGGCTTTGTAGCTGTCTGCTTAATTGGTTGTGCTGGTTCGTATGCCCTTGGGCACCTCATTCAAGATCTTCTTGTAATATGGTCTGATGGAAGAACTAATTAAACTTGTGTACAGTGCGGGCCAACGACAGAGAGGCACGACCTTTCTTGGATGATTTCTGAAGTGAAAAGCACCTAAGAAGGGATGTTAGAAAAGTATATCAGGAATGAATCCATGTCCCCATTTGAGTGCCCATGGTGCCATTGGCATTATGAAAACTCAACAAGTAGCTGACTAGCCAGCCAATTCAGAATTGCAGGAAGATACCACCATGCAAGTCATTGCCACATGATGAGCAAGTGCATGGAGCGAAGGTGATCGACAACATACCGGAAATAGTCCAGCATATATATGCATGAGCTCACGAGTTTCACGTGCAGCAAACGCCACATACATGCATGCACCAACCCCAAACCGTCTACATCACAAACTAGGAAAAGCATGGAGTCTATCTTTATCCAGCAAGGTCATCTTTCTTGTTCCTGATATCTCCAATTACCAATCTCACTTATATCCCTTTTATGTCATTTATCTTAATCTCCTCAAATTTGTATTAGATTTTGAGCTATCTGACATCCGAAGCTATAATATTAAAAACCGAACCAGGATGACATAGCCTACTATACATGATTGAGAAGGTATAGTGCTATATATAGTAGGAGAAACATTATTCCAAGAAGTGAAGGTTGGTGGAGTTTTCGCTTTCTAGTCATGTGATGATTACCCACACTAGTAGAAAACATGGCTTTGGTCCTAGCCAGATCAGAGCAATAGTCTCAGTCGAGTTACGAACAGGGACTAATGTGAGCATCAGTCCAGGTTCGAGGGGCCAGGGAGCCGGCCGGGCCTCGGCAGGCATTAGTCCCGGTTCGTCTAGGGCCTCTTTAGTCCTGGTTCCATACACAAACCAGGACTAAAGGGGTTGTTGGCCTTTAGTCCCAGTCTCTTTCTGGAAGCGGGACTAAATGGTAGTTTTTCTTATATATATATCCTTTTCAGAGTTCCTTTGTAGCGATTTTCAATTTCATGGTCATTTAGCTCAAAAAATCACAGATACATGAAAAAAGGAAATGAAGTCAGAAAAGGGTTGAAAATTGATTATGTGCCTTTGAATGATGCATATTGAACGCACAAAAAGTGTGGAGTTAAAAAAGTTCAAAAAAATGAAATCCCTTTGTAATAGATGAGTTTTCGTCTGAAACCCTAATACTTCAAAAGAGATTGTCCAGTTTGTACACGAAGTTCATCCAGTTTTTATTGTAACCGTCTCAACTTTTTAGCACATGCTATGTGGTGAAATGATGATACCATGCCAAGTTTCAACCTTTTCAGAGTTGATTTGTAGTGATTTTTAATTTCAGGGTCATTTAGCTAAAAAATCTTTAAATGCATGAAAAATAGGAAATAAAGTCAGAAAAGGGTCGAGAATTGATGATGTGCCTTTGAATAATCAACTAAAAATCTTTTATAAAAATCTAAAATCAAAAATAATCAATTAAAATATTTTGTCATGATCAACTAAAAAAACTATAATATTCTTCAATAGCAAAAAGATACAACTAAAAAGCTTTTATAAACCTCTAGTTATGATCAAAATAATATTAACTTAAAATTATATAAAATTTATGCAACTAAAACTATCAAAATATTTTTTTGTTAAAAACTTTATTAGCCAAAATAATTTTCATAAAGAAGTTTGTGTTACAAACTTTAATAGCAAACTAAAACGCTTTTATAAAACTCTGATAGCTAAAAGAATCAATTAAAATAGTTAGTTATGATCAACTAAAACAAAACAATAATATTTTTCAATAGAAAAAACAATAAAAAGCTTTTATTCACCTCTAGTTATGATCAAAATAATATCAACTTAAAATTATATAAAATTTTACTAGATACGTGCCACTAGTCCATAAATTGATGATGCCTTTATAGATGATGTTGAGGCCTTTAAAACCAATCACTCTATCAGCCCATATTTGACTAGATACGTGCCACTAGTCAATAAATTGCTTGATGGTAGCTTCATTGCCAAAAACTTGGTCACATTTTTTTAATGATGCATGGTAACTTCATTGCATACATTCTTCTCGACTATACTACATTGCTAACTATATGTGTTACTATAACATTTTTCAACAGAGGCTCCCGAAGGAGGTTGTGCCTGACGACATGTTGTTTACCAAAGGTGATATGCATATGGTTAGCTTACGACCAACTCCTTCGAAGGCTTACCAAACTTCATACTCGATTTCTTCAAACGATGGAATGCTCAAAATCAAATAATGGAGCAAAGTGATGAATGCGCACATGCAACTAATGGGAGACAACATGATTGTGCGCTAGCCACAAGTTGGATATAGGTTTGCCTCCATTCTCCATTGTGGAGATATCCATGGACCGGTTTATCTATTTTATGGTATTTTACCTAGCTAGGAGAGGGGAGCACTAGGTCCTATGTTTTAAGAACAATCATTTAGTGTTGATTATGACTACGATGATGATGAGAAGTTATGAGTATGATGATGATGAGAAGTACTATGATGATGAACAATTATCTAGTGCTGTTATTATGAGTACTATGATGATGATGATGAACAATTAGCTAGTATTCTGATTATGAGTACTAATGATGTATTATGATGACCTAACCCCCTACTTAAAAAAACAAAGCCTGGCAGGTGCTCACAAGTGGTCGCCTTATTGTCCCGGTTCATGTCACGAACCGGGAACAAAGGCCATCCTGCCTCTGTGCCCCGCAGCAGCCATGTGGACTCCTTTAGTCCCGATTTCTAATCCAACCGGGACTCAAAGTGGTGGCCTTTAGTCCTGATCGTTTTGTCCCTGTTGCAGAATCGGGACTAAAGGCCCACTGGAACCAAGACTGTTGCCCTGTTTTCGACTAGTGCCATGAGATTCGTCAGTAATTAATATACACTTGCCTACAAAACCCACTTCACTTGAGGGTATCATTAATACTTATAAACACTGACTTTCTTGCACTGTATGTATGATGACCTCGAGGGCTAGCTACTGCTGGATTGAGTGGAACAATTCTCTTTTCTAGAAGAATTATCATAGCTGTCCATAACTCTGAGCTCGTTCTTACTATTCCGAATTGGAATAGGTGAAGTCACAATACAAGTTACACCCCAGATAGGAGATTAAGTAAAGGAAAATAAAATATCACAAATCATTGTGGTACAGAAACAAGAATCACAACGATCATTGTGGTAGTCAGGATTAACATGCATGAAAGACAATCATATTTCACGGCCAACGATATTGCATATGAGAATCATGAAATGTATCATAGGGCTGGCATTGGATTTAAGCAAGGCACAATCCCAATTATAATTTTGTTTTCCCGTGGTAAAACCGATAATGTGTAGTCTGTTTCTGCTTTTCTTCATCGTGTCGGCCTTGTAAAACTTTATAAATAGGAGGATGAACCACTTATGGGATACATTCAGTGCGCTTACATGAACCTTATGGTCTATTGTGAACAAATGGTTCATTGCATCTAAACCCTTGCGACATGCTACTTGCACAATCTTTTAATCCATTGTCATGTTGCAACAGAGGTGGTTTCTGTGGTTACCTATACACTGTTTTGGTGCCAATTGGTTATTTTCCCTTGCTCGTAGATTCACTTGAGCTAACAAAATAAATGAAATATGATAGTGTCTAATGCAAACTGTTTTGTATTTACTTCGCAAAATAAAATTGGTGTATTTTGTTATCCGTGGCAGTATCTCTCACACATATTCATATAACAGACAGTCATTCATACAGACCACCGACGCGGACAAGTGCGCAACTGGTTTTCCACCTACCCACCAAGTTATTCATCGACCCACTCAACTCACACAATGTGATGTGGTTCAGGCTCACTTGGATTCTAGTAGAGAGTAGAATGTCATGTGACCTCTAATGATCTAACTGAATTATGAATGATCCAGTAACAAATAAGGAAAAGAAAGTTAACAGATAAACTACATTGAAGCATTAAATTCAATCCATCCCACGGTTGTTCATCTAAATAGATGTTAATTAATGAGTATCTGGTTTGACTCTTTGGTACACAGTGTTTTTGTTTTTGCGTTTTCATCGCAACGATCCTAGGGTCCCAACCTGTCAGCATGTGCTTTCAATCCAAACTACAGCAGGCAAGAGTGAAAAAAGGTGGTGAGTTCCTCTCCTTAAAGAGCCTCAAGTCTTGTATATTTTCAGTTGGTTTCCTGTGAATGCCATCTTCTTGCACCATTTCCATAACAGATGTGCTACTAATTGAAAGATGGAACTTAATATGCTTAGAAGAAGTATTGTGTTGTCAACCCTAATTGTGCACGCTGTGTTAAGCTTCGGCTAGTTTGAGGAAAATTCCTGAGATCATTACTGCTCCCTATGCCTCCCGCTCTAGTGAGTTCCAAAATGTCTTTAGTTTTCCCTCATCTAATCTTAGTCTAGTATGGTCGTGCCATCAACGCGTGACATGCAGTGAAAGGTACATTTTCCTGTCTACAACCTGACCAAAAAGTGGTGGTGTTTGTAATAAGCAGAAAATAATATTCTCTCAAGTGGCAATATATGACCTCTTAATTTATGTTCACTGTATGTAACAATCAACTCACTAACAATGTCTATGCTAGTTTCAGCACTATGTTTTTCTGGCGGGGAAGTTTCAGCACTACCTTGATGGGAACTGAGTAATGGTCTTGCTGAACCCCGGGCTCGATGCATGAAAACCACAATGCATCGCTTGGGGCCGACCACCCACCATATACCTAGAATCACAAAAAAATTATCTCGCCCTCACTTCTACCATGATTTTTAACTTCATGGATGGCGAAGTGGATGTCATGCAACTGTGCCTCTAACCCACACAAGAAGAAAAGCCCATCTTCTATCAGATTTTTTTTTCATAGAAGTAGGATCCGACCACATCTATGATGATACGTGTTTTTGTCACAATTATCATTTTGAAAGTGTCACTTTCATGACAGAAAATGTTTTGTTTAGGCCATAATGTCACATATGTATCTTTTATAGTGAACTTTATGATGAAAAGCCAAGGCAAGAAAAAGAGCTAATTAATTAATTTAAATAAATTTTGATTCGACATAAAAAATCGTCCATTGTACAACATCCTGGTCCAGATACCAGAACACATAGACAAGACATGCAACCGTCTTATCTGAATTTTCAGATTGCTAACCACATGCCCCGTGCGTTTATGCCACAAATTGATTTAAAATCATGGAGGCACGAAAGTTCCATATATCGTTGTTAAGGGTGTACACTGCTAGTCATCCATAAATTTTCATGCCTTTGTTGCTCGTCTAACTCCTCAACGCACTTAAAAAAATAGTTCAACATCCTTATGTGACGACACAGATGATGATCTATGAGCATATATTATTATCGGAATATCCGATATTTTTGGTGTTTGTGATCGTGTTTTTGTGATTTTCTGAGATTTGGATGGTCCAGATGGACAAGCTATAATAGATGTTTCGGTATGGGTTGGCTTAATTCACCCTGTTCGAAGATGCTCTATGCCTAGGCAAGATAAGAAATAAGAAGTGTCAAGTATGCAAAATTAGATGAGTTTGCTACTGTGGCTTCTTCCTCCAGGTAAGCTGCTAGCTGCTATAATTGGGGAAGTCCTTGTCGTATAGCAGTAGCAGTGGGCCGGCAAGGCCATGGCACGATGGAAGACAAGGAAAGGTATGAGACAAGGAGTGTATTAACTATTTCTTCCTCGATAGTACACTTCTTTAAAAATAAAAGAGGAGAAATGGAAAAAATTCCAGTTATTCCCATAGGTCAATCATCCATTGATCTGTCACTATTTCTGATGCCGTCCATTCGGACTGGTTCTTACAGTTATTCTTCCGCCATCTACTTGACATATATGCATGCGACTGTCAGGGCTATTCGATGTTCTAAGCTGGTGCTTCTAGTATTCCATTCATTATTTTAGACAAGCACAAGAGATGGCCACACTGGTTTATACAGACAAAGAGCAATGTCTGCAAAGTATTTTCATGAAAATTAAGGTTGGTAGGCATTTATTTTCTCCGTGTGAGTCTGAAGACATGATTAGCCATTATTATACTAGTAAAAGAAATAATTTAGGGCATTTAGACACTTGAGGTCTTTGTTTAATTCACAAATTGCTCTGTCACCAACACTGCCGGCCTTGTACAGAAGTTTTTATTTTCATTATTAGGGTTTTCAAACAACTTGCCATATTGCTAATGTTTCAGCATTGGTTCGACAAATCAAATTTTGATTATAAAAAAACTCATGAGTGACGAGAAATTCATGTTTTGCAATTTCATTTACTATATTGATTGTGTGGTACTTGTTATTCCACGATTCAATTGGTTGTCACACGAAAAAAAATTGTGCAGTCGTTCCAAGGCAGTTGAAGTCGTGGTACATATACTTTTGCTCATTTCCATTCTTGTGTAGAAAAATTCAATTATTTTCAACTAATAATCTAGGATCGAGTCAGCATGCTATTCTCGGTGTCTCCCCATCCTATATATCATATAAGATCTGTGAAAGGTTTCCATGTTTAATTTGTACCTTGACTTAACTTATGTGGATACTAATGCCTTCACATCTCTGCGAGCCTACAACAAATCCCGCGCCACTTATCCACCTTGTCGTAGGTTTGGTGGTTGATGAAGACCTACCGATGTGGTGCACGCATTCCTTAGAGTTGTTGGTGGTACCAATCTCGGTATCGCCTTTGTCGAAGGTGGTAGGCACCCTGATCTTGGGACGCCAGATTAATTGTTCCATGCCCTTCCAATGAGCTGTTGATAAGGAAACTTAGGGGGTATTTGTCAATTGGTGAGATCGCACGGGGAAGCTTTACCTTCTCCAAACAGCGGTTTCTGTGGATGGTTTACCAGCATAGCTATCATCGACCCAACATAGGTTCTTGCTTTGTTTGTAGCGTCTGTTGTGTTTGTTAAATTTCAACAACTAATCTCCCCACACAACCTTTGATCCCATTTCTAATGCAATCAGTGATTGTTTGAAAGCATTCTATTTTCCAACCCCTTATGGTTCTCGACGGTGACATATTTTAGCCTTCATTCCATCAAACTTCAGTATATGGTTTCCTTCCAAACTGCACATTAGATACCATGGTTCGCTTAGTTTTGTCTTGGTGTCATCCTCGATATATAAATTCAAATGTGTATAATAACACTGTTGTGAGGGATAATGAAACCAAATAGTTAAGGGTGTGATTTTTATTAGTTACAAATACCATACATAATTCGGCGATATTCAGGCGGGTGCACAAGCTGAGCCTAAGCGCATATATCTTCGTTTGTTATTAGCATTTAAGACATCCACCTTAATTAAGGAGAAGGACTCTCCCCTACTTATTTCATTTGTGTATTTCTAAACCGAGGGATCACTCAAGTATGTTTCTCTTCATGGCACGACAAGTTCATTACATGATAGGATTGGGTAAATCTGTACCTTCCTCACGGAACATGACGCACATGCAGCCACGAACTTCATTACTCACACTCAGTAGTAAGTAAAGTTGGAGGATACAAAGATACAATGTCTCACTATACATTCTACTGTAATGGCATATGATTCAATACATTGTGTTGTTATGTGCCACAACTCTGAACATCCCCTTCGTCTCACAAATTAGTTTCCCTTATTACCGCTCGTTATAAATCCTATTATCTTACTAATATAGTGTAACTGTGTATGATTGAGCCCAATTATTCTCCCCCACAATCACCAACATATACAGTAGGGTGAACTCAAAATTGTTTACCTATAGACAATATAGCCAACTCGCTGCAGCAGCATAGCCTTAAAACATGACATGATGGTGTATATCATATCATGTCAATATACTCAAGAAATGTTTTGTTACAGTGCGCCCCTAGCACGTTCGATGACCAAAATGCGTTGACGGAGTACAACATAGGTGCAGTGGGGTATCACGTTCCGTCCTGATTTTGAGGATGGTGTCATGTCCTGAAATGTGCGCATTCATGATACAAAAATTTATGCCAGAACTTTTAGGAAAATAAGATGATGTTCGTATTTGAAAACTGTTCATATGCTATCCTTCCTCAGTGAGCCATTCTCTTTCGTCGAAGAAAAGAAAGGAATCTAAACATCAATATACTGATGAACACACATGAATTCCACTTAAAGTAATATTAATTACGAGAAGTTGCACAATCTAGCTTAAATGAACATAAGTATTTCAAAATACCAAATTGCATTGCGACCAGGCAAATGCTATTACGCATACATTTACCATAGCATCCACCTATAAAAAGAACCTAAAAGCACGACGCAGTTGCACACATTCATGGCCCAACAGTAAAAACTAAAAAGGAACGATTCAGAAACCCCACAGTTCGACAAGGCACACATCTGAAAAGGAGAACAAGCACACATACCATACGAAAAACAATGATGCCCTCCTGCAGGAAGCACAAAAATTGTTGTTTTCCATTCGATGGTGAAGGACTTAGATACGCCATACATAATGCTCATCTATAATTAGCATAGTGCACTTTTTTAAGCCATCATTCCCCCAAAAGTAAGAAAAATTATAAACAAAACTTAAAAACATAATACTAAACTAAAGAAAGAAAACAAAAAAAAACTACACAGCAAAAAGGAAAGAAATTAGAAACAGAAAAAAAAAGAAAAAAAACAGCAAAACTGGCAGCGCTCATCCGCTCCTACCCATCCCATCGCGCATCGCTGTTCATACGTTTCTGGTCCATCTTCTGTAGTCCGGGTGCGAAAAATAGGCCCAAAACTGGCTGAAACAACAGCCCAACCGGAGCTGCCTTGTATGTTTCATGTATCTAAAAATTTCATTGATCCAACTATCCAGGGTGTGACTGAGACATCGCTAAATCTCAGTCGACAGAGATTTAGCGAGTTTGTTAAAAATATATTACTTTTCTCAATGTTAATTGCAGACACGTCTATGCATCAAACTCATGTGTATTGATCTCAGGATAGAAAATAAATGAATGCTTCACCAACCAGCAGTTGTCCTAATAAAGGTTTGTTCTTTATATAAAGAGAAGCACCCTATCATCCCCTGAGTATAATGAACTTGTTACCAACTTGGCACTAGCGTACAAAACAGTTGAGAATTGTCTATAGTTATAAGCAGATGGGATGGAAAGAACGGAGACAATAAAAATCTTGAGAACAGGAGACATCCGGAAGAATGGAAGATATACCATTGAACGATAGATAGGACGCATCTCTTATTCTCGATCTTCGGGTGGGACAAACAGTAGCACATATTTAGCCCCCACTAACAGGATGCGCCTTGTTTGTAGGTTGTAGCTCCAACAGCACCGAAAAGCCGAGTGAACAGAAAAAGAGCTAATCAGGCGGTGTTCAATAATGCTAAACATACAAAGAGTTACACGCAATTACATGTTGACTAGAATTTTTTTAATGTACTAACCAATCACAAACTTGCCCCCCCCCCCCCCCCCCCCTCCCCTGATTTTCAGGGGATGGGCCGCCTCCCCATCTATTGACCAATCAAATTAACTCTTTTTGTAAAACCTTGTAACTCGTTTGTACGTGTAGCATTACTCGGCGGTGTTACATAGTTGTATACAGAAAAAACAGGCACCTCTGCTCCCGTACGCCGTTTCCCGGCAGGCCGGATAAGTGGTGCTAGATATTTATCGGTGACCTAGGTTCCATGTCATAAGTTACATGGATCCATGGAGGTCCTGGATCTCATCTCGTTAAGCCGGATGCCATCTCCCCATAATATAGTTCAGACTTAGTAGTCATAGTGGTGGTATGGGGTTTGAGAGTGGTTGTTGTGCTGGGCCAACGTGATTCCCGAGACTGAAAACATGCCCCGGTGAAGGATCTTTATCATGCTAACGCCAATGTTAATCATGGACTACCTGCGACTGGTCAGCACGCTTACATCACACGTCAAACATGGTTCTGTTGTTGAAACAAAACGTAAACCACATGGTTTGCACTCCTTGTGCTGTTCATTAAGCTCGTTCTGGAAGCAAATCACCCCATTAGACGGACGACGGGTTGGACATAAGAGGAGTTCGCCATGTTCATATTCACACACGTGGACGTGGCCTCAGCGGTGGCGGCAGCGCTGATGCTATGAGCGCCTGCAAAATATCTACAGCTAGGTGTTGCACTACCTATAGCGCGGGCTAGGAAAACACGCTACTGGTAAAATATTACACAAAGAAGAAATAGCAGTAGCGCGTTTACGTAAACAGGCGCTATAGATCCTAAACTAACAGTAGCGCCGGTTAGACGACCGGCGCTGCTAATATTTATTTATCAGGAGGTGTGGTGTGGCACATTTAGCAGTCGCCTGGAACAAGGAAACAAGCGCTGCTGCTAATGGAAACTAGTAGCGCTCTTTCTTCCCAGCGCTACTACTAACTATCAGTAGCGTGGGGTCATAAACAAATGCTACTGGTAAACTTCTATCTATAAGTATTTCCTAGTAGTGATAGCCCCTGATCACGATACTTCTTTGCAATGGTTTCTTTGTGCAGTGTCACGAAAGGATTTACCACGTCCAGGTAATGTAGGACTACTAAGTTTGCTATGTAAAAGCCGTTGCGTCGATAGGAGTAACCCACATGCAGTTCCCTGAGACCGTTGGAGTGACCTTCTCCTTCGAGCCTCCAAAGGTGCTTCGTAACGGGAAAACTAACAACAGGCCTATCTCCTCCATATAGATAATTCTCGCCCTGGATGATGCTTCCATCCGGACGGGACATGTAAAGAATGAATCCTTTGATGACCCATGCATCCTCTCGAATGGCATCATGTTGTCCAGGAATGTTGACCCCAGGTACATTATGTCGTCCAAAATTTGGACACACGGATGCACCATGATGTCAAAGAATGCAGGCGGGAAGTACATCTCAAGCTCATTTAGTATCACAATGACCTCTTCCTGTAGCCTTCAGAGCTGCTTCAAACTGATTGACTTTCGAGAGGTAACATCGAAAAAGTTGCAGAGACCAATAAGCGTGTCACCGACGTGCTTGTCCATTATCCCTCTAAGGGCAACAGGTAGTATTTGCGACCAGTCATGAGATTCATCACATAACCTTTTCTTCTTTGTGTCTAGAAATCTGCTTATCTTCCCACAGTAACCGGAACTAACTTTGATTTTGGTAAGGCACTTGAAGAATGGATCGATCTCCTTCGGACAAAAGGTAAAGTAAGAAAGAGGACAATAATTATCTTCCTTCTTGATCACTTTTTTGCCCCTCTCCTGCGTCAGATCATCTCCATCGCCGGGCTTTTTCCTGTCTGCGTGCCAACGCATGAGCTTTGCTTCCTTAGGATCTATGAAATGATGTTGCAAACGGGGAGTGATCGGTAAGTACGTACCATACAACTTGCTGGGGATATTTCTTTTCGGCCTTCTTGTATTGAGAAGCATTGCAAACCGAACAGCTGGTTTTTTCCGCTTGCTCCTTCGGATAAATGATGCAATCGTTGATGCATTCATGGTATCTAATGTGCGGCAGATCAAGAGGGTACACGATCTTCTTGGCCTCATCCATACTAGTGGACATAGATTCCCCGCGGGAAGAACCTTCTTTAGTTACTTGAGAAGCTCATCTTATATACACACCATGTTCATATTCACACACGTGGTTTTTACTTGAGTGCCAACCATACGTATGCCCATCTTATATATAGGCCGCCTAGACAAAACTAGTGCATGTATCTTGTAACTAGAGCATAGAAGGATCTAGTCACTCGCCACCGGTGGACGGCGCCACCTGAAACGACAGCGGTCGTTCAAATAGGCCAACCAAGTTGAATAGTTGACTATTGAACTCCAAAATCTATAGATGCTGTCGATTGGATCATACAAGATGCACAATTTTGAATGGCATGGCCTTTGTTTTTGCTCATGAAGCTAAACAGTCAGTAAATAGAACCCAAAAGAGGTTTGAATGGAAAATCTTGAAAGCAAGACATAAGTAAAACGTATTGTAAATGCCCTATAAAGCCTTGTTGGCCATGAATAATTTACGTAGACGAACTTCTGATTTTTTAACCTATTTCTTTTCTAGAAATACTAAATTATTTCTTACTTCTATGATCTGTCATCACATGTGTGAAACTGCATATGGTTCATCCCAAATTAATCTACTTGCAATTTTTTGAGGTGTGGGGGACGACACTTGTTGTTTGTAAAAAAAAATTCGAAAAGGAGGTTATCCCCCGGTTGTTGTTTGTAATTAATGAACCAACTTATTTTATTGGGACAATTGCATTTTTACCCCTAGTTGGTTCCTACCCACGGGTTTTGCCCTTACTTTTCGAGCTTGCTCAGTTTTGCCCTTACTTTTTCCACCGAGGTCCCTCGAATGCCCTTTGACCGTTTGACCAAAACTTTGAAAATTCATAACTAATTCATACGAACTCAGAAAAATGCAAATAAGATATCAAAATGTTCACATAAACATTACCTTTATGGGCATATCATTTGCATTGAGGACAAAAGCATCGTTTAAACTACCTGAGGTAATTAATATTATTAACATTATTAAAAATAAATAGGTATAAACAATATATTTTTTGTGAATAAAAATTATATGCAAATGTAGGTGATGTTTTCTGAACATCCTGATACCTTATTTGCATTTTCCTGAGTTCATATCAACTTTATGAAGATTCCAAATAATGGTCAAAGTCGTTAGAACATCCATAAAAAGTTGATACAAACTCAGAAAAATGCAAATAAGTTATGAGGACGTTCAGAAAACATCACCTGCATTTGCATGTAATTTTTATTCATGAAAAAAAATATTGTTTATACCTATTTATTTTTTATAATGCTAATAACATTAATTACCTTGAGTAGTTTAAATGATTTTTTTTTCCTGAATGAAAATGATATGCCCATAAAGGTAATATTTATCTGAACATTTTGATATCTTATTTGCATTTTTCTGAGTTCGTATGAATTAGTTATGAATTTTCAAAGTTTTGGTCAAACGGTCAAAGGGCATTCGAGGGACCTCGATGGAAAAAATAAGGGCAAAACTGAGCAAGCTCGAAAAGTAAGAGCAAAACCCGTGGGTAGGAACCAACTAAGGGTAAAAATGCAATTGTCCCTATTTTATTTTGAAGCCTGGTGAACTCTACTCACGAGCATTCATCCCATGATGATAAAAAAATGAATGCTCCAACAACCTTCAATTATCTGAATAATAATTGTCCGTTTAAATATGCAACTATCTTCACCTGACTATATAGGAAACTCAACTGCGCCACTCCACTTTGACAAGAAATCGGCACTAACGAGCGTAGTAGGTGTTAGCAGTTGCATGGCACCCATGGACGTACGTGGTCAACCCCACGTCCCAGAGCACGTCCTCTCCCGCACTGCGCTCCTCGCTCGCCACGACACCGACGCGACCTCCTCCACGGCGCCTCCGAGCATGTCACCGTTGGCTGCAGTCTTCATCAACCAGCATGTTCCCCTCGTGTTCAGCCTCAACCCTCCCAATTTCTGCCAGTGGTGCACCCTCTTCGAGGTGCAGTTCGAGAAGTCCGGCGACACCGCACACATCACCGGGCCGCCCCAGCGGTCGGATGCTGACTGGCTGCAGGACGACGCGCACGTCCTCTTGTTCCTCTACAACCGAGTCAGCTCTGAGATCTTCGGCTTGGTGCATCGCCGCGGCGCCACTGCTGCCGAGGTTTGGGACGCGATCTTTGCGATCTTCCTCGCGAACCAGGGACACCAGCTCCTCCTCCTCGCCACCGAGTTCCGCCGCATCGAGCAAGGTTCCTTCTCCATCATGTCCTACTTCGCCAGGCTCAAGGACTAGGCTGATTGCCTGGCGGACCTGGGCGAGCACGTCGGCGACCGCGATGAGGTCCTCAACATGATTCGTGGTCTCCACCCTCGCTTTCGCTATGTTGTCCCTATTCTCACCATGCAGTCGCCCCACCCTACTCCGCTGCCGTGCGTTTCTTCTCCTTGAGGAGAGCCGCCACGCTGACCCCCCACGGCACCGCCCTTCTAGTTGGGCGCGCCCCAGCGCCCCTGAACACCGGTGGAGGCGGCGACTAGCACAACTGCACCAATGGGGGTGGGCGCGGCGGCGACGCCGCGGAAAGGGCAAGGGCAAGGCCTACGGCGCCGGGCAGACTGCAAACTACGGCGGGGGAAGCTCCGCTTCCCGTCCACCTGCGCCGGCTCCGGCACCATCGACAGGCATGGTCCACGCGTGGCCGATGCCCTGGCGCCCCCATGCACCAGGCGCTGGCATCCTTGGGCCTCGTCCAGGGGGTGCGGCGCCCTTCGCCGTCATCATCGCCCAGTACGGAGCTCCACCACCACCTACATCACCCTCTCCAGCTCACTGGCAACACGAAGCGGTCCCCACTCATCCACTCTACGGAGCGCCGCTCGACGCTGCTCCTGTTGGGCAGCAGCCTGCATGGGACAAGGCGGCACTCGTCCAGGCGCTCAACGCCATGAGCATGCAGCAAAGCCAAGCGCCTCCATACTCTGGCGGGGACTGGTACCTCGACTCGGGTGCTACATCGCACATGGCCTCCTTATCTGGTATACTCTCTTCATCTCGCCCTAGTTACTCTCCTACTATCATTGTTGGCGATGGGTCAACGCTTGCTGTCACGCACACTGGACACCACACCATTCCCACTCCCTCCCATCCCCTCTCTCTCCACAATGTCCCCTTTTCTCCACAACTCATCAAAAACCTCATTTCAGTTAAGCGCTTAGCTCATCACTACCCGATTAATGTTTAATTTGATGATTGTGACTTTTCTGTCAAGGATCACAAGACGAAGGCGGTGATCCTCCGTTGTGATTCACCGGAGGAACTCTACCCCCTTCACCCATCCCACCCGTCCCAAGCGCCGCAAGCCTTCAACGACGTCTCCCGTGACAGTTGGCATCGTCGTCTTGGTCACCTCGCCGATGATGCCTTGGACACCACTCTCCGCCACACCTCCATCACCGCTGCCGGCCCCGTCGGCGACATCTGCACCGCCTGTCAGCTAGGAAAAAGCCATCGTCTACCGTTTAGTTTGTCGAGTCATGTTTCATATTTCCCTTTTCATCTTATACATTATGATGTGTGGACCTCGCCAGTCCTTAGCTTGTCTGGCTACCAGTACTCTCTAGTTATTTGTCGACGACTATAGTCATTTCATGTGGACCTTTCCACTTAAACTAAAATTAGATGTCTTGCCTACACTACGCATGTTTGTGTCTATGGCGTGCACTCAGTTCAACCTGCCGGTGCTCACTGTCCAGACTAACAAAGGACGCGAGTTCGAAAACTTTGTGGCTTGACAGTTCTTC
The DNA here is from genome assembly GCA_963921465.1 of Triticum timopheevii. Taxonomy (NCBI): domain Eukaryota; kingdom Viridiplantae; phylum Streptophyta; class Magnoliopsida; order Poales; family Poaceae; genus Triticum; species Triticum timopheevii. The sequence goes on along the minus strand of OY997266.1, from coordinate 1,240,735 downwards.
TCCTCCCTCGGCGTTGTTCTTTAGGTGTCCTACCCATACACATCCCGACAAAACGGACGTGCTGAACGCGCTCTCAGTCTGCTCATACACGCGTCCATGCCCTACCCATTCTGGGCCGAGGCGTTGCAAACAGCAACCTTTCTCCTCAACTGTGGATCCTGCCGTCCCTGCTCACAGCACACACCTTTCTTCCTCGTCTACGGAGTGCACCCGATTATTCCGCCATGCGTGTTTTTGGGTGCCTTTGCTTCCCCAACACCAGCGCAACCACTCCCCAGAAGCTTGCTCCCCGCTCCACCCCGTGTGCCTTCTTGGGTTACTATCAGGATCACAAGGGCTATCGGTGTCTAAACACCTCGACAGGGCGCGTGCTCATCTCCAGACACGTTGTGTTCGACGAGTCCACCTTCCCATTTCCACAACTCACCGATTGCACCACCCCCAACTCGGCTCCTGTCCTCGACGATCACTTGGCGCTCGCACCTATGTCTCGTCGCCCACGCACGCACACACCCGAGATAGCAGTCCACACATATGTACCGCAACCTCCCACGGTAGAGGAAACGCCTCGCCAAAACCTACCATAGAAGCTGATCCTCCTGCTCCCAGCCCCCCAATGGTTGAACCTACCATGCCATCCACGCCATCCACGTCCGAACCTACCATGCCTCCCCGTGCCGACACACGTCCCGCACCGCCCAACCTATCAAACACCATGGTCACCCGCGCCAAAGCGGGCAAGTTTTTCCCCAACCCCAAGTATCAAAAGAGTCTCCACGCGAGCGTCCCCTCTCCCATCTCCCACGTACCCAAAACTGTGTGTGCTGCTTTGCACGATCCCAATTGGCTAACTGCGATGCAGAATGAATACTCGGCGTTGATGCAAGATGAATACTCGGCGTTTATGAACACAAACACACACACACACACACACACACACACACACACACACACACACACACACACACACACACACACACACACACACACACACGCACACGCTATAATCAGAAACAAAGCATGAGACCAGGAGGCATAGGTAATAACAGTCGATCCACACATCATCAAGAGATAGCAGAAAGTGTTTGTGATTTTTACTAGCAAACTAGAAATGTGTCTCCCACAATTGCATGTAAGCTAAGTTTGGACATATTATTTTTTCCTGCCTCAAATAGTTAAGCTTGACAAACGTTACTCCCGTGAATATATCATATCCGAAATAGAAGTACCATTTATATATGATTGGGAAATCACTTGATGAACGTTACTAATTATTATGACGACCTAACACATTACGATCCATGGGATGTCAATCATGTGGTTGCGGATGGCTTAGCTTGGTCTAAAAATATGTATTATGATGTCTTAAATCTGAATGGCAATATCGCACTTTCACAAAATGAAAGTAGGGTTAAACCATCCCAATAAAAAAATATTAATATGATAAATATGCTAATTTCGAGAATTATTAATTGAATAATAATATCTTCAATGTCCACTCAGGTTCACATCCACCAAAATCTACAGAAAAATGACAGAGGAATTGCAGGAGGGAGAGGAGGAGAACAACAACAACCAACCAACCAACCAACCAACCAACCAACCAACGGCTTGGAGGAGCTTTAGGTGAGGAACGAAGGGGAGCTCAAACTCGAAATCACCACGAATCGTGGCTTCCTCTCTCTCTCTCTCTCTCTCTCTCTCTCTCTCTCTCTCTCTCTCTCTCTCTCTCTCTCTCTCTCGGCTTGAACAGTGGAGCGCAAGTGGCTAGCGGAAGGAAGAAGAGACACGGTAATCACGTGGACGTGGTTTAACGTCTGGATATAACCGAGCTGGTGCGAGCTCGACTAATATAAACAATACCAAATAATCCCGACTGAGCATGAATTTCCACTCAAAGAACGGACGGAAAAGAAATCTGACTAAAAATGAATTGTTTTCAGTCGGATGAAAATTAGAAAAACTGTTAACTAATTGTGCAAATAGCTTCGGATATTACTTCCAGCTATTTTGTACTAGCTATATCACCCGTGTTGGACGCCGGCTTCCAGAGTTCCTAGTAGTGTGTTCCTGTCTTGGTGTAAGAGAACCTTAACGAGATTTTATCAGCAGGAGCGGGATTGAGCCATCTTGGGGCGGAAAAAAATCAGTCTACTTCACTTTGATGTCATTCATCATCGCGTCGTCGTCACCATCAGCAGAAGAACTCAGCGTCGGAGATGGCTAAGATCAACACAGCATTCACTCACTCAGCTTCATGTCCACTTTACTTATAGAATAGGAAAATACTATCCGCAAATTAAAAATGTGAAATGGCAAGAGCATTCCGACAAACCTTGATGTGATAGATTTTATCTGATTAAACACCCTTATGAATGAGAGAAGATAATTTTTCAGCCACAAATAAGAAAAAGTACGGCGATTCTGCATCACCATGTTGTAGCTTCTCTAATGTCTGTTTGGCTTATCATTTTTACCCGGGACAAATTGGCTCTACCACTTATCAGTTTCCAAATCTTCCATGCACGGTATACAAGTAAATCAGACACTTGCAGCTAAGAAGTGAAAACACCCCATCCCAAAATGGACCGGTCACTCATCAGAACCAATATATAGTTTCAACATCTCACTGTTTATGAGATCATGTATTACATTGAACGTTTACTTGGCCTCCTTAAGCAAGATATCCGTCCCTGTGAATGCTCCCTATGCCTCCAATTTCTAGGTACTCTTTTTCTTCAGTTCTTCTACTTATTCTCTTCTCTTTTACGTGATATCAAGTGCTCACAACATGGCCAAAATGTAATTGGATGTAAAGAGCATGCTATCAATTTGATTGAAGATGGATTAGTATATGTATATATTAGGGTGACCAGCATAACTTGCCCATGTGAAGGTTGGTAAACATTTATTTGTTTTCAAGTATTGGTTGTTCATGAGTTGTGATAGGTATTAATAAAACAAAATCACATGCACCAGTCATCTCACCCAAAATCTTGAACCTTCCAAGAAAGAGATGCACAAATGGAGCTCCCTAGGAGAAGTTTCTTACGTCCTTCAATATTATGCCTCAAAGATTCCCTCTTATCTTATAGTAATAATTGGATGCACAAATGGAGCCAACGCGTTAAGTCTCGGAAATCACATCAACTTTAGAGAAAGAATCTGTGTTTTTGTTTCCCCCGCCGGCAATTGGATGTGGGAAATTTATCTCCACATCACTTCCTCTCTATGATGCATCTCTACTAGTCGATCCGAGATCTAGATTTCCGCATGGATACTACCCACATGTCTAGGAACTGACTGTAGAACTTTGAGCTGCCGAAAAAACTCATTCATCTTACTAACGACATTACCGAAAGTCCCCTTCTCCCGGTTCTACATTTCTCCTGAGCTCCCCAAAGAGCTTCTCCTGTAATTCAGAAACAGAACCCGCCTTTCCTGTAATTAAGAAACAGAACCCGTCAACCATTCTCAAACATAGGAACTAAACAACCGTGAGAATCCAACATAGTCTGATAACATAATACCTCAACATACCTCCTGACAGATGTACCGCATCCATCCGTATTAGTTTAGGACATTTGTAAGACCCCGCTTCTGTGAAGTGTTGGATGGTCAGTTGTTGCCATCGTCCGATCAAGTCATACTAGATAGGAAGTTCCTTCACTCACCCTCTATAATATGACCGATTATTGACTTTGTAGCCCAGGTCAATTATGCCTCAAATATCTACCATATCACGAAATACCATCATCTTAGCACAATTATGTTCCATCATGTTCATCATGATGACGGATGTCATTAGAATCCCTTCTGCAAAGCCTGGGTAATGCAGACAAGGACTTCACATACTTTAGCATATCGCACATTTTGTATTGTATTGCTGTTCTGGCATTGCCGTAACCACACATAAGTATCCAGGCATCTTCCCATGTAGTCAGCACAATCACATTAATATGATATTGAGAGTGAGGTAAAACTTCAATAACTATATTATTATTCCAAAACAAGCCCAAATCTCGAGAGTTGCTTGAATTATTCACCGCACAACTCTTATAAAACCCCAATATAGGAGCTAGATGTTCATCTCGGATGACGGTGAAAATTTCCGTCACTACCCTCGGTGGGGTACCTTGTTTAGCAAGAAGGTCACACGGGGAATTTACACAAGTTCAGGCGTCCATGGTGTAGTACCCTATATCCTCCTTCTTGATGTTTAATGATGGTGGAATACCTCGTGCGTCGTTTTATAATGGGGTGGTTGAGATACTACCAGGAGTTGTTCTACGAGAGAGGGTAGATGGCAATGTGTAACACCCTTGATATTAAGGTCTAGAAAATTCTTTTCCAGATTTGGCTGCTATCTTTATATGTTCATAAATATGTTCATGTTTTCGTATTTGTGTTCATAAATTCAAAACAAGTTCAGGAATTTAAAAAATCTTCATGTTTTTCAAGAACTGTTCAGAATATTTAAAAACTCTCCCGGTTTTCATATGCTGATCGCATTTCAAAAAATGTTTTGGGGACTTCAAAAATTGTTCGTGCTTCTCAAAAATTGTACAACGATTCAAAATATGTCCCCATTAGGAAAAAATGTTAAGATATTAAAAACTGTCTCGGAAATGCAAATATTGTTAGTGTTTTCAAATGATGTTTGGAACTTTTTTTTAAATGTTTGTATTTTCCAAAAATTATTCAGCTATACAAAAATTGTTCCCATTATCAATTTTTTGTTCTAAAAATTCAACTAATGTACGCATTTTTCGCCAATGTTCAGCAATTTCAAAAAAAATATGTCGAAAAATGTTCGTGCTTTTCATTTTATTTATTGAAATTTGAAATTTTCCTGAGTTGTTCAAAAAGTTATCGTATTTTCAAACATTGCTTGTTTGTTAAAAAAGTTCAAATTTTCCAAGAAGAGTTAGAAAAAATTCAAAAAACTGTTTGGATTCTGCATTGCTATTACTTCTTATACAAGCACACTTCCGTTTCTCTAGCAACGCTTATTAGCTCCACAGGTTAGGTCCTCTTCTACGCAACATGGAGGTCCAGTGGTCGAATCCCAGCGACACTTGTGAGCTTGCTTTTTCTTAGGGAATGGCTCAGCATCAACCGGCTGAAAAGAGACATCCCATCACCTTGGCTGCGCAACACGTGTCCATGTGGACCACACAGGCACACACATGTGAGCGGCACGTTGGATGGGGCGTTGGCTGCTGGCTGCCGCTCTCACTGGCCAGCCGGCCGATGCCACCGCTAACATCGGGTAGCCAATCGCCCTGCCACTCACATCTCTCCTACCCGACGTTGGCGACAGTGCCTGAGACCGGCACGGCCCAGTTGTCGCTCCAGCGGTGCGCGGCGCAGCGCACAGCCTCACCGTCGGCACTGTCGGTGTCGGGGGAGCCCTCGCAGCTGGATCCATCATCGATGTTTCTCAAACAAAGGTCTTGTTGCAATGGTCAATAGTTTTTTCTGAAACAGAGCTCTTGTTGCAAAAGAGAGATCATATGTGGAGATGCTTTGCGACGTCACCATTGTTTCTGTAATAAAGCTCTTGTTACAATAGTTGGTTGTATTTCCGAAAAAAAGTTCTTGTTATGATAGTCAGACGTGTTTCTGTAACAAAGCGCTTGTTGTAATAGTCACTGTTTTTTCTGAAACAATACCCTTGTTGCAAAGAGGGATCGTACTCTGAGCAACTTTGATCGGACGGTTCGCGAGGCAGCCGATCTTTCAAAAAGATCCGCCGACCGACGCGTATCAAGCCCCTTTCTTTTAACATCGCTGTGCTAATGTACTGGCAAATAGGCATGCTCATTACAACGCCCACTGTTGGGCCGGCCCTACTCGGGGTCCATGCGTGCGTCGTGTGGCTGTTGTTGTTTTTTTTTTTGCGTCGTGTGGCTGTTTGACGCAAAATGCGTCGAATAGGAGCTCCCTTGCTACAGCCGCAGCTACCTTGATATGATTTAATATTTTTATAATTGTCTTATTACTTAAACAACACTGCTGGTTGTCTTGTGTATTTCTATACGGTTCAAGGGTTTTTTATTTCCATATTCATCCATAATAGAGTACATCCATTCTGCAATCTTGCTAGTATGCACCCAGACAGCAGACGCCAATTGGTAGCAAAACACATGTGTTGTGCGTGGTTATCTATTGATTTGATCTTGAAGGTTACACGAGGGGTTACAAAGAGGTGAAAACAGCTAGATCTAAGCTACTAGGTTAACATTTCTAATCCAAGCTAGACAGGACTCATAGTTAATTTCCAACAGAAGGCACAAGTTCTGTTGCCATGTCATACAGCCGAGAGGAATACTTTGGATTTAAGGGGCATGCATGCACCCAGCCTACTGTGTCATTAAACGGTTGCTTGACATGAACCAAGCAATTTTCTACGATGGGTGCTCCAGTCCCTTCTCAGCCATTTTTACTAATCTTTTGGGCACATTCTGCCGGGCAGGGTAGGCTTGATTGTCCTCTGTTATGGGCCGCCCCCGATGTATTGATCGCACTTCTGCTCCCATTGAGTCCCTTCGGTCGCCCTTAGGGCGACGTCGTTTGGTGTTTACGTTAGGCTCGTCCTTGGAATTTTCTTCGGGAGTATCGACTATGTATACACCATATGTAGACGTTGCAGCCCAGTTCCCTGTATGGGTGGTTGCGAGCATATTTTCTTCAGGATTGCCATAGACATCTTCATCCATATCTGTGCCATCGTACGAACCATAGTTAAGTGTGTCGGTCAAGTCCTCCGCCGTTGCGACTAGGTGGGTGTTAGATGGGATACATATTTCCTGGTCATCGGCTCGACTTTCGATTTGGTCGTGGACGGCGGATGAAATTGCCAAGCTTTGGATCTTGTCTAGTACTTCGTTGTTCTGTGAGAGCTCCGCGGAGCCTAAGACCAGGCATTAAGTCGGGCTGATCTGAAGTAACTTGCCTGGACCGCTTGCCGTGGCCTCGTTGTCCTCCTCGGCCAGGCGTGACCCTTGATTAAGGAGAGGAACCTTCTCCGAGACTGCGTCTGCCTGGTTTGCGGTTGAGCTGGGCACGAGGCCTGTGCTCGGAGAGGCGAAGGTCGAATTAGAGGTGGTGATCGCTGGATGCATCTCCGGCGATGACCCATGTTAAGGGGCATCATGTTCGAGACTTTTGCGGCCTGGTCCGAGGACCGGCCTAGCTCCAACGCCGAAGCCACGGGAACAGGAGTCGAGTCAATCGAGGCAACCACCAGACCCATCTCTAGGGTCGGCTTTGGTAGAGGTCAGCGCAACTTGTGAGCCTCGCGGGGATTTCCACCAAAGAGGGGAGCAGTTTCAGTACAGTAGTGAAAAATATTTCACTCAGTTAAGAACCAAGATTATCCATCTAGTAGGTTAATCACACAAAGCCTCATGAGCTCTTGAGCAGCATCTGCACATGCCAAAGCAAATACTTGCACACAACGCGAGCAAGAGGGTTTGTCAATCCCCTTGGACTCGTCAATTGCAAGGATCAAATGTCGTATTTGTAGATAGATAAATTACATAACAAATAAAAAGTAAAGAAATTACAGTGAGGATATTTTGGTTTTATATATGTATGATAAAAGTGAGACACGGTGGCCACAATTTTCACTAGAGGACTCTCTCTTGAACACATAGCATATGGTGGGTAAACAAATTAATATTAGGTAATTGATAAAAAACGCATAGTTATGACGATATTCAACACTATGATCATGTATATAGGCATCACGTCCAAGACAAGTAGACCGACTCCTGCTTGTATCTACTACTATTAGCCAACCCATCGACCCCTATCCAGCATGCATCTAGGGTATTAAGTTAATAAAAATAGAGTGTTGTCTTAAGCAAGATGACATGATGTAGACAAAATAAACCCAATCAATATCAATAAACCCCATTGTTTTACCCTTAATGGTAATAATACAAAGACATGTTTTGTATCCTTCTGTCACTGGGATGTACATCATCGTTAGATTGAACCCATTACAAAGAAACTCTCCCACTGAAGATAAATCAATCTAGTTGGCCGAACCAAATGCATATACCAGAGAGAATTACAAAGTTGTAACAATCATGCATAAGTATGTTCAGAAAGACTTAATTACTTCTCGTGAATATTCAGATCATAAACCCACAATTCATCGGTGGATTACTCATGCATCATCGAAAGCCATCTAGCTACTAACTATGGACCTGTATATCTGTGGTGAACTACTCACGCATCATTGGAGGCAGTAAAGATGATGTAGAAGCCCTCCGTGATCGATTCACCCTCTGGCAGAGTATCGGAAAAGGCCTCCAGATGGGATCACGGAAGAATGGAAGCTTGCGGCGGCGGAAAAACTGTTTCGGGATTTCTCTCTGGTATATTTGGAATATTTGAGAATTTATGGAGGCGGAATTAAGTCAAGAGGTACCATGAGGGGCCCACAAGCTCAGGAGGCGCCCCCCTGGGGTGAGCCTAGCGAGCTTATCGCTCCCTCATGACTCTTCTGGTTTTCTCCCGAACCTTGATGTGTCTCTTCGGGTGCAGAAAAAAATTAATACAATGTTTTTCTTCGTTGGGACTCTGTTTGATATTGATTTTCTGAAAAGACAAAAACAAAGAAAAGACAACAACTGGCACTCGGCACTGAGTTAATAGGTTTGTCCCAAAAAATATATAAAATAGCATAAAATACATATAAACTATCCAAGATTGATAATATAGTTGCATGAAGAAATCCAAAAATATAAATACGTTGGAGACGTATCAGCCGGATCCGAGGATCAGGTCCGGAGACGGCCCTTGGGCCGGAGTGTCGGAAGGGATTTCAAGTCGACACAGGGCCCAACGCAAAAGTACTAGGTCACCTCGGGCGTCCGTAGTGTACTCCAGGCTCCCGAACATGACAACCTGATCCAAGGTGAAGTTGCCGACTTGGACTTGATGGCCAGTCAGACCCGCGAGCGCAGGATACTACCAAAGGCAATGATCTGGGTAACAGGAGACAAATGATACAGTGTTTTTACAGAGATTCAGGCCCTCTTTGAGGAGGTAAAACCCTACATCCTTCTATTGCTTATATTGTAGATGCATCGAAGTACAAAGTTGATCTACTTCAAGATCATATGTCATGGGCTAAACCCCAAAGCTAGTATGTATGAATAACCCTCTATGAGCTAAACTCTCCATCTTATATAGGCACAGGGGGTATCTAGGGTTACACTTGGTCGGTTGCCATCTAGGGGTTACATGCCGAATTATAGTCGTTGTCCTTGGAGTATACGTCAATTCTTCGGTGGTGAACCATGTGATCACGCTGCTGGTCCCAGGCCCTCCAGAGTCATTCTTTTACCCGGTGGTCTGCCAGTTCGTCCCTTGAACAAGGCTAGCTTGGCCAGTACCCCCTATCCCAAGGCACCATCACTACTAGGGAAATGCTTATAGGTAGGACACCAGTAGTAGCGCTGGAAAATATCCAGCGCTGCTGCTAATTAGCAGCATCGCTGTTCTGGGGCAGCACTACAAGTAACTCTTTAGAAATAGCGCTGGAAAAGGAAAATTGACGGCACCCACATAAGTCATCCGCGGATATCCTTTCATAATTTTTAATCATTCCTTTGCAAGCATGGCAATTAATTTGAGGTGTGGTTATTTTGCGTAGGGGGAGGGGGGGGGGGGGGGGAGACGCCGTCCTCATCTGTTTGTAGCTAGAATACTCCCGTTCTCTGTACTTGGACTCATCGAAGAACATCAGGAAAAAGGATTACACACACATCAAGAGTGTTCTCGATAGTGCCATATTAAACTTCAGTCTATCTGGTAGATATATCAAGGTGAAAAAGTACATGAAGAATGTGTTGGCTTTCGGCCATAAGACGGACTTCTGCTGCATCCAGCAACCGCTCACCACTAAGGTTGATGGATTCTACCTCATGCATCACATGATCGAGTACAAAAGGGATAATCAACGCCTTCGCATGTCAGCTACTTCCGGCGATTCTGAGATTGTCAACTGGGCCACAAGCATAGAAAAGACACCAGATCATCAAATCCGAGCTGAGTTTTATCATACACAGTGTGAAATTGCCCAAGTGATCATGAAGAAGGTCCTCGAAATGACAGGGATGTTCTACCATGGGCCAATGACGAGGGTTGATGTACAAGCACTGCTACTCGTTCAACATCTGGACCTGAAGCCTTTCACATAGCTCGGGTGCTTCCTCCCTAACTATGAAGATTGGACCGTCGACATGGACGACTGATTGACGATATGACAATGTGTGTGTTTAATTAGTCACTACTATCTTTCCATGACAAAACAATGAATTTATGCATGGCGAAACTCTGTGATGTAATTCAACCATCCTCCTAATCTAGCGTAGATCGCTCTAGTTAATTTGTTTGGGTATGAGGAACTTCGTTATTTATGTTTACTATATAGGTTGTTTGTATTTTGCTAACTATGCCTCTTTGTGTTTCTCAAGTACATTATGTTGCATATTATCGTTGAATTTATCAACTAACGATGCAGGTACATAAATCAGAGATGGCGAAGGACTGCTGCGTCGTATTCATTAGGAGGGTTCCAAGAGTGTACGACCAATGATCAGACCCTCAGGCCCAGGTGCATAGGTAGCCAGGCAATAGCCACAGAGGGTTTGATAGCAGAGCCGAGCCGGAAGATAGTTACTTGAGGTGGACGCTCTGGCAAGAGAGGGAGCATAACTGGTGCCTCAAGAAGTACTACTTAGTCGCGTTCTTGCTCATACTGATTGCTCTGCTATTCTACGTCATCGTCTAGATAGATATGATGAAACTTGTATCTGTGCCATGACCATACGGTTGCATTTATTCGAGACATGACATGACTTGTGTGTCACTATTTTTCGAGATGTGATCATATTTGTGTTGGATCATGATGATGATGATGATGATGGTATGACCAGACCACTTTATGTGTATGATATGATGGCAATAACGAATGTTTATTGATATGATTAAACTATTGTATAGAGCATGCACAAATACATCACAAATATGTACAGGGGTATTAAATTTGTGTAAGCAGGAATATTAGAAGTAGCGCTGGTAGGCTTCTAGCGGCAGCGCTGGTTTAGCAGCAGCGTTCGTCCTAGTGCAGCGCTACTGCTAGTTATCAGTAGCGCTGCTTGAATGAGCGCTACTGCTAATCACACATACCAGTAGCGCTGGTCTAACCAGCGCTAGTGCTAAATCTTAGCTATAGCGCCTTAGCAGTAGCGCTATGGTTATTTCCAGCGGTACTAGTAGGCTTTCTCCTAGTAGTGCATCAATGAGTGTGCCAAAGAGATTTGGTAAAGATAATATTCGGACCTTGCACGAGTTTAACGCAAGCAGATTTAACAGAGTAAGTGCCAGAAGCCTCGATCTCCCAGTTGATCGCATCTTGCTTTGAGTTAAGATGGACTTGTTGAATCAATGTTTTCAAGTTATCTAAGGCAGGGCCTTCCACCGGGGAAAGCAACCGAAGAAAGCCAATGTTAGCTGAGCCAGATGCAAACACTTCGCTAACTAGCGTCTGAGGCTCAGCTACAATAACGAACATGGAAGGAAACAAGGCATAGAGGGGTTTGACACCTATCCAAGCCGATAGCCAGAATCTGGTATCTTAACCATTCCGAACCAAAATATTGGTTCCCGAGTTGAAGATATCCTTGCATTTCGGAACCCTATTCAAGATTTTCTATCCTCTAACATTGCAAGAAAAGAAGGGGCCGTCGGCAAGTATTTAGCTTGAAGAATCTGGGGCGACGGCCATTCATCCATTTCTGAGATCTTCCAAATCCACTTAATCACTAGGGCTAGGTTCATTTTTCTGAAATTGGAGATCCCGGAGCCTCCCTTATTTTTAGGCCTCCAAAGGTCACCCCATTTGACCATGTGGTATCAATGTGGTATTTAGAACTTTAACAAAATTTGCTTGAACCCCTTCACCGAGAATAGAGAGCCCCCTAGCAAAGGTGGGGATGTTTGTAACTGGATGACACACAAAAGAGCGATGGAGGAGGAAGAACCAGAGACCCGAGCACATGAGAAGAGAGATTCATAGAAGAATTGCTTCACTTGATTCCGTTTGGGGTTCCTCCGGAGCGAGATCCTTCATTCCACCGTCGACAACACCGCTACTAGAGAGAGATTCCAACTTGTAAGGCTAGTGTTTGTAAAAACTATTCGTACGTTGACTCGAAGACCATGATTTGTTCAGACAATTCATCTTATTCGCCCAAGCTGACATATGAACAAATGCTACCAACACCTTCCACTACAAGAAATCTGTTAATCCATGACGGATTCCTCATGACGTTCTCCGAAACCGTCACAGAAACCGTCACAGATCAGCAAGGCGAGATTACGCCCCAAAACGGTAGCCCACTCATGACAGACCCATAGGAACCGTCACGGAAACCGTCACGAATAGGGGAGCTGGGTCTAACCTTTCTTTTTTATATATACAATGTCCGAACCATCATGGATGACTCGTGTTAATGTGTCTTATGTTCCCCTTGTATGGCCAATATGTCAGTCTGATGTGGTAATAAAAACGAGATACAAAGAAAAAGAATGAATTAATAAAAAGAAATTTCAAAAAGGATAAAAAAGACCCTTAATCTCGGTCGTAAGTTATGTGTATATACTTAAGGTAAAATAGTTCGATTCAGACTGACATATGGGCCATACAAGGGGAACACAAGACACGTCATGAGAAGTTTAAAAAGAAATTTTAGAAGGAAAAAAAGAAGGAAGAATCTCCCGAATCTAACCATTTTTCCTTAAGTATATACACATAACTTTGCCTAAAAAAATACACATAACAGCCTGCTTATGGCTACACTGACACAGTGACTCACACGGGAGTTATTTACAGATAATCACGCATATTAACACAACTCCCTACAACCCAGCCCTTGGCACTTCAGCGCCAGTATAAGTGTAGGTCCCACATGTTAGTATATGGCAGAGAGAAAATAATTTCAAAATTTATAGTGTAGTAGGAGATTCGAGTCTAAGATGTACTCCCTCCTACCAAAATGGCTTATATTTAGGTACAGAGAAAATACATGTTATTTTTTTAGGGACAGTACATGTCATGTTAGAGTCCTGCAAGCTAACAAACCAACTAGCGGTAGGGCAGCGCTATTTCTCGCGTTAAAGCGAGTCGGAACTCGCTGAAGTCAGCGAGCATATGAGCCCGCCCACGTGCGCAGGTAACCAACTGTTGTTACCTGTTTCTTTTTTTTCACTTTTTTCTTTTTTACTTTCTTCTTACTTTTGTTTATACTTTAAAATATTCTAAATACATATATTGCAAAAACACTCTCCCAAAAACAAACTAAAAAAATGTTGAATAGAGATTAAAAAATGTTGAATAAGTATTAAACATGTTGTACACATAGTTTAAAATGTTGAATAAGTGTTAAAAATGTTGAACAGGTATTTAAAAATGTTAAAAAAGTATTTAAAAATGTTAAAATAGTATTTAAAAATGTTAAACGAGTATTTGAAAAATGTTGAGCAAGTATTTGAAAAAATGTAGAACAAATATTTTAAAAGATGTTGAACAAAGTATTTTAAAAAATGTTCATCATATATAAAAAAGTGTTGAACAATTATTTGAAAAATATTGGACAAGTATTTGAAAAATGTAGAACAAGTATTTGAAAAAGTGTTGCCAATTATTTATAAAATGTTGAACAAGTATTTGAAAAAATGTTGAACAAACCTTCAGCGAAACTTCCCGTCTCGCGTTGCTTAAACCGACAGATAGTCACTGCGCTAGCGGTAGTTCATGTACCTTTTTTTAAGACTAAATATCGCTCGTTTTCAGAAGCACTTGGGCTGGCCCTATCTTCTAGCGATTTTCTTAATGCGTATTCTACATGGTTATTTCTTTTATTTTACCTCGTTCATGTTTATTTTTACATTCACCTTTTAAAAAATAAATTTTTTTGGAAGTTTAATTTTTATTCAATTTCATTATATTTTAGCTTGAAGAGGTAAACATGAAATCTTTTGAAATTTTTGAGGATTTTAAAAAAGGAAATGTAACAACACTTATGTATCTTCCTTCGGGTCCAAAAGCACGCACAATTATTGGGTATCATGATTGTATTTCTACACAACAAACTATTATAAAAATGATAGCATGTTCAACGTTTTGTTTTATAAAATGATTACATTTTTGCTCAATTATGTGATCAACTGCTTGTTTCAAATAATTAGTTTTCAAATTCATTTTATTTTTTCTTTTGGCTTTTCCCAATGAAAATAAAATGTAAGAGAAGTTCAAATTTCATTTTATTTTTTATTTTGGCTTTTCTCATTGAATATTTACTATATTTCATTACATAGAAAATGTGATTTTTTAAAGTACGAATTTTCACTCATGACCATAAGCACCCATAATTATTGTGTATATTCATTGTATTTTTTAGCAAATACACAATTATTAAAAATATTATGCATTTAAAATTTGTTTGTAATAATAATAAATTTTAGAAATGTATTTAAAATATCTGAACATTTTCTAGAAGCATATTCATTTTTTTGGAAATACACGTTATCAATTATTTGAAAGTTTTTTTTTCAAAATACGCCCACAGTTTTCTAAAACACGTGATTTCTTTATTCCAAAATCATTCTTGAATGCTTTTTTTCAAATGCAAAACACTTTTTTTGGTTGTCTTAGTTAAATGTTGTGCCCTAGCACTTGCTGAATTAAAAAAAAAGGCTACCAGCCCAGACTCGAGCCCTCGACCTCACATGTCCGAAACTAGGTGCTTACCATTTTGATGTGGCTCGAATGTTATTTATATATGTTTTTGTCCTTACCAAAGAAAATGAAGTGTGTTGGTTAATCTCTACTCTTATAAAAAACAGATTTGATGATGATGGTGTGTCTGCCATCCTGCAATAAAGGCCGTCCGATTTATATCCGACGGATAGGAAGGAAACTATGTCAATTCTGTAAAAAGATACGCATACCCCTCTTTGCATTTGCAAATAAGGCCTTCTCTGGTTCATCATTTTCTCCCACAAGATAAGCTACTCATATAAATGCATCTTGATGTTCCGTGTAATGCATGGGCATCTTGGTAGTTAATACTAAAAATGGTAACAAAGTCTGGAAAACATGAAACTTGGCATGGTGCTCTCATACGACACTTGGAGGACGTGGTGAAAATTTGATAGGTTTCACAAAAGTTGTGACGTATGGTGCTTAGAAACCGGACAATCTTCGGAAAATAATTTAGGTTCCAAGAGATAACGGGTGAGGTTTGGAGGCGAAGCAACCGCCACTTCATCAGTTGGCCTTGAATTATTTCTACACTCAACATACACCATTACACGATCCATGCCAAAAATTTAGCATTTTTCAGTGTCAATTTTCTATATATAAGTCATTTAGTGCATCTCTAGGCATTTAATGAATATAATTCAATTTTGAACTACAATTGAATGAAAAAGTTGGTGCCAATTATTTGAAAAAACATGTTTGTGTTCTTGAGTCTATGTTTTGGCCCTATCCAAGAAAATGAAGGAATTCGAAACACAAGGGTGCCAGGTCTTAACCCTGAACATGGAGTTTATTGTTTTCGTAATTTCGGATAATACAAATGAAGTCTGAAAAATATCTGGCATGGTGCCCTCATATCATATAACCTCCAGAGGTTCTAGTAAAATGTTTGCCCGCATGGTTTCGACAAGGAACAATTTGGGTTTGATGGAAAAGTGTCAGTTGCTTCCTCATTTGGCAATAATTTTTTCTACACTCGAATATACACCACTAAGAATATATCATTTCTAGAGGAAACGGGCCGGCAATGTTTTCAACCTTACTGGGGAAATTCATTTTATGGAATATCCTACAAAACAACTTGCATGTAGAATCTAACATTAAAATTTTATTGTGATATACCCTCTCCGTTCCTAAACATAAGTCTTTTTAGACATTTCAAATGGATTACAACATACAGATGTATGTAGACATATTTTAGAGTGTAGATTCACTCATGTTGCTCCGTATGTAGTTACTTGTTGGAATCTCTAGAAAGACTTATATTTGTGAACGGAGGGAGTATATGATAATTTCTTTTCCAAGTTGCTCAACAAGGATGCCTTATTTGGTTATTTGAGTAAAAAAAAACTGAATTTCACGCTGGCCTCACTGTCAATAGAGGCCCACATCAGTTTGTAGCCGAAGTGGCAATCCAGCGTGAGGCCAAAGCTGCGCTGTGATTGGTTGAATGAAGCATCCGACGGATCGCAGATCCATACCGTCTATACCCCTGAGATCCAACGGCAAGAAACCTCCCCCTCTTTCTCGTGTTTCCTTCCGTCCAACCACGAGACGCCCGCTTCTATTCCACTTGGAGGAAGTGGATCTCAGTTGGCCTCTTCCAGATCCCCCATCCTCCACTCTTCCCATCCATGGCCGCCGCCACTGCACGAAAAAGGCTGGCGGCTGCCTCAACCTCGCCATCCACGGCCATCTGCCGCCGCAACGATGGCCTCGTCCCGCAGGCGGGGACGGCCCTGAAGGCGGCACCGTCGCCGGTGCCGTTGTGGATGGTGCCCATCTTGTTGTAAGGGGCTAGCAGGTCCCTCGTGTGCGTGCCAAAGCTGGATGGGTCTGGCGCAATGAGTACGGACGTGCTCGAGTTGGAGTTCCTCCGCATCGGACGGGCGGGATCTCATCTTCTCTTTTTTTGAGGGGGACCTCATGCTCGATGCACTCTGTGGAGGCCAGGGGCTGCGCGCCTGCGACGATCTGCTGACGGTACTAAGCCTGGTGCCGTTCCTTCATCTCCACCGGTGCCTCTTCCGTCGCCTTGTCATATTCACCGACCTTGGCAGGCTGTGAGCTGCATGTACCACCAGGTCCCTCTCCCACTGTTGCTTTTGATTTTGGCATCCCTTTCTTTTCTGATTCCAAGACGTTCTTATGGTTTCTGGACACGCAGGTAGTACATGTTCCATGGAGTCTTCATCGGTACAGACAAGGTGTCGTTCAGGAGCATGGTTCGTGGTGAGATGGTTGCGAAAATGGTCTCTCCCTCTAATGACTTCGGTGGGTACGGCCGGATCTGTGGCAACAAAGGCACGGGGATGAACCCTGCTTGATGTATGATGAGCGCCACCAGCGCTTGAGGAGTTGGAGAGGGACGAGTAGCTTAGTGTTCCGTCCGATGTTTGTAATTTCAAGTTTTTAGGGATCCTTTTTGACATGCTATGTCCACCCATCCACGGGCAAGTCTACACAGTAGCATACGGTTGGATTAGCTATCGGGCGAGTGTCGTTCAGCCGAACATCGTCCATGATGTACTTTTGATATTTTTTTCTTCTGTACATGTGTATTTCAATGGGATTTTATGTAATGATTATTTATTTAATAAATAAAGATATATGTTTTGAGGGGTTTCTGACAAAACATATTGCTTGGAGTGAATTAGTGGGCCTTGGATGGACAATAATTTAATGGGCCAAACTTTTAATTGGGCTGATACTATATGTGCCACCACTAGTTGAAATTTAGTGGGCCAAGATATCAATTGGGCTGATTACTACATGGGCTGCAATGTCAGATCCATGTTAAATGATGACGTGGCAAACATGTTAACGCCGTTAACAAGCTCGTCTGTTAAGCACGCCCGAAGCAAATCCATGACGACCAAGGACCGTCATGGACGGTAGGAGGTCAAATTATGACGCGATATACATGACGGAATTCATGTCCGTCATGAACGATCACGCATGACAGTTTTTCACTGGTCCATGACAGATTAAAACCGTCATGTATTAACAGATTTCTTGTAGTGTTCCCAGGCCCACCAAAGGGCTACCACCGCCACCTTCCAGCCCAGGCAACTTCACAATTCAAATAAGTGAAGGTTGTTGGAGCATTGATTATTTTTTTCATCATCATGGTATGAATGTTTCCAAAACAGAATTTCAACCTGCTTTATATATAATAAAGCGTCACAATCAAGTCACACGGCCGAACGATACAGGATAGTGAGGTGAGCCTCTTACAAAGCAAATCTTGGGATAACCAAACAACACAAACGCACGCAACTATGGTGTCAAAAGAAAACATAGGACGGCTAGATTACAACACCACAAGATGCCCTAGAACACCTAAGCTCCACGGTAACACCCACGGGAGGGCAGATGGCTCCAAGCGTCGTCGTTGACGAGCCCGAATCGGACGACAAATTTCACCCGGAACTTTGGCACAAAGAGAACCACAACAGCGTCCTCAAGAAGACAGTGGCACCTGCAACTGTCGCCACCGCTGGTGCCAAAGCATGGAGCTTCCGCTCGGCAGCTCACCCGTGCCACCACAAGGCATCGAGGACACCCACGACGCGCACCAGCCTCCAGATCTGGATCTGGGCACCCCATTTCCAAAGACAAATAGTGTCCCCGAGCTATGCGCCGCTACACCCTTGCCATCCTCACGAACAAAAAGTATGACCACCACTGTCGTTGCCGGACCAACGAGAGAGATGGAGAGAGATCGAACAAGGAAGACGAACGCGAGAGAGACGAGTAGTTTTGGTGCTGCCGTAACTGTGCAGCGTTTTCCGTTTTTCTCATTCCTTTTATCTTTTTTTTGAGACAATCATTCCTTTTATCTGAATACAAGCGAGCTGACTTTCTCTCCCGGTCTGGCTGCTATGATCTGCACAACGTGCGTGGTCCCGCGATTGTGTTCACAGCCCAGACCCATAACCAGGAGAGAGTTCAGGTAACAGAAAAGGAGATCGCACGCTAATTGCGTCTCCAGGATCTACGTGATAGTCATGCATGCATGGGTCACATCCGACACTGCTGCATTTTGTTTCAAACGGAAAACAAAACAAAGCAGCCTAGCCTATCTGGTGTGAGCTTAACTGAGCTAGCAACATCCTCGGCTATGGCACCCGCCTTCGAGCCATCCATGCGGACCACCATCCGGGGCCGCCAGCCCGACATCCATGTGTCGAGACACCACCGACCATCCTCATGCCAACGCACCAACCGCGGTAGGAAGAGTGGAGGACATGTTCTTCCACTCCTAGCCCGACATCTTCCACCTGGTCTGGGTCAACACCTCCACTGTAGGGGATCTCGCTAGCACGTCTGCTACTGCTAGCAGAGTTCGGAGACGGCACAACAGAGAGCGTCCTACTCAAGGTGAACAACAAGTTTGTATTTCCAGTACTCCATGACATGAGCAAAAGTGAAGGCCCGAGATAAACAAATACTCCCTCCGTAAACTAATATAAGAGCGTTTAGATCACTAATTTAGTGATCTAACCGCTCTTATATTAGTTTACGGAGGAAGTATAATTTAGGAGTTTCGTAGAAAAGGACGTGAGCTACGGCTTGGGATACGTCTCTGTCGGGGAGCCTTCTTGCTACCAACAAAAGAATTGTCCGACTACTAATAAGCCAATCACGTGTTAATCCCAGTGTTACCGATCGAATTAATCAGCCAAAGCAGTGACCCTTTCGTGTGACATGATGCCAGTTTCAATAATTTTTCAGTGAAAAGTTTAATCATTAATTTAAAACCACATATTTCATCCCAAAACGATCCCTTAATTGCCTGTAGATTCTGGATGACATGACGCCCGTTTCACACAAGTTGATAGATATCCGCAGTCATGGTCATGGCCATGTGCTTTGAATGGGAAACTTGAGTCTGAAGTAAATAGAGATATTGATGGGCATGCCAACACGTTCTTGGAAAGGGAAGGCCAGTGCTGATTTCATTCATTAAGAAGGGTGACAAAGATGGCAGTTACGAGTGTGAAAAAAGTATGAAGTATGAAAAGAAGAAGTAGAAGAAGAAAGTGAGACGGATAGCCTAGGGTCATATTTTCTAGTCAGGTGGCATCCACATTGCTGTGCCAACAAGGCTAGCTGTGGCAACAAGGCTAAGTTCTAGCTTTTCTAGCTCATCGGATATTTTTTTCATCCCGTTGTCTCCTGTTCACAAGGTTTCCTACATCCCTTCTGTTCAACTCTCAGACCCTCGTCATCTATGTAGACATGGGTTTCACCTAGTTGGCGTACTAAGCTTACTTGTGCTGCCAACATGTCAATGTAAAATGGGGGTCAGTGGACTTCCTTATTTAGCCAGGTGAAAATGGTGGTATATATAAGGGCGCATCCATTATTCAAGAAAGTGAAGGTTGTTTTGCATTAACTTGTTTTCATCATCATAGGGTAAATACCAAATACTCCCACTGTCCCATAATATAAAAATGTATTTGACACTACCCTAGTGTCAAAAACGTTCTTATATTATGGGACGGAGGGATAGTATTTTATCATTCGTCCCTTGAACAATTTCAAGTAGATTCTGGATGACTAGAAGGCAGTTTCACGCATGCAACAACCAATCAACACTAACAAAATCTGAAAAATTCAAAATAAGTTAGAATTTTAAGAGGAGTCTACTATGGTGCTTTCTACTACATTTGTTTATAAAGATACACATCTTTGCGGGTGTTCATGAAATATTCATGGTCTACCTCGATTATCTTATTTTATAGGATACTTATGGTTTGTTTTATTTTCATCAAAGAAAAAATTTGTCTTATGTACTCTCGTTTTTTAGTTATTATTTGGGTTTCCTTTCTAACCCTATTTCTTCTTTTAAACGCGAAATCCAAAGCCATGTCATTCAAAATATTACATCCTGTATTGCCCATTGACAGTATGCATAGGGTTTTGAGTTTAAATAGTGAACTGCTAAACTTGTTTTGTGGTGGAAACATCGGCGACCGGTTGGTTGGCGACTAGATCATTCATGTCTTTAGCATCAACGAGTGGTCGTTTGGCGCTTGACTTCCTCGCGGTCATTTGGATGACTTCTCAACCACAGTTAGCAAAGCCCCGCCGGCTCCGGGAGTGGATTGGCAGTGGCAGTGTCCCACCGGATCTATTGGGAAGTAGAATATTATTGGTCCCTAAGGACTTGGATATAATAATAATTATTTGGCGTGCTTTTTAACGCTGGACTTTGGGTAAATACATCTAGTGTCTCTTGCAAAAATAAGGACGAAACCTAGAGCCAGACAACAACCAGGTGCAAAACTATTACTTTCCCATAATATTAAAATTGTATCATCAACCAAGCTCTGCTAGAAACTATTCGGGTGGAAAATTGGACCATAATGTTGTAACTCTTTGGCCACACTATTCGGGTGGGGGGGGGGGGGGGGGGGGGGGACGACTCGGGTGTGATCAACAGGTTCAGGCTGGGGATGAAGAGTCTCTTAAAAATGTCTGGCCTTGGTATTCTGAGTCTCTATCTCAGGATCAAGGTGCAAGAAAGCATGGACGACACGACCATGTCATAACCCGCCTACGCCTAGAAACTACTTGAGAACAACGGCACAGTCCAACCCTTGTCATGTTCTAATGGACCCGGACTTCAAGACGTCTGATGTCAGCATGACACCGACTACCGATGACACTGAGTACCGAAACATCATCGGGAGCCTGTGGTACTTGGTAGACACTAGGCAGCACCTGACACACAAGGCGGGGTATGTAGCACGGTTCATTGAGGCACCAACCGAGGAGCATCTCGTGGTGGCCAGCCGCATTCTATGCTACATCGCCCGACGTGACTCATCTCAGCCGCGGCTTGTCTGTTAGGGGATCTTGCTAGCACGTCTGCTACTGCTTTCTGAGTTCAGAGACGGCACAATGGAGAGATTCCTACCCAAGTTGGACATCAAGTTTGCATTTCCATTCCATGTCACGAATGAAAGTGAAAGCCTGAGATAAAAGAATATAATTTAGTATTTTCGTAGAAAAGGTAATGATCTATGGCTTGCGAGATATGTACGTCTCAGATGCTTAACAATCTTGCTACCGACAAAAGAATTGTGCGACTACTAATAAGCTCATAAATCTAACTTCAGTCTCTCCGTCAAGGTGCAACTAATCAATCCCAGTGTTACCGAATTAATAAGCCACAACAGTGACCCTTTGGTGTGACTAATTAATTCCACTCGGCTCAGAAGTGAACTAGACACCCATCATTTCATGACTGCACTAATACAGGTAAGAGAAAGCCGGTGTTCATCGTTCTAGCTTTTGGATCATAGGATCTCCCGTTGCCGCATGTTCCCAAGGCTTCCTATGTCCCTTGTGTTCAATTCTCATCCCCTTTTTCATCCCAGTAAATGAGTTTCATCTGCTTGGGGTATTCAGCTAGTCTAGTGCTGGCGACATGTCAACGTGAACTGGGTCAGTGGAGTTTCCTATCTCGTCAGCTGAAGATGGTTGTCAGCGGATCATTATGAAAGTAAGTGAAGGTTGTCAGCGGATCGATTTTTGTTTCCTATCTCTTGGGATAAATGCTTGTGAGTTGCGACAGCCGAACACTAAAACCAGACATGTTTGATCAATAAAGTTTTTGGGAAAAGTTTGATCATTAATTAAAACCGACATATTTTATCCCCCATCCCTCAGTTAATTGCTCGCAGATTCTGAGTGACAAGGAACCAAACATGTATCAACCAATAAGCATGAACTCCAAAAAATTCAAAATAATCATAGTGTTTAGAAAATAATAGGAAATTACCAGAAGTAGGTCCACAATGAAAGGGGGGAAGATCGATGATGGAAGTTCGATCCGACATTTTCATAATTATTAGATATTTTGTTCTTCCTGCTGTCTCATGTTCCCGTGGTTTCCAGTGTCGATCCTATTGTTTAGGTCTCATCCTCTCATCATTTTAACACGGGAGTTTTGCCTGCTCGCACACTGAGCTAGTGTTGCACAACAAGACGGTACGGAAAACCATCTGTTGACCCGATATGGTGTTGTGTGAAGCTGGAAATATCAAAATGGATCACACATGGTGGTTTACCCATGTTCAGACCCTCATCTTGTAGGGAATATGCTACTCCTATTTTGGATTTCATTAACGGGGCAAAACGTTTTGTGTGGCTTGGTTACAATGTATGTCGAGATAATGGTATTGAAACTATGACTATGAAGACATGTGCGAATAACTATCGTAGGTCTCGCTATTCAGAGGGACACGAGACGTAGGGTTACACGGTTTGCTAACCGACCCAGAGCCCTGATTGGACTAGTCATTCTTGACTTAGATGCCTAAATGACCATCCTTCTGGAATGAGGGCTTCACGTACGATGAGGGGCATGGCCAGGCCTTGGCGAATTGGCTCCGAAGCAGGCCCAGAGATCGGACTCCCGCCAGTGACAGAGCCAAGGGGGGCATGCTGGTGCCACAGCTCCCCACATTTAAAACCACCCCTATATATATTACCTATATCATCAACACAAATTTCTTTTAATTCTTGTGTTTGGCCCCCTCCAACGTATCATATCTTCCATTGGCCCCCTTATACAGGAATGCTGGCTCCGTCCTTACTACCAGCCGACGGGCCACCCCCATTGCAGTACACTATAAAAAACACCAGCAGTATCACCTCGGCGCCAACATGGCCCCAGCCAAGAACGACCCCAATGATGGATATGCTTATTGTACGCTTGCTATGTAGACATTTTATATTTCCACAAGGTATTTGATGACAATTCAAACAGGTATTTGGTTATTCTCATATGACTCTCAATTTTATGACTAGATTAGTTCATCTTACTAATCATGGTGTTGTCGCTCAAAAGTGGCACAATCATAGAGAGTAGCTTTAAGTTATATGAAGGCTAATTCAAACTTATGATTGGAGGTCACCTCCGGATGGCTCTCCTTAAGAAGATCGAGATGGATATGAACATGGTCTAAAATGGAGCTCTTATGCAATAGTTATGACAAATTCAGAGATGCTCATGTTGACGTCAGATTAAAAAATGGCATGAAACTCAATTAAGTTGGCTCTGATGGAAAACATTTCAACACGAAAGTTGTGCTTCTCGTTGAAACGGTCGATTTTGATATAAAGATCGTCCCAATCCGAGTTCATATGCAATAGTTAGAGCCATCGGAATGCAGCCCTGCCAGGAGGCAAAATATGGCGCGCCCCACCAGACACGTGTCTCATGGGCAGCGCCACCAATCAGCTGTTTTGCGTGAACGATTCGCCCTCAAGAGGACTTCGAATCAAAAAACCGTTCAACAAGAAAGTTGTTCGTCTCGTCGAAACGGTCAAATTTGCTTTTGGGGTGATCTTCATCCGAGGTTGTTTGTGGCCTGTGGGACCTAAAAGCTGAACTGATGTTCCAGACTTACCTAAATCCGAGTTCTGTTAATTTTGGAAAGATTTGGACGTGATTTGGATATGATTTAGTGTCTTTTTCTTGTATGGGAAGTCCATCCACCTCTTATATACCTAAAGGGTGACGGTCGATTGAACAACACACAGTCGGACAATCATGTACCACTTTTAGCTTTACTTTTATCTCTCTCCCTTCTTCTTCTTGTTCCTCATTCTTCGTTCGTTCTTCTTGTTGCAGGGCGGTGAACCTCGAGGCCCTAGGGGCGACCAGGTCGACATAGGGCTGCCCATAGCCGCCACGCGCCCTGATGGGGTCCCTCTCGGGCGTGTGGGGTTTCGGGTCTTCAAAAGCGCCCGCCGGATTGCTTGAGTACCACGCTTCCAGACGGGACTCCTTCGAAGTGAGCTGCGGTGCGTCGAGGGTACACGGTGATGTGTTCGTGTGCGAACAACTTTTTGGCGACTCCGCCAGGGAACCAAGCTTTGAATGGTCTCTGGCCTGTTCATGCTACGAACAGATCGTCATCTAGAGTTTGCAATCTACAAAAGTAATATGAATACCAGTCCCCTAAAGTAGATGCAAATAATTCATATGGTGTTACTAGATCGTTCGATGAGTATACTCTATCGTCCAGCCCTAACATTTTCAATCATGGATCTAATTACGTGCATAGGCCGATTCAAAATAATTTACATGCTTCAATTTCTTATGATACTAGTAACATGCACCATATGTAGTCCAACTCTCATGCATCGGCAACCCCAGATCATTATGCCGATGAAGAACATGATGAGTTTGGTCAATCAAGTTGAAACATCTCTTGTAGGAACTTCCAATAGCATGCGACAAAGTGTTTCACCATTTTATTCATCAGCAACTAATTTGCAATATACTGGTTCAACCACGCCGATGGATTGGAGAATTGTCCACGCTACTACTAGCTATTCGATAAGCTACTCTCAACCGTCATATGCTACACCTCATGTCAGTAATTTTTCAGCACCATACACAACTATAGATGTTCATAATCCGGCTTCACACCTTTCTGGTCATAGCCGCATAAATGTAAATTTTACAGGAGCAGTTGTGCCCAATATTGTAGAAGATGAGTTAGTGATGGCAGTATTGAATACTTTAGCCCAAAATAAGAGGATTAGTGTTCTTTGCCTTAACAACATGAAAAGGGGCTATTTCCTAATTATGAGGCAATAAAAGCTAGAGTTTTGCAAGAAGCTGAATCTTTGCCAATTGATAAAATTGGCGAGTAAAATATGGTTTTACAACAATGCTTATGCCTTCAACTAGTATTACCTCATATTATACACCCCCTACACAATTATAAAGTTTCGGCAACACCCGTGTGTCATTATTGAAAGAATCTAATAGCATTGGGGGCAATCATATCCGGACTGGGCTGAAATTAAGGAAAAGCTTAAAGCCAATTTGGCCGCTCGCCGCGAGAAACAAACAAAAAAAGAATTGGCTAAAATAAAAGAAGCATTGCCAATTGGTAGAATCAATGAAAAGAAGGATGATTCGAAAAATGAAAGTGCTTCGGTTGAAAAGGCCAAATCAAATAGTATATATTATTAGTCCATCAAATCTAAAGAGGCAAGTAGTATTAAAAAGGGCATGGCAAGCATAGCAAAACGACCATGCTTGATTTTTCTGAAAAAAATAGATCCGACTTCCTGCCCTATGAGTTCCGTGCCGTTGAAATTGACAAGTCTCATGTACAAGAGCAAGTAGCCAAAAAAGTTCGGCTGACAAGGATCTTCAATGTAATGATGCATGGAATCAAGAAAAGATGATGATAAGGAGTTGGGGAGTCATCCAAAGATGAAGCAAGATATTGTTCAAGTCACACCACCATCGTGCTCTCCCAACATATTTGAAGAGGTCTACCTAGCAAGTAATTTACCTATTTCCAGATTTGGTCACAACTTCATAGTTGATGCATCTACGAGAAAAATTCTCATAAGTAATTTCGAAAGACCAATGAAGAGGGGTAATTTACTTGTTAGTAATAAAATTGTTCTAGAGAATATCGATAAACTCATTGTGCCATTTATAAAGACAGATAGTGAATTATTATTGCAGCCAAGGCTTTCGCCATTGCTTTATCTAAAGTTCATATCAAGTTGGGTAGCTTTGCTTATTTCTTAATTGGGTCACACTTGGTATCAATTGAGACATGAATGTTCTAACTATATTTGTTTCAGAAATTTAAAGCCAAGGTGAGAATCTTTGAGAAACCAATGCTAGTATAATATCTTATACAATGACATCGGAAAGAGAATGCAAAATAAAATCCATAGCCAAATGGTGAGATGTCAAATATGAACCATTTGTTTGCTCAACTCCAAAGCGCGCCGTTCTCACAACACGATCGGATAGGGAATGAAAACTATACCCTCAATTCAAACATGTGCGATCAAATCTTTCATTTGTTGTTGAAGAATAATTGTATTAGAATTCTTGATCACCATGTCGAGCCATCTATCCAAGGACGAATGTATTGTAAGTTGCATAATTCGTTCAAGCATAGTTTTGAGGATTGCAATGTGTTTCATCAAATAGTTAAATCGGCCATTGAAAAAGGACGATTGAAATTTATTGAAACACCAAGAGATGACCAGTCTATTGCGATTGGTCCTGATAGCAAAACCTTTTTGCATCGGCTGCTTCAAGCCGATTGATTTAAAGAGAAGGTAAAAACTGCAGGTCACCGGATCAAGCTTTCAAGTAAATAAGTTGTTGAAGAGCATAATGAACATAATCTTGAGGGCGACAATTCCATCGAAGCTACAATGAAGATGTCAGGGAATGGGGGCAGCACGAAAATCAAATGATCAAGGAAAGCGAACCAAAAGAAAACAAAGGCCAAAATAAGAGCAAGTACGAGAGAACAAAAATTACCTTCATTGAACTATTGGATAAATATCAAAAGAAGAGTGAAGAAAAGAATGCTTATCGGCCAAATCATGCAAAGAAACCAAGATCACCCCCAAAGCGTAATAAGTGAGAATTTTCATGCAAGATATTCATATCCTTATTTTTGGCCACTAATGCCAATGCCGTCGATGCCTCCCTAAGGGTGCATCACTTGATGTGGAAGCGGCACAATTTATCAAAGGTCTCCTTGAGATCCTCCATAAGGGTGCCGCGCTTCTCCGTCTTCACCATGGTATCATCCACATAGACATGGGCATTCCGACCAAGTTGCTTCAAGAGACACTCCTGC
This sequence comes from Triticum timopheevii, assembly GCA_963921465.1. Classification (NCBI taxonomy): domain Eukaryota; kingdom Viridiplantae; phylum Streptophyta; class Magnoliopsida; order Poales; family Poaceae; genus Triticum; species Triticum timopheevii. The sequence continues at coordinate 1,213,231 of OY997266.1, read as the reverse complement.
ATGCAATGCTGAAAGGTGGCGCGGGCATTCCTCAAGCCGAACGACATGGTGATGTAGCAGAAGGTGCCGAAAGGGGTGATGAAGGCGGTCTTCATGCGGTCGGCCTGGTCCAGCTTGATCTGGTGGTAGCCGGAATAGGCGTCCAAAAAGGAAAGCAACTCGCAGACAGCCGTGGAGTTAATCGCTTGGTTAATGCAAGGAAAGGCAAACAGATCCTTGGGTCAGGCTTTGTTGAAGCTTGTGTAGTCGATACACATGCACCACTTGTCATTCTTCTTCAAAACGAGGACTGGGTTGGCAAGCCAGTCCGGGTAGAACACTTCCATGATGAAGCCGGCTGACAGAAGTCGGGCGATCTCTTCACCAACGATCCTTCTCTTCTCTTCTGATAGGCGGCAGAGGGGTGGCTTGACTTTTGCATCGACCACACAAGTAGCTTGATCTCTGCCAAATCCTTCGGAACACCCGGCATGTCTTTGCGAGACCATGCAAAGATATCCCAATTCTCATGGAGGAAATTGACGAGCTCGCTTTCCTATTTGCTGCCAAGGTTTGACCCTATGACCGCGAACTTCTTCGAGTTCGTCAGGTACAAGATGATCCTCCTGGTTTCCTTGGACAGCTGGAAGGAGGCCTCGCCTTCAATGTCCTTGGGGTTAGTGCGCATTTCCGGCTGCTTGGCGGCCATGGCCAGCAGCCGGGCAAGGAGGCGCTTATCTTCAGCGATGACGAGGGACTCATCCAGCCGAGAGCTGGTGGCGGCGCACTCTAGCAACTTCTTGTAGTCGCCAGCAATGGTGATGATGCCCTTGGGACCTGGCATCTTGGCCTTCAGGTAAGCGTTGTGCGGGACCATCATGATCTTGGCCAGTGCAGGCCGGCCAAAGAGCGTGTGGTAGGGGCTGTCCAGGTTGACCACCTCAAACTAGACGGGCTCGCGACGGAAGTGGGTCTTATCGCCGAACAAGATGTCAATCTTGATCTTGCCGATCGGAGGGCAGGGAAGCCTGGGGACAATGCCATGGAACACGGTCCAGCTAGGCTGGAGTTACTTCTCCTTGATGCCCAGCTTCTCCATGGTGTCGCGGTAGAGGATGTTGATGCTGTTGCTGCTGTCTATCAGGACTCAGCGGAAACGGCAAGCCCGCCTCTCCGTTGAGAATGTCGTGTCAAGCACCATTACATATGCACCTGGCGGAGGCACCTCAGCCAGGTGGTAATGACGGCTCCAGGTTATGGGCCTCTCGGACTAGTGCATAAATTGGGGGACCTCTGAGGCGACAACATTCACCTCACGGTGCTGCTGCAGCCGGCTGTGCCTACCGTCAAATTCACTTGTGAAGACGATGTAGCTAGAGTTCTCATTGGGGAACTCATCTTGGAGCATGCCGGCAGGATGGGCCGGCTGCTGAGCAGTCGGAGCCGCCTGGCCGGCTAGCGGAGGAGGCGGCAAGGCTTCACCCTTAGCGATTTGGGCGAGCCAGCTGCACTTCCTGGTCGTGTGGTTGGACGGCTTCGCACCGTTGTCGAACTTGCACGAGACATCGAGGGCTTGCTCAAAGGAGAAGGTAGGCTGCCAGGAACCCTTGCCGCCCCGCTGACGCTTGGGTTGGGTTGTCCGGCCGGCTGTTGATCCTTGACAGTGGCCACTTGCCAGTTGTTGGAGGCCGGCTGCTAGGCCTTGCGCTTGTTGTCGTTAGGCTGTTGGCGCCGGTTGGTGTCACTAGCCGGCGCTTGAGAACCCGGCTGGATCACCTTGCTGGACGCGTTAACCTGGATCTCCGACTTCATGGAGGAGTCGGCCGTGGCATACTTGTCTGCCACAAGAAAAATCTCGTCCAGTGTAGCCAGCTCATCACACAGAAGCTTGTGCTTGAGCAAGGTGCCCTCTTTGCCCCCGGCGATGAAGTACTCAATGGCATGTACCCGGTGGACCCCCTCACAGGAGTTGCACAACTCGGCCCAACACGTCAGGTAGTCGCATGTGGACTCGTCTAGCCCCTAGATGCACATGGAGAGCTGGCGAGGCTTGGGTGGGCGCTTGTACATGCTGGTGAAGTTGGGGACGAAGGCATCGCTGAAATCCAGCCAGCTGTTGATGCTGTTGGGCTTGAGGCTGTTCAGCCATGTTTGGGCAGTGCCCTGGAGCATGACGGAACATACTTCATGACAGCGCACTTGTTGCGGTTTGCTATGCTGATGGTTGTGGAGTAGTCGATCAGCCAGTCCTCCGGCTTCACGGAGCCGGTGTACTTGGGAGCATCTCGAGGGAGCGTGAACCCTTTGGGGAAGGGCTCATTGCGGATGCAGGGGCCAAAGCAGGCCGGACCGATCGTATCTTCCTCCTCTACTGCCAAGGACCGAGCTAACTGATCGATCCGGCGACGAGCGTCATTCTTGCCGACTACTTCGTGCGGGCCTAGCCGGCCGCCAAGAGTCGGGTGGTCAGCCGGCGCAGGAGAAGCCACCCTCTCCCTGCAAGGAGGAGAACATTTCTCCGGCTGGCGCTGGCCGACCAAGTTTGGAGGGTCTTGCCGCCTAGCCACAACCTGTAGGGGAACGTAGCAGAAATTCAAAAATTTCCTACGTATAACCAAGATCTATCTATGGAGAAACCAGCAACGAAGGGAAGGAGAGTGCATCTACATACCCTTGTAGATCGCTAAGTGGAAGCGTTCAAGAGAACGGGGTTGAAGGAGTCGTACTCGTCGTGATCCAAATCACCGGAGATCCTAGTGCCGAACGGACGGCACCTCCGCGTTCAACACACGTATAGCCCGGTGACATCTCCCACGCCTTGGTCCAGCAAGGAGAGAGGGATAGGTTGAGGAAGACTCCATTCAGCAGCAGCACAACGGCGTGGTGCTGATGGAGGAGCGTGGCAATCCTGCAGGGCTTCGCCAAGCACTTGCAGGAGAGGAGGAGGTGTCACGGGAGGGAGGGAGGCGCCAGGGCTTCTGGTATGGATGCCCTCCCTCCCCTCCACTATATATAGGGGCAAGGGAAAGGGGGAGGCGCAGCCTTGCCCCTTCCTCCAAGGAAGGAGTGCGTCCAAGAGGGGGGAGGAGTCCATCCTCCCCAAGGCACCTCGGAGGTGCCTTCCCCCTTGAGGACTCTTCCCTCCCCAAGTTTCCTTGGCGCATGGGCCTCTTGGGGCTGGTGCCCTTGGCCCATATAGGCCAAGGCGCACCCCCTACAGCCCATGTGGCCCCCCGGGGCAGGTGGACCCCCCCGGTGGACCCCCGGACCACTTTCGGCACTCCCGGTACAATACCGATAAAGTGCGAAACTTTTCCGGCGACCAAAACAGGACTTCCCATATATAAATCTTTACCTCCGGACCATTCCGGAACTCCTCGTGACGTCCGGGATCTCATCCGGGACTCTGAACAACATTCGGTAACCACATACAAACTTCCTTTATAACCCTAGCGTCATCGAACCTTAAGTGTGTAGACCCTACGGGTTCGGGAGACATGCAGACATGACCGAGATGACTCTCCGGTCGATAACCAACAGCGGGATCTGGATACCCATGTTGGCTCCCACATGCTCCACGATGATCTCATCGGATGAACCACGATGTCAAGGACTTAATCAATCCCGTATACAATTCCCTTTGTCTAGCGGTACGATACTTGCCCGAGATTCAATCGTCGGTATCCCGATACCTTGTTCAATCTCGTTACCGGCAAGTCTCTTTACTCGTTTCGTAACACATAATCCCGTGATCAACTCCTTGGTCACATTGTGCACATTATGATGATGTCCTACCGAGTGGGCCCAGAGATACCTCTCCATCACACGGAGTGACAAATCCCAGTCTCGATTCGTGCCAACCCAACAGACACTTTCAGAGATACCCGTAGTGCACCTTTATAGTCACCCAGTTACGTTGTGACGTTTGGCACACCCAAAGCACTCCTACGGTATCCGGGAGTTGCACAATCTCATGGTCTAAGGAAATGATACTTGACATTAGAAAAGCTTTAGCATACGAACTACACGATCTTTGTGCTAGGCTTAGGATTGGGTCTTGTCCATCACATCATTCTCCTAATGATGTGATCCCGTTATCAACGACATCCAATGTCCATGGTCAGGAAACCGTAACCATCTATTGATCAACGAGCTAGTCAACTAGAGGCTTACTAGGGACATGGTGTTGTCTATGTATCCACACATGTATCTGAGTTTCCTATCAATACAATTCCAGCATGGATAATAAACGATTATCATGAACAAGGAAATATAATAATAATCAATTTATTATTGCCTCTAGGGCATATTTCCAACAGTCTCCCACTTGCACTTGAGTCAATAATCCAGTTCACATCGATATGTGATTAACACTCAAGGTCACATCCCCATGTGACTAACACCCAAAGAGTTTACTAGAGTCAATAATCTAGTTCACATTTACCATGTGATTAACACTCGATGAGTTCTGGGTTTGATCATGTTATGCTTGTGAGAGAGGTTATAGTCAACGGGTCTGAACCTTTCAGATCCGTGTGTGCTTTACAAATCTCTATGTCATCTCCTAGATGTAGCTACCACGTTCTATTTGGAGCTATTCCAAATAACTGTTCTACTTGGAGCTATTCTAAATTGTTGCTCCATTATACGTATCCGGTATCTCTACTCAGAGCTGTCCGGATAGGTGTTAAGCTTGCATCGACGTAACCCTTTACGACGAACTCTTTTACCACCTCCATAACCGAGAAACTTCCTTAGTCCACTAGTTACTAAGGATAACTTTGACCACTGTCCTCTGATCCATTCTTGGATCACTCTTGTACCCCTTGACTGACTCATGGCAAGGCACATTTCAGGTGCGGTACACAGCATAGCATACTGTAGAGCCTATGTCTTAAGCATAGGGGATGACCTTCGTCCTTTCTCTCTATTCTGTCGTGGTCGAGCTTTAAGTATTAACTTCATACCTTACAACTCAGGCAAGAACTCTTTCTTTGACTGATCCATCTTGAACACCTTCAAGATCATGTCAAGGTATGTGCTCATTTGAAAGTACTATTAAGCGTTTTGATCTATCCTCATAGATCCTAATGCTCAATACTCAAGCAGCCTAATCCAGGTTTTCATTGAAAACACTTTCCAAATAACCCTATATGCTTTCCAGAAATTCTACGTCATTTCTGATCAACAATATGTCAACAACATATACTCATCAGAAATTCTATAGTGCTCCCACTCACTTCTTTGGAAATACAAGTTTCTCATAAACTTTGTATAAACCCAAAATCTTTGATCATCATCAAAGCATACATTCCAACTCCGAGATGCTTAATCCAGTCCTTAGAAGGATTGCTGGAGCTTTGCATACTTATTAGCATCTTTCAGGATTGACAAAACCTTTCGACTGTATCACATACAACCTTTCCTCAAGAAAATCATCGAGGAAACAATGTTTTGACATCCTATCTGCAAGATTTCATAAATAATGCAGTAATCGCTAATATAATTCCAATAGACTCTTAACATCGCTACGAGTGAGAAAGTCTCATCGTAGTCAACTCCTTGAACCTGTCGGAAAATATTTTAACGACAAGTCGAGCTTTCTTGATGGTGATACTTAGCATCATTGTCCGTCTTCCTTTTAAAATCCATATGTACCTAACAACCTTACGACCATCAAGGTGTTCTGCCAAAGTCTATACTTTGTTTTCATACATGGATCCTCTCTCGGATTTTATGGCCTCGAGCCATTTATCGGAATCCGGGTCCACCATCGCTTCTCCATAGCTCGTAGGTTCATTGTTGTCTAGCAACATGTCTTCCAAGACAGGATTAGATACCACTCTGAAGTAGTACGCATCCTTGTCATCCTACGAGGTTTGGTAGTGACTTGATCTGAAGTCTCATGATCAATATCATAAGCTTCCACTTCAATTGGTGTAGGTGCCACAGGAACAACTCTTTGTGCCCTGCTATACACTAGTTGAAGTGACGGTTCAATAACCTCATCAAGTCTCCACCATCCTCCCACTCAATTCTTTTGAGAGAAACTTTTCCTCGAGAAAGGACCCGATTCTAGAAACAATCCCTTATTGCTTTCGGATATGAGACAGGAGGTATACCCAACTGTTTTTGGGTGTCCTATGAAGATGTATTTATCCGCTTTGGGTTCGAGCTTATCGGCCTGAAACTTTTTCACATAAGCCTCGCAGCCCCAAACTTTTAAGAAATGACAGCTTAGGTTTCTCTAAACCATAGTTCATACGGTGTCATCTCATCGGAATTACGTGCTGCCCTATTTAAAGTGAATGTGGTTGTCTTTAATGCCTAACCCATAAACTATCGTGGTAATTCGATAAGAGACATCATGGTATTCATCATATCCAATAGGGTGCAGTTATGATGTTCGGACACACCATCACACTATGGTGTTCCAGGCTGTATTAGTTGTGAAACAATTTCCACAATGTCTTAATTCTGTGCCAAACTCGTAATTCAGATATTCATCTCTATGATCATATCATAGATATTTTATCCTCTTGTCACGACGATCTTTCAACTTCACCCTGAAATTACTTGAACCTTTCAATAATTCAGATTCGTGATTCATCAAGTAAATATACTCAACATCTACTCAAATCATCTGTGAAGTAAGAACATAACGATATCCACTGCATGCCTCAGCACTCATTGGATTGCACACATCAAAATGTATTACTTCCAACAAGCTGCTTTCTAGTTCCATTTTACTGAAAACGAGGCTTTCGGTCATCTTCCCATGTGGCATGACTTGCATGTCTCAAGTGATTCAAAATCAAGTGAGTCCAAACGGTCCATTTGCATGGAGTTTCTTCATGCATATACACCAATAGACATGGTTCGCATGTCTCAAACCTTTCAAAACAAGTGAGCCCAAAGATCCATCAACATGGAGCTTCTTCATGCGTTTTATACCGATATGACTTACGTGGCAGTGCCACAAGTAGGTGGTACTATCATTACTATCTTATATCTTTTGGCATGAACATGCGTATCACTATGATCGAGATTCAATAAACCATTCATTTTAGGCGTAAGACCATTGAAGGTATTATTCAAATAAACAGAGTAACGATTATTCTCCTTAAATGAATAACCGTATTGCTATAGACATAATCCAATCATGTCTATGCTCAACGCAAACACCAAATAACCATTATTTAGGTTTAACACCAATCTCGATGGTAGAGGGAGCGTACGATATTTGATCAACCGTGGAAATACTTCCAACACATATCGTCATCTCACCTTTAGCTAGTCTCCGTTTATTCCATAGCTTTTATTTCGAGTTACTAACACTTAGCAACCGATCCGGTATCTAATACCCTGGTGCTACTAGGAGTACTAGTAAAGTACACATCAACACAATGTATATCCAATATACTTCTATCGACCTTGCCAGCCTTCTCATCTACCAAGTATCTAGGGTAATTCTGCTCCAGTGGCTGTTCCCCTTATTACAGAAGCACTTAGTCTCAGGTTTGGGTTCAACCTTGGGTTTCTTCACTAGAGCAGCAGCTGATTTGCCGTTTCATGAAGTTTCCCTTCTTGCCCTTGCCCTTCTTGAAACTAGTAGTTTCACCAACCATCAACAATTGATGCTCCTTCTTGATTTCTACTTTTGTGGTGTCAAACATCGCGAATATCTCAAGGATCATCATATATGTCCCTGATATATTATAGTTCATCACGAAGCTCTAGCAGCTTGGTGGTAATGACTTCGGAGAAACATCACTATCTCATCTGGAAGATCAACTCCCACTCGATTCAAATGATTGTTGTACTTAGACAATCTGAGCACAAGCTCAACAATTGAGCTTTTCTCCTTAGTTTTTAGGCTAAGAAAATCGTCGGAGGTCTTATACCTCTTGACGTAGGCACGAGCCTGAAATACCCTAACCTAGAAGGATCTTTTATTCGGCATGTGGGTTAAGTTTAGTCTATGGCGGCTATCTTCAACAACTCTCTGATGAAATTCTACCACACGTCAATGTGCTTGCTCTGCTCATGGTACACATGGTTCTTGTAGAGAGCTATCGCCGACTTGTTGTCCACTTGGAGCCTGAACTTTTCTACTTCAGTTCCCGTGATCTCAGCGATGAGACGGCTGGGACAGTCCGTGACAACATACTGCTGCAGCTTCCACATATTCCGCCTCGCATGAAGATAGGTTTGTAAAATAGGTTGGAAGCATTGAACCCTTTGTCTCGGGTCGCATTGGTATATATGGCAATAGCCTTGGCATACAAGTTGTGATCGACGAGAGATTGACAGAAGAAGTTGTTTACAGAAGATACGGGAGAGAAGAAGAGATAGAGAAGGAATACAACTTAAACGAGTCCTATCTCTATACTGGTTTAATTCTAACACCCCCCCCCCCCCTCAATCTAAACCTCATGAAGCTTTGCCAAGGTTGAGATTGTATGTAAACTTCTCCAATCCTCTCATAGTAAGCGGTTTTGTAAACCCATCTGCAAGTTGATCTATTGTAGGATAAACTTGATCTCAAGCAACTTCCGAGCTACTCTTTCTCTGATGAAGTGAAAGTCAACTTCAATGTGTTTTGTTCATGCACTAAAAATAGGATTGGTCGAGAGATAGGTTGCACCAGCAAAACCACCTATAGATCTTCTATCATCAACACACCCTGCCCAATCTGCAGTTGAGTATGCAGTTAGAAGCAGAGAAGAAGACTTGGTAATTCGAAGTCCAAGACCTTCTGAATACTTAAGATATCTTAGGATTCTCTTAACTGCAATCCAGTAAGTAGTTCTAGGTGCATGTAAGTATTGGCATACCTTGTTCACTTAATAGGAAATATCAGGACGAGTAAGTGTTAAATATTGTAAAGCACCTACAACATTCCTATAATTTCTTGCATCCTCTGGTGCAAGAACTTCTCCACTTTCCACCGGGAGGCGTTGTGAGGTAGAGATCAGTGTACTAACTGGTTTGCACTTCTCCAATCCCACTCTTCTGAGAATATCAGTTGTGTACTTTTCTTGTGAGAGAAGTATGCCATCTTTGATTTTCTTTACTTCTATTCCAAGAAAGTAGTGAAGATCACCCAAATCTTTAGGAGCAAACTCTAATTTCAAATCCTTAAGCAAGCAGGTAGCGGCTTCTGTACTTGAGCTAGCAACAAGTATATCATCAACATACACAAGTAAAAAATAGTAACATTGCCTCTATTAAAGAAGAACAATGAGGTATTTGCCTTGGATGGTATGAACCCAAGTTGTTACAATTGCATGCTTAATCAGGAATACCAGGCTCTTGGGGCCTGCTTCAAGCCATACAATGCTTTATCTAACTTACAGACATAGTGTGGTGTGGTGTGATCCTCATAACCTGGTGCTTGCCTCATGAACACTTCTTCCTCAAGAACACCATGAAGAAACACGTTCTGAACATCTAGCTGTCAAAAACTCCAACCTTTGGAATAGCAATAGACAACACAAGTCGAACAGTAGCAGACTTAACAACAGGACTAAAAGTATCTTCATAGGCAAATCCAAACCTCTGTTTAAATCCTTTGGCAACTAGTCTAGCCTTATACATGTCTATGCTTCCATCAGACTTTCGTTTTATCATGTACACCCATTTACAATCAATAGTATTGTCTCCATGTTTTGGTGGTACCAAGTGGCAAGTCTTAATTTTCATTAGTGCATCATATTCATTGTCCATGGCTTCCTTACAATCCTTATTAGCAAGGGCATCATGCAAATGAATTGGTTCACCGGTAGTGGTAGGAAAAGCACGTTTGATTTTGTCACACCTTATAGTACCATCATTGTACTGTTTTTCTTTCACAATACCTGACCCGAACCTTGTTTGCCGAAGAGAAATTGTAGGAGGCACAGGAGCAGCCACGGTGGATGGTGGTACACGCGATCCTGGTGAAGCTGTTTCGGCCACATAAGATCCAGCCAGTTCCCTATCCAAGGCAGGGAGCGAATCTGCTGGCTCCTGATCCGAGGTGGCTTCTGGCGCCCAACCGGTCGGGGATCCAGGCGCGCAGCCGCGACTGGCCGCTGTGGGGCCAGGCATGCGCCCGCGGTCGGCCGCTGAGGTGGCCTGCAGTGCCGCTGCGACCAGAGATTTGCCCCTTGCCGCACATGGGCTGGCGGGCGGCTCAACGCGCAGAGACATGGCTTGAAACGACGCGTCGAGACCAGCGGGCTTCACCCGGGCTACACGGTCGGTCGCTTGCCCACGTGAGTCCAGGCCCACGAGGCAATCCATCTAGGACCACGCACTGACAAAGGTGCCAGGCCGAGCGCATGGATCTGCCTGGGATCGCGTGCTGTTAGCCGAATCTGCATAGTGTTTCGTGCCTTCCTTGTTTGTTTCCTCACACATGAAATCACAGTTTGGATTAGTAGAAATTGCAACAGAATCAGGATTTCCTTGGGATTTTTGCACATGATCAAGCTTAGTTAATTCACCCCCGTTATCAGAAGGTGCATCAGAATCTGGTAGAAGTGCAAATTCAGCACAAAGTAAACCTCCCGCATTAGGATGTAGTTTGGCAAAAGGAAAAAGTGTCTCATCAAAAACAACATCACGAGAAATATAGATGTGTCCGGTGGAAATTTCAAGGCACTTATTGTGATAGCCTGACTTGTTAGGGATGATAAACTACTCATATCAATAAGGAATTCCTTCTTTTCCGGAAGCCCATTCAGACAGAACTCCAAAGTTAAGACTGCTCAGCTTGGAGTAATTTCAGGATGGGTGACCGACCGGGAAGCTGCTCCCGGGTGCGCACGAGTGAGGACAAAGGGCACAGAAAAGACTAGTATTGATCTGTGGGGCCAGTCTAGAACCCGCCAGGAGTAACGACCACCAGCGGACGTGTCTGGAGCGTTACACTTATACCCTTTATGAAGATTGCCATAACTAAGGAAGACACACTGAGTGGGTCGGAATTCAAGCTTATGATGGTTGTATGGACGCAAATTGGGGTAGCAAGCACACCCAAAAATTTTGAGATAGTTGTAGTCAGGTTTTTGATGATACAAGCGCTCTAATGGAGTAGAGTTGCCAATGACTTTGCTAGGAAGCCTATTGATAAGATAAGTGGTGGTAATAAAGGCTTCATCCCAATATTTGAGAGGCATGGAAGCATGAGCTAGGAGAGAAAGGCCAACTTCAACTATGTGGCAATGTTTGCGCTCAGCAGAGCAATTCTGTTGATGAGCATGAGGAGACGACACATGATATGCAATCCCAATGCTCTGGAAGAAAGAGTTAAGTTTCTCATACTCCCCTCCCCAGTCTCTCTGGACTGACATAATTTTTCTATCCAATTGTCTTTCAATAAGTTTCTGGAATTCTTGTAAGATAGAAAAAACTTCAGATTTAAACTTGAGTAAATAAATCCAAGTAAAATTGTTGTAGTCATCAATGAAACTCACATAATATTTTTTTCTTCCAAAAGAATCTCGGGCATGGCCCCATACATCACTAAAAATAAGCTCTAAAGGAGCATGAGAGACACTATGAGACTTGGGAAAAGGAATTTAATGACTCTTGGCACATTGACAAGCTTCACAAACAGACTCACTAATGGAACTCTGTGACAAAGGAAGATTGTCTTTAGTGACTACTTGTCTCACTATGACTGAAGATGGATGTCCTAATCGTTGATGCCACCTTTCCAAGGAGGGTTTGATGACGTAGTAGACTTGACGGCGCCGGCGACTAAGTGCTCCAGATGTGATGGGGTAGAGACCCCCAATGCATCTACCGTGATGGAGAAGTTCCCTCGTTGCCCGATACTTGATGAAAAAATAACGAGGGTGGGTTTGAAAAAAGAAATTATTATCGGTGGCTACATGAGACATGGATGCAAGGTTTTTATCGGCTTGTGGGACATGAAGAACATCCTTAAGAACGAGATCATGTTTAAGATTAGGGGAATTAATTGAAGCTTTACCAATGTGGCAAATGTCCATACCTCCTCCGCTTGCAGTATGGATCTGATCAGCACTATGGTACCTCTCGCGAAGGGCAAGTTGCTCTAGTTCATTGGTGACATGATCGGTGGCGCCAGAATCAACGTACCAGACGCTATCGCCTCCTTGTTCGTGCATGGCAGCAGCAACATGGAGAGCCTCAGGGACAAAATTCTCATCGTAGCGATGCCAGCAATCCATGACCTCATGGCCAGATTTATTGCAGAGCTGGCAACGGGGGCGAGGATGCGAGGCGGGAGGACAGCGACTATTGTTGGAGTTGAAGCCGCCGCCGCTGCTATTGGAGTTGTTGTAGACGCCCCCGTTCTTGTAGCCGTAGCTCCCACCAGAGCGAGCGTCGTCGCCCTGAGGGGTGCCGCGTCCACGGCCGCCACGGCCGCGGCCACGAGCAGCATAGTTGGCAGATGACTGCCGTAGGTCGCCACCATGAAGGAGGGTGAGGCGGGCGTCGATGCTCAGCAGCTGACTGTACATCTCCTGGACGGTGATGGGTTCCACCCGAGCAGCAAGTGCAGACACGATCAGATTGTACTCCATGTCCAAGCCAGCGAGGATCTTGGAGACGATTTTCGGATCAGAGAGGGCCGCGGCAGTGCACGCGACTTCATCGGTGAGGCTGATCCTGCCAAGATATTCAGCCATGGTCATGTTACCTCTTTTGAGGTCGGTGAGCTCGATGCGGGTGTTGATGGCTTGAGCTTGGCTTTGGGCAGCGAACATTGCGTGGATGGCTCTCCAGACTTCGGCCGGCGTCTGTAACATCGCGACATGTGCGAGGATATCGCGGGAGAGAGATCCCATCAAATACCCTTGAAGTTGCTGCTGTTGTGCGTACCAGAGGGATCGGGCATAGTTGAAGATCTGTTCTTCCTTGTGGTCCTTGGTGACGGTGAGGGTGGCCGGCGGTGGTGGGCTCTTCCCGTCGAGGTGGTGTTCCATCTGAGCGCCTTTGATTTGAGGCAGCACAATGGCCTTCTTAATATTCACCGTCGAGTCATCAAAGCCGTCAACTAATTCAGAGGGGCTCCGCTGGCCCGGTCGCCCTACGCTGCTGGTGCTTCCAAAGGCGAAGCTCTCGTCTTTGGCGACCAGCAAACGGAGGGCACTTTCTTGCTGGGGCGGACTCGAATTTCTCTCTAAAGGTGAAGAAAAACAATTCTATTTTTTTCTTTTATCTTATTTCTAGTGAAGAAAAAACTGCGGAATACCAGTTGAGAACTCTATATTTTTTTTTTGTTGAACTTGACAACTCTATTTATCGGCAGTCCTAGGTGGGCCGGCGTCCACCTCCTAATAAAACCTTACACATTATCTTAGTTGGCCCATAAGCAACACGCCACCTACCACGGGGCAGCAGGGCAGCGCCGCGCATCTCGTGCTTTATATTTTCAGTTTCCCCCCATCGGCCATCTCTCTCCCTCACCTCACTCCGTCAGAGCGCCGTCGTCCTTCGCCACAGATCATCGCGCCGGCGGACCTTCCTCCACCCGGTGAGTTGCCCCGGCTCCCTTCCTCCACGCCACCCCCGTCCGCATCCCTTCCTCTCCAGCACCACACCTCCTAGGCTCCTACGGACTCCCTCGATCGACACAAGCAGCGAAATCCAAATACGCATCCAAGGAAGATTTGGCGTAGGATTGCTCCGCCAAGCCTGGCCTCCGTGGGAACGGTGGGTCTCTGTGGCGATCCGTGCGCCGGAGTTCAGTCGTTTGGGGTTTGATGATTTGTTGCCACGGCTTCGTGATTACCTGTTGCTGCAGCCTGCAGTGGTGGTTGATGGACTGGATTTGGTTCTGGAGTTGGGTTTGGAAGAGGTGTTAGAAGTAATCTTGATTAGTTAGTAGGTTTAAGCTAATGAGGATCAGCGTGGCCTTGGTGTGTTAGGAAAGAATAGGAGTCCACGTGGTAGTACAAGTCCTAGTTTGAGTAGTGCTAGTTTTATCGTGTCCTATCAGTCGTACAGGTCGAGTCCTACTAAGGTTAGGAGTACAAGGCTGAGCCGGTTTGATGTTTAGCCAGGTTTGCCGTAATATATATACGCACCCTGGTCGTGAGATTAGAACATCGTGGAGAAAAACAAGAAAAGAAATAAAGAGAAACAAAGGGCACTACAAGAGCCCTTGGCTACAAATTTTGTGTGCGCGTGTGTCCGTCACGTGATTTGATGTGATCGATCCTGTGGGCAAGTTCCAACAAGAGGGAGGCTTGGTTTCTAGGGTTTCTAGGCGTGGTTTCTAGGGTTTGAAATCATAATTAATTGCTTGCCATTGCCCCCTTCTGCCGGCATTGGGTAATCAAAGGAGTAGATTTCAACTAGATATTTTGTGAGATGTGCTGGTCGAGGACTGAGATCCGTAGATAATTACAGGTCCCTGAAGGTAGCAAATTACAAAAATCAGTGGGCTGGAAACTGGTAGTTTATTCCTCATGGTGCGGGCCTGGTGTGTCTTGGCAGCACTAGCTAGATCTGATTTTGTTGGTAACATGTTTTGAAGATGCAAATGTTCCTGATGGTGCTTTAAAGCCAGATGTTTTGAAGATGCAGATGTTTTATAAGTTATATGTATATGTGAGTGGTTCTTACACCAACAAATGTTGATTATACCTTGTCTGCTTTCTGTAGGTGCTGAGATCCCTATTCCGTTGCTACTGCGCTCCACAAGAGGACAATTCTTCAAAGCCGGCCTTTTCATTTTTACTACAATAATATAGCTTCTTGCCACCATCCGACGGACAAAAGAAATGCTTCTGGCTCTGCTGAGGACATTACTGAGACACGGAACCATGGAAACTCTAGCCACAACCTTGAGGTCAGGATTCTTCGTTCTAGAGCCGCGAAGAAGCCACCTGGCAACTCAAAGGACACTCTTGCCAAACCAACTGCGAAAAGAATAAGAAGGAAAAGACCCACAAAGAGTGGTCCGAATGACGATTACTTGTCCAAAATTCGTAAGCAAATTAGATACTTTTGCAGTCGGATAAGCTATCGGCAAACTTTTTGTGAAGCATATGAAAATGAAGGCTGGAAAAATCAAAGGTTCACCACCTCTCTATTCATGTATTTGATTTAATATGCTGGCGATTTCTCCTGAATTCACCTTTGCGTTTCTAAAGAAAGTTTAATTTACTACTACTCCTTCCACTCCATTCCATTCTGTAAGTTTGAGATCTATTATGTACTCTTACCTTACAAAAATTCTGAATTCTAAGTCGTATTTAAACTAATAGACATTACAAAGGGAATAGAGGGAGCAAACAAAACTAATACGACTTAGACTGCGATGTTACAACTAGAAAAGTGAAAAGTGACATGCTTACCGTCTGTACTTTTTTTTTCGAAATACAGTCATGAGTCATGAGGTCTATATTCAGGTAGCTCTCCACTAATAGTTTGCAAAACGAAAGAACTAAAAGGGATTTTCCTTTTCAACTTTTTTTGCCACAATGGTATCCCATTACAGGCTTTGTCATTTTATCTCTGTGGATGTATTTATGTCTTCAGATATTATATTTCATTCATGTACATTTAAAATCTCCAAATGAGCCAGTTCCGATCAATGATTTAAGGTTCAATTAAAAAAACTAGACCAATAGCACTATCCCCTGTGGCATTCAAACTAAGAAACAACCCAGGGACTCACCTTGTGGAACCCAAAGCTCGAACGTGTGTCGTGTGTTGGGCGCACAGCCGACTGCATGCTACTAGACAGTTGGTCGATACCCCGTTCCAATTTAGGGTTCAATTAAATTGTTGTTCTTTTTTGACACGTTATTTCATCAAAGGTGCATGACCATGCTTTCTTTTCTTTGGATCGCATTCATGGTCAACAACACAGCTTACTGGATGTTCTTACTTGGGGAGTCCTTTCAGCGTTAGTTGCAATTTATAAATGTTATTCACCCATACATAAACATGCAGTGTGGAAAAGATAAGGCCCGAGAAGGAGCTTGAGCGAGCCAAGGCGGATATCGTGCGGTACAAATTAAGAATACGAGAAGCTTTACAGAACCTTGATCATCTTCTAACTATGGGAAGCCAGATGAATCTTTGTTTGAATCTGAAAGAAAGATATCATTGGATGATGTATGTCAAGAAATTTTTCATTTCAATGTTGTGCTCAGTTATGCTTAATATTTTAATCAGTGGGTCCATGCTTCGCATCTTGCAGATTGTTTGTGCCACTTGTAGTTTGCAAGACGATGCACCAGATAATGACATCATTTTCTGTGACGGAACCTGCGACAGAGGGTTCCACCAGAATTGTCTAAACCCTCGTTTACTCACTGAAGATAGTAATATATGTTTTCCCAGTCTCTTGTGGTATCCTAGGTTCTTTTATTTCTGGTTTTAATTCATTCATGTGATCATTCGCTTTGTAGTCCCTGAAGAAGAATGGCTTTGCCCTGCATGTGATTGCAAGACATACTGTATAGAATTAATAAAGAAATTCCAGGAGACAGATCTTTCGATTAAAGACTCTTGGGAGGTAATAGTTTCACTGTTACAAATACTTAACTCTTTCAAGGCCAATGATTTCAACTATATTTCACCATGATACTACATTATTTTTGCAGAAAGTATTTCCCGAGGCAGCTGCCTTGGCACACGGGCCTATGCAAAATGATGTACCTGAACTTCCATCGGACAATTCCGAAGATGATGACTTCAACCCCAATATAGTCGAAGAACATGTGGCTGGTAGCCCTATGGAAGAATCGTCTGAAGAGGATGGGGATGAATGTTCAGACTCTGATGACTCGAATTTCATCACCTCTTCTGATAATTTAGAAGATGTGAAGGAGGGAGAGAAAGTTGATGACCATGGATTACCTTCTGATGACTCGGAGGATGATGACTATGATCCAGCAGGGCCAGATTCTGATGAATATATTGAAGAGAAGCAAGATAACGCAGACTTCACATCGGACTCTGATGATTTCTGTGCTGACATTACGAAGTCTTGTCATAGGGATGAAGTTTCGTCTGGTCATAAGGTTGGAGGTCATACTAATGGCTTGGAAGGGGCCTCTGTTCGGCCTAGCAGATCAATGTCACATCTCACTACCAAAGATCTTGAGATAGGCCAGGATGCGACTTGACCATCAAGGAGACGGCAGGTTAAACCGTTGGACTACAAAAACCTTTATGATGTAAGCTCAACTTGCATGCATATCTTGACATTAATTTTGCTGATTTCTGTGGCCTTGCAAATACCTTTGGTATATAAATTTCTTTGTACTACCAATGCATGGCTGATTACTTTATTCAAAAATATAGTTAATTCCAATAGTTCCACTAAAGATTGAAAAAAACATTTATGGGGGTGATTAACATGATTACAATGTGATGACTGTAATAGAACATACATGTATACTTTGATAATTTTGGAATAGATGCGTAGCAGGTCTTGTATTCCTTCGTTTTTCGTCATTTCTTTAAAATCTGTTTGGAACACAACACATGAAGTGATGCTGACCATTACCTCAAGTACCACTACTGTTGAGTAGAAATTACTAACTCAACTGTTGTGCATGGTGACAGTTTTTATGGTTTAGTAAATGATCAACACTCAGGTCCTGAAGTGCACATTCAGTCTCCGGAAAGCAAAAAACAGCATGCTGTAAGGCCCCAACTTGCTTGTGTGCATATTTGAGCACCTATTATGATAATCCTTTTTGTCCTTCATGAATTTTTTAGCTTATCTTTGTTTGCCTTGATGTCAACTGGGCGAAGTATTAATTTATTCATAAAATTAAAAAGCCACAATGGGAATGCTCAAAATGATTGGAATATGAGTTAAAGCATGCCTAATCGTACAGCCAACTGCTGGCTCTATGATGTTCCCATCTATAGTATCATCTATAGCTATCTCTTATAATCACCTTTCTCCATATTTGTTGTATTTTCCTAAGAGCACATGTTGCGGCAAGCTCTTGTATGAGATCATACGTCCATTAGTTTTTCATTTTTCTGTTAACTACTCCCTTATAATTTTGTGATGTTGTGCACATACATGTGTATTTCACTCACTTATAAACTTAGAATTTTTCTTCTTCATGTTGAAACCAAAAGCAGGCTTATGGGAAAGCACCATCTGGTTCGAGTTACGGTGAAGATTTGTCTAAGAAATGCACACCTGAAACTGAATTCACTCCACAAAGCCCTCAGCAAAGTTTGAATTGTTCGGTGAATTGGCAAAATACAAAAGAGCTGCCTACCCCTAACGGAAGCAGTACTACAGGTCGGAAGAGACACTATGGGATAATAATTAATCAGGTACAATGGCATTCTTTTTCCGATATCATTAGTTCTATAGTTTGATTCATCCGCAAGCACTTCACTGCATTTTATTTTTCGCAGAGGCTGCATGAGCAATTTAAAATACATGAATATCCTAGCCGTCTTGTTAAAGAAAGATTGGCACAGGAACTAGTTCTGACATTCCGTCAGGTTTGTACCTTTTCTTCATCAATTTCCAATTGCATGTACAGTTCTCTTGGCATTGAGCAAAACCCTGATTATGGCTTCTGCTAACAGGTTGAAAAATGGTTTGAAAATAGACGGCATCACCTAAAAAAAGCATCTAACAAAAACAGCAATCCCATGGAAAACCTTAGCAGCAATGAGATGATGTTGGAAAATCCTAATGTATGCAAAAGTGATGCTGTGAATGACGATATGCCATCAGGAATTCTGAGTGAAGGTATCACAGAAGATGGTCCACTGAAGCAAGGCATTTGTGGTGGCATCAGAACAGATGCCAGCCCTCCAGATAGCAGTCAAAGATATACCTGCCATTATGAAAGGCGCCGAAATGGAGAGTCTTCCAGAGGGAATCATGGGAAGAATACTTCAAGCAGTGCTGGAACGCCAAAAGATAGTGGTGCAGAGTCTGCAGTTCTGGCTCTTGATGCTGTGGATGAGAAAAGAAGAAAGAAAATGTCGCGGCAGCTACAGAAGAGGAAGATTGCCTAACGACGTTTCTAGCTAATGATTTTGGGTCCTACAAGTCAAGCAATTCTTTCCTGAAATTCTTTATCCTGCGGAGAGAAATGGAACACATTGTACGTTTGATTGTGCCTTGCATCACTGTTATTGTCTCCTTTAATATGATGTAGAATCATGTTCATGTGCTGTCACTGGTTGTGGTCGTTGTTGTGGCAGTTGTTGTTTACCTAGAAAAATGTGACTAGTAGTTTATTGCTCATATGAATTTTTGATGATATGTCAGTTGATCTCCTTGGTACTGTTTGTAATCTTCCCTTTTTGCGGGAAATATATGTTGTACTGTTTGTAAGGAGTATATTCTGGTTAAGACTTGAGACTTCCTTTTGATGATTTCCTCTTATCCCTCTGCATCAGTTTTCACTTGTACTGTAAGCTATGTTTTCCTCTTGACATGTTTATGTTGACACGGTGTAAGTGAAAGTGAAGCCTTATTTGCGAAGCTGTGGTTGGTTGGGTTAGGCTGTTATGTTGATCTCCTCCCATGTGAGCCCAACGGCCCACCGGACCCTTGATCCACGCCCTGATCGGGGGCGCTCAACCCACCTATAGTTGACGGGTCCCTGTCACGCGGGCTATATAAAGAGGTGGGGGCCGGGGCACGCACTACGAGGTTCATCGCGCAGCCGCCAACCCCACCGACAAAACCTACCAATCTAGGTTAGCTCTGCAGTCCTTTTCTAGAAAAAGTATTAGCCCTGCAGTGACGGGAAGCACCGCCACCGCCGCTGCTCTCTCCACCACCGCAACTACTCTCTCATCGCCGCCACAACTCCTCCATGGCCAACAGCTCGGGCTCCTTGATCCAAGGAGAAGGTAGGGCTACCGGAAATCTCTAGCCCACTCCGATCCAGAGAATCCATCATAGGCGAGTGGGATCATAACTAGAAGTCGATGGGTGATTACTGTCCTCTCTATTCAGGAGGAGACGCAAGGCAGGGAAAGATAACAAGATTTGCCCCAGAAAGTCTTTGCGGTGTACTACGGACTGGAACGAATAATCATGCCGCATATATGGCAGTTGATAATGAGAAATTAACCATGAAATTAACCATATTCAAATAAAACTTAATCTCTGCTTTTTCCTCTAACCGACATGCGGTTGCCAACTCTTCCTCTAGTGGAATCTGGGATTTCGCCAAGGTTTTTTGTCAAGTTCAATTTATCTGGAGCTCGGCATTGTGAAGTGTCTACTGAGTTTTCTGATAAATGGACTCAGCAGTGATGCTATACTCGCCAAAGGGACTCGGCGACAAAAAGAAACTCAGCAATGTCGCACATTCGCCAAGTTAACCGTAAAGAAACTCGACAGTGTCCTAAGAGGTGGACCGCACGACCGTCCAGGTGATGGAGACGTGACATAGTCTAGGTTTGTCGGGTTTCCTCAAAAGGAAACTCGACAATGTTATTGCCCTTTTCTCTACTAGGGAAAAGCCTAGCGGTAGCGCAGGTCAAAGGCTTAGCAGTAGCGCGGGCCGTTGCGCTACTGCTATAGCGCTATAGCTAACTTTTAGTAGTAGCGCGTGTCGGCTCACGCTACTACTATCTATAGGTAGCAGTAGGCAGTAGCGCGTTTTATGAAACCGCTCTACTGCTAATAGCTGCAGCGTCCCAATTTAAAGATCGCTACTGCTTAGTACTCGTTGCTGCTAAAAACATACCCCACGCTGCTGTTATTAGTTTCTGAATTTTTTTTTGCTGCATATTTCCTTTGTATTTTTACATGTTTTATAAAATAGTCTCTAGCATATCATACACATACAAATCTAATCATATCATACAGATACAAATAGTCTCATCAAATCATGTCCTCATCATAATCATCATCCTACACAAATGATGTCTCTCGTCATCATCTCGAAATAGCGATACAAGTTATGACATGTCTCGATTATTCGGAACTACATCATCATCCATCTAAACAATGATATAGAAGAGAAGAGCTATCACTATGAGGTGTATCAGCTTCAGATCATCTCCATCGTCGGGCTTTTTTCTCTCCGCGTGCCAAAGCAGGAGCTTTGCTTCCTTAGCATCTACGAAATAACGTTGCAGATGGGGAGTGATCGGGAAGTATGATACAACTCTTTAGGGAGATTTCTTTCATGCCTTCTTGTATTGAGAATCATTGCACACCGGACATCTGGTTTTTTGTGTGCTCCTTCCGATAAATGGCGCAATCGTTGATGCATGCATGGTATCTAATGTGTGTCAGATCAAGAGGGCACACGACCTTCTTGGCCTCATCCACACTAGTAGAACATAGATTCCCCGCGGGAAGAACCTTATTGAGGTACTTGAGAAGCCCATCGAGGCTTATGTGGGTCCATTTGTTTCTAGCCTTCGTCTTTAGAAGTTCGAGTGTAAAACTCAAGCAGGTCACCTCGGGATCACAATCATTATACAATGGATTGTTTGAGTCTACCTCCAGTTGCTCCAGCTTGGCCTCCTCCCCAGAAGCAGCTAAGTCGGTACTCGTCTTCTTACGACGAAGGTCTCGAATATGAGGGTCCCGCATGATTGAACTTAATTAGTAGCGACGAAGGTTGCGACGTGTCCACGTCTTCTCCGCCGCCATATCCGGCCTCTTCTCCGCCGCCATGTCCGCCCCTTCTCCGCCACCATTATGGGTCATCTCTTCGTCTAGCCCCATGTCATCATTGGCTACCCCACCGGCGTCCTCCTCATCATCATCTTTAATTATCCATCGAGTATAGCCATACATGAAACCAGTCATGAGCAGGTGTGCCTTCAAACAACCATCGTTATAGGAGTCGATCCAAATTCCTCCTTTGCATCTTCGACACAGACATAAAATATCTGTCTGGTTATTTTCATTCATGTCCTACACCGCCGATCCCAACTACCTTTCCACTATCGCTCCACTGACCATCATGATCGCCTACACGGTAATAATAAGCAAATTGATTATAAAAATGCATGCATACATCAAAGTCATACCAAAATTCGGCATGACCTTCCCTAAAAATAGAACATATAGAGTTTGCCCGAAATTTGCCGAAACAGAAACAAATCAACATTTTGGCAAAACATAAGAAACTCAAGCATAATTCGGCAGCAACTCATGCCACACGCACAATTTCCATCATATCGCGCGCGTGCGTGCGCGCACACACACACATTTCCATACATGCAAAGCACAAAATTTTACTCATCTATCTCGAGATATAGATCGAGCACAGTGATGAGGACTCGATTGATGTTGCCACACACCTAGCTAGTGATCAAAAGTCGACAAAGATTACTTCTTGACATGGCTAGATCAAGTTAGAGAGGTAGATAGGTCACTTCATTAAATGGGTAGATCTACCTAGCTAGTTGGGGAAGGAGATGGCTCTAACTAGTGGAGGAGGAGGAAAACTGAGGAAAAGAGAAAGGGGTTGCATTAATGGAGGTGGTGTAGCTAGCTAGGGGCATTAAAAAGAGAGAAGAGAGGTTGAAGAAAGAGAGTAATGGGGGGAGAAAGTAGTGAGGAAGAAACAAAGTGTGGGAGAGAGGAGGGATATTTAAAAGTGAAGGAAGAGAGGGGGGAGGGGAGGGATAGAAAAGGTGGTTGTTGTGCCTTAGCACCAACGTGGGTAGGGAAAACATGCTACTGCTAAAGAGCTAGTAGTAGCACGGTCATGCCAAACGCGCTGCTACTAAGTGGGGCCCGCCATGTGGCACAATACATACTTTAGTTGCGGCGGTGTTCCTAGATAACGTGTTACTGCTATATTTTTAGCAGTACACTACTAGGGGAAAGGCTATCAGTAGCGCGCGTATTAGGTGTATTAGTAGCGCGGGGCACCATGCTACTGATACGGCGCTACAACAACATGTATCAGTAGCGCGTGCTGACCCATGCTACTGCTATACATGGCTAGCAGCAACTAGCTTTAGCACAACGCGCTACTGCTAATATATGTAGCGCTTTAATCTAGGGCGCGCTACTGGTAAGAGCGCGCTGCTGCTAACTCTACTCCCCTGGCTACTGTTAGTTTTATTATTATTATTATTTCCTGCATATTTGTTTTGTATTCGAACAGGCTTTATATAATCATCTTTAGCATATCATACAGATACAAATGTAATCATAGCATCAAATCATGCCATCATCATAATCATCATCCAACACAAAGTTCGGGTCGTGCATGGTAGCAGGAAGCTGCGGGAGTAAACAAAGAAAGCCCTAGGTTCAGATCGACCTCATTCACTAAATCCCTAGTTCGCTAACCCTAACCCTAGCTATCTAAAGAACTGACCTTGATAATGCCATCACAGGAGGAGGTGACGTTCACCACTGATTCCTCACTGGTCTCGCCGTCATTCCACGACACCAAGGCGCGGCGGAGCAGCAGAACGGCGACCGGCGTTGGGGCGGCAGCGGTGGGGGAGAAGAAAAGAGAGTGAGAAGAACAGAGTGAGGAGCCAGATGCGAGAGATTAAGGCAACGAGCCGGTTAGATGCGGGCTTGACCGAGACGGCGCGCCCGTTGCCACTGTAGCGCCGTCACACGGCGTGAGCTCGTGGGCGTTATGCCACGTCATCATAAAAGGCCCCACCTATCATAATAGTGCTTAAAAGGCCCGAACGGAAGGTTAGGTGTTCTCTTCAAATGATTAGGCGCGGAATCAGTGTCTTTTGCAAAAGAATCGTAGAAGAGTCTTTTCTGCAACCCTAGGCTTTAATGTGGTGTTTTTTTTGCAATTCACTCAGCTTTACTCACGAGGCGGCGGGTGAGCCATAAAGATTTCAGCGATGGACGCCTTTGTCCTGCAATTATCCTCCTTGTAGCATGACCACAAAACAAGGTATAGTGAGTCGGTCTCCATCCTGCCCACGACACGAAAAAACGGAGGGCAAGGCTTGCTTGAGCGCTTCCAGGGACGACGAGGCGCCAGCCAAGTCGGCTGGTGCGAAGACGAAACATGAAGACACTGGATGAACAAGCAATTTCCCTGGTAGTGGCGGCTCCCACGCAATGGCATGCCAGCTTTTTAAAACAGGACATCAGGATCCCATGACGAACCGTCGATGGCGAATTCGAGACTACTCAAATGAATGTTGCAGACGCACACCAAAGATTACAACATCTGCACCGTCATGTTGATAGATGTTTGCCCGACGGTGGATGTCGACTGTCGAGTATATAGTCTTAACAATATTACGGGGTTATGTATGTAGCGACAATTGTATCTATCGAGCAATGCTAATGGAAGTATGCACAAGGAATTATACTGATGATACATGAAGCAAGAAACATGAAGCTGCTGTTATGCTTATTTGAATAACTATCTGGTCTCAAAATTAACTTTCACAAGAGCGAATTGTTTTGCTTTGGAAGAGCAAAGGAGGACCAGGACACGTATAAACAATTGTTCGGATGTGAATTGGGTTCCTTACCGTTTACGTACTTAGGTATACCCATTCATCATCGTAAGCTGACTAACAATGAGTGGAAATGCATCGAGGATCGCTTTGAAAAGAAACTGAGCTGTTGGAAAGGAAAGCTCATGTCATACGGAGGACGATTGATTCTGATTAATTCGGTCTTTACCAGTATGCCTATGTTTCTCTTATCCTTTTTCCAGGTTCCAGTGGGAGTCAGGAAAAGGTTAGATTTCTACCGATCTTGGTTCTTTTGGCAGATTGACGACCTCAAACGAAAGTATAGGCTTGCTAAGTGGGATATAATATGTAGGCCGAAGGACCAAGGGGCTCTAGGCATTGAAAATTTGGAAGTTAAAAACATATGTCTCCTTAGCAAATGGCTTTTTAAACTTTCGTCCGAGACGGAAGCTACTTGGACTCAGATTTTGCGTAATAAGTATCTTTATGCTAAAACCCTGGCCCAGGTAAATGTGAGGCCTTTCGACTCACCTTTTTGGAAGGGTTTGATGAGAGTCAAACAGCTTTTTTTCAACAAGTCAAAATTTATTGTCGGGAATGGAGCCACTACGAGATTTTGGGAGGATACGTGGCTTGGGGAGACTCCCCTTGCACTTCAATATCCTACTTTGTACAATATTGTGCGACGTAGAGAAGCCTACGTTGCATCTGTTCTACAATCCACTCCCCTCAATATTAGTTTTCGGAGGACGCTAGTCGGAAATCGTTGGGAGGCTTGGCTCCACCTTGTTAGACGTTTAATGGAGGTTCGGCTGACCCAGCAACCAGATCAGCTGCATTGGAAACTTACTAAGAACGGTGCGTTCTCGGTTAAGTCTATGTATCTGGATGTCATTAACTCTAGCGTTGTCCCTTCCTCGATTCACGTTTGGAGAGTAAAGGTTCTCTTACGCATCAAAGTGTTTATGTGGTTTGTGCATAAACAAGTCAT
The DNA here is from genome assembly GCA_963921465.1 of Triticum timopheevii. NCBI lineage: Eukaryota > Viridiplantae > Streptophyta > Magnoliopsida > Poales > Poaceae > Triticum > Triticum timopheevii. The sequence goes on along the minus strand of OY997266.1, from coordinate 1,187,880 downwards.
TTTGACTAAGGATAACCTGGCAAAACGCAACTGGATGGGCTCATCTAGGTGTAGCTTTTGCGATAATAACGAAAACATCAAACACCTCTTCCTCAATTGTCCGTTGGCTAAGATTCTGTGGCGGTCGATTCATATTGCGTTTAATATTAATCAGCCCACCTCTATCAACATGTTATTTGGACCATGGCTTGATGGGTTGATTCCGATACTGCAAGACACATTCGTGTTGGCGTTTGTGCTTTACTTTGGGCAGTATGGAACTGCAGAAATGATTTAGTATTTAACAGATCAACAAACATTCACTTTTTGCAGGTTATTTTTAGGGCCACGGCATTCATCCGTATGTGGTCGCTACTCACTCCGACGGAGGCCAGGGAGCGTTTGGTTACTGCGTCTACCCGATGGGAGATGGTAGCGCGGGATATTTTCAACCGGTTTGGATGGCGGTCATGTAATAGGATAGGCATGTAGTGCTCCTATTGTGTTTCCCAGCCGGTTGTGGCTTAGGATTTCAGCTCTTTCGAGCTTTTACTTTTTATCGCACCTCGATACTTGGAGACTTTGTTACTGGATTTTATTTTTAATAATATGAGCCGTATGCATCTTTCTGATGCAGAGGCTGGGGTAAACCCCCTTTTCGAAAAAAACAAGGAATTATACTGGTTTGGGCCCTGGTCGGTGGAGGTAATACCCTAATCATGTGGGGGTGTTCTTCCCTTGCTGTAGGTTTCCATACGAGAGAGTTCAACCCCCCCCCCCCCCCCCCAAGCAGTTCGGTGCCACCCCCCGGCTCATATAGAAATGTGCTAGCAGGGGTGCCTTAACGGGCTGGTAATAAATGTTACTGGAGAACTACCGACTGTTGTTGGCTTTTACTACCAGTAATTGCCATATTTAACTATATATACCACCGTCGGATAACAACATCATTAGGCCATCATGGAGATCGTGGGTATCCTAGGGTGTAGCCGACTGCCGGGCATCCGTCTGCCCCTGTCATGGTGATGATCGACTGTTGATACTTGTTCGCCAGGGGTGTAGGATCTGATTGTGCGCACTTGGTCCATTGGAGAGGAAGCCCCTGTCCTTTGGTATACTGGGTTGTAACTTCAGTGGGCTTAGTGTGTTATCCCTTGTCTGTTTCTCTCTTGCACCATATCGTTGATGCGCTTCAGCCCTTGGCTGGGCCATTATGTATCCGTGGGCCAACCCCGTAGGTATTCCCGCGTCAAGTACTCCTTAGGACAATTGTTTATCTAGTACTCCCTCTGTAGACAAATACTCCCTCCATCCCATAATATAAGAACGTTTTTAACACTAGTGTAGTGTTAAAAACGTTCTTATATTTTGGGACAGAGGAAGTAGAAAAATTTAAAATCATCACTTTTGTGACACTACTTTAGTGATCCAAAAGGTATTATATTATGTAGATAGAGTACTATTTATGTTATAGAGGTTTAAATTGGAACAATTAAATTACTTTTCTTCCAAAATATTTATATTTGAATTGCTATGTGGTATAACAAAAAATGGGAATCAAATATATTGTTTGAATAAATAAAAATGTGTATAAAAAACTATTATCATGGGAAATATAAGTTCATTCAGTTATGTATTTTTTGTTGCACTCAATCACATTTTCGCATTAAATATGGGTTGTATAGACCTAGCCAAGGTTAACATGCAACACTAACATAGTTGTACAACAACACTAACATGCAACATTAAATATGGGTTGTACATCAGCTACCATTGTTTTCCTGTCTCACTTTTTGACATAGTTGTAGCCTAGCTTGAAGTTGACCTGATTTGGGCATTGAATTCATGTAAGTGATGGTGCGATCTTTGACTTAGAAACTCGGGCGGAGTCTGGCCGGCACCGTGTACGTCGATCGAGTCCACTCCATGTGGCGTCTTTAAATGCATTTGGAATCTGGAGGCTGGGCTCGTCATGTGATTCACTTGTGCTCTACTAATTAAGCTCGCCCTCTAAATTTAACCGCTAAGGGTCAGCTAATTGCCGTGTAAAATTCACCTTTTTTACAGGTGTTTAATATTATTCACCTTGGAATTCGATGGTGTCATGTGTTCTCCTGCTTGGGCTTCTCTATGTCGGCAAGGTTGGCTCAGGCTGACTACTGCCTAGATCACATACCACCATTGGGTTATACGATGAACATACCTACGAACTCATAAGATGCCCATTACATATCCTCCTGCAACTTGTACGCCACAGCAGCATCTTAGACGTCATTCCTTCTACAAGACATAGTTAGCACGAGACCGCACGATCTATATCCGATGGTCCATAATTTGGGTGCACCACGCACGGTGGCTACCAAATCCTCACTCTTACCGAGTTCAGAAGAAGGCAACCGAATAAAGTACTATTCCCTCCATAAACAATCAATTATAAGACATTCTAACTCTTTTCTAATTCAGATATGCATATAGACCCATTTTAGCGTATTTGTTAACTCATTCAATTCGGATGTAGTCCATATTGAACTATCTAAAATGTCTTACACTTGTTCACGGATGGAGTACTGTGTTAAAAGTAATTAACAACCTGCTTGCTGGCTTGCTTGCCTCTCACTTTGCCAACAGAGAACTAGCTAGCTAGCTAGACCACAAGAACAGTTCATGTAACATTGAGTCTTTGATCTCTCAAGAAAATAAAATCGAAAGGATATATAAATTTAATAGAAGGGCTAAAAGTCATAATCCGAGTAGCCTGATCGATCAAAATTTTCTCCCATGGGCACTATGCAGCCTGGGCGTACGCCGTTGTCGTGATCGATGCATGGCAAGTAGGGTCACTTTATTTTTGCCTGCCACTAGCTGACCTGCTCGCCGATAAGGTCGAGTCCGACAACGAGGAAGGTGACGCCCTGGAAGAGCAGGAAGTAGAAGTGCAGCCCTTGTGCCGACAGCAGGCTGCGTGTCGCCGCGATGAGGAGGAGGAAGGCCAGTGCCAACTCCTTCTTGAAGATCCTGTTGGGTGGCTTGGCCTTACTGGTCTTCTTGATCGCGGCCGCCAGTGATGTGACCTCCTCTGCATCGGCCTTGAGTTGCAGGCCCTTGTTGTCAAGTTGGTGTGTCTTGGCCCATGCCTCCAGCCCAGCCTCGGACACTCCGCGGACGAGCCTGGGGGCGGGACTTGTGGCGGTGTCGGTCTCCTCCGCCATCGCGAAGATGTCGGACTCGGACGATGTCCTGCCGGCCTTCTTCGTGACAACCCACTCGTAGGAGCTCCCAAGCTGGAATAGCCCCGACACCATGGCGTTGAACTTGGTCACGGACATGGTGTTCTCGAAGAGCAGGTATGGGATGACGAAGGGGAAGGACTTGGGCGCCGGCAGGATGTTGAGCACCGACATGATCATGGGCACGTAGCAGATGACCCAGATCGGCAGCTCCGCCTCCGGCACGAACATGGTGAGCGGCAGGATGACGCAGAAGAGCGTGAAGGAGTAGAAGGGCAGGATGAGCTTCCTGAGGAGGAAGAAGAGCATCACCAGGTTGGCCTTCTTCCACAGCGGGATCTGCATGCAATTAAATAAACATACAAGGACCTAGTCAGCAGCAGATCTCTATGTGAGTGTGACTATTAATTAATCAAACAATTAAATCACCTTGGACTTGATGATGGCTGGGAGGCAGAGCCGGAAGAGCTGCATGGGGCCGGAGTGCCACCGGTGCTGCTGCTTCCGGTAGGCCTGGTACGACTCCGGTAGCTCACACAGCACCTACACAAATACACACACATATATATTGGCTTCGTTCTTCTTTGACATAGCTAGATTGCATCCGATATAGAGTAGTGTAATTTACCTTGACATCGTTGAGGTAGATGAACTTCCATCCCTGAAGATGGGCGCGCACAGCGATGTCCATGTCCTCCACGGTGGTGCGCTCCATCCAACCGCCCGAGTCCTCCAGGGCCTCGATGCGCCACACGCCCGCGGTGCCATTGAAGCCGAAGAAGTTGAGGTAGATGCCGTTGACCTGCTGCTCGACCTCGAAATGGAAGCACAGGTTGATGTTCTGCAGCCGGGTCAGCAGGTTCTCGTCCTTGTTCACGAAGCTCCAACGCGCCTGCACCAGCCCAAGCTCCGGGTTCCCCTACAAACAAATATCTATCCATTATCTACACATGTAAACTGGAAGCAAATTTATTTGTAGTTCTAGCAAGCTACTGATCTAAAACGTCTTATATTTGTTTACAGATGTACTACTAGCTAGCTAGGTCAACGGACAAATCTGAGATCGATCCATGTGGACTTAGATGCGTGAGCGTAAAAATTAGTTCAGCTAGCTTAGCTAGGTAGTAGATCTCTCTTTTATCATGCTTATCGACGGAGTTAACCTTAAGCAATGCATCGATAGTCGAGTTAATTAGTAGGACTACTACTAATTAAAGTGGCAAAAGAAAACCTTGAAGTGTGGAACGGTGAGCTTGAGAAAGTCTGGGTTGGGCTGGAAGTCGGCGTCGAAGATGGCGACGAACTCGTAGTCCTTGACGTACTCGCAGCTCATGGCAGACTTGAGGTTGCCGGCCTTGTACCCGGTGCGCGACAGCCGGTGGCGGTAGATGATGTTCACTCCCCTCTGGTTCCACTTGGTCACCTCCGCCCTGATAAGCATCTGGCACGTCTCGTCGTCCGAGTCGTCCAGCACCTGGACCAGCATGCGATCCCGCGGCCAGTTGATCTGGCACACGTGGGAGATCGACGTCTCGTACACCTGCACGTCACTTTCATTTTATCAGCATCTCCACGCATGGTGCATTAGAATCGTAAGTACAAAAAATGTAGCATCATGCGGATACAAAGCATGCATGCGTGATGTACGTGTCCAAAAACTGTCACGTACCTCTTTCTCGTTGCACATGGGCATCTGCAGGAGCACCATGGGGAAGTAGGCGCCGAGATCATCGCCGTCCTCGAGGTCATCGTCGTCGGCATATTTGCTGCCACGTTTGTTTGCGGCGGCCTTGAGGCCGGGCTTGATGCCGCGGAGCTTGATCCAGAAGCAGCCGAGGCAAAGGAGAATGCGGTCGATGGACTGCACCATGAAGAGGACGATGCAGAAGCCCGAGAGCTTCTCTATGGCCCACGCGATGTAGTCGATGCGGAAGGCGAGCCACGCCACGTACGCGCGGTGCAGCCACCCCTGGATCTCCTGCTGCTCCGGCATGCGGAGGCCGTCCGGCAGGTGGCGGAGGTTCTCCGGGAGGTATCGGAGGTTCTCCGGCAGGTGGCGGAGGTGCTCCGGCAGGTTCTGCAGGTGCTCGGGGAGCTGGCGGAGGTAGTGCTCCGGCAGGTCCCGAGGGAAGTAGTGCCACCCTTTGAGGTAGGCGGCCGTCTCGAAGGCGAGCATGGCGAGCGAGAGGAGCAGGAAGGCGCGGAGGAAGCCGAGCATGTGCCGGCCTCGCCCCGAGGCCTCGGCGTCGGGTTCCGCGTCGGCGTCCCGGCTCCGGCGGACGCGGCGGTTGACGGCGCCCAGGAGGCCCCAGAAGCCGCCGGCGAGCCACGCGACGCAGCCGACGGCGCGGTGCGCGCGCAGGAGGAGCACCCACTTGAACTGCTTGGCGTTCTTGCTGCGCCGCGCCTTCTCGGAGCTGTCCATGCCGGGGCCGTCGATCTCCACCAGGGAGTAGGGGTTGTCCATCTTGACCACCACCGGCGTGCCGTGCTCCTCCTTGTCGCCCCACCACGACGACGCCATGGCTGCTTGCTCAGATCACTAGCTCAGTGAATAAAGCGTAGCTTGCTTGCTCGATGGATCGATCTTTCAGCTCCAAGATCTTGGAAGCGCAGCCCAGGTTAGAGATACGATGTGTTCTTGGAAGCGCAGCTGCTAAGCTCGGTTCCAACAACACAGCATGTGAGGTTGCTTCACCCCACCGCACCGCCTCCGTCTTGACCCCTGATCCAAGATCTTGTGATGCGTCCCTTGGATTGTTGCCTCTCGGAATGATACACTTATTACTCACCTATGTCTACATATGAGAATAGTACATTTAGTTTCTAAGAATTTTCCGCAAGATTACAATCTAGCATGCAGAGGTTATATGGATGAACAAACAAACTGTGCACAAGTAGCGTACCTTGTAACCGTGCTTCAGATCCAAGGGAGGTTGGATGCCTTGCTTCAGCTCACTTGAGTGGCTCTCGCTCTGGTGTCTAGATCCGCTCACTTGAGTGGCTAGCTTGTGGAGATACAGTGGAGCTGTAGTACTGAGCAGAGCGTAACCAACCAACTGGTACTGCTACTGCTGTACCACAATCTCCGGACTCTAGACTCCAGAGTGAGGCTTCCGGTAGGCACCCCACTTGGAGGGTTTTATAGACCTTGCCAAGTTTGAGATGCAACTCTAACAAGTACATCAGCGAGAAATACTCTGGTGCTAGTGCACCCTATATGTACAAAATAAATTACTACTGTCATTACAAAAAATTATTAACTAGTATATTTTAGTCAGACATGATTAAGTATTATACTTGTATGAAAAATGTCCAAAAAAAGATTTAATGGTATTCTTGGAGCTATATTTTTTATTCTAAAAGAGTTTCCTTTTTTTTGCATGGTAATACGTGTCTCATTTATATCATAAAGATTAAAGTACAAGTCACGTAAGGACCGACATGACAAAACTGAAAAGATAGCAGAACATCTCTGAGCTTGACACCAACGCCCATCACTTGCCTCCAGCACCACGACAACAGCCAAAGAAGAAAAGAATGATGGATCACCTCCTCACCCGAGCTCGACGCAGCTCCATCGCTGATATGCAGCTTTGCGGACCTCCAAGGTGGCTCACCAAAAGTGAAGCCCTTACCGTTGAACGAATCAGACCGAGGCAACACCCCGGACACACCATCGAACTCCAGATCTGGCACCCCACCACGACTAAGACGTCGCGGAAGGAAACCATATCTGCCATCCACAAACCACGAACCCAACACATGTTCCGTCTTCCAGATGTCGTCGATGCAGACCACAATCTGCATCCGCTCCTGGACTACCTCCCAAGCTCCGCGCCGATGCTGGAGCAAACGCCGGCGCAACGGCGGAGCCCGAGGACACAGGTCCACCACGAGGATGCCGCCGCCGCAACGCCATCCTTACTTGAACAGACTGGTTTCCAAATCCATCCCCAACCATAGGACCAATTGCCTTGTCAAGGAAGGATCCAAAGAATCTTTATTCAGCGCTGTCATCGTCGCCGCCGAAACAAAGACGATGAACAGCCTAAAAATCTAAACTATGAGGGAGTAAAAACGATCCACACGCGTGGATCCGGCGACCCCCCTCACCACCGACGACCGAGGTCGCCGGCGGAGGGGAGCCGCCGGAGGACGGCGATGAAAGATTGGGTCTCCTGGCGGCGGCTATGGTTCCAGCCGCCAGGGACAAAAGGAAAACGATTCTAATTGGTAGTTTCCTTTTTTTCTTAAATAGTTTCTGTCTCTATTGTCTCTAGGAATAACTTTTTATACGAGTACAATACTTGATCACATTTTACTCTAAAAAACTTATGTTTTTTTTATTTGTTGCGATTACTAAGATATATTTTTTTTGCATGGATTACTAAGATATTTTGCGTAGCACCCGGGTGTACCAAGTTCCCTTCCGTACATCAGCTCCCTTTTTTTTAACATAATATACGTAGTAGCATAGCTCCACAGCGCGTACGTACTAGTACTAGTACTAGCTTAGAGTTGACCTGAGCGTGGCATTAAATTCAAGTATGGTGGTGTGATCTTGACTTCAAAACTTCAAGTGTGGAATCGGGGAATCTGCCCGGCATCGTGTGCGTCCATCGATCGAGTCCATGTGGAGTCTTTAAATGCATTGGGAATCTGGATCATATAGTACTACTCTGCTAATTGAGCTCACTCTCTGAATTTAGCCGTTCAGGGACAGCTAATTTCCGTTTAGTATTCACATTAATTAAGAAGCTTCCTTGGAATTTGCTGCTCTTCTTTTTTCAGCTTGGAATTTGTCGGTGTCATGTGTTCTCCTGCTTGGGCTGCTCTCTCTTTGTCGGCAAGCTGGGCTCGACTCGATCGAATCGTGGTTAGCTCAGGCTTACTACTGCCTAGATCACAAAATAGGATTCCCTCCCACTTTATAAATAAATTAAACGAACCGACACATTACAGGGGTGGAGATTTTTTTTAGGCAGGGACGAGTTACTGATAAAACCTTGGGTGAACGGTCAATCAGATGCAAGGAACTAAGAAGAAGAACTAATCAAGTCCACCAACAAACAATCGCGCAAAAAAAAAAAAAAGGTGCAAAGCAAAGCGCTGCTTGACTTCATCGAAGCCCTAACACACTAATCAGTAATGTTGGTATAGTAACTGCGACGCCCAAGAGAGGAACATGGTATGACCATGAGGAACACGTCTATCTATTTTGCGCTTCAAAAAGGATAGACCGTCGTGGCATCATCAATCCATCGCACAAGAGGTGATATAAATGTATCTATAACTTTCGCTGGTGTAGTCAACCGGCTAAAATTATTTACGAATTTGAGTGCTACGTAAGCTACACAAAGAAGACAAAAGGGTAAGAGATGAACACAACGGAGACAACAAGGCGCTGCAACAGGATATAACAGGAAACGATGGAGGATCTAATGATCGTGAATTGCTAGAACCGAATTGCCATTATGATCTTCACTACAAAACACTTTGCAGTGTCTAATAGTATGACTCTAGGAGTGAGTGTCGGCCCACTAGGAAGAGCCCAACATAAGCAGCACAACGGATACTGGATTTTTCTGTTGGCAGCAAAAGGATTTCCATGTTCATAACTTGTGACTGTTTCTGTGAAAAGTAATCGAATCGTAAAATTAAGTATGTTCGCTGGTCTTAATAATAATTTACCCTCCCTTATCCTATATGTAGAGAGCTCAGTACATCCAGGTTCCCACATTCACTGGATCTTATAGGCCATTCGATCTGATTTAGCAGGCGCTGCAGTCCCTTCAGTTTTGGCCCCGAGTGACGCCGACCATTGGATATTTCGTCAATCAACATGACCTGCCGGATATTTTCACTAATGGCATAGGTTGGGCAATTCGATTGTTCGGTTGGGGGTACAACCGTCATTTCACAGCATGGCTGCCAGGCTGATAAAGCTAGGAGAGAGTACGTCTATTCTCCCCTCCTCTCCTCGTTCCCCCGCCCCCTCTCCCCACTGCCCTAAACCTAGCACCTCCTCTATGTCGCCTGACTAGATGGATGCACACACTTTCTATCGTGGATATAATCCTGACAGTACTACATGGGTAGGAATGTACCTGCAATCGTATATACCAAATGGTGCAGATGGGAGCACGCGCACGGAATTATACAGGTTTAGGCCCTCTTCGGTGGAGGCAACAACTTACTACCATGGTGCCATTAGCTCTTGGCGTAAGATACAAGGCGTGAATGTTTTACCTTTAGCCTAATGCTCCCCTCCTGGGTTATATAGAGTGCACTAGGAGGGGGTATGTAACGGCTGATGTAAATGCTATCTATGGCCTCAGGTGTGACCGACTATTCCTTTGAACTTACTACTTATAGCTGCCGTATTTAACTAGATTATTCCACCGTTGGGTAACTGGTGTATTAAAAACTTCGTGGTTGTGAGGTATACTATGTAGCCCTCAACTGCTGACATAGATGACAGCTCCTGTCATCTCCCATGCCGACTACTAGATCTTGTCTAACGGGCGGCTTAGGAACTGACCGTAGGGACTTAGCCATTACCTAAGACACCCTCTTTTTCCTTGATGGGTTGATGACAACATGTCATGGCCCGTGGTCTTTCTGGGCCGTACCTTTGATGGACCATGGGTTTCTGGAGTGTCGTTTGTGTACTTGGCCCTACCCCACAAAACCAACTTCTGCTGCATGCAATTACTAGAAAACACTGATAGATGCCTGCTACATAATCCACCACATGAACGCTTAGTTACGGGAGCAAGACAACTTTGCAAAGCAATCTGACATCATCGCATTAGAGGAAAGAGTAGAGAAACTCTCACGATAAGATTGTAGAGATGAGTTCAAATACATCCATTTGATGTTTGCAAACATCATGAACCAGGGATGGAAGTCGACGCCCATGGTGTGGTCAACAATAGTGGAGCAAGTACGATGGAGTTACTCGAATAGTTAGCAAGGGACATTAGGCATTCGGATACCCCCCCCCCCCCCCCCCCCCGGCACCCCAAATCTCAGAGCCCAAGTACCGAAACTATCCTTACTCCATGTAAAAGGAAAGATTCACGATGTTGGAGTTCTAGGGTACCCTGTTACATTGTCATAGGGCGTGTTAACGTTCTTCCAAACTTGCTTAGATATCTTGACTAATTGGTTACATAATTGTTGTTGCGTGTTAATTAATGTTGTTACAAACTTGCCTGCCTATCCAATTCAGGCAACTTTTGTCTTACTTGTGTTTTTTTAATTTCATAGTTTCTACCTCTATATATAACTGTATGGTAATTTGGAAATGTCTATATTGATAATCACAGAATTTCCACATCAGAGTAAAATGCTCCCACGACACCGTTTTCAGTTGCGTGGAAACTACATTAGTGTCATGTGGACTAGAGGGCACACTACTATTGTCGTTCACCGTTAGTGGCATGTCAATGTTCACCATTAGTAGCGTCTAAAGGTTCATCACCCGAATAGTAACAATTATGAATGACGCCTTATATGTGGCATGGAGAAACAAGCCACCAAAGTTCTTTTTGGCACACCACCTGTAGGCTTTCCAATACTATTGACCATGCGAGAGAGAATCAGGTTCCCGAAAGCGCTACATGCAAGTACTCACACCCGTCAACATCGATCGTCTTTTGTCCAAGTCAGGCAATGCCACGGGTTACGTCTCTGTCGCCATCAGCAACTCGTCACCAACATCGTTTTCATCAGCATGGTATCTGCATCAGCCACCACTACTCCATCTTCGAATGACTAGCACATGTGATGTCATCTGATCCAATCTTAAATTATGGTTGTTGGCGCTGACATTATGCTACTTTTGATGTTGTTTAATGTATCTACTATGTTTGAGGTAACATGCGAAAAATTAATTTAATCATGATTTATATTCTGCAATTAATCATTGAATTTTCTGATTTCCCAACAATCCAAAAATCTAATTGTACGCAATTTGCTGTTTTAACTATATCTAATTTCTATGGATAAATTTACCGGTGTGCACTTCTAGAGGTGGGAAGCGAAGTCCAAAATGGCTTACCTCTCTGAAAGTTTTTCAGGTTGCTAATGGCTTGCCAAAGGGAATCTCTATTGAAGATCAGCGAAATTCTACAAGCCAATACTTCTTTATGGGATGAATTTTGATTGTTCTTATTGACCTATGTATGGTGTGTACATGCACGTACAATATAAGAAACTGCTAGGGGATGCACTGAATATTAAATTCGGTGCAATAGATGCAGGCAGTGAACTATACATCATGGAGAGCATCCATGACTACACGACTGTGAATAACCATTCTATAGTTAAACAAGCTTGAACTCATTAAGTGTGACTTCCCTGGCAATTTCGTGGTTGGGTGCATGATTGCAAAGTTGCCTCCTATATGCAGTTTTGCCAATACTCTGAAGCGTAAGAGACAGGAGAAATCAGTTCAAAATCTAATAGCTTCTCTTATTCTCAAGCTAAATCCTCGAGCTAAAGACATTAATGATAAAGGAGGGATGGCTAGTTTAGCGCCTATATGGTGCAAAGATGCCCACATAATAATAACAAAGGAAAGAACATGCTTCTCGTCAATAAGCCTGTCAATACTACGACCTTCAAGAAGTATATAAACAAAGCTGAGCTAGACTGTTTGACCTATGGAAAGTCGACCGCTTTTTTAAGGAATGCCCAAGAAGATCGTTAACATTGTGACCGCTAGCAGTATTGATGGGTATGTCAATTTACCTATTGTTCTTTCAGTATTTCAATCTTCATGTTGGTGGGCCGATACAGGTGCTAATGTTCACTTGTTTGCCGATGTGTCTATGTTCCTTCTTATCAGTTTGCAATAGTTTCTTCTGTCCTAATAGGCAATGGGTCACATGCTTTCATTCATGACATTTTCATGATGGATCCGAAGTTCACATCGGGAACGATTGTGCAGCTAAGGAACATGCAAAATGACCGTACTGTGACAAGAATCTTGTTAGTGGCTCCCTTATACGTAGAGATTGATTTAAGGTAGTTTTATAGTCAAATAAAGTATTTTTGCTAAAACATGGGTAAGTTGTATGCAAACTCTTTTAGTGCAAATATGTCTGTAAACCAAATTTGTGTTACTGATAATGATGATGCGAGTGTTTGGCACTCTTGTTTATGTCATGATAATTTTTGTCTGATGTCTTGGCTATTCGAAATCAGTTTCATTATGAATTTCATTATTGTGAAAATTTCTAAGTGTCATAATTCTCTGCAACAAAAGCAACCGAGGAAGCCTCACATGGTTGCCGAGGAGAGAAACTTGGCAACTATAGAACTCATACATTCTAATCCATGGGTAATGAAATGTGTGTTGACAAAAAATAGAAAGAGATATTTCATGTATTTGATTGATAACATGACTATATTTTGCTAAGTTTATTTGTTGCAAACTAAAGATCAAGCTTTAGACTACTTTAAATCTACCAGGATGAAGCTGAAAATAATTTAGAGAGAAAGATCAATCTTCTTTGTTCGGATCATGGTGTCGATTATTTTCCATATAATGTTTTATGAATTTTGTAAGGATGATATTACTCATGAGAGAGTGCCCCCGTATTCACCGAATCTAATGAGGTTTTCCAGAGGAAAAATTGCACATTTATTGTCTTGATGAATGCCATGTTAGACATTGCTCGTTTATTTAAGGTACAATGGGGGATGCTTTGCTGATCCTTTTCATGCTCCAAACAAAGTTTCTAAGAAGAATATAGAGAAAATCCCTTATGAGGAGTGGGTTGGATGAAAACCATCACTTTCTTAATTACGCACTTGGGGATGCTTGGCGAAAGTCAACTTTCCAAACTATGAGAAATGCATGCTCAGACCAAATATAGTGGATTGTTTCTTTCATGTTTATGCTTAGTGGAGCATTGCTTATAGATTAATAGTGGTTAAATCTGAGGTACTTGATATGCATGTGGAGACTATAATGGAATTTCATGACGAAGTATTTTCTGAGAATATGTTTACCATGAAAGATATGCATAGCACTGGTAGAATTTCTTCGCAGATATTTTCTGATTCTAGTACATCTCATGAGTATTTCAGACAGCCACATGAGGAAGTCCTTGGGAAGGATGACAATGAGGAAATATTTGAGAAGGAAGACAATGGAACTCCTGCGGGTAGTAAGACACATAGGCTTGAAAAACCAATTGGCAGTGATTTAATTGTGTATCGTGTAGTCAATACTCCCACATCTATAGCAGAGGCATATGCATCTTCATATGCATATGATTGGAAAGAAACGGTCCATAATGAAACAGATTTAATTCTTTCTAATGGGATGTGGGATAATCATATGGCTTATTTGGGTCCTGCACGCATCCTGTAATCACACACTAGTAGAAAAGGGGCCAATGGTCCAGGCCGCTCCAGCCCATTAGTCCCGGTTTAATCCAGAACCGGGACCAATGGGGGCATCGGACCCGGTTCGTGAGCCCCGGGAGCCGGCCGGGCCACGTGGCCCATTGGTCCCGGTTCGTCTGAAATTATTGGTCCCGGTTGGTGGGACGAACCGGGATCAATGGGCCTCGCTCTTGGCCCAACACCATTGGTCCCGGTTGGTGGCCTGAACCGGGACCAATGGGCTGCCCATTAGTCCCCGTTCGAGCCATCAACCGGGACTAAATGGTTGGTACCCGTTGCGCCCAGAGTTTAGTCCCACCTCGTCAACCGAAGGGGAACCGGACCGATGTATAAGCCCCTCCCTCTCTACCTTATTGAGCTCCTCTGAAAATGAAAATAGATGCGCTTATATAGGTAATTTAGCATAAATTCATACGGATTTCTCTTGAAATTCGTTATGAATTTAAGTTGAATTTCCTCTATAAGCGCATCTCTGCTCATTTCTGAGTAGTTTTTTTTTCTTTTTCTGCTATATTTATTTTTTCTTTTTATTTCTGAGTTGTAATAAGCCATTAAAAATAAACATATATGCTCCTTTTTTAGTACAGTTAATCACAACTATTTTTTGCTTCTATTCATTTCTGAGTAGTTTTTTATATAGTTTTTTATTTTTCTGCTATATTTATTTTTTTCTTTTTATTTCTGAGTTGTAATAAGCCATTAAAAATAAGCATATATGCTCCTTTTTTAGTACAGTTAATCACAACTATTTTTTGCCTCTATTCATTTCTGAGTAGTTTTTTATATAGTTTTTTTTTCTTTTTCTGCTATATTTATTTTTTTCTTTTTATTTCTGAGTTGTAATAAGCCATTAAAAAATAAGCATATATGCTCCTTTTTTAGTACAGTTAATCACAACTATTTTTTGCTTCTATTCATTTCTGAGTAGTTTTCTATATATTTTTTTCTTTTCTGTTATATTTTTTCTTCTATTTATTTCTGAGTGGTTTTTTATATATTTTTTTCTTTTCTGCTACATTTATTTTTTTCTTTTTATTTCTGAGTTGTAATAAGTCATTAAAAATAAAAAAGAGGCGCAATACTCGTTAATTTGCTTCAAGCCTTTTGGAATAGTGTCAACTGCACTGCACATAGCTCTGTGCAGTCTACCGTATTTCGCAAGGCTTGAAACTAACCTACGTGCAAGAGCATTGAGCCTCTTCGTCATCGTATCTGCACTCAGGGCTTATAAACAGCTGCGAGTGCCTCTCGCTTGGCGAGGTGGGACTAAAAAAACAGCTGCAGGAAGAATCAACAAAAAATAGCTGCAGAAAATAAAAAAGTAGTTACACGGGTCCATTGGTACCAGTTCATGGCACCAACCGGTACCAATGCCGCTCTTTGGTCCCGGTTCGTGGCACCAACCGGGACCAATGCCCCCCCTTTAGTCCCGGTTGGAGCCTCCAACCGGGACCAAAGGTCTTCGTTTCCCGCCCTTTGGGCTGCTGAAAAGAGGCCTTTGGTCCCGGTTCCAGCCACCAACCGGGACCAATGCTCTTGCTATATATACTGGACCTAGCAGTTTTCGCCAAATCCCATCTCTTTCTCGCCCCGAGCCTCTGCTCCTCGTCGCCGTCGCCGCCGAGCCCGCCCCGCGCCGCCCCGAGCCCGCAGTCCCCGTCGCCACCCCGAGCCCGCCGTCGTTGCCGCCCCCATCACCGCCCGCGTCCCGCGCCGCCCCATCATTGCCGCCCTCGTCCCGCCCCGACGTCGCGCGTCGCCAGCCGTCGCCCCTGCCCCGAGCCCGCCGTCCCCGTCGCCGCCCCCGAGCCCGCTGTCCCCGTCGCCGCCCCCATCGCCGCCCGCGTCCCGCGCCGCCCCGTCTCGTCGCCCTCGTCCCGCGCCGCCGCCCCGACGTGAGCGTTTTTTTTTGTTAGATTTTTTTAGATTCTTTTTGTAGTTCATAGATTTTTTTTGTTAGGTTAGATGTGTAGTAATTTAGATATGTAGTTCATAGATTTTTTTTGTTAGATTAATTAGATTTTTTTTGTTAGATTAGATATGTGTAGTAATTAATTTCTTCATATTATGTTAGATTTTTTTCTGTTAATAGATTTTTTTGGTGATATTATTATTGAATATGCATGTTTGGTGATATTATTGTTAATAGACTTTTTGGTGATATTTAGATTGTGTAATTAATTTTGTTCATAGAATTTTAATGATTTTTTTGTTCATAGTATTTAGAAAAAGGAAAAAAATAAGAAGTAGTTTATATATAGTTGAACTTGCTAGTTGATTTAATAAACTAATTTATTTTACTATATAATGAAGTAGTTTGTTTTTAGTAAGTACTACTTATTTATTTATAGTAAGTTCTTAGTAGTTGAACTAGATAGTTGATTTGATTAGATTTTTTTGTTAGATTAGAATTTTTTTTGTTGGATTACATGTGTAGTAATTAATTTGTTCAAATTATGTTAGATATTTTTGTTAGATTAATTAGATTTTTTTGTTAGATTAGATATGTGTGGTAATTAATTTCTTTATATTATGTTAGATTTTTTTCTGTTAATAGATTTTTTTGGTGATATTATTATTGAATATGCATGTTTGGTGATATTATTGTTAATAGATTTTTTGGTGATATTTAGATTGTGTAATTAATTTTGTTCATAGAATTTTAATGATTTTTTTGTTCATAGTATTTAGAAAAAGGAAAAAAAATAAGAAGTAGTTTATATATAGTTGAACTAGCTAGTTGATTTAATAAACTAATTTATTTTACTATATAATGAAGTAGTTTGTTTTTAGTAAGTACTACTTATGTATTTATAGTAAGTGTTTAGTAGTTGAACTAGATAGTTGATTTAATTAATAATACTACTTTTATTTAACTATATATAGAAGTAGTTCCCGCGTCGACGTCGGCGATACCTATCCCGCATCCTCGTCGTCGTCGACTCGGCGGTGGAGGCCTGCTTGATCAGGGCCATGTTCGGGATTGGGCTCCGCCGGGTTGGTATTGGGAGGTGCTATCTTCCGGGGGACGTAGTTTGGTGAGGAGGCAGCCCGTTGTTGACCCGATCCTTGTTTGGTGGCGGTCGCGTGGGCCAGTGACGGTGGTGAGGCATCCGGACACCGCGGAGGTGGTACGTCACCGTGTCAGCGAGGAGGACGAGCACGTCCGTCGCTACATGGTTGCATTGGAGGGGAGGTTCGACAATAGCTGGCAGGTTCTTCAGGGATCTCACTGGAGCTATGATCCTGTGATGGTTCCTTATCTTTGGGTGTCCACCGCCCGCGTCGATACCCGTCGGGCGCTACGGTTCTAGTTGTATTAGTGATAATATTCGATGATGTACGAACAACAAGAGATGATGTACTTTTGCTTATAATTATTGAATGCGTGCTAATTTGAATACTATACTTTATTTTATGATTTGGTTTTGCTTATTTTATGATTTGGTTTTGCTTATTGAATGCTCATATTGGATAAGTTCTCCTTCATTCCCGTGTGCTAGACAATTTGGTATAATAATGCATTCGGGAATGAAAGAGGAGCTACGTACGTACATCGATCATCGATAGTCAACCCGTGATTAATAATAATGATCTAGTTTAATATTTGAATTATGAACGTAGGCCGAAAATGTCGTACTCATCGGACGACGAAAACCGCCCGGGGGAGTGCGACTGGTGCCACGACGACCGAGGTATGTGCGACAGGTTCATTGAGTTGGATGAAGATCGGCGCTTCAGCATTAAGCTCGAGGAGACGTGCGATGTTCATACGGTACGCAACGACGACAATAGTTTTTTTCGTAATTAAGCACGACTTCAACTATTTTAACGTGTATATTTCGTCTTTTCCAATTCGACTAGCTTATCCCATGCTTTGCAAGACGCTATGTCTTGGAGAGGATGGGTTTTGAAGACCATGAAAATTTTGAAACCAAAAAAATTATCCTAAGTACCCATCATGGTGTGGATTTTCAAGTAAAGCTGTACAATGCTTAGAGTGTAACCCATTTTGGTTGCAAAAATTGGGATGCATTTTGCAAGATGTATGGTCTTGATGAGGGTATGCTTGTCACCATGGATCTTGGTGATCCTACAATCGAGCAAGAGACACCTTCGATTTGGGTCTTTGTGGATACACCTCCAGTTCTTCCCTCATGTGAGCTAAACATAGTTATTAAGTAATTTATATTGTTTATTTCAAAATATATAGTTGACAACTTATCTACATTGACAGCTCATTTTTATTCTTCAAAGAATGTGCGGAAGATGGTAGACAAAACGTACTACACCGAAGGCTCCGAATTAACTTATTAGGAGAAAAATCATCTGGTCGGATTTTGTACTGATCTTGAGAATTACAATATCTACAATCAAACTCCTCAACATTATGGTCAATACGTGCCACTAGTGCACGTGTTGAACTACGGTAACTACCATAGAGATACCCTGGTAAGATTATTTTTTACTATTACAACATCCGTGCATCTTTTTGCACACTTTTAAAACTAGTACATCATTGCTAACTACGAAGTTATTACTATGTTTTTCAACAGATAATCCCGAATGATTGTGTGCCTCATCTGATGTATACGCATGGTAGCCTTCATGTTTTGAACATACGAGCAGGTCGTCCTACGAATCTCAACTGTCCATACCGGGTTTCTAAAAGAAATGGAGACATAACAATCAAAGAATGGAAAAAATGCATGGACAGTAGTAAGGAGCTTCTTGGAAGCAATAAGTAGCGAAGGGCAAAAATTGGAGACAGGATGATCGCCATTCTTCATAATGGAGAGTCAGGGTCTATATTGTTTTATGCTATTTTACCTTAAGGGTGTAGGTCCTACCTGATACTGATGATCATGTGCTAAGAACAATTATGTAGGGTTGGGTTCGATGACTATGAGGATGATGATCGTATGACTTATTATTAATAACGAGTAGAAGTTGTATGATGATGCATGATTAGTAGGACTTGTTATTATATACATATATGATGATGTATGATGCAAAGCATGCATGAGCATGTTATATCTGCGGGTGCAATGAACATAGCAGCAGCGTTGATAAACCAAGGACGAAGATAAGAGAGGACACTTCTCTCTATTAGCTAGCTATAATAACAACCTAAAAATAACCCCCAAAACCCCTAAAGCAGCCACATTTGTAAAAAAAATAAATTGACTTCTGGTCCCGGTTGGAGCCACCAACCGGGACCAAAGGCCCTCTGACTGGGCTTGGTGCACAGGGCCACGTGGAGCCACATTGGTCCCGGTTCGTGTTTGAACCGGGACTAATGGGTGGTGGCATTAGTAACGACCCATTAGTCCCGGTTCATGAACCGGGACTAAAGGCCCTTACTAACCGGGACTAATGGGTGGTTTTCTACTAGTGACATGACACACTACCTTTGGTCTCATGTGCACATAGGTGCAGCTAGATAGCTATTCTAGGCATCACTAATCATTAATTAACAGGTGGGAGGTAGGTCTTCTTTAGTTCAGGCATCGCCTCTTGATAAGCCTCCAGTGTATCTATAATTTTTGATTGTTCCATGCTGTTATATTATCATTCTTGGATGTTTTACAATCATTTTATAACAACTTTTTATCATTTTTTGGGACTAACCTTTTGACATAGTGCCCAGTGCCAGTTGCTATTTCTTGTTTGTTTTTTACTTTTCAAAATATCAATATCAAATCGAGTCCAAACGCAGCGAAACTTTTTGGAGATTTTTTTGGACCAAAATACAACTTAGGAGCCAAGGAATCACCCGGGGGAGGCTCGTGGGGCCCACAAGACATCAAGGCGCACCAGAGGCCCCTGGCACTTCCTGATGGGTTGTGGGGCCCATGGGGGTCTCCTCCACCACCTCTCATCTCTATAAATATCCAAATATTCTAGAAACCCTAGGAGTGTCGATGAAACACAATCCCAGCCGCCACAAGTTCCAGAACAACGAGATCCAATCTAGAGCCCTATTCTGGCACTCTGCCGGAGGGGAACACGATCATGAAGGGGTTCATCATCCTGATTGGTTCTCCTCCGATGATGCGTGAGTAGTTCACCATAGACCTACGGGTCCGTAGGCAGTAGCTAGATGGCTTCGTCTCTCTTTTTGATTCGCAATACAATGGTCCCTTGGAGATATATTTGATGTAATGACTTTTTGTGGTGTGTTTGTGGGGATCCGGTGAAGTTCGAGTTTATGATCAGATCCATATCCATCAATATTATTACTGTAGCGACCAGACCTCAAACGGCCAAGTCTCTGTGCATCAGTGTCATCCATGGATCGGTAATGCTGACACGCACAGTACTCGAGGATTTATAACAGAGTTTCAATCACACATCTATTACATCGAATGTCTCAAAAGAGAATTTATTACAATAATATGGCTTAAGGCCATCTAAATAAGATAACAGCGGAAGACCTGGAAGATAAAGTGAGTCCATCAACTCCAACGGCATAGCTGTGTGAACGACAACGACCTATCGCACCTTACTCGTCGTCTGAAAAGTCTGCAACATGATATGTTGCAGCCCGATATGGGTCAGCACATGGAATATGCCGGCAATGTAACACAAAAGAGCAATGAACAGAATAAATGCTATCACTACATGCATATATGGCTGGTGGAAAGCTCTATGGTTAATGTTTTTTGCATAAAGCTAATTTTTCCCTACAACAAAGGAATAAATTTTATTTAACTATCATGGTGGTTGTTAAACATTGAGAAGATTCCTCCAACTCAACCCCAATTAAACAATATCAATTAACCCAACAAATTAATTTAGAGTGATGAGATCAACATGATAATCGAAGAACCAGATACTCAAGATGTCCATAACCGGGGACACGGCTAACCATGATTAGTTTGTACAATCTGCAGAGGTTTGCGCACTTTTCCCCACAAGACTCGATCTCCTTCGTTGGATTTCTTGCACTACATGGTGATTGAGAAACAGATGACCGAGACACAGTCTTTCAGAAACATTAACTCTTTACTCTGGATGGACAGTTACACCTACTTTCCCCTATATCTGCAAGCCCACCACTGAAAGAGGTCATGCAACATACTCAACTATGCTAGAGCCCATAATAGCTTGCGGATGCACACGGAAGTTTCTAGCAGGAATAATCTTATGATCCCTTTGATCCTGGGTGGCAAGCCGTAGGATGATCACACGAGTACTCCGGGATATCCTACGACAACACTGGATTCTCCAGGTGCCCGCAACCAATCCACCCAGATCTGTATTTAAGTAGCCACCTTATGTTAACCATTAAGTAACAATTCTCACATCTGTCATGGATACACTCACCCAATCCACGTCTACGAGCATAGCATAGCAACCTGAGCATAACGTAGAAGTAACTCCCAGAGATTTGATAATAAAAGGCAATAGGTTCTACCTCCTCATCTACTTCCCAAACCCACATGTTAATCAGCTCCTAACCATGCAATGTTTGAGGATTGTAACTAATGCATAAAACTGGGTAATAAAGGGATATGATCAAAGTGTTACTTGCCAAAATCATTTACTAATCTGGATTAAAGTCAAAATTTTACAGTACCAAAATCATGTTCAAGTTGGTTAAACAGAAAGAGGGCTTCGAGATGTAGATTTAGGCGCTTGTTTCATCTAATTTCGATAAACGAGAAAAAAGATATACTAGTTTGAAGATTAGGGCAGAAATCGCGATAAAAAATAATCGCAGATAAATCCTTGGAAAGTAAAACGAAACTGACAGATTAACAAACGAATGTTCGCTGTCTGAACCTATCCGGCGAACAATGTTCGTTAAAACGAACGAACGTCCGCTAAATAACTAAACCGACGAAAAACCGAACCTATCTATAAAAAAACGAAACTAGGGTTTTCTAAAAAAACCGGTGGTTTTACCTAAAACCGAAAAAATACTGGCCAGCGGCTCCGGCGAGACTCCGGCGAGGCGGGGCGGCGTGCGGTGCGTGGGCGACGGCGCGGGAAGGAGGGGCGTCGGCGCGGGCGGCGGTGGGTGGCTGCGGCGGCACGGCAGCGGCGGCTGCGGCTTCGGGCGCGGGGCGGCGGTGGTTCCGGTGTGGGAGGAGAGGGCGGCGGGATTTATAGAATGCCGGGGGGTGGTGGCTTGGGGACGGGGTCGAGCAGATGGAGTCCGAGGCGGTGGGACTCCGCCTGGAGGTCGGGGTCAACCGGGGCGGCGGCTTGGGCCGCGGCCCACTCGCGCGCGCGCGCGAGGCGCGGGATAGGCGGCAGCTGGCCAGGCTCGGCTGGGCCGTTGGCCCAGTCGGGCGACGCGCATTTTTCTTTTAACTTCCGCCGAAAGAAAGAAGAAAAAAAATCCTAAGAATTATAAAAAAATCTAAAAATGCCAAAAACAATTTTCTCCATCTAAATAAAATATTTATAACAAGATGAACATTTTTCTGGCCCAAAACATGCAATTTTGAAAAATGCATATTTTTTTAATTCAAATAAAATAGCAATAAACTGCAAATAAAAATCATTTATTTGATTTTAATATTTTTCCTCCAATATTTATTTTATTTTGGAGAATTCATTTTATCTCCTCTCTTTTATTTTTATTTTGGAAATATTTTTGGAGAAAAAAATAATTAAAACCAAAGTGATCCTATTTTTCAATATTTCAGTAAATTCAAATATGAAAATGAATGAAATCCCCAACTCTCTCCGTGGGTCCTTGAGTTGCTTAGAATTTCTAGGATCAAACTCAAAATGCAATTAAAATTTCTAGGATCTCTATCGCTTATCCTAACCGCTGAAGAGAGGCGAAAAAACAGGCGTCGTCCTTCACTCTGCCGACGGCCAGAACGACGGTTTGCTCCCTCTCAGCCGCTGGTTCAGAGGCGGCAGAGCAAAAGGACCCCGGATCTGAGGACTAGGCATGTACATAGTAGGGTAGGTTTCTTCTTCTCCGCCAGCAAGGTGGTGGTAGTGGCGCCGCAGTGGAATAAGTCACTACAAGAAACCTGTTAATCCATGACGGATTCGTGCTGACGTTCCTAGAATCCGTCACGAATTAGGACGGAAAACCGTGACCCGTCACGACTACCGTCACTGATTTGTAAGCCGTGGTTGGGCCCGAAAACTGCGGGCCCTTGATGACGGACGTCGGGCTACCGTCACAGAATCCGTCGCGGATTGACCAAGCGGGCTTAGTCGTGCCTAGCGTTTTTTAATATGCACCATCTGGACCGTCACAGATTGTGCACCTGCTGATGTGGCGTACATGCCCATTCGTTGGTCCACATGTCGGTCAGACCAGCTCAAGAAAATTAAACTGTGAGGATACGTGTGGGTGCCATTGGACACATGATAATGTATTATGCCTTATGTTGCTTCCCGTAAAAAAGCAGTGGAGACTTTCTTTTCCCCGATTCTCAATCCTCCAGATCCCCTCGACCGTCGTCGCCGCCGGCGCCACCAGTGCCATCGATGACTGCCCGGGCGAGGGTGGTTAGATCCGGCGGGGTGGTCCATCTCAGCCTCTTGCCTCGCCGTCGGGCGCCCTTGCTGCGTCGACATGCCAGCGTCCGCCTGCCATTGCCACGCCAACAATCCAGCCGCCGCACGGATGAGCCAGTTGCTGCCCGCACTTGCTCACCGGACAAGCCCCCGTTCTTTCCCTACATCAACATCAGCCAGGAGCGAGCGGTATGTCCCCGGCAGAAATCATCTCTCTCTCCTTCAGAATTTGTTGACTAAATATTCTGATTTGCAATTTTCCCCGTTAGAATTTGGGGTGAACTTTTTCCCTTTAGGTTTCAGCCTATTTAGATCCAGAGGTATGATGCAGAGCAAATGCTTCTGGGATTCATCTCCCTGCTGGGTGAACTTTTTCCCTTTAGGTTTTAGTCTAACTAGATCTAGAGGTATGATACATGAGCTGATGGTCCTGCTAGCTTCAGCTTTTCAGAAAGATATAAACTGATAAATCAACAACAGCTTGAGTAGATAATTTGGATTTCATAATCTGCCACGGCCGAAAATCAGCACGGTGGCCCATTGAATTCTTTGCCACGGCAATGAAGTTACACAATCTGTAAAAAACTTTGTGCACTTTATATCAGCAGCATTTTTTACATGAGCTGTGATTCCTACTATAGTTTCGAGCTCTAGGACATGTATTCCTCTGTTTTGGGGTGGTCCAAAGGACATGTATTCCTCTGTTTTAAAATTTTAAAACTAAATCAACCCTACACCAAGAGACAAGATGAGTTTATAGTAAGTAAATTATGAGAGGATCATGCCTATAAATTTCCTTGCATCCAACTACCCAAGATCATTACCCTTGTACAAACATTTTGTGCAAACAGGTGTGTACAAAATGTGTACTACGGATTTGTAGACCTCTTTAATGTGGAATAATCAGTGAAACATTGTTAAATGGTGAATGTTCCTTTGTTAGAGCAAAAGAAAAATCTTTTGATGAACTGTGTTCACTATAGTGTGAAGCAATATAATTATAATTCTAAACATATTTTAGTTTTCTATACTGTACATTTTAATTTGATGGCCGGGGTAAACCTTTGATTGAATTGGTTCTTTTTCTACAGTGCAGATGGATAGACGTTGGATTCATGGTACATTGTTTTCCCGTGAGTACATCCAAGGTGTCAAAGAATTTATGAAATTCATTCAAGAGAAATTCAGTGAGGATGATAAAATACTCTGCCCAGGTAGAAAATGCCTTAATCATAACTACCAGCATCAAACCATTGCGAACACGCACATACTGACGTATGGCATGGAAAGTACATATACTCGCTGGATATATCATGGAGAAGAATTTGATGTAGATGTTATTGAACATCCTGTTGATGTGCATGACACTGAGGATGGTGACAATGGCGCTGACCGGTTTGAAGAGATGTTTGAAGACCTACGCACAACAGTAGAACAAGCTCAGGGTGAAACTAAAAATCAAGATGCTAACAATGGTGGAAACCCTTCTGAGAATGAGTCTCTTTTGAAGAATGTGATGAAGGAGGCAAAACAACAGCTTTATCATGGTTGTACCAAGTTTTCAAGGTTCTCCTTTGTGGTAAAGATTCTTCACTTGAAGTCATACCATAGGATCCCGAATAGTGCATTTACTGAAATTTTAAAGCTATTAGCCGAAGCATTCCCTGAACCCAATACACTCCCAAAATCGTATAAGGAAGCAAAGAATCTTCTAAAGGAATTAGGCCTTGGGTATGAGTCTATACATGTGTTCTTGAATAATTGCATTCTGTTCAGAAAGCAATATTCCAATCATGACAACTGCCTAGTTTGTGGACTATCAAGGTGGAAAGACCCTGCTAGAAAGAAGATTCCACAGAAAGTGTTGATTCATTTTCAATTGGTGCCTAGGCTAAATGGGATGTTTCTTTCCAAAAAAGGTGCAGAAGAAGCACAATGGCATGAGCTAAAGAGGCAACCCAATGAGAAGGAATTGAGTCATCCAAAAGACGGTGATGCATGGAAAGATTTTGATGAAAAATTTCCAGAATTTGCAAAAGATGCCAGAAACTTTAGGCTTGGCATTGCCACTGATGGGTTAAATCCTTTTGGAAATTTTAACACAACCTATAATATGTGGCCTGTATTTGTTATACCATACAACCTTCCACCTTGGGCATGCATGGATCAATCAAATTTTATGATGGCTTTGCTGATTCCTGGTCCCAAATCACCTGGCAAGCACTTCGATGTCTTTCTGCAACCACTTGTAGAAGAATTACTTGAGCTCTGGGAGGGTGTGCATACATATGATGCTCTTAGTGGAAAAATGTTTGATCTTCATGCTTCAGTTCTATGGTGCATTCACGATTACCCAGCTCTGAGCACTCTTTCAGGGCGTACCACAAGAGGCTATTTTGCATGTGTTCATTGTGACAAACACCCTCTTTCTTACAGCCTAAGGAGTAAAATTGGGTATATTGGTCACTATCGTTTCCTTCCAAGGGGTCATCGTTTACGGAGAAACAATGAATTTGTTGGTCTTCATGAAAGCAATGATGAGCCAGGTAAATTCTCTGAGAAAGAGTTGCAAGCAGAATTGGAGAAGGTTAGACCTGGGAGACACCAAGAAAGTAGGAAAAGGAAGCGTTCTGAGCTGGGCAACAAGAAGGATCATGTGCCAATTTGGGGCCAGAGGGTTTGTTTGTGGGATTTGAAGTATTGGGCAAAGTTGAAGCTGAGACACAATCTTGATGTCATGCACATTGAGAAAAACATTTGTGAAAACCTCATTGGGACAATTCTGAATCTGGAGGGTAAGACAAAGGACACACTTAATGCTAGGATTGATCTCAAAGATTTGAATATTGAAGAAGAGTTGCAATTGAGGAAGGAGGGAGATTCATATGTGATGCCTCGGGCCCGATATACCTTGTCCAAAGAACAAGTGGTTGCATTTTGTCAATTTTTACGAGAGTTAAAGTTTCCAGATGGGTTTGCTTCCAACATCTCAAGATGCACAAGTGCTGATGGAACCAAGGTACAAGGCCAGAAAACACATGATCGTCACATTCTTTTGCAGAGAATCTTACCTGCCGGCATGAGAGGATTTTTGGACAATGATATATATGAAGCAAGAGCTGAGTTAGGCAAGTTTTTCAGAGAACTGTTGGATCCTAAACATCAGACACCAAGTGTCATCGATAAGCCAACTGCTTCTGTGGCTTGTGCCCGCCAAGCTGAAGAAATTATTCCCAACTTTGATGACCATGGTATTGAAGGCAATTTCCTTACTATGTTTTTTATTTTGAATTGCTAGCCTAGTCAATTAGCTCGGATTGCATGATGAACATACTCTCGCTAGATGATTTTTTCTAAAAATATGATGACCCTGCACATGTGATGATGACAACTGGATTGACAATGGAGCTGATCTTATTGCCCATCGTGATGACGACAATGAGATGGCCAACGAAGCTGGTGGTAGTGGTCACAATGAGATGGCCACCGAAGCTGGTGGTAGTGCCCAACCAAATCAGGAAACCCAACCTAACAATAACCCTGAAGGCATGTTATAACCTGAATCTTTGTAGCATCTATTAGAGTTAAACTTCTTGTTCAATCTATTGTTCTATGCATCTTGCTGTCTAAACTATACTTAATATAAACCATAATTTTTTATCTTATTGACTGCAACTTCATGTGTATTACTAAGCTTAATTAATACCATATATGCGCATAATTTTTTATGAGTCATTCCAGTGTTGTAGGACAATGATATTCTCAAGGACAACTCCATTGCTCATTTATTAAAATCACAGTATTTAAATAAGGACAATTTACTTACTTCGTAATTTAAAAGTGTGTGTCTTGCAATGGATTATATCCATATACTCTCTGAATATAGATATGTACAGACCTGACAGCTTATGGTCTAATCTGAAATCATGATTTAGTTTTCTCTTCTTCTGTCTTTGCTGAAGATATTGCCTTGTCGAAATCTGGTCGAACCGTGTCTTTAGTTCCATGTAACCTGTGCATTTGTAACAATGAGAAACACACCAACATGATAGATAACATGTGAACTGTAATATTCCATTTAATTGTTGCTGCCATATGGTTACCAATATATTGTCTTGGCTTTTTTGTGAGCTTAATTCCTGTTGTTACAGTTACTCCTTTTGAAAAGATGTTCTCCATTTATTAGTACACTTCTATACTTTGTAATTACGGTCTAATTGTATCCAATTCTTGATTTTACTTTCTTTGTAGGTCCACAATCCTATGAAGATCCAAGGGAAAGGGGCCCCAATTTGGGAAAAGGCTTGGAAAGGATCACTCGACGCCGGCAGGGCAAACTACCGCTTGTCATTCCAGAAGGGAGGATAAGGCCGGAGGCACCTCTTCTTGCTACAAAGTTTGCAACTGAATGCAACATCACAGTCAGACACCATATGCCTGTGTTTAAGCACTGGAAGGATTACAAGGACCCAGATGGACATGTACGAGATGGGATCTTCAGGAACTTCGTAGGCGAAGTTGGTGTAAGTACATAGTCCAGGCCTTTCTCCCTCTAATGGCTATCAACCTGTCAATTTTGTGCTATTGTGTTAATTATGTGCAATCATGATACTTACACATGTTTTTTCATTGGACTAGAACAAGTTTCAAATGGACGTAGATGCTGTGCCAGTTAGGAAGGCTTGTACTGAAATGCTGAAACGTGCGACTCGCCAACAACGATATAGGCTCAAGAAAGAGTTTTTTGACCCTCACCCACTCCATTTGGTGACGAGAACTTCTCCTGTCCCCTCGATGACTGATGAGCAGTGGAATGAGCTGGTGGAAAGCTGGAAGGATCCGAAAAAGATGGTATGTTTCTTCCTCGAGACCAATCTCTCGCCTTCAATATGCTAATCTAGAAAGTGTGCCTTACATGTAGTCGGTCTATTGATGTAGGGGATATGTGAAATTAACAAAAATAATCGAGCTCAAGTTAAGTTTCACCAAACTACTGGCGCGCACAGCTATCCTGTGCATTGTGATAATCTGGTAAGTCAAACATGTGGCTCTGGATGTGCATTGTCATGAGAAATATTCATGACCATAGGTTCATGTAGACTATTGCGTCCATGTAGTAACTGTGTACGATGCTCCCTTGCCTTCATATTTGTTGTTTCCAGGGAGACAAATACAAAGATAAAGAACCCACTGCATTGGATTTGTTCAAGGAGTGTCACTACAGCAAGAAAAAGAAAAGCTACACTGATGTCGTGCAAGCTGTAATTGTAAGTCAGCTTAAAAGGACTACCAACCATCAATTTTTACCTTTCTGCATGGCTAGAACTAATATTGTTTGAGTCACTTTACCTGATTGAGAACTGTTAATCAAATGTCGGCGTATCTTAATACAAAGTGTTAACATGTTCACTTTACTATCTTGTAATAGTCTATCCTGTATGATTGTATCCTTTTTTCAGACAACTGATATGATTTGAAGGATTGAAAAACATGCCCTGTATATTGCAATTTTGGCCATCCTCAATGTCTTATCTTTTAGTATATATATTGTCTTATCTTTTAGTATAAATATTTTAGAGATTTACTTCCTGAAATAATTTGACTTAAACATTACTCACTTGTAGTTAATTCAGGAAATAGTCCACTTTGCTGTAGATGATAGTATATATGAATAACCTGAATCACCTCCACACAGAAAAAAGATTAGTCTAACTGTTATCACAAATGTCTAGTTGTAAAGGATACATGATAGCTTTCCTTACAAAGACGATATAAGTAAGCTTGTTGCTGTCGTCTTCTCTACTTGTGCTTAAGCCGTCTTATAACCATGATTGTTGCTTGCATTGCTAGACTGAGATGGAAAACAAGGCCTCTCAACCTACAGAAGATGGTCAGGAATCAAACTCTGCAACCGAGGCTGTAGCTGAAGTGCTTGCTAAGCACACTAAGAAGCCAAGGTTTCTTCAGCATGAGGGGATCCAGCATGTCCATGCGAGATCCAATGCAGAAGTGGCAACGGAGAAGAGGGACAATGTCAAGCTTCGGGCACATGTTGAGACCTTGACCAAGCTGTTGAAGGAGTCCGAAGAAGCAAGGATCAGGGAAGACGAGGAGCACAGGAAGAGAGATGAGGAGAACAGGAAGAAGCAAGCTGCGATGGATGCAAAACTAGACTTTTTGCTAAGTCAGTTGCAACCAAGATCAGCTCAAGGGTAAGTTGTTTGAGTCCAAGATCAGTGTATTTCTCTACTTGATGCATGGAAGCCATGTGAATGTAATATACCGCTGGAACCAACCTTCTTATTTTGTAATGCTTTTGTTGTGCAAACTGCACACTGGTGGAAGCAAACTTGTTGCATTTTGCTACTCCATGTTCAGTGCATGTGGAGATGTAAGCCCAATGTTACTTGTGCTTTCTGATGCTGTGTTTTTTTCTATCTTTGTGGTTTTGTGCCTTTGTCTTCTGATGTTAGTGGATCTTGATATGTAAGCTCAATGTTAGCACACATTGTGCGTAAAAAAAATGGGACGGGCCGGGTTGAATAAACACTAATGGGCCGGACGAAGTGGGCCTGGAAACGGACTTTGTGGTTAAATAAAAAACATGAGTGGCCTGTGATTTTGATGGGCCGATGTGAATATTGAACAAGTAGAAATGGGTCAGCCCAAATCAAACGGGCCAACCAGGCTACGGTAAAATGGGCTAATAGGCCTGGCCATACAAAAATAAATAGGCCAGACCATATTGGGACGAATGCTACATGGGCTTGCACGACGCCATGTCATACCCACACTGGCGCCACGTCAGACCCACGTTGGCGCCATGTCAGACCCACGTTGGCGCCACATGGGACTCATCTTACTACACGTCATGTAAATCATTGACGGAACAGTCCGTCACAGGGGATCAGGCCTTGGGCGGGCCGAACGGGCCTAGGGGCAGATCGATGACGGAGAAAGACCGTCATGGATCATGACGGAAACCAAAATCCGTCAAGGATGGACGGGTTGGCAAATTATGACGCGATATACATGACGGATTGTAGGATCGTCACGCGAAGCCATGCTTGACGGTTTTTGTCACGTCTGTGACGGACAGCGACTGTCACAGACTAACAACTTTCTTGTAGTGAATTTCTTGGAGCATCTTCCCCAACTCGGCGACGTCGCGTGCGGCGGTGCGGACGAGCTTCTGCTCCTGGATCCGTCGATTCGGTGGGCGCCCGTTCTTCAGGTGTGGTCGTTGTTGCGGAGGCGGCGGCCGACTATAGGATAATTTGCCCCTCTCGTCTCCATCTTCGTCATGACAAGGATGTTCCTATTCTTGTTGTGGGAGTTCTCGGGGTGGTGTGCCGGTCGATCTTGACAGCCGTTAAAGTGGATCTCGGAGGTGTGTGGTTGGCTACTCGCCAGGTTGTGCAACGAAGGTCGGCCTTCCACTCCTTTCAGCGTGCTGGTCCTCTCGGGCCGAGGCTGTTGACTTCCCGTCCGCGTACAATCCGGCTGCAGAATCCAAGATTCCGTCGCTGCGCCACGCCGCGCCGCGACAGCAGCAGAAGCAGCGCCGCGCCGGCAGCCAGCGATGGATGCAGGGGTGGGCCGGTTCCCTAGGGACCTGGTTTCTATTTCTTCTTTTGTGGGGGTCATGTACAACTATTTGGTGATAATATAATTCTGAGGCCCTTCCGCAAAAAAAAAACATCCAGGATACAGGCCTTTAATACACTAATTAAGAGCAACAACACCTACCGCAACTCACACATGAATACTTTGTTTGCTTTGTATATCTTTATATATAATACCATGGCATCTTCACCAGACGAGATATAGAACATTTTCTCTTCAATTTTCACTTCATTTTTTAGCGTCAGCTTACTATATTATATGTAGGTCGGAATCACACATATATCCAGATAAGATAACATGATAGAAAAGCACATCTGAATAGGAGGCATCGGGATTGTGGAAGGAGCCATGGATTTATTTTGTGTGAGACAAAACAAGAGATGAAGCTCTCCCTCTACAGGCTAGGAGTGCCAACATTCTTCCTCTGTATGGGTGGTACCTCGGTCTGCCTGTTGGTGATTATCGGTGGCGGAGCCAGAAACTAAATATAGAGAGAGCCAAAACATGTCACATAATGTTAGAGGGGGCCAAATCACCTAAACCTAGTTAATTTTGTCTGACAAAAAAAAGCGTAGGAGTACATATAGGTGTATTTGTGAGAGCATAGGGGGGGCCTTGGCCCTTGCCAGCACCGCCCTACCTCCGCCACTGGTGATTATCAATCCATCCTGCTTCCTCATGTCTGGCAGCTCCTATTTGGCTCTTCATTCTCATGTATGGTTAAGTAGAAATCATGAGTGGAGTATTGATCAAAAATTAGAATGGATGTAAGAACACATGGGAGTGAGAGGCTTCAAGAGCACCCTTTCTGACTCTGCCACACTAAAGCAAGTTGAGCTATAGCTCGGACCAGTCAGAAAATCCGGAATACATTATCAACATTCATCTATTACCAATCTCGGTGTGAAAAAACATTCATCTATCAACATTCACCTACTAATATTTTTAACCATGCTTGTTAATTTTTTTCACATCCAAGCCATCTATTGCCTTTAAAAAAATATGTGAACAGAAAATACATGGAATGGTTCGGTTGTGATCCTAGCATATTGAAACATGGAACTTAAGTAGACATCAGGTTTGTTCTTTGCTACCACGTTAAGGAAGGATGAAAGATGCTCATGTATTGTTTCAAATTCCTCCAGTATATGTGCTGGAGTCCCCACACGACCAAGTCATCATCACTGGAAACCCCCGTGCTATCGGTCTTAGATCGGTCGCCACCAATACCAGCTCCAAGTCGAGGGACTCGAGCAGTCAACAACTCATCCAGTGTCATCCAGTGTCATCTAGCTCAGTTCCATGTGCCGCCCTGCAAGTGCATCTCATACACCCTGGCAAATCATGCGTTCCCCTTTCTCACCAAGCCCTTAGAGCATCTATGGCC
This sequence comes from Triticum timopheevii, assembly GCA_963921465.1. NCBI lineage: Eukaryota > Viridiplantae > Streptophyta > Magnoliopsida > Poales > Poaceae > Triticum > Triticum timopheevii. Next base: position 1,155,741 of record OY997266.1, on the reverse strand, counting down.
GGTCCGCAGATGTTTAGGCTGCCAGATTTGCTAATTCCGCCTGTAGTTGCTCTCATGTGAGGTGTGTGTTCCACGTGACTCTCACCAATGTGCGCGCGGTATATGACATGGATTCCCTCCTCCGTCTCCAGCACCGTCAGTTCGCCACCCCATGTTGCTGGAGCAGACGACCGCGACAGGATCCCTTAGAGTCTGGCGAGCAGCATGACCTTGTTGATGAGCCACCTCCTCATGCACGCACAAAGCAATGGGTTACTTCCTCTTTGGAGCACTACCATGAGGATGTTATGTTTCTACTACCCTGAGATATTAGCTCCAGTCTTACCTTTAATCATTAGTCATGTATATATATCTGCATAGTTGTCTTTTGTTATGTTTCTACTACCTCTGTAACTTAATGTAAGAAGTTTTCGCAGTTCCATTTGCAAGTTTTTGCTGTTTAATTTCAACTGCAAATAAAACTACATTTAGTTACAAAGGTAGTCGTGATTAGGTGTCATTTGTGTAAGTCACGAGCTAGTAGGAGACCGGTACGTGCGATGGGTACATTGCATAATGAAGATGGTGGCCTACATCATGTAGATTCTCTCCTCGGACCAGTATGTCAAAAAAATTCAGACTCAATTGTTAGCGCAGGCTCAATTGTTAACTCAAGCACTAAATAGTGCTCCCTCTGTAACTTAATGTAAGATGTTTTTTGGCACGGTCATTGGCTCCAAAAATTTATTACTAAAAGTTACAGAGGGAGCACAACTTAGTGCCCAATTTGTGAATTTCCAGCTGTACGCTCTCACGCAGCGCACGGAGTCCCTACGCAACAGCCCATCTCCTCAAGTGAGGTAGTTCACTCTTACCAAAAGATATGGTTTGTCCAAATTCAATCTATCAACAATGATACCACAATTCCTAGTATTAGACTTTCCAATAAGAAAAAAGATCCACCAACCTCCACTCGTGTGATTAATAGGTTGCAGTCACTTCCCTTTGTTAGCATATATAGGAAAATGGGTCAGTACACCTAGGAGTATGTACTCCCGTGCCACGTGTCACTCCGTGCTTCAATGGCCATTTAAATCTAGTTAGCATTTCATTAAAGAGATAACAACAGCATAATATCCGCATGTGTACATCACATTAGTTTCATAATTTGTTAGCCCGTCCATCTTAATAGGGATTCTGGCAGCTCACAAATCCAGCGTCACATCTATTCGGAAAATGTGGAAAGCCTCTCGTAACAAACAAAGACGGCACCTACACCGGTGATGGCGACGACCACACGAGCCGGAGACGACGGCATTTCTACCAGGCAGGTACACCGTAATATCCACCGGGATGGTCGACAAGGTTGGACAAGTTTATCTCGGCACGGCGCCGGCAACCATCACCCAGCCGGCCCAGTCAGCGAGATGGGCAGCCACTCCGGCTACTGCCCATGGAATTGGTTTAACCAGGTACCTTACAAACAATTGTATCGATCCATTCAATCCATTGATATTCCCATGCATACGTGCAGTCGGTCAGAGGCAAGGTTATGATGAAGAGCTACTAGTCGCATGTGCATGTGGCTGCAGTGCCGTTTCAAAGATGGGACAATATTACTATGTTGATGCAGAATAGGTAGCGGAACGAGGTAGTAACAAGAATTGATTTTTCTCATTCTTCTTGTGGCAGGATGTGCATTATCAGCTACATTTATCCAGAGAAGGTGCGTTGCCGCTGGTGCTTCTCGTGTTCTTTATAAAAAGTGCCGCCAGAGTGGTCTCTGGCAGCGGCGGTCGCCGCTTCTCCTCTGACGACTATCGTCTATCGGACGAGGGCATCAACTCGGTTGTATTCCGGGGAGACACATGACTACCTGGAGGCTCGAACAACTTATTTCTTGTGTACATGCACGAGCACTCTACATCAGTGCGTCTACATTACAAAACGATAGTCCATCCAAAAATTGTTGTAGTATATACTACCTTCATACTCCTTTATAGTATATATATACCCTTCACAGAAATGAGTGTATACTCCTACAACACATATACTCATTTTCACAAAATTAGGTATATACTTCTTTTGCAAAAAATAATTGGGATCCTCATTTTCATAAAAAATAGTATATACTTCCCCACAAAAATGCTATATGCTTCATCATGTATATAAGTACTACTTTTCTAGAGCAAGTATATATATTGCACACCCCCACAAAAAAAGTAGTATATATATTGCACAAGCATTGGTATATACTTCTCCCACAATTTTATTTGGTATATACTTCGCCAGAAAGAAGGTGTATATATGTATTATAAAAATGGTATATGCTTCATCATGAAAAAGTAACATTTGCTACATCATGAAAGTTGAGGGTATGTTGTCCTAGAAAATCTAGTACGGGCCAGCTCAAAAAAAATATAGACCACATAAAAAAATCGTTTTCGCAGCAATGTTAACTACATGTAGGAACACACTATATTTCTTCTTCGGATAGTCATGAAGACATACAACATTTAACCAGTATATACTTCAAAGTATACTCATTAATTCCCGTCAGAAAAAGTATATAATCCCTGAAAAAGATATATACTCGTTAAATGTGTAGTATATACTCGTTAAAAAATAGTAGCATATACTTCTTTAAAACATAGGCAGTACATCACGCAAAAAAAGAGTCACTATACGCTGTGTGGCAGATGCATGTGCAGCACACTCAAGAAAACAGTACGTATGTTCTAAAGAAACTGGTGTACTATATACTTCAAACAAGTATATAGTACAAAATAACTGATGAAGTAGTATAAAATTGATATGACCGAGCAGAAACAAGTGACTGCTCGCCATCCGTTTTGGTCTCCGGTTTGTTACGCATGCATGCCGTGGATAAAACAAAAATGTATTTTATTTGCTCTAACAAATGAAGACATCGGTTAGACATAACTGATCCTGTGGATACTTATCCATTAGAGGGCTGGAGTATGTACTCCTGGGAGTACGGAAGAGGAGTCCTATTCATCACCCAGGGTGCAGAGTAAGTTATTCTTCACCCGAGGTAATCTTACGATTATTTCATAAATAAATTATGTTTCAAATACAAATAATTACAGTAATATTGATTCGCTGTGTAAAATTTGGCATAAAAAAAGACCAGAAAAATTACATTTTATGTACATTTTACACTATGTTTTTACATTTGTAATTTACGTAACATAAAATATTTTTTACGGTGATTATATATTTTCTTACGTTCTATTTTTACATCTGAAATAAGACAAATTTTACGGAACATAAAATTACGGTGAATTGATGTCAAAATAGAGGGGGGTGAAGAATAACTATTCCTCACCCAGGGTGACGAATAGCACTTCATAGTTCCATTAGTAAGTAGCATGGCCTTCATGATTAATTGGTCATTTTAGTTAATATTCGTTGTTTTGAATTTGAAAAAGTTCATGGATTTCTAAATGTCGACATATTTGAATATGTTCATGAATATGAATAAAGTTCACGAATTTAGAAAAAGTTAGTGACATTTAAAAAAATACAAATTAGAAAAAGTTTGGCAACTAAAAAACTTCGAATTATTTAAAATAAATGAGTTTTAAAGAGAAAATAAAATCAAAACAAACAATAAAGAAAGCGAGAAAAATGACCGAAGAAAGAGATCAAAGCACAACATAAACAAATCAGGTTGAACGTTTCAAAAATCAGTGTGAGGAGCTAAAACAGGTCAGCCTATCCAACTAACCTAGCTTTGGAAGAAGGTCTGGGCTATTTACCGAAACCATAGTAAAGAAGCGAATTCCCTATTCGAGGCTCACTGCGTCCAATTGTTATGGCATTACGCAGGGATCAAACCTGGGGACGAGAAATGGCCAGGCCCGTTTTGAGCATATTGCATAGTAGAACCTTCTAGCAGGTTTTGAGAACCTTCTAGCAGGTTTCTTGACCGATTTTGAGAATGTTCTAGCAGGTTTCCTGACTGATTTTTTCTTTACTGGTCTTTTTATTTTCTTTCTGTTTAATTTTCATTTTCATTTTTTTATAAATATCAAAATTCTGGAAATTTTATATATTAAACAATTTTGTGGAATTTTAAAAATTTCTTATGTTTTCCATAAATTATTCATGTTGTCAAAAAAGGTTGAAAATTTTACAAATTATTCATATTTTTCAAATAATATTTGCGGTTTTCAAAAAATGTTCCTGTTTTTCGACGAAAAAAATTCAAAATTCAAAACATATTCCATGTTAAAAAATATAAAAAATTGCAAAGATTGTCCATGTTTTCATAAAATGTTCATAAAACTAAAAAACAATTTCTCAATTTCCAATTTACTTCAAAAAATCGTAAAATATTGCTATTTTCCAAAGGCCATCGTGATTTATCCAAAAAATGTTCGCTATGAAAACTTGGAGATTGGGAAGAGAACATTTCCTATGAAATTCCAAGTAAACTAACCTATCGCACCAAGATGAGCATCTACCGTTTGGATTTGTACATGAATTCAGACCATGCTTCCAGTATTGTATGTCCTCATCTACATGTGCTACTGGAAGTGTGCATACAGCTTCCTGTCCTTGTTTTCCAGGCATCGTGGCTCTTGATATTGGGAATGGAGGGTGGTGCAACGTCTCAGTGATCCCAACACTAGGTATGCATCAATTGCACTAGATGACACCACTACTTCCTCCATACCGCATATGGCTTGAGAGCATGGCATAAAGAATTTCCAATACATGAGGACAAAACCAGCTAGCAGAAGGACATCATCGGAGCGAGTAGATCCAGAAGGATATAATCGAGACACACAAAAGATGCTTCAGTTCTGTCGGTCGATGGGTGATTTCTGGTGCCTTCTATGCTCATGCTATCAAACCAGAGTCCTATTGTGTGGCGACACAACAAATGATGGATAAGATTGGGCAATTCTGTGAGACAAAAGTAAAACCGAACATGGTTAAGGAAGCCTATCTTGCTCCTTATAAAGTACTGTACTTGCTTGGAAACATTGAAATAAAGTCATGGATCCTCCTTGTTTATGATCTTGGTCCTCCTCCTCTGGTAGAACAAACGATGAATTCTCAAGTCTTTTCTTTGTCAGAAGGAAAAACATTGTTGTTCTACTGACCAGTACAATAAGATGATGCACCTTGCCAACACACATCCTATTATTAGTTCTCCAAACTTCATAAAAAATTAAACCCTACAGCTAATGTTTCATCATTAGGCAAACTATATAAGTAGAGCCATCGTTGTCTGGTCCGAATCTCCAGTTGCATTGTACATGAGTGGTTTTTGCAGGGACGAACTCCATGGCACCTTCTATCCTGTCCATTCCTTGTTCCTCGATTACAGCTTTCCAATTGTACATACTACTTGTAGGCGCGCATAGTGGGTACCATGGAGATTTACCTCGATTACAGCTTTCCAATTGTACATACTACTTGTAGGCGCGCATAATTTTATTTGCAGGGACGTTCTCCAACATTTTAATTAAATACTCCCTCCGTATCAGAATATAAGACGTTTTTGGCACTAACATAGTGTCAAAAAATGTTTTGTATTTTGATACAAATAGAGTATATACATATGTATGTCGGATGGATCACTCATTCCTTTTCATCTCTTGCGAATAACCATCATAATTGTTGCATACACCAGAGCTATAGGAAATCAATGCATATTCATTTCATGATTAGGCATTGAAGGATCCACCAACCATCACTACTAGAGCTTCGTGCGTGTCTATAGCAAGCTCCAACGCCCCACTTAACATTAATGTATTTGTGCATGATCTTAGTACATCAAATGGGAAGAAAATAGAAACATTTACAAACTCATGTTAGCTTTGGTACAAAGGAAACATCAAACACAGGGTGATCTCTCGACACTTGTTGTTCCCTCTTTGTGACCCCAAGTGCTCTACCTCGTTGTCCACACTGTGGTTCTGGACATTCATGATGGCTAACGCAGCTCGCTGTGCCGAGTCCTGCAGCCACCTTTCCCCTGCTTCAATTTAATGGAGGAACGACACCGACGAGGCCTCAACAAAGCCACGCCGCGGCCACTCTTCTAGGGATCGTGGCATCACCATCGCTCATCCCCGGAGGCCACTTGCCATTCGAGCAGCCTCACCATGCTGCCCCGAGCTCAACACAGTCACCATCAGGTACCCTCGTGCTGTCGCTGGCTGGCGACAGTCATAATGAGGGTGTTTTGTTACAGTTCGTCCAAAAACTGATACTGGTCTGCACGTTTTTTTGTTTGAAAAGCGTACCAATTCATTGACCAAGCCCGAATTGTGATAATTCCTTGCCACTAACCCTCGCTGCTTGCATATAAAGGAAGAAAAATAAAACTAGGTGCACAACCTGGGAAGGTACGCACATAGCAAACCACCTATCAGCCTGATCATAGTGGTGAGCAACATAGTGGGTAGCACCATACGTGTCATAACATAGAGACATTAACTTATTACTCTCAACAGTAATTTCCCATTTGTAAGAGTTATGTGTTGGTAAGATATTATGTTTCTCCATTTGTATCTCTTCTCTTCAATTACTTGTTGTATCATTTTTTTTTGCATAATTGGCATGCAGGTTACTACCTATATTATTCCTACTATGAGTAGTCTCAACGAGTCTACAAGGCCATCTTCATGTGCTTCCGTCACCACATGGAACAAGATGAGCTTCTACTTTATCACCAGGTGCACCCTCCTTGCTCCGCAAGCCGGGGCGTTGTGCATGGTCCCTCTCCTTGTCATGATCTAGGGATGTCCTGGGATTCGGTTACCTCTTCGTCGCCGCAGGCGCTTCCCTCCTCTAATCTGTAGGTGGTGTTACCAACCCATCCTCAAAAGATGGAAGAAAATCAGCATGTATATGGAAATACCAAGATGAATTTTTTTCATTATACATACTGGTGGTTCTAGACCTGTGGGTCGCTCGTTGTGGTTAGTTCCCTCCTTTCAAGATGCAATTTTTCAACCACAACCTTAGAACTAGAGAAAGTGCCATGCTAAATGCCATCCTAAATGGTTGTCTTTCTTCATTTGGTAGTGATGTGATGCTCTTTGTCAGTGGACTTCGAGTTCTGGCGGTGGGCGGTGACCGAGGGTCGATGGCTGTCATCATGACGTGACTTGCGTTTCATGTTATATAGTTGGTTTAGATGATCATGATGCTTTGTGTGATAATAACCTACAAATAATTTGTGAACACTCATGGAAACAAAGGGTTCTTCAAAAATGTTTAACAATATACGAAAACATATTTTAATTTGATGTCGATGTTAGAATGAATCAACATATTCCACGACTCCCCTTTTTAATTGTAGAATTTCCTATGTTTTTTCCGTTATTCCGAATTTTTTGATTTATTTTGATATTCTTAATTTTTGTTTTAGGTTGGTTTTGAGACTTCTGAAACTACTTTCAACTGATCCAAAGTACAGCTACAATGTGTTGTCAACGTAATCTCTGGAATAGAGGCAAAACTGATATAATTTCGATTTCAGAGAGAAAATCAACAAATAGGACGATAAATGAATTACTGGAATAGTGCCTTCGCTAACATTAATTTCCCATCAACCAACGCATGATGTCAGCATTCCGCTGAGTACAAAATAGAGCAACACTCCACCAACCTTCAATGGCCCAAATTATGATTTTTCGTTATACTATATATATCACTATTTTCTCCCTACCTTCAAGATACTTGATAAATAGCAAATTCTATGGTCTCACATTGTTAGACTAGCTTTTTAGTATGCGAGAAGAACATAAGAGGTACAAAAAGATCATGGAAAAGGAGACAGCGGGAACATTGGAAAATATAATGATCATGAAATCCTAGAATTGACCTCGCATTATTGGCCTTCACCACACAAGGGCTATGCAATTCTTTAGCATCATACTAGTCATGTGGTAGATGCTAGTTGTCTAGTTCATCGGCACTGGACGTCGGGCCAGCGAGAGTCTAACATAGTTGCTATAACATACATTGCTGTAAGCAACATGTTTAGACTCAAATGATAACCATATTATTTTGGTGTGTGTCAGCTATGATCTAGAGTATCTTGGACTAAAAGTCGTGTACCTACTAGTATCTTTGTACAATTACAATCACCGACTAATTTTCATTATCTAAATCATATGTTAATAGAATATTGTCGTCGCGTCTAGATAGTTAATTGTCTGATAGCAATCGTACGTATCTTTGATGTAATTGTTTTACACATAGTAGTACTCAATATCAATTGAAGGTAAGTACATTACATGTGTTGGGAATAGCACACGCTTAATGATGATGTGAAACACGACATTGGAAATAAAGTTACTTCAACACCACCACCACACACTAACTCAAGGATCATTGCTCAAACCATCGGTCCGATTCAAAATCTATTTTATCTAAATCTGTCGCATTGAACTTTGAAACTAGATCTCTATGTTGGTATGTTTCGATGACATTTATCACATCCAAATGTACCATGCCTAGAGTACCTAAGTAACCAGCCATGTGGTACTTATGTTACATGTTGTTTACACAAAAGCTACGAGGGCATATAAAACAGTTCACCCACCCTCCTCCCGACATGCACCGGATGAAAAAAAACCTAGATTCTCCCCATTTCAAAACATCAAAAAGTTTTGTAGCTCAATCCTTCTATCCAATTCAAAAGCCATTTTCATCATAATTTGTTCTAATTAGGGAGGAAACTGCTGAATTCGAAAATCAATTGAAATACCGTACTCACCAGACGGATTGTCCATGGAAGGAAGCAAGCAGCACCATAGCGACTTCACCGGTATCTTGAATCGATGATAACGACAATGCTGATTGGTGGCAATGCAACGTATGTTGTAGCTTTTTTTAGAGAAAAGACATGCGCCCGACTTTATAAATAAAGCCACCAGCCAGTGTTCCAAACCAACCAACCAACCAAACCATCGAACAAAACGACGTCCCCAGATGAGGAACAAAGCAAAGTCTAGAGTAGGAGTTACAGGGCACCCAGGCCACCAACACGGCACGTAGGCTGGAGAGAGATAAGACGACCTAGCCAACAACTAGTCAAAAGTGACGCAACCACGACTACGCAACATGCTCCGGCCTACATAAAGAAGACGCCGCGGCCTGAATTTTAGATATTAGAAGGTCGAAAGCATCTCGGTCCTCCGGCTTAGTCAATAATATCCACTGCTGCAGGAACATAAAAGATTTAAATAAGCAGTCAACAGGTTTAGCAGGAAAAACATGCTTGATAGTAAACCTGTGTTCCTGGTAGTCCACAAGTTCCAACATATCCCCCCAAGTCCTACCCAGAAGACACTCTTTGTGACACCCACCAAAGAATTAGCAAGGACCCGGAGCTTAGAGAAGGAAGATGGGTCGCAAGGAACCTAGAGCCATGGCCTGACACAACTACAAACCAACTTGGCCAGAACACAATGAAAGAATATATGATTCGTGTCCTCCAAGCCTCCACAAAGAGCGTAGTACTCTGAGACCAGGCCATTCCTCTTACGAATTTGGTCTGCCGCGGGAAGACGGCCTTTGAAAGCTTGCCAAAGAAAGATCTTAACTTTAGGGGGAATACGAGCCCTCCAAATAGGGGTAAATCTGTTAGTGTGGGAGCCACAAATAAGTTTGGAATATAAAGACTTGACTGAAGAGCGTCCAGAGGAAGTGTGAGGCCAGACCACCGTTTCCTAGACTACGAGAGCATGGGGAAGAAAGCAGTATGCCGTTGCCACTCTTCTAACTCTATAGGAGACAGGGAGCGCCGAAAGGCTAAGTCCCAATTATTAGCCAAGAGCTCCGCGATGGAGATATTCGGGTTACGATAATAGGAAAAGAGCGTAGGGAAGCTCCCAGAGAGAGGTGAGTCTCCACACCACCAGTCAAGCCAAAAGCGAACGGAAGTACCGTCCCCAACTATAAACTTAATGTGAGCCTGAAACAAAGGTCGAACCTTGATAAGATATTTCCAAAACTGCGAGCCTCTATGAGGAGAGGCGAACATGGGGCTAGATAGAGGGAAGTATTTTGCTTTAAGGATAGAAAACCACAAAGTTTCATCTCTCGTAGTCATAATTTTCCACCACCATTTAATCAAGAAGCATTTATTCATAATAGCAGTGTTGATGATGCCCAACCCTCCGAGGTTTTTGGGTTTACACATTAGTTTCCACCAGACTAGTCTATATTTGCGTCTATTATCTGCCGCATTCCAAAAGAAAGCACCCCGATGTTTATCGAAGCCAACGTGCGTGCCAGCAGAGAGTAAGTAGAAACCCGTGATGAGCATTGGTAAGGAGGACAAGCAAGCATTAATCAGAGCCACTTTCCCAGCACTCGTATTGTATCTGCCTCTTCAAGAGAGCACCCAGTTACCAACCTTAGCGACAACCGAGGCAAATTCTTTAGCATATAACATGTCCGGGGAAATCGGGAGGCCCAAATATTGGAAGGGGAAGGATCTCAGGTTACAATTGAGAAGATGGGCAACCCTTAAGGCCTCCGTATCGTCAACACCAGTTACCATAACCTCTCTCTTAGAAAAGTTGATTTTGAGGCCCGGCAAGGCCTCGAAACAAAGAAGGATGAACTTGAGGTGAGCAATGCAAGAGTCATTTAATTCTACCATGACGATAGTATCATCCGCATATTGAAGGTGTGTGACCCCTTTCGGAATGAGGTGGGAAATAAAAATAGAGATATGGCCGTGAGAAGCAGCTCTGGAGAGAATACAAGACAACGCGTTAGCAACAAAATTAAACAAGATAGGAGAAGTGAGGTCACCTTGCCGAAGGCCCCCTACCATTGGCAAAGTAGTTATTGACCTGACCATTAACAGAGACCGCAATGTGGCCCCTCGAGACCAACTGCATGATTCTATGCACATACACTCCATCGAAAACTTTCTCCAGAAGCACCTTCCTAAGGAAAGGCCAACTAACCGTTTTGAGCACTCAGATCTAGTAACTCTAGTCTTGTTGCGGAACAGCGAAGCCGACCATGCCGTTCCTGCGGACTCCAATCCTGGGTCTGGTTGCGGTCAACAGGTTGGCGGCGACGGCCAGATGAGATAGTTTTCGCCGGCATCCGGATGCATCTCCGACTAGGTCGGCGCAATCGACTACCAGAGTCAATCGAGAAGCACCTGGTTGGACAAAAGGTGTGAACCCAAACTCGCCCCGCTGTTGAACTGTAATTGTTCCCTGTGACTCTTCTTTCGTCTCCTCTACACAATTTTGGACAGAAATTAGTTAAATTTCAAAATTGTTATCAAAATAACCATATCAAAATAGATAGCTGAACCATTAGCCAGACCTTAGTTACCTTGCTTCACTGAAGTAAACTTACCATACTGAAAATGTACGTTTGGAAAATAACAGGTTACGTCTGGGCAGTGCACCATCGGACCGAATGTCGTGTCTCTCTCGAATGAGTGCATTGGAGCAGTTGATTCGCAAGTACGCAGAGTGTAATATGACCTGCACTTGGGATGAGTTTCGATTCACTGGGTGAGGCGTACGACTTCTACCATTTGTATTCTGGGGAGATCGGCTTCGGCATGCAGAGATCGTATGTGGTTGCTCTGTTAGTACTGAGTTTTGTTTACATACTTACATTTCAGGGAAGGTGTACACCATAATCAGTAGCTTCTTCGGATTGGTTGACAAGGTGCCCTTCACGAAGAGGACTCTCAGGAACATATGTGGAAAGATAAAGCGCGAGCAAGCAGAGGTGTTTGCTGACATTGTTGCAGGTGATCCTGGCTTCACATATAGGGTTTTGGCTGACAGTACAAGCAAGGTGAAGAAGCTGATGTGGACCAATGGAAGCAGCCGATTGCAGTACCCGGGCTCAGAAAACGAATATCCCAAAGTTTGTGTGTATCTTTCTCTCAAAAGAACTTTGAAACCTTCATATGTTCCATTTTTCTTGGTCACTGCGGCATCAAAATGGGCTGATTAGGAGGTTATGATTAGTTTCTGTGGCAAGGCTAGAGTAAAACAGTTTATTCTGTTTTAGAGATTCTGCCTTGGGAGGCAATGAAGATTTGGAGATATGATATGATTGTATACAATGTCAGACAGTCAAACTACTGAAAATTAGGCTGGGACAATTTTCTCGTTTTTAGCTGACCGAGTAGTGGGTATACTAACTTGAGTGCTTCCGACAGTACATGATGGTTGTTATCAAAGGTTCAGTGCCAATGGCATTCGGAGGTACCCAAGAGCATGCAGCCTACGGTGAGCTGGCGGAGGGCTGAACCCTGATGTGAACGAGAAGCTGTGTGCCGACATTTCTTCCATTCTGGAGTCAAAGCTGTCCATTCCAAGTTCCAGGATTCAGTGGCAAGTCCGAGTGCCGACTTTTGTTTGCATGCTTTTGCATCAAGAGTAGATCATGTAAATGTCCACCTGCCATTTGAATTCATAGTCGTCGTGTTAGCTTCCATAGTGGCTTCCTTTCTATGCTAGATGCTTATATGAACTCTAATTAACCTTTTTTTCTTGAACATTCAGCACTCGGACTTTTGATGGAAATGATAGACCTTTTAGACGCGTCATATGGCGTGGAGTCTTGTAAGAACTTTAGAGTTAGTATTATTCTTTCCATTGCCTATTTAAGGGGAAACTGCTGCAGTAAGATGTAATGTCAGTTTAACGGCCAGTGTTTAAGAGTGCAGGAGTCCTTGTGTGATCTAGTGGGTTTGGTTTCGGACTTGCCATGGCAAGGGAATGTAGCAACTGTTTGGTTTGATTCGTAATCATGAAGCATTTTTGGTGTCCTCTGTGTTTGTGCTGGCTGTTGAGTTCCGGTGATTTGCTGCACAAACTAAAATTCAGGATTTGCATTTAAGTGTTATTCAGGATTTTGATATGCAAATTTGTTTGATTGGATATTTGTTTTCCATGAAAGAGGTTAAACCCTCCAAAACATATACTCCATAAAGTGGGAGAGGACGATCATGGTCAAGGAACCAAATGTCATCTTTACAGAACTCTCATACATGATTTCCTGAGCCACTACTATGAAGTTGAAGGCCAAAGTAGGCGAACATCACCAATCTACATACATGTTTTGTTGTCGAGGAAGCTATATTGATTATGTGATTTTGCTGCTGGTTGTAGCTGGCCTCTAGGATCTCAGCAGGCTTGAAGGTAGAAGAATACTGTTGCCAATGCATGGACTAACGGAAGCCATGGTGCAATAGTAGATAGGCTCGCTAGCCATGGGTATTGAGGATCAAACATAGAGATAAGGACAACGCCGTAGAATGATATCCGTACATCGATGGGTTTTATGTGCTTTGTTTGGGATCCATGATCATGCCTAACCCATTAGGTGCTTGTAGGTCGTGGCATGACAGAAGCGACAGCATGGGACTGAAGCGACATTTTGCATGGCTAGCTTACAGGTTTTTTCTTTTTTCTTTGACTTGCTCTGCGATTCAATAGGGGTAACCCCGTAAAAGTTTTTCATGCAGCAGGCAAGATTACCTTTTTTTTATTTACTCCAAGAGGAATAGGCTTTAATAATGAAATACTCCCTCCGTTCCTAAATATAAGTCTTTTTAGAGATTTTATTATGGACTACATACGAATGAATATAGACATATTCTAGAGTGTAGATTCGCTTATTCTGCTCCGTATGTAGTCCATATTGAAATCTCTAAAAAGACTTATATTTAAAAACGGGGGGAGTACATGGGTTGTGCATGGTTCAAGCTTGGAACTAAGAGTGTTATTTGCACTTATGTATTGATTAATACTCAATATTATGCGTCATGTGGTCTGCACTATCAAAACAAATTGCACATTGGTGCATACTTCAATGCACCAATGCACTGTCCACATTGCCATCCTTCAGGTCGGTGGCCATGGTTTCACCTAGGTTGTCATGCGATTGATGAGAGGCTTGACATGGTGTCTGAGGATTGGCTGGCCGGAGGGAAGTTCAAGTGGTGAAGTCTTGTCTAGTCTTCTAGGGAGGAAGCATTCTAGTTCTGTCCATAAAATTCTTAGTCAAGGTATTGGTTTTGGTCCCAAGGATACTAATCCCGTTGCCTCATATTCCCTTATCTAATGTACTACACCAGTAATGAAATAAAGTGAGACAAGGTGGCTACCTCTGTCTACTGAGACGAAGACCGGATGTATATATAATAAGCACAACACTATTCACAAAAGTAAATGTTGGTGGAGCTTTCATTGATTCTTTGAGATTAAATACCATCACCCGAGATAGTTGTGGAAATAATGAGAAGAATGAAGCCCCAATTGTAGTACTTGAATTATTGCTGACATTGTTTGATGAGGCGAGCGAGACGCAGGTTTGGAGCCAGGAGGAGACAGGATTTAAGTATAGGGGTTTGCAAGAGATGACAACTAAGGAAGAAACTTCTGTGTAAAACTAGTGCTTGTTTTCATCTTCATGACTTATGGACAAGCGCAACTTATGATAAGTTAAACCAATGACTACCAATTTTCCGTAAATTATTGCTCTGTTTTCACTACAAACAATATTCTTCTTTTGGGAGAAATATGTTCTTATATAACGAAAATGAGCAATGGTAATCCATAAAACTAAATGCACATATATACTTAGATGAACTGCCATATACCTTTGACTCATGGACTCGAGTCGGACTCATTTACTGCCGACTTTTGTGAGGATCGTTCGTTCTTCATCTCTTGCTATTACCTCCATCCCTGGGTGTTCACTAGGATTTTTGTCGATATACTAAGATTTTTTTTTGTGCAGTTTGGTGGACTGAGATTTCAGTAGTGGCTTTAATCGGAGTACGGGTTCGTCGCCACAGACCCAACCACAGTCATTTACAGCAACACCTGCCAGCACCTTAGGGTCAAAGTGGGCCAATGCCGCCCTTCGCTGAACAGACTCGTCGAGCCTGCAGCCCTTCACCCATGTCGGCTTCACATTTGTCGAATCTTTTGAGGCTAGTTGCAGCAAGCATGAGATATATTTCATAGTTGTTAAGGAAAAATTATGGTTGCCAGCCTCGGTCGTGCCTGTTTCATCATTAAACTGCCCGGCCTCTTGTAGCTTGCATCATTTTTCACTTCGAACAAATAGAATAATACTTCGTCTTGGTTGGTCAGTAGGTATATGTCAGTGATAGGATAATGTTATCACGTTCGTTACTACTTATACTACTAGATTTCTACGTTTCCATGTGAAAGGGAAATTGCTAAGTGCAGACACAGTGGTTAACATTGCCTTCTGCTCGTGGAGGAATCGACAAAAAAAATGGTCATAAATATATAAAAGTAATGAAGAGCTCACCAACCGTTGCTCGAGTAAATAATATGTGTTGTTTATATGTACCATCACATCTTCGTCGGGTTGTAGACAGAAAGCTTCATTTTGCATTACATTTCAAGATATGATGGCACAAGTGAGTAGCAATCACAACGAAAATATTAAGATGAGATGAGACAAGAACTGATGAGATGGAAAGACTCACAGGAGCGGATGGCATCGGGAGCAATTGTGAGGCTTGGAATCTTTTCCACACTAGGCGCGGTCACACCAGTCGTGCTAGACTAGAGTTCGCAACTATGTGCCATTTTTTAGTTCCATATTTTGGGAAGTGGCCATATCTTGAGTAATTAGGTCTTGTAACTATGTGCATGACTTGGTTGTTCATGCTTCGCCTTTTGTTAGTGTTCGTCACCTTCCTGTATCACCTCTTTTCTCACGAAAAACTCTTTGCTCTCTAGAAATTTTCGGTCCTCACGTGCTGATGGGAAATAGCTGCAGACGTTACTACATGGTCACATGGAATGAATTTGAATAATAGCAGGACAACAACAAAGCACTACTCGCCGAGGCTGTTCAGAATTAATTAACATCCGTTAATTAGGGGTAATCCATGCTTTCCATCTAACCACCAGCTGTTTATATTTGGGCAAGGGTTGTGACTATTCGCTTGCGCCCTTTCGGTCAAAGACATCTCTTGTAACAGAAAGTGCGTGGGGCTCGCATGGTAGAGAGCTTTGCTTTGCCGTGCATAACAAATGTGTAGCTTATCATCTCCTTGTATTTACCTGAACTTGCTTTGTTAGAGTACACATCATCGGATTGCACCATGCATGCTGACCGTACACCTCCTGTTCTTTCTCGCCACACTCTTATGCATGCCACTTCGCAGGGAGAAGAAAAGAAATTAGTACATGCAGCAGGTAGGTGCACGCTTGATCTTATTGCTGCCGATCGAGAACGTTAGTCTATTTGCTCTAGTTGACAAACTACGATGGAAGACCCCTCTAGACATGCATATACATATTTTTGTTGGACGTGATGCTACCGCAGAATCCTCCACTAGTTGAACTTCTGCTAAAAATAGCAATCCGCTATCACTCCCGTATCCTCTGCCGACCCGTGGAGCACCGCGAGCTTCTTCTTCAGCTTCTCTTTGTATGCTGCTTTCTTCTGTTCCGGTTGCTCCTGCCATGTTAGGTAGTAACTGTTAGTGAACTGTTAAATAAATTCACTCAAAATTACAGGGTTAGATATAACTTGTGATACATCAACCTTTTTCAATTCAGCCTCCATCTCACATAGGATTGTGTTAGCCTTTCTGTCGTAATAGCCCAAGTTAGACATAGTGGCAGTTGCACACTATAGGAAACATGACAATAGAATAAATGTACTCAACCATAAACAACCATCGAATAAATACAACTGGCGAATTGCGTCGAGGTGGGGGGGGGGGGGGGGGGGGGGGGGAGGGGGGGCGATGCCCCCCTCCCATCACTTTAGAAATTCCGCCAAACTGACATCTATATTTACAATAAGAAATTATTATGGGTTAAAATCCCGGAGTTGTAATCATCCTTCCTCATCTGCAAAATGGAGAAATGAGAAGCATTTGCAGTTTCAAAATTGTTACTAGCAGGCAGAGATACGGCGGCATGCCACGGGCGACTAGCTATCTGTTTGACCGGCAATTAGCAGTCGCTAGTCCTCCTCCTCCCTCCTCCCTCCCAATCCTAGCCTCCCCTCCACCTCACCCCCCTCCCTCTTCCCATCCTTGCCGCCGCCTGAGGCAGCCGCCGGGCAAGCCCGGGGCGCCAAGGATGGTGGCGGAGGGGCCTCGGTTGCCCTGCCTCTGCGTGGCTCCATTGGTAAGGCACGACCGGGTAGCGGCCGTGCGGGCGGCGGGATCCAGTGGTCGTTGGTGGCCGGCGACAGCTTCTGCGATGGCCGGTGTGCACGGTCTGGCGCCTCCCCTCCTCCCCTATTCAGTGTGCGGGCCAGCCTGGTCGGGTCGCGATTCCTTAGGTCGCTGGTTCTGTATAGGAGGCGCTGCTGGTGGCGGGGATCTAGTTCGGGAGAAATCCCTAGTCGGCCATGGCCGGCCGCGTCGACGGCGACGCCTGAGGGTGCTGCTCCCCTCCTTGGAGGCGTCGGTATGGACTGATCCCCTCACTTCCCCTTCCCTAGGTCTCCCGGGAGAAAGCCCTAACTTTGTTAGGTGGCGAAGGCGCTCACGGCGCCGTTCCCTTCTTGAAGGCGCCGCTTTGGGAACCTTGGGGCTAGATGGCGCTTGTGGGTGGTGGGCGACGGCGGTGGTGCGGCCCTATCCTAGCATGGATCTGCGTCCGTTGCTTGGAGATGGACACGCGTAGGTGGAGGTCGTCGTTTGGCGTCATGGTGGCGTCGATGGTGGAGGCACCTACCAAGGTTGGCACCTCAATCTGCTATGAAGATGGCGGCGACGACACATGTGAGTGCGTCGGACCGGTTTGTGCCCCGAACCCGGTATGTGGCTCGGTCGGGACCTCTGGGTTTAGATGTTAGGCTTAGGTGAGAGGTCTGGGTATTTTGCCCATCTTGCACACCTTCATCATATGGATTCGAGTAGCGGCAGATGTTGCCAAGATGGAGGATTCAGGCATATTGTTGTACTACTTTGTAAGGTCCTCGAGAATAATTAATAAAATGGCCGTATGCATCTCCCAGATGCAGAGGCCGGGGGTCATCCTCCTTTTCTAAAAAAAACGGCGGCATGCCACGCCCATGGGCAAGCGTGGATAGTTTTTCTTTTAAGGGAAAGCCTCTCTGTATTTTATTTCTCAGCCCATGGGAGAGCCCGTGTATAGCTTTGATGTGTTCCTCTCTGTGGGTGCTACCTCGGTGAGCCAGTTGGTGATTATCGATCCATCCTGCTTCAACATATCTGGCAGCTCCTATTTGGCTCTTCATTCTCAGGCATGGTTAAGTAGAAATCATGAGTGGAGCACTGATAAAAAAAAAGAATGGATGTAAGAACACCCTTTCTGACTGTGCCACACTAAAGCAAGTTGAGCTAGCTCGGACCAGTCGGAAAATCAGGAATACATTGTCACCATTCATGTATCACCAATCGGGGCGTGAAAAAACTCCTTTGACTTGATCTACTTTAGAAGCTTCTCTACTAGTTTCTCTTATCATAAGAAAATAGATTTATTATCTGTCAATCTTTGAGCAGTCGGTTGGTTCCCCAAAGTGTACATGGCACCTTTTGCTCGTCACTGCAAAAAAAACAAAGATAATTTTAATGCTTTTAGAACTTGGTTCTTTCCTACTGTATTGACTCAATTTTTTTTTGCCGAAGTATTGACTCAATGTTTAACAGGTGTATATGCATGATTCAACTGGCGTACATCATGGATTGTGTACAACATATGAACAGCACATATTTCCCGCAAAAAGGGAAGATTACCACATGTAACAAGGAGATCAACTGACACACTGTTTAAAATACATACGAACGATAAATTGAACAACCTAGTCACCTATCAGGGTAAACAACAACAGCCACAACAATGTACACAACCAATGATAACACATAAGCATGCTTGCACACCATATTAAAGGAAACAATAGCGACACAAGGCACAATGAAACGTCTAATGTCTTCCATTCTCTATCATAACAGTGCGTTGTTGCCGCGACACTTGCGGAACTTTGAGTTCCACTTACGATAAGGAGGAGTCTAGGGGTTCTTAGTAGAGGGTCCCAAATATCAAACCAAGATTCCCGCGAAGGAGTAAAACACCCACCATGTGGGTGAAGAATTTCACAGAAAGAATTTGTTTACTTGCAGGAGCCAAAATCATTAGCTAGAAAGGTCATCTGCCAATCTTCCTCTTCTTTACATCCTGCATCATTTGTAACTTGTTTTCTAGTCCACAGATTCAAGTTCCAGAACTGCATACTTTGGATCACCGCCTTTTGGCCTACTAGCACTGCTTGAGGAGGAATTCCTCCCATGATTCTCTCTGGAGGACTCGCCTTTTTCGCGCCTTACATAATGGCACCAGTGGTATATCTTTGATTGCTATTTGGAGGGTTGGCATTTGTTCTCATGCCACCACTAATGTCTTGTTTAAGTGGACCTTTTGTGAGATACCTTCATTCCTGATTCTAGATGGCATATCCTCATTAACAACATCACTTTTGCATAAATTAGGATTTTCCACCATCATCGCCTTGGTGCTATTGTTTTCACCATGAGTGTTGTTTTTGTTAGATGCTAGTCTTGTGTGACACCATCTATTTCCGAACCATTTCTCAACCTGTTAGCAGAAGCCATATTGAGGGTTTTTATCAATGCCAAAGTCAATTAGCTGTAAATTAAATTGAATATTCATCAAAAAAGAGGGACAAACCTGATGGAAGGTTAGACCTAGTTCTCGTGACAAGCTTTCTTTAACCACGCGGCTAGGATATTGATCTGTTTTATATTGCTCGTGTGGCCTCTGAAAATATTAAAATGAAGCGCTTTCGGATGAAACAAACTTCATGTTGGCCTGATTAAGCCTTGTCAGCTCGTTCTGTTAAACTATACAATTAATGATATAGGAAAAATAATGCAATAGTACCTAATTAATTATTGGCCATTGTGCCTCTTCTGTCATGTAGTATTGCTTCCGTTGCGCATTCACCAAACTGTGCAAGCTTTGTTGAGACGTTGGTGGAATGAACCTCCTTCACTTTCTTTCCCATTGTCCTTTTCAGAGTCCGATGTGAAGTCCGACTCATCTTGCTTCTCTTTGATATCTTTATCTGAATCAGGACCTTGTGGATCATAGTCATCATCCTTGCTATCCTTAGAGGTAATCGAAGGTCATCAACACTGTTTTTATCCTTCACATGTTCTGAAATATTGTCAGGAGAGGTGACGAATGTTGAGTCATCAGAGTCTAACCCTTCACCACCCTCCTCTTCTGACGATCCTTCCACATGACCAGCCACATTATCTTCGGATATATTGGGGTCGAAGTCATCGTCTTCTGAATCGTCCAATGGAAGATCAGGTACATCATTGCATAGGCTCGCGTGCCATGACAACAGCCTCAGGAAAAACTTCCCGCAAAAATGATGTAGTATCATGGTGAATATAGTTCAAATTCATTGGCCATGAAAGAGTGAAACTATTACCTTCCTAGAGTCAACAATGGAGAACTCTGTGACATGGATTTCATTTATCAATTCCATACAATATATGTTGCAATCAAATGCAGGGCAAAGCCATCCTTCATCAGGGGCTACAAACGGAATGATCACGTGAAATAATTAACACTAGATATAATAGAACCTTGCATAGAAAAAGAACCTGGGAAAATAAATATTACTATCTTTAGTGAGTAAGGAAGGGTTTAGACAGTTCTGGTGGAATCCTTGGTCACAGGCTCCGTCACTGAGGGAGTCCTGGATTAGGGGGTATCCGGACAGCCGGACTATATACTTTGGCCGGACTGTTGGATCGTGAAAATACAAGACTCAAGACTTCGTCCCGTGTCCAGATGGGACTCTCCTTTGCGTGGAAGACAAGCTTGGCGATCCGGATATTAGATCTCCTTCTCTGTAACCGACTCTGTGTAAACCCTAGCCCCCTCCGGTGTCTATATAAACCGGAGGGTTTAGTCTGTGGAGGGACAATCATAATCATCATAGGCTAGCTTCTAGGGTTTAGCCTCTACGATCTCGTGGTAGACCAACTCTTGTAATACTCATATCATCAAGATCAATCAAGCAGGAAGTAGGGTTTTACCTCCATCGAGAGTGCCCGAACCTGGTAAAACATCGTGTCCCTTGCCTCCTGTTACCATTAGCCTTAGACGCACAGATCGGGACCCCCTACCCGAGATCCGCCGGTTTTGACACCGACATTGGTGCTTTCATTGAGAGTTCCTCTGTGTCGTCGCTGCAAGGCTCGACGGCTCCTTCAATCATCAACAACAACGCGGTCCAGGGTGCGACTTTTCTCCCAGGACAGATCTTCGTGTTCGGCTGCTTCGCACTGCGGGCCAATTCGCTCGGCAATCTGGAGCAGATCGACAGCTACGCCCCTGGCCATCAGGTCAGGTCCGGAAACTTGAACTACACGGCCGATATCCGCGGAGACTTGATCTTCGACGGATTCGGGCCTATGCCAGGAGCGCCGAACAGTCACGACGAGCACGGCTTAGACCAGCTGTCGGACAATACTCGAGATATCGCACCTGCAGGAGCTCCGGACCTAAATCTGGGGCAGATTGCGTCGTCCGGGGACGGGTGGATAGACCCCGCCTCTGAGGCCGCACATTCGTCGGCGGTATAGCCAAACACAGACTCCACCCCCAAGGAAGCCTGTGTCACCGGACCCCCCAGACTCGTGTCTAGCTGTAGGTTCCAGACCGCACGCCCCCGAGCCCGCCGAGTCTGGTTGGGCTCCGGTAATGGAGTTCACTGCTGCGGATATCTTCCAGCACTCGCCCTTCGGCGACATGCTGAACTCATTAAAGTCTCTCTCTTTGTCAGGAGACTCTCGGCCGAACTATGTCCGGATTGAGTGGGAAGCAGGCTACGAGGGAATTCGTTGCCCACCCACCACCCACTTCATTGCCACTGTCGATGATTTGACCGACGTGGTTGACTTCGACTCTGAAGACATCGATGGTGTGGACAACGATGTAGGAAAAGAACAGGAACCATCGCCCATGGGGCGCTAGACAGCCACCTCCTCGTACAATATATATATATGGTGGACACTCCAAAAGAAACCAATGGCGATGAGGCAATGGAGGATAGCCCCTCAAGGAAGAAGGCAAAGTATGGTCGTCATCAGCGCAGCTCCAAGCCCCGCCACAGCAATACTGGCACAGGAGTAAAAAACAATCCAGATGGTAACGAAGATGAATACAATCCCGATCAGCCTGCCTTCGAGCAGGCCGGACAGGCGATGAACGGATACTTGCAGGAGGACAACTACATGCTCCCCTCCGAAGACGAGAAAAGAGGTCTCAAACAACGAGGAGCACACACCACCAAACATGGCAAGGTCAAAGGAAGATCCTCCGCAAACCAACAAGGGAACGAATGTGTACTCCTCGGGATGCCGACTCAACAATACAAGTCACCCCACGGCACAAAAATATGGCCTATCATCTCCGATCACATAGACCATCCAGACAATAGCAACCATAGCAATTTGATTGCATCTACCATCGACCCAATAGTTTGTGGGTTCCATCTCACACGAGCCCTTACGGGCATAAACAGCAGCCCAAACTCGCTGCGCCAGGACAAAATTGGCCAGATAGGTATTGACCGCTCGAGGATCAAACCCATTAATAACATCTTCTAAAAGATGCAGTTCCTGGTGCAAAGGCCAAGTTTTACAGGCCCACCACCCTAGAGGTTGTCTTCGGATCACCCAACAAATAGCATGCCGAAGAGTAAGTCTTTGGCATTGTCCCCTTATACAGTAACTACCATATACTACCGGGACGAACCACATTGGCTAGACTCAACGCGGTACCACATCAGGCCAAACCCACGTGACATGGTCACAATTATGGTCAAGGCCGAACTCCACCCTAAGAGTGGAAATTATACCGCTGCTGAGATAACGAGTTGTGCCCGTTTATCGAACTTCGATTCGGCAGCCAAATCCCCCGGACACCAACAGAGGAGTCCGAGCTACTTTACGGCATGACAGCCTGGCTCGACCAGGCTCCGATCAGGCACCCGCGGTTCGACCACCATATGACATGCAACTGCCTCTAAGCATTTGTCTTTACAGACTCACTTTTGCGCAGAACAAGACTGGCGATATGGAATAAGCACGGATGCACAAGGCGGGAACACATAAGTACCCCCGCCCCCCAAGGAGACAGTCTGGATACACTTCGGATCCGCACACAACCTCCTCCAGTCCGGCCACAACAGGTTCCGCCTATATACCTCTTTTCATACGCAAAATCCGTACTCATACGCATAGACGTGTCACTCTACTACAAATAACACTTACCGGCCGTCGTTCCTCATTGACGCTTTTTTGGTCATAACGGCACCCGCACATAGTGTCACGCCCCATTATGTCAGGGGCTTCATAGTACTCATAATATGGCAACAAAGTCCGGCCACCTTCTCAGTCGCTCGGCACCCCGAACTTATAGCACTATATGCATCAGCTCCGAATCATGTCTTGGGTCATTAGTTGGGTTTGCCCGGCTCCCATGGTTTGGTACCTTACATTCCGCTCCATCAGCTAAGGTAGCGCTGGGAGAACTACTGCGATTGTATCCCGGTTCTTCCGGACGAGCACCTCAGTAGAGAAAGCCGAAAATTGACTGTCATGATACGGCGAGAGTTGGTCAGCTGTTCGAGAGGTTGTGAAATCTTTAAAGATTTATTCCGCATAGTGCCATAATAAATGCAGAGTGCGACGGATCGGTCTTCCGATCAGGCGCCATTCGAGCCCCTTGTACGGTCTTCCGAACAACAGGGGCTACGCCTACCATACTCGAATTCCTATGGCTAAGTGAGAGTGATAAAGCCCTATAGTCTGATTTCCAGGTTCGCGGGGATGAACACCTCCTTCAAGGACCCGACAATGGGATAAAGAGTGTTCAGGTATGTCCTGAACACCCACGTACTTTTTACGTGGGGGCAGAAGCCGGTGACTGGCCAACTCTTAGGATTTACACATACTAAACGGCCGCACATGAAGAAAAAACCTTCATATAACAGGCAATAAATAATAACAGTGCCAGTATCCCGCATTACAAAGGACGGCATGACTGCCTTCAGGCAAATATAGTGCCTTTGGTACACTGTTCCTCCACAAGGCGGGCTCCTTTCAGGACACCCTCATAATACAATTCAGGCTTGCGATGCTCCTTACCCTCCGGTGGTCCCTCAGTCATCAGCTTTTCAGCATCAAGCTTCCCCCAGTGCACCTTCGCGCGGGCAAATGACATGCGCGCACCGTCTATACAGACCGATCGCTTAATGACTTGGAGCCGAGGACAAGCACCAACAATCCGCTTCACGAGTCCGAAGTAACTGCTTGGAATTGGCTCAGCGGGCCATAGCCGGACAACTAAGTCCTTCATGGCTAGTTCGGCCGCCTGGTGCAGTTCGACCAGCTGCTTCAGCTGATCGATAAAGGGCACCGGATAATTCGGCGCCAAATATTGCGACCAGAAATGCTTCTCCGCAGACTTCTTCTCTTCAGCCTGGTAGAACTGGGCAGCATCAGATATGCTGCGCGGCAGGTCTGCAAACGCCCCTGGAGAAACAAGAATTCAGTTTGTCGCTTAGAGTTCCTCCTATTACTATATAAAAATTGCTTTGAGTAAAAAAAAGCCTTACCAGCCGCAACCCTCCGTGCCTCCTGAATGTCCTTCAGAGCAGCTCGGGCTTCTTCCCGAGCATCATCTGCGACTTGGAGAGCTTGGGCGAGTTCGGATTCTTTACCTGCTAGACTCCGCTCCAAGGTCTCGTTTCTCTTCACGGCCTCCTGGAGCTCTCGTTCAGCTTCAAGGACCCTGGCCTCGTGCTTCTCGCGAAGAGCCTACTCCGCATCGGCCTTCTTGTCGGCTTCGGCCACAGCCTTCTTCAGTGCCTCAATTTTGGCACTCGCTCCTAGAGCATACAATACAAATATTTTCATCCGGCACAACTACTCATTCGTGCTCAGCTTAGCAAAAGGTTTCGACATACCTTGCTTGTCCTCCAACTGCTTCTTCACTCGTCCAAGTTCTTCTTCGGCCTGTTCCAGACTCTGCTTTAGTCCGGACACCTCCGCATTGTGAGAGGCGGTTGTCGCTACAGACGCCTGTTTTCAAACAAAGGGATATATGTCATTAACTGAGTCTCTTGCGAAGCGGAAATTCTATCCCCTGTCCGGCTCTCTCTCTTTCACCGGACAGTACATCAGGGGCTACTACTCATACTATGACAATCTTCAATGGTTTCTAAAAACATACCTCAAAGCTTTTTATAAGGCTAAGGCAGGATTCATTCAGTCCGCTCTCAGCGGACTGAATCTTTTCAATCACCGCACCCATGAGGGCGTGATGTTCATCGACGATGGACGCATTCTTTAGCGCTGTCAATAGGCTACCCTGCAGCTCTGCTTGGACAGAGGTTGCTGGCGGAGCGGGCCTCCCTCCCTCCGTCAGTGGGGGCTGCTCGCCTGATCCTGGAGCTTTAAAGATCTCCAGGACCGCGTCCAGCTGCGGGCCAAATCTAAGATCGCCCCCGCCATCGACGTTTACGGGAACCGTTGCTCCCTTGTATCCGACCCGAGAGGTGTGCCCTCCCTGGTCCGGACCCTGCTGGGATGACATATCGGTGTCACGTCCAGGCTTCGGGGAAGGGGCCTCCGGAGGCGTCTCGCTCTCCAGGGCATCCAAGCTCAGCGAATCCTCCGAGGAGGACAGTTCGGCGCGAGACCTCGCTGGCCTGCACAAAGTAGGGTGCAAATTAAGATATTGCACCTAATCCTGGGCGCTTAGGCGTATTCGGATTTCGTGTACTCACGATTTTACCAGGGGCTGGGCCCTGGGATCCCACTCCGGGCTGCTATTGGCAGCCGTGGTGGACGCCTCTGGGAGGGAACTTTTTCCCCTCTTCGGCGATTAGGCCTCCAAGGATGAGGAGGCCGTCCTTTTCTTTCCTCCCCCCATGGAGGACTCGTCTTCCTCCTCCTCTTTGTCTTCGGAGGAAGGACGGTCGCTGGAGTCTTCGGATTTTGCGTCTGAAGCACCGCGGCGACGGAGGCCGCTCCGGGTCTCCTTGGCCTTCTTGGAGGCCTCTTTCTTCGGCGCCTTGTAAGGTGCCGGGACCAGCATCTTCGTCAGAAGAGGTCCTGCCGGTTCCTCCGGCAGCGGGGCCGGACAGTGTGTCCGCCCCACCTTCTTCGTCCATTCCTGGGATAATTGCAGAAAGCATGATAAAGCATCTCCCTCGAGACATGCCAGCTAAACATGGATAGACAGAACCTAAGCGATCACTTACTGGACTTGCGGAGCGGGACAGTTGATACCCACGGTCCTCGGCGGTTTACCGGACTTGAAGAGAACCTTCCAGATGTCCTTGTGTGAGGAGGTGTAGAGCTCCCGTAGGGTCTGGTGCCCGGCTGGGTCGTATTCCCATAAATTGCAGGCTCGGTGCTGGCAAGGGAGAACCAGGCGAACTAACATCACCTGGACTACATTGACTAGTTTGACATCCTTGTCTACCTCGCTCTGGATGCGTGTTTGGAGAACTGACAGCTCGTCGGATGAGGACCAGTTCAGGCACTTCTTGGACGAGGACGTAAGCCGCAGGGGGGCTCCGGATCTGAATTCAGGAGCAGCGGCCCACTTTTTACCGCGTGGCTCGGTGATATAGAACCACTGCTACTGCCACTCCTTGACAGAATCATTGAAGGTGCCCGTCGGCCATGTGACCTTGGGCATCTTGCTCACCATGGCGCCACCGCACTCTGCGTGCTCACCGTTCACCACCTTGGGCTTCACATTGAAGATCTTCAGCCATAAGCTGAAGTAGGGCGAAATACGGAGAAAGGCCTCACACACGACGATAAACATCGAGATGTTAAGGAAAGAATTAGGGGACAGATCATGAAAATCAATCCCGTAATAATACATGATGCCGCGAACAAATGGGTGAAGGGGAAACCCGAGCCCGTGGACAAAATGAGGAAGAAACGCGACCCTCTCGTGGGGCTCCGGAGTGGGGACGATCTGTCCCGCCGTCGGAAGACGGTGGCCGATTTTCTTGGCCAGGTACCCGGCTGAGGGAGTCCTGGATTAGGGGGTATCCGGACAGACGGACTATATACATCGTCCGGACTATTGAAGCGTGAAGATACAAGACTCAAGACTCCGTCCCGTGTCCGTATGGTACTCTCCTTTGCGTGGAAGACAAGCTTGGCGATCCGGATTTCCTTCCTTGTAACTGACTCCGTGTAAACCCTAGCCCTCTCCGGTGTCTATATAAACCGGAGAGGTTGGTCCTTAGAAGGCCGATCACAATTACAATCATAATCATCATAGGCTAGCTTCTAGGGTTTAGCCTCTACGATCTCGTGGTAGATATACTCTTGTACTACTCATATCGTCAAAATTAATCAAGCAGAAAGTAGGGTTTTACCTCCATCGAGAGAGCCCGAACCTGGGTAAACATTGTGTCCCTTGCTTCCTGTTACCATCAGCCTAAGACGCACAGATCGGGACCCCCTACACCGATGCGCCTTGCCCTCCGGCGGCCCGTCCTTCACCAGCTTCTCCGCATCCAGCTTGCCCCAATGCACCTTTGCGCGGGCAAAGGCCCGGCGGGCACCCTCAATGCAAACGGATCGCTTGATAACTTCAAGCCGCGGACAGGCATTCACGATCCGCTTGATCAGGACGAAGTAGCTAGTGGGCAGGGGCTCACCAGGCCACATCCGGACTATGAAATCTTTCATAGCCACCTCGGCCGCCCTGTGGAGTTCGACCAACTGCTTCAGTTGGTCAATCAGAGGCATTGGGTGTTCGGCCCCAGCATACTGGGACCAGAACAGCTTCTCCGTTGAGCTCCCCTCCTTGGCACGGTAGAACTCCGCGGCATCTGATACGCTACGTGGCAGATCTGCGAATGCCCCTGGAGAGCTCCTAATTCGGGTAAGTAAAAGAAATGCCTCCTCCACATGTTTGCTTTGCATAAAGAATTTCTTACCCGCCGCTATATTTTTGGCCTCCTGGATTTCCTGATGTGCCTTCTCGGCTTTGGCCTTGGCGTCTTTTATACTAGCAAGGGCCTTCGCAAGCTTGGGCTTTTTCATCTTAAGCTCATGCTCCACGGACTCGAACTTCTTGCCGAGCTCCTGGAGCTCTTGCTGTACCTCGCCCACTCTAGCATCTCGCTTTTCGCCCCCTTGCATTCCAAGGCCGCCTTGTTTTCTGACTCGGACAGCGCTTTCTTCAGGGATGCCACTTTGGCGGTGGCCCCTATTACACAGTCACGACGCTTCGTCGTTAGAATACCCAATTTTATCTATCCTTCTTTACATGAGAGCGGGGAATCACTCACCTTGGTTCTCTTCGAGCTACCTAGCGAGGGGTCACCTGCCCGCATCCAAAGCCTTCGAAGGCTCCGACACAGTATCCGGATGAGAGTCCGGCTTGCTGCGGCTCTCATCGACACGATCCACGGGGATCTTGAACACCGCGTGTCCGACATCTGGTATTCCGCCTTGGGGCGCCTCCAGAGTCACCTCCCCCCGCTCTGGGAGGCTTCGGGACAACACCTCCGTGTCATCCATGGGCTGAGGAGTAGTGGCCGTCGGGAGCGTGTTCATCGCCGAATCGCTCAGGGACCATCCGAAGACGATATCTCGGGATTAACCCTGGCCGGACTGCATACATGTTCGGTGTTATAAAAAGACTATGAAGTAACATCACGATAGAGTGCGGATACTTACGGTCGCGCTAGGGGCTTCCCCCTGGGCAGCCACCCCTCATCGCTATGGGCGGCCGTGGCGGAGTAGTCCGGAAGGGACACCTTTCCCTTCTTGGACGTCCCAGCCTACCCCTCCGGGGTGGCTTTCCTCTTTTTCTCCTCCCTAGTGCGGGGAGGTAGAGTTTCTTCTTGCTTCCCCCCGCCTCCGTGGGAGGAATCTGCCTCGTCGTCGTCAGACGACGTGGGTATGACGGCCTTGCACCGAGGGCCCTTCCCGGCCCCCTGGTCTGCCTTCTCAGGTTGAATGCCCGCCTTTGGCACGGAAGAATCCAGCGAACGAGCATAACCTGGATCACGTTGACAAGCTTGATGTTCTTGTCCTTCATGCTCTTGATGAAGTTTTGGAGTCCGGTCAGCTCTGTAGATTCCCCCCAGGACAGGCCCTTCTTTTCCCAGGAGGTGAGCCGCATACGGGTTCCGGATCGGAATTCGGGGGCCGCCGCCCAGTTGGCACCGCGTGACTCGGTGATGTAGAACCACCCTGACTACCACCCTTTCACGGTCTCCACAAAGGAGCCGTCAAGCCAG
Organism: Triticum timopheevii; assembly: GCA_963921465.1. NCBI lineage: Eukaryota > Viridiplantae > Streptophyta > Magnoliopsida > Poales > Poaceae > Triticum > Triticum timopheevii. Next base: position 1,126,416 of record OY997266.1, on the reverse strand, counting down.
GTGACGTTAGGCATCTTGCCCACCATGGCCCCTCCGCACTCCGCTTGCTGGCCGCTCACGATCTTTGGCTTCACGCAGAAGATTTGTAGCCACAGGCCGAAGTGAGTCTTGATGCGGAGGAAGGCCTCGCATATGACAATGAACGCCGAGATGTTGAGGACGAAGTTTGAGGCTAGACCATGGAAATCTAGCCCGTAGTAGAACATGAGCCCGCGGACGAAGGGATGAAGTGGAAACCCCAATCCACAAGCGAAGTGGACGAGAAACACGACCCTCTCGTGGGGTCCCGGGGTCGGAATGACCTGCCCGTCGTCTGGTAGCCGGTGCGTTATGTCTGCGGCCAAGTATCCGGCCGCCCGAAGATTCGTGATATGCTTCTCCTTCACGGTGGAAGCCACCCACTTGCCTCCTGCTCCGGACATGTTTAGCTGTGCGGAGAAGACTTGGGCTAGGGCACTGGAGCTCGAGGTGGCAAGAGTGGGCAAAGGAGGAAGAAGGCGTGGGTAAAAATGGGGAAATCTTATCCCTTTGTAGAGGCGACGAAAACAGTGCGCCTCCCCACTCGCCTGTTGAGAATCGCTGACTTCCCAAGCGCCACGATTGATGGCGTGGTGGGATTATCCATACCCGTATTGATGAGAATCCCGTGATAAGGGGACACGATCTCTGCTTTGACAAGACGTGTCAAGGAAACCGCCTTGCAATATGCGTTGTGGCTGGTTGTGGGAAAACGTTTCGAATAATGACCCGACCGTAATGACATGTCACGTTGTCTAAAAAAGTTGTCAGTAGGTTGCATTTGTGAAATATAATTCTCTCTACGGCGGTATGTGAAGATCATTTTGCAGATCCGGACACGGTCTACGTGCTCGATAATTACTTTGGAGTATTCGGAGAAGGAACCGCCTTGCAATGCCAAAGACAAGACTACGTGCCGGACTCATCGTCATTGAAGCCTGGTTCAGGGGCTACTGAGGGAGTTCTGAAATAGGGGGTATCCGGACAGTCGGACGATATACATCGTCCGGACTATTGAAGCGTGAAGATACAAGACTCAAGACTCTGTCCCGTGTCCAGATGGGACTGTCTTTTGCGTGGAAGACAAGCTTGGCGATCCGGATTTCCTTCCTTGTAACCAACTCCGTGTAAACCCTAGCCCTCTCCGGTGTCTATATAAACTGGAGAGGTTGGTCCTTAGAAGGCCGATCACAGTTACAATCATAATCATCATAGGCTAGCTTCTAGGGTTTAGCCTCTATGATCTCGTGGTAGATCTACTCTTGTACTACTCATATTGTCAATATTAATCAAGCAGGAAGTAGGGCTTTACCTCCATCGAGAGGGCCCGAACCTGGGTAAACATTGTGTCCCTTGCTTCCTGTTACCATCAGCCTAAGACACACAGATCGGGACCCCCTACCCGAGATCCGCCGGTTTTGACACCGACACCGGCCTCTCGGAGCTTTTTGATATCCTTCTCCCGGGCGGTAGAGGCCATTCATTTGCCTCCTGCTCCGGATCGGGACATCTTCGGACAACCTCTCTTCAGTGGAGAAGACGAGTGCTTGGGTGCTAGGGCTCAAGCAAAGGGGAATGGACGAGCGGAAGGGAAAGGGGTGGGTAAAGAGGAAGAGACCTTATCTCTTTATAGAGGCGATAAAAGCTTTTGCGCCTCCCGACTTGCCTAGTGGCACCCGCTCGTTCCCCACTCACCGCGATTGGCGGTGCGATCGGGCTACCCGTGCCTGTATTAGTGAAAGCCCCGCGATAAGGGGAACACGATCTCTGCTTCGACGAGACGTGCCCGGGAAACCACCTCGCAATATGTACGGTGGTTGGTTGTGGAAAGACGGTTCAATAATGACTCGACCATGGTGCTATGACATGTTGTCTAAAATGTCAGCAGATTATATTTCTGGAATATCGTTCTCTCCATGATGGCATGAGAAGATCGTCTTTTAGATCCGGACACGATTTAAGTGTTCGGTAATTACTTTGAAGTATTCGGAGATGGACCCGCCCTGCAATGCCGAAGACAAACTGCGCGCCGGACTCATCGTCATTGAAGCCTAGTTCAGGGGCTACTGAGGGAATCCAGGATTAGGGGGTATCCGGACAGCCGGACTATATACTTTGGCCGGGCTGTTGTATCGTGAAGATACAAGAGTCAAGACTTCGTCCCATGTCCGGATGGGACTCTCCTTTGCGTGGAAGACAAGCTTGGCGATCCGGATATTAGATCTCCTTCTTTGTAACCGACTCTGTGTAAACCCTAGCCCCATCCGGTGTCTATATAAACCGGAGGGTTTAGTCCGTGGAGGGACAACCATAATCATCATAGGCTAGCTTGTAGGGTTTAGCCTCTACGATCTCGTGGTAGACCAACTCTTGTAATACTCATATTATCAAGATCAATCAAGCATCAAGTAGGGTTTTACCTCCATCGAGACGGCCCGAACCTGGGTAAAATATCGTGTCCCTTGCCTCCTGTTACCATTAGCCTTAGACGCACAGATCGGGACCCCCTACCCGAGATCCGCCGGTTTTGACACCGACAGTCACAGAGAATGATATCATTATTCAATGTATCGTCTTTGAAACTACAAGTGGCACAAGCAATCCGCAATATGGAAAGCATGGTCACTGATTAAAATATTAAGCATAACAGAGCACAACATTGGAAAACAAAAATGTGTTGACATACATTATCACAAGATATGTTTCCTTCGGAATGGAACAAAGATTCCTCAGGCTTCCCCACAGTTATAAGATTGTCAAGATTTCCATGAGATCTGACTGACCGCACGCTGGTTATCACCCAAGAGATCCCTTTTGGCAAACGCCAAACTTAGCTGCTGCACATTCAAGTATACGCTAGGCAACGCGGTCATATGCCTTTGTCGGATATAACTTAGAAGAAAAATGAATGTTCTGTGGGATCTTGCTATGTTGGATCTTGTTACAGCATTCAACAACAATAACATTATAAAGGTTGATTATCTAAAATCCGTCAATGTTTCCAGAGTTGCACATTTTTGGGTAAGTGTAATACTGTATTTTGAACCCATTCTGGAAGTGTATAGGGCACTTTTTCCGACACCACATAAAAATGAAAATGAGAAAAAAAAGTTCATTAAAATAAGTGCAAGAAGCTTTTTATGTACACTATTATTAAAATTTTAGAGATGTGTTGCCACATTTACCACGTGGTAGAGTAGCTGATTGGTTCTGATTTTCTCTCATGATCAGAAAATAGATTTCTTGCTTGTTTATTTTTTAGCAGTTCGTTGGTTCCCCGAAGTGTATGTGGCACTTCTTGCTCATCACTTCCAAAAAAAACAAAGATAATTTTTATGCTTTTAAAACTTGGTGCTTCCCTACTCTATTGACTCAATGTTTAACAGGTGTATATGCATGATTCAACAGGCGTACATCATGGATTGTGTAAGGTGTCCAAGCAGAACATAACTTCAAGAGTCATCATGAAAAAGAAGTCTAATACAACATGTGCACGTGGAAACAGATGCAGATAAGGAGCCAGAGGAAACCATGAAAAATATGTCTTAACCAGAATATACTCTTTACAAATAGTACAACATATATTTCCCGCAAAAAGGGAAGATAACCACATGTAACAAGGAGATCAACTGACACTGTTGAAAATACATATGAACGATAAACTGAACAACCTACTCACTTATCAGGGTAAACAACAACAGACAAAATAATGTACACATCAAATGACAACACATAAGCATGCTTGTACAACATACTAAAGGAAACAACAGCGACACAAGGCACAATGAAACGTCTAATGTCTTCCGTTCTCTATGATAACAGTGTGTTGTTGCCGCGACACTTGCAGAATGTTGAGTTTCACTTACGATCTAGAGGAGTCTAGGGGTTCTGAGTAGAGGGTCAGAAATATCAAACCAAGCTTCCCGCGAAGGAGTAAAACACCCACCATGTGGGTGAAGAATTTCAGAGAATGAATTTGTTGACTTGAAGGAGCCAAAATCATTAGCTAGAAACACCATCTGCCAATCTTCCTCTTCTTTAGCTCCCGCATCATTTTGTTACTTGTTTTCTCGTCCACAGCTTCAAGAGCCGGAAGTGCATACTCTGCATTACTGCCTTTTGGCCTTCTAGCACTACTTGAGGAGGAATTCCTCCCATGATTCAATCTAGAGGACTCGCCTTTTGGGCACCTTACATAGTGGGCACCAGTGGTATACCTTTGACTGCTATTTGGAGTGTTGGAATTTGTTCTCATGCCACCACTAATGTCTTGTTTAAGTGTACAATTTGTGTGATACCTTCATTCAGAATTATAGATAGCGTATCCTCATTAACAATATCGCTTTTTGCATAAATTAGGATTTTCCAACGTCATCGCCTAGGTGCTATTGTTTACACCACGAGTGCCGTTTTTGTTAGATGCTAGTCTTGTGTGACGCCATTTATTTTCGTACCATTTCTCAACCTGTTAGCAGAAGCCGTAGTGAGGGTTTTGCTCAATGCCAAAGACAACTAGATGTAGATGAATTTGAAAATTCGTCAAGAAAGAGGTACAAACCTGATGGAAGGTCAGACCTAGTTCTTGTGCCAAGCTTTCTTTAACCACGCGGCTTGGATATTGATCTGTTTTAAATTGCTAGTGCAACCTCTGCAAATATTAAAATTAAGCGCTTTCTGATGAATCCAACTTCATGTTGGCCTGGTTAAGCCTTGTGAGCTCATCCCGTTAATTTATAGAATTAATGATATAGGAAAAAAAATGCCATAGTACCTGATTAATTATTGGCCATAGTGCCTTTTCTGTCCTGTAGTATTGCTTCTGTCGCACATTCACCAAACTGTGCAAACTTTGTTGAGACGTTGGCAGAGTGAACCTCACTAGTAGAAAAAGGGCCTAATGTGAAGCACATTAGTCCCGGTTTGTAGCTGAACCAGTACTAATGTGACCATGTGCGTCGTCGAGGAGGGGGTCGATATTCGGGCTGGGAGTGGTGTTAGCATGGAAGGGAAATGAGTGCTCGTCAAAGATAACATGATGGGAGATGATAACACGTCCAGTTGTACGGTTAAGACATCCATAACCCTTGTGATCTTTTGAGTATCCGAGAAAGACACAGGGGGCTGAGCGAGGAGTGAGCTTGTGCGGCGTGGTGGCAGTGAGGTTGAGATAGCACAAGCACCCGAACACTCGCAGTGTCATGTAGTCAGGGTGAGCGTGTAGTCAGGCCATGGCGTGGGCGACACGGTCGCCGGTTGAGGAGGAACGTGGCTGTCTGCAATGCTTCGGCTCAAAATGAGTAGGGCATGTGGGCATGGGTTAACAGGTAATGGGTGATGTCATGTTCGGAGGGCGCGCTCGGCACGCCCATTTTGAGGAGATGTATAGGGGCATGACATGCGAAGCTGGGTGCGAGTGGAGGAGAAGAGAGCGCGAGTGGCCGCGCTGTCAAATTCCTTGCCGTTGTTGGTTTGAATGGTGACGATGCGTAGGTTAAATTGCGTGCGTGCAAACGTGAAGAATGTGCGTAATGTGGGGAGGACATCAGATTTACGTTGCAATGGGAAGGTCCATGGAAAATGACTATAATCATCAAGCAAGAGTAGATAGTACTGACAACCAGAGTTACTAGATGACGGCGAGGTCCATACATCACAATGCACTAAACGGAAAGATACATGATTGGATAAACTAAACGGAAAGATACATGATTGGATAAACTAAACGGAAGCCTAGTGATTTTCCCTAGTTGACAAGCTCGACAAACGCCATCAGGTTTAGTGGTGTTGGGGATGTCGGCGTGACGAAGGGTGCAGGTGAGCGCATCTCCAGACAGGTGACCGAGGCGCTGATGCCACAGCATGCGCGAGACAACAGTGAAGGCGTGGTGATCACGGGGTGGGGTGGACGATGGCGACGACGACAGGGGGTAGAGCTCATCGTCAGCGGAGTTACATCCGAGGATCACCTTCCTCGTTCTTCAGTCCTTGACAGAGAAACCAAGATCCTCAAATTCGACATTGAGAGGGTTATGACGAGCAAGGGCTTTAACAGATAGTAGGTTGCGTATGATGTGTGGAGACACACAGATGTTGTGTAGGTGGATGGGCGAGCTAGAGGTGGGGATGGTGGCGTGGCCGGCGTGTGTGACTGCAGGAGAGGTCCCGTCGCCAACTACTATACAGGAGGAATTGTACGGGGATGAAGAGGACAGTATACCTTGGGACGAGGCCATGTGGGATGTTGCACCTGTGTCAAGGTACCAGTGCTGGGGAAAGCCGCCGCAGGCTGCTGCTGCTGGAGTGCCACGTTGTTGAGAGCAGCGACGAGCATGGTCTGACCCCACGCCTGTCTGTAGGGGCGAGGCGCGCTGCTTGGAGGTGCGTCTGTTAGAGTATACGTAGTGTAGCCCGTAGTGTAGCCTGTATACGTGCACTGTAATCTAGTCAGCGCATGTACGTGAGTAGTGGGCACGCAGTCTGCCCACGATCCTGCCTGGTAGTGGCACACGATCATCTCTGTAACCTGCATATAGTCTCAGCCGCAGAGCTAATCGATGCATGTGTTGAATCCCATATTCCTCCCTCCTTTTTCATGGTATCAGAGACCGACGACCGGTCCAACCCTTTTGCTCCGGTCACCGATCCTGCTTCCGCCGCCATGGGCACCTCCAGCCTGCCTCCCTCTCCCTCTGCTGACGCTCCGGGCGCCCCTCTGGGCACCACATCCCCTCCGCCGGCCATCCTGCCTGCTTAGCCTGCCGCGCCTGCGCCCGCACCGCTCGCCATGTCCCTGCTTTCTTCCACCGTTCTCCAGACGATGACATCCGCCGCCATGTCCCGGTCACCCTCGACCTGCTCGCCGGCAACTATGCCCAATGGCGACGCCACTTCGACACAACGATCGACATGTTTGGGCTCCGCGACCACGTCGATGCCGTGGCGGTTCCACGCCTGGATGATCCTGAGTGGCTGATGGCGGACCACGCCATCGTCCACTGGCTCAACACCACCGTCTCGCCTAATCTCCTGGACGCCGTGATGCTGCACGAGGACACGGCGCTCACCGTGTGGACGGCGATCGACGGCATCTTTAGGGACAGCCAACTGGCCCACGCGGTCTACATCGACGCCGAGTACCATGCCCTGGTGCAAGGCGACATGAACATCATGCAGTACTGCACCAAGCTGAAGATGTACGCTGACCAGCTGCGGGATCTTGGCCAGTCGGTGGGTGAGACACAACAGGTCTTTCACCTCCTGCGTGGCCTCGGCCGCCAGTACCACGGTGCGATCCCCCACATCACCTTGCGCAGTCCGCTCCCTTCTTTTCTTCAGACCCGTTCCTTTCTGCTGCTCGAGGAGCATCGGGCCGATCAAACTGCTCGCATCTAGAGTGCCCACGCGCTCGTCGCCGGGCACGGGGGCGCCGCACCGTCTCCCCCACCAGCCGCAGCCCCCGACGTCACTGCAGGGCGTGGCTGCGGTAGGCGCGACCATCGCCGCGGCCGTGGCAACGGACAGGGCGGTGGCGGTGTGCCACAGCAGTCGCCTCCTCGTGCTCCGGGGCTCCCAGCGCTGGCGCCCGGCACCAACTCCTGGACCGGCCTCGTCCTGGCATTGCCCATGCCCTCACGCGCGCCAGGCTCTGGCGTCCTCGGCCGGCGCCCTGGCACGCCTCCCCAGTAGGCGATGTACGCTACGCTGTCTCCTCCCGTGCCTGGTCCGTACGGCTACGCCCCTGCACCGCCTGCCTACAGCGCGTACGGGCCTCCGCCCGTCTACAACGCCGCTCCCCCTGGCGCTGCACCTCCGTCGCAGCCTCTGGACATGGCCTCGCTGCAAGACGCGCTTCACAGCGCCACCGCCGGCCCGTCGTCCTCAGGCACCGCCTCGGAGTGGTACATGGACTCCGGCGCTGCTTCCCACATGACCAACTCGCCTGGTACACTTCAAACTCTCCTCCCCTCCACCACCTCTTCTCACATTATTGTTGGCAGCGGTGAGCATCTCCCCATCACACACACTGGCACTGGTTCCCTCATCACGGGTACCTCTCCCATCCAGCTACGCAACATTCTTGTCTCTCCTTCTCTCATCAAAAATCTTTTGTCTGTTCATCAAATTTGCCGTGACAATCCTGTTTCAGTCGAGTTTGACTTATTTGGTTTCTCTGCCAAGGACCTGCGAACCAGGGCGGTGATCCTCCGCTGTGACTCCTCGGGCAACCTGTACTCTGTGTCCGCGGCCACCGCGTACACCCCACACCACTTCGCTGGCGCCGTCACCACTGATCGTCTCCACCAGCGGCTCGGGCACCCTGGCTCTGCACAATTTCAGATTGTCGCTCGTCAGTCTTCTTTTAGCTTCAGTAAACGAAAACCGCACCCTTGTCATGGCTGCCGTGTTGGCAAGCATGTGCGTCTCCCTTTCTCAACTTCTAGCAGTTGTACTTATTTTCCCTTTCAGCTACTTCACCTTGATGTGTGGACTTCGCCTGTTAGCAATGTTTCTGGGTAATAGTTTTATTTGGTCATACTAGATGATTACACACACTACGTTTGGAGCTTCCCCCTTAAACACAAGTCTGATGTACTTCCCATCTTGCGTGATTTCTATGCCTATGCCCGCACCCAGTTTCAGCTGCCCGTGCTCTCTGTCCAAACTGACAATGGACGTGAGCTCGACAGTCATGCCTCGTGTGAACAGCTCGCCCTGCACGGCACGGTACTCAGGCTGTCGTGCCCCTATACTAGCCAACAGAATGGCAAGGCAGAGCGCACCTTGCGCACTCTCAATGATAGTGTGCGTGCCCTCCTCTTCCACACCTCCATGCCGTCGCGTTTTTGGGCCGAAGCGCTAAACACCGCCACTTTCCTGCTCTTGCCGATCCGCTCTACCACCGTTGTCTACTGCGACAATGTCTCGGCCTGCTACCTCTCCGCCAACCCAGTGCATCACCGGCGCACGAAGCATGTCGAGCTGGACATCCATTTCGTGCGGGAACACGTGGCGCTAGGCGAGTTCCGCGTGCTCCACATTCCCACCAAGCAACAGCTAGCTGATAAGACATTAAAGCATTTCAAATGAACTTTTTCAGAGTTCATTTGAAATGCTTTAATGTCTTATGGTTCGGCCCCCATAATACCATTAATCCCGGTTCGCTCCTTGTCAACTATGTTCTCACCAAGAACACTCAAGAGGGCAGCCACGTGGGCCATTGGTCCCGGTTCGTCTGGACCTTTTGGTCCCGGTTCCACGCACGAACCGGGACCAATGCGCCTCGTCCCTGGCCCATGACCATTAGTCCCGGTTTGTGCCACAAACCAGGACTAAAGGGTTGGTCCTTGTTGCGGTCAGAGTTTAGTCCCACCTCGCCAACCAAAGGGCGCTCACACCGGTTTATAAGCCCCTCCCTCTCTGCCTTGTTGAGCTCCTCTCAAAGTGAAAATAGATGCCCTTATACAGGGAATTTGACCTAAATTCATACAGAATTTCTCTGAAATTCAGAGAAATTTATTATGAATTTAGGTTGAATTTTCTCTATAGGTGCATCTATGCTCATTTTTTTAGTAAAGTTAATCACAAACTTGTGATTCACACAAATTTCAAAGAATTCAAATTTTAACTATTCAAATTTGAACACTAATGGCACTAACAGAAAGTTTATAATTTTTGTGACTTAAAAGAAAAATAATTAAAAAATAAACTTTAATAAAATAAATGAAAATAGCAACAATAAGTATTTTGTTGTAAGTAGAAACAAAATAAAGTAAATAAAGCAACAATGAAAACAAAAAAACAAAAAAATCTAAAACTAATGGCACTAACAGAAAGTTTATAATTTTGCTGACCTAAAAGCAAAAGGAATTAAAAAAATAAAGCAATAAACAAAAGAAAATAAATAATGCAAAAAACAAAACAAAAAAACTGAAAAAAACTTTGAAATTTAAACACAGTAATATTAAACACAGTAATTTTAGCTATTCAAATTTGAAAACTAATGGCACTAAAATTTTTTGTGACCTAAAAGAAAAATAATTAAAAATAAACTTTAATAAAATATATAAAATTAGCAACAATAAGTATTTTGTTGTAAGTAGAAACAAAATAATATAAATAAAGCAACAAAGAAAACAAAAAAAGTGCTACCTACTGGGCCCCCACGGCCTGAATACGACTAGAAACCCTACCATGGGCCAGGATTCAGGCCCGCAGGAGGCCCAGTAGGCCCACAGACACACATCGTACGGTTAGGCTCGAAAGCCTACAATTGAGAGGAGCTCGAGAGGGTGGGCGCAGCAGCGCTTACAAACCACTCTCAAGCTCTCGCAGCTAGCGAGGTGGGACTAAACTTTGGCCGTGACGAGGGCAGCACAAGGGCCTTTGGTCCCGGTTGATAGCACCAACCGGGACTAAAGGGGGTGCATTGGTACCAGTTCGTGGCACCAACCGATACCAATGCCCGCCCTTTAGTCCCGGTTGGTGCTACCAACCGGGACAAAAGGCCGCCGCTTCCCGCCCTTTGGGCTGCTGAAAAGAAACCTTTGGTTCCAGTTGGTGACACCAACCGGGACTAAAAGGTGGCATTGGTCCCGGTTGATGCCACGAACCGGGACCAAAGCCTTTTCTATATAAGCAAACACTTAGCAGTTTCTCCAAAATTCACTTGTTCTTTGCTCCGATGCCCCACGCTGCTCCTCGTCGCCGTCGCCGCAGAGCCCTGCCTCTACGCCGTCGCCCACGCCCTTGCCCGACGTCGTCGCCGCCGAGCCCTGCCCCAACGCCGTCGCCCGTGCCCTCGCTCGACGCCGTCGCCGCACGCCGCCCTGCCCCGACGCGCGTCGCTCCGGTCCGCGCCCCCGTCGTAGCCGTCGCCCTGCCCCGCCCTCTTCCTCGTCGGCCGTCGCCCCTGCCATGAGCGCGCGCCCCCTGCCACGTCGCCGTCCTTGCCGCCGAACCCTTGCCCCTGCCCCTCCTCACCTTGGTCCGGCCAGCGCCCCTCCCCTGTCCTTGTTTTTTTCATATATTATATGCTTGTTTTTTCAGATTATATATATATATATATATATATATATACATATATATATATATATATGTATATATGTGAGTATATGTATTGTGTATATATGATATATGCCTTCTTTTTAGATTTTTTGTTCATATATATGATGATTTGTATTTTGCTTTTTTATAAAAATGTATATATGTTTGTATGTTCTCTCTGTGTATATATGTTAATATATGCAAAAGTTAGATTTATATATTTAGAAAAGTTTTATATATTTAGGAAGAAAGAAGAAAAGGAAGAAGGAAGAAGAAGAAAAAGTTTATATGCAAAAGTTACATTTTTAGAAAAGTTTTATCTATATATGTTCTCTGATTTAGTACATTTTAGGTTTGTTTCATTTTTAGAAAAGTTTTATATATTTAGGAAGAAGGAAGAAGAAGAAAAAGTTGTATATATGCAAAAGTTACATTTTTAGAGAAGTTTTATATATCTGGCTAGGAAGAAGGAAGAAGAAGAAAAAGAAGGAGAGGAAAAAGGAAAATAAGAAGAGGAAAAAGGAGAAGAAGAGGAGAGGAAGAAAAGGAAGAGGTGAAGAAGAGGAGAGGAAGAAAAGGAAGAGGAGAAGAAGAAGAAAAAATAGAAAATTCTATTTTTTTTCTTCTTCTCCTCTATTCCTTTCTTCTTCTCCTCTTTTTTTCTTCTTTTTTTTCTTCGATCTTCTCCTCTATTCCTTTCTTCATCTCCTCTTTTTATTTCTTCTTCGTTTTCTTATGTTTTATCGGGTCTGTCTTCGCCGATATACCCCTCCCGATAACTTCAACACGAGGGGGGTCGATATAACCCCCTCCTCGATAATATTATTTTCCCATGTACGTATGTCGTCGTTGTCGATATAACCCCCTCCCGATAACTTCAACATGTGGGGGGGGGGTCGATATACCCCCTCCCCGATAACATTATTTTCCCGTGTATGTATGTCGTCCTTGTCGATATTACCCCCTCTCGACTATGATAACTTGTACCAAAACTCTCGAGGACACCCAAACCCATGAAAAAATGATATCGATCTCCTACCCCCTCCCGCCGCGCCCCTACCCGACAAACTCTCTCGAGGACACCCCCTCTCGCTCGACCAAAACTCTCGAGGACACCCAAACCCTAGAAAAAAACGACGTCGGTCTCCTACCCCTCCCGCCGTGCCCCTACCCTTGAAGCGTTAGCGAGGCCACCCCAAGCCCGGAATAAGCTCGGTCTACGTTTGCCACTAATATATCCACCTGCTGTCATGTTTGTGTAATAATTGCCATGTTGTAATATTTGCAGAAACAATGGAGCACATACGAGACGAGGAAGCAGAAGAGGTGTTGGGGGACATAATCTTAGCCGGAGGTGATATCTTGTCGTATCTTAACGACAATGATGGTCTGGAAGAACAGGGTGAAGACGATGCAGGCTACGATGATCGAAGAATGGAGGAGGAAAGACATGATTATGATGGCTCCGGTGACTCAATGACGGTGCAAGAAGGAGACCGTGATGACGGCTCCGGTGATCGAACCGAGTCCGGCCAGGTATATATATTAGTTAAGCCTGTGCTGACTAGCTAATTGATGCATTCATTGTTTTGGTATATGTACACGTATTAATTAAGTCCGGCTCGGATGAAAGGTTTGAGATCACAGCAATCGCGTGCAACGACCAACCGATTGAACCCATCCAGACAAAGGAAGCATTTGCTGCTCAGGGCGGGGTTCTTGTTAGGGACAAGATCTCGATCAGCATCCACCAATGGTATAAGCCTAAGAACGAAGACCCTGATGTGTCTTATGTCAATAATATGCAGAAAGATGATCTTTGGACTGAGCTGAAGGCAAATTTCACCCTACTGCCAGAGGAGGATCCTAAGAAGCCAGTTAAAGAGCAATTAATCAAGTCTCATGCTCTTAAGAAGATGGCAGACCTATTCAGAAGGTGGAAGAATGAGCTGAAAAGGTTTGTCGACAAAGAAGAGACACCAGAATTCATCGGATGAGAAGATCAGAGATCACTGGCCCGCATTTGTGGGCCACAAGACATCGGAAAAGAGTAAGAAGATGTCGGCGACAAACAAGCAAAATGCTGCGAAGAATCAAAGACTCAATCCGATAAGATAACTTCAAGAGGGAAACTCCATTCATCACAAGAGAGTAGAGGGGGGAGAAACATCATAAGATCCAACTATAATAGCAAAGCTCGCGATACATCAAGATCGTGCCATAGAGAGAACACGAGAGAGAGAGAGAGAGATCAAACACATAGCTACTGGTACATACCCTCAGCCCCGAGGGTGAACTACTCCCTCCTCGCCATGGATAGCGCCGAGATGATGAAGATGGCCACCGGTGATGGATTCCCCCTCCGGCAGGGTGCCGGAACGGGCTCCCGAGAGGTTTTTGGTGGTTACAGAGGCTTGCGGCGGTGGAACTCCCGATCTATGTTGATATTCGATGGTTTTAGGGTACGTAGGCTTATATATGCGAAAGTAGTCGGTCAGGAGGTGCTCGAGGGGCCCACGAGACAGGGGACGTGCCCTATAGGGGGGGGGGCTCCTATCTCAAGGAGTCCTCGAAGATCTTGTGACGTGAACTCCAAGTCTCCAGGATCATATTCTTCCCAAAAATAACGCTGCTGAAGGTTTCATTCCGTTTGGACTCCATTTGATATTCCTTTTATTCGAAATACTGAAACAGGCAATAAAACAACAATATGGGCTGGGCCTCCGGTTAATAGGTTAGTCCCAAAAGTAATATAAAAGTGTATAATAAAGCCCATAATCATTCAAAATAGATATTAAAAAAGCTTGAATGCTTCATAAATTATAGATACGTTGGAGACGTATCAACAAGCGATAGAGGAACGAGAAGCAAATAGCAGCAAGCGAACTGCCGAAGCTTCCCCCGAAGCTACCCCGCCATCTCAACGGAGAAGCAGCGTGGCTTCCACCAAGCTGCTTCAGCCGGAGCATGTATTGACGGCTCCTGCTAGCTACCCCGTGGATGCTATCACGGAGTCTCAAAATTGCCACCTTATGACGCAATGGCGGAACTTAAAAGTCAAGGCGGCTGTCGGCTCTGTTCGACCTTCTGAACCCGGCGCAACTTTTCACTGTCGTCCGATTCCAGAAGGATATGCTAGGGTGACGGTGGATGAAATAATGGAGGGATTTGAGGACCTCCAGCTTGACCACCCTACCGGTGAAGGGGAGACTCGGCTGGGTTCTGCTCTGAAGACTCCATGCCTATGGCGGAAGGAGTTCATCAACCTTCCGAACTGGACGCCTCCGCCTCCTCCTCCTCCCCCGGCGAGTCAGGGCACTCCGCCTCCTCCACCGCCTCCTCCTCCGGCGAGTGACGATCAGGGCACTCAGCCTCCTTCTCCGGTGCGTGGCGGCACTCCGCCTCCTTCTCCGCCTGCGCCGGCGCGCCCGAGCAGCCAGCAGCCTCCTCCTTCTCTGCCTCGCCAGCAAGGGCGGAAGAGACCCGCCGCCACCCCAGCTGTTCCGGCGCGTCGTAGTCCTTCTCCTCCGCCTCGTAATCAAGCACGAAAGAAGACAGCCGCAGCCGCTCCGTCTGCTCCGGCGTCTAGAAGTACATCCAGAGGTAGGAGGCAATACAGATACGGTCCACCTCTCATGCCTCTAGATAAGTTACCATACGAGAGGACTGAGGAGGAAAACGCGAAGATCGTGCGGACCGAAGTGGAGGACTTCTTTGAAGGGTTGAAAGCAAAGAGAAATCCACCTCCAGTGGAGAAGGTAGATCCGGTGAAAGCAAAGCGCACTATCGATGCCCTGAGGAAACCACCAAAGTCTCCCACGAAAACCAACTATGAGCGCATTACTGAAAAGGCATATCTCGAAGCGGAGCTGTCGGGAAGTACTGTCAGACATCAAAGGTCAAAAGAACGAGCAGCTGCGAAAAAAATTGCCCAGCTCGGCGAACAAGCAAAGCAATCGTGCCCCCCGCTCAATGTGTCTAGCGACATCGTCGCTAATGCTCCAGGGACGGTGACCGGTTGTAGCAATCTTAGAGATACCCGCCTGACGATGTACATTTTGATTTCTTGGAGGTGGACGAACACAGTTACGAGTACGGGAAGCCTCTCGTCAAAGATGAAAAATCTCTAACAATGATGATGCGAAGATTCCATAATTGGTACATGAAAACCCGCAGAGAGTCTGGGGGGACGAATACTTTGTATCTGAGAATTAAAGAGGAGCACGACCTCGTTGGAAATGATCTGTAGCCTGTTCCATTTAAGGAGTTCTTCGAGTTCTTCAATCAAAATGCCCTCGATAAATTAACGGTCTTTTGCTACTGTCTGTAAGTACTATTTCTGTCATTAAGTCTCTATATATAGCTCAGCTCTTTCATTGCATGTATTTATAATTAATTATCCTCACTATATTATGCGGATTGAAGATCGTCGAGTGCAGAAAACAAGAAATGTATGATATTGGGTTCATTAACACAAATATCATAGATGAATTTCTGATTACAAAGAACGCCAAAGAGGCCGAGGCCAACTTGCTACAATCGTTGATCAAAAATCAAAACAAAGATTTAATACTCTTTCCATACAACTTCGAGTGAGTGTTACTATCGTGTGCATATTCGGTTTCCCTTATTACTCGAGCGAGGTTATAGTAATGTAATTGATGAGTTATGCATGCGTGCGCAGCTTCCACTATGTTTTTCTGGAGATTAAGCTTGAGCGAGGACTAGTAACTGTCTTAGACTCGAGACGAAAAGATCCCGAAACCTATGCGGACATGACTAAAATGCTCAACAAGTAAGTTCAATCGATCATTATCGCACCATATCGGAAACTTTTTGTTCATTTCCTGATATCTCAAGTAATAATAATTATTTTCTTTGTCTTGCAGGGTTTGGAAACAGTTCACCGCAGAAGCTCCGGGACTGCCGAAGGAGCTGCGATATACATATCAAAGTGTGATTCTATAGCTATACATTCATCAATGCCATTTATAATGCTTCATTATCAGTTTGATTGACCTCTATTTCTCGAAAAGTGCTTGTGGCAGGAACAAGGGAATGATTACTGTGGATACTATGTGTGCGAGTTCATTTATAACGCGACTTTGAAAAATAAGCGGGGCTACTCTAAAAGACAATATGAAGCGCGTAAGCAATAATATTCACAATTTCATTTTATTACACCATCATTTCTGTTGAGTTTCATTCATATATATGTATTAACCCCCTTCTTCAAATTAGACGTGACAGATGCGGAATGAACTCCTACCACAAGATCGCATGAAAGTAATTCAAGAGGAATTGACGGGATTCTTTCCTGACCACGTCATCAATAAAGCCGTAGAATATCATGTGGAAGTTGATTTCAATTGCTAGGGGATTGTAAGAGATCTTACATATTGTATATGTATGTAGCCAGTAGCGTCGGATAGATAATACGAAAACTTGTTGTTCGACCAATCTCTCGGAGGAGAGGTCGATTGATCAATTCTCTCAGTATGCATGGCGAACTTCTGTACATAATGGTTTCCTTCATTTTCTTACTAGCTAGCGTGTCGAGGGCCTCTCTATGTATAGTACGTAGCCTCGGCCAAGCACGGACATAAGAAAGGACACTTCTCTCTATTAATTAGCTAGCTAACACAATATATGAAATACCTAAATTAACCCCCCAAAACCCCCAACGCCCCTCCCCCCTTTCAAAATAAAAACAAAAACCCCAGCCCCTGAAATGCTGACGCGTGGATGCCTTTTGGTCCCGGTTGGTGCCACCAACCGGGACCAAAGGCCCTCCTACCTGGGCTCGGCGCACCGGCCACGTGGAGGCCCATCTGTTCCGGTTCGTGTTAGAACCGGGACTAAAGGTCTAGGGCATTAGTAACGACCCTTTAGTGCCGGTTCAAGAACCGGGACAAAAGGCCTTAACCAACCGGGACGAATGGGGTTTTTTCTACTAGTGGTGCCACACCATTTCTGCTCTCCACGCATGTCACGTGAGTCAAGCCAGATTGAAGTTTTCTGAACTAAGAAACGCGAGGAAAGAAAACCATAAGATGTAGGCAGTTAAAGGCAATCTTGTTCTGCTTACGGTTTTTACCAAATCTAATGTCACCTGATAAGTGTCCCTCCACTTCATTTTTGAGAGTCAACTTCATCAAATATATCAGGAATATGGTAATTATATATACATATAAGATAATAACATTAGAGAAAGACCAAAATGATATAAAAACACGCGGAATAGGAGGCACCAGGATGCGGAAGGAGCCATGGATTTCCTTTTTTTTTTGCGGGAGAAAAGGTCACACATGGATTTCTTTCGTTTGAGTTGAAGAAATGATCTGAGTTGTGGCTTTTTATCTGAAGGCTGGGATTGCCTATATCGTTTCCTTGTGAGGGTGCGGCCTCAGTCTGCCAGTTGACGGATATATATCCATCCTCGATGATGATGTTGTACATCTATTATTCATCACTACCTACCGGTCTCTCATCTTCTGTCCTTGATTCTCCTGTTGGTTCATTTGAAGATATAATTGTAATGCCGAACTCTTTATGTAAAATGCTAGGACATTTGTTCCAGCTAACACGCATTCACTCCATCGAAGAAACAAATACTTCATTCCATTCATCTGCCTCGACGCATAAAAATTTCTTCACTTCATTTCACATACTATCTTGTAGCACATGCTGAAAACAAATATCATGTATCATTCACTTGATTGAAAAGACTAGTAGAGAATGGTGGAAAATAGAAGAAACCTAAGAATACATGGAAGTGGGAGGCATAAAGAGGAGTGGAGGAGCTGTAAAGGATCGTCACACTGGAGCAAGTTATGCTACGTGTAAGTTGATGTCAATGAGGGTGAATCTATGGATGTCTTCGGGCTCCAAGTCATGATAAAAGTAATATAGACTTGAGTATTTCGTTTGTTGACTTGGTGATGCTCTCAATTCACTGTAAGAATTTTCTGCTAGTGTGCTATACGAGTGACCTCGATCAATCTCCTCTTCTACATCCTTTGTACTGTGGATTTCTTAGTTGTAAATACCATATCCTTCCACATGTCCCCTAATTTTATAAACAAACCCATAAAATTCCATCAAGATTGACGGTGATAGGGGAACAATTCACATGTACTTCTCATTCTTATCTTGAACTAGTTTACCGACAATGTGTATTTCACATGTGCTTGGATCAAGCAACTTACCATGTCCAATTCATCGACAACAAGTTCTAAACCATACGATGTGACCATTACAGTGTTTTCAGGGATACATGATGCTTTCGCTGAGCTTGAGAAGCTTAATTCCTAGTCTTTTCAGTTTATCCAAACTAAAGGTGTTTATCCCTATGGTGCTCAGCCAGATTTCGCAAAAGAGGATGACAATGCAAGCTCCACGGATGCCAATATTGACTGTTACAACGACATTGGCTAGAAATATCCATCAGAAACTACCGTGTGAACTGTATTTCTGTTATGTGGTAGTCTTTTCAACTATCTATTGTAAATGCCAAATTTTTTACTTTGCCTAGGATCACGTGTAAATATAGCACTGCCTCCCTACATTAAGTAACTAACCTGGAACTTGCAATGTTATGTAGGCTATGTTATCTCACGCCATTATTCTCTATGATGTCTCTACAAATCTCAAGAAAATCTACAGACCGCTTCAGGCAGAGCAATCTTTTTTGTCAATGCTCCATGATTGTGCAAAATCCTTCCAGGATCAGCTCACCTCTCTCACCAAAACAAAGGAGGGAAATAATTCTGATAATGAAGACAAATACCCAGCGAAAAAACATATGGATTTCTTAGGGATAAACAAAACAATTGTTATTATTATTTTTATTGATTTGTTTGCCACATGATTCCTTGGAAAACATAATTGCCTTGACACCACCAATTGCATATATGTCACATGAGTAACATACCTTTCTCCTATATTATTGCCTTCGGCACCTATATTTATTATTCATGTTTTTCTTTTGCCCACTACTAGGGAAAACCTTATGCACAGAACTTTAGCAGTAGCGCGGGTCAAAAAAGCACGCTGGTACTAAGTAGCAGCAGCGCGCTTGGCTAAACGGCGCTACAGATAAAGTTCTAGCAGTAGCGCACCTGATGTTAAACGCGCTACTACTAAAATTCCCACGGCTTAGCCGATAGGCTACACATAGTAGTAGTGATCTATATCGAACCGCGCTACCGCTACTTCCTTTGTAGCAGCGCGTTTACATTGAAAGGCGCTACTGCTAAAGCATATAATATTAAATGGAAAGCAAATAGAAAAGTGAATGAAAATGAAAGAAATAGAAGAAGGTGAAAGGAAAAAAATAAAATGTAAAGAAAAATAAATGAAAAAGGGGGAAAAGAGAAAGGAGTAGCAGTAGCGCGTGCCGTGGAACACGTTGCAGCTAACTTAGCAGTAGCGCGCTTTCTGGAACGTGCTACTGCTACTTCTGACTTAACCACGGGGTTCGTTCTTCCCCACGGCCACTTCCCCCAAATCCAACTCCTCCGCTCTCGCCGTCGTCGTCGCCCGTCGACCGCCGCACGCTCTCCGCACACCCTCGACGCCACCCCCGACCCTGGATTTGATGCCGCCCCCGCCCCCGACCTCGACGCCGCCCTCCGCCGCGCGCCCGAGCCCCGACCCCAACCTTGACGCCGCCTACCCCTCCCTCGCCGCAGGCACCCGAGGTGAGCACGCCTGCTCCTCCCTCTCCCCTACCTCTGTCTAGGGTTCTTTAAATTTTAGTTCCATCAAATTAGTTAGGGTTCATGTAAGGGTGGAAACGAATCGAATGCGGATGCGGCTCAAATTAGTTAGGGTTCAAGTAAGGGTGGAAACGAATCAAATTTCTAAGATTAATCATAAAACGAGTAAAATTTGACCACTTATTTCACTTTTAAGTTTGATAATTGGAATATCCGCTACCACTTTCCACCCCTAGATTCATCTAATTAGAAGGTAATTAGGGGAGTAGTTCCTAGGTACTAATTAGTTAGTAAGAACTAGGTACTAATTAGGTACTAGTTTATTTTTATTTATAGTAAGTTTACTTTTAGTAAGAACTAGTTGAATTAATAGAACTAGTTAAAGATGTCACATTTGTTGTTATTTTTTTAGTTAAAGCAATTTTTCCCGCATCGACGTCGATGATGCCTATCCCGCATCCTCGTCGTCAACTCGGTGAAGGACGCCTGCTTGACCACATGGGCCATGTCCGGGACTGGGCTCCGCCGGGCTGGTACTGGAAGGCGCTACCTATCAGGGGGCGAGCTTGGTGAGGAGTCAGCCCGTCGTTGACCTGAACCTTCTTTGGTGGTGGTCGCGTCCGCCAGTGACGGTCGAGAGGCTTGAGGACCCCGCGGAGGTAGTACGTCACCGTGTCAGCGAGGAGACGCGCACGTCCGTCGCTACTTGTTTGCGCTGGAGCACAGGTTCTCCAATACCTGGCAAGTTCTCCAGGGATCTCACTGGAGCTATGATCCTGTGAGGGTTCCTTCTCTTTGGGTGTCCACCGCCCGCGCCGATACCCGTCGTTCGCTAGGGTTTTAGTTGTATTAGTGATGTTATATGTATGATACCTGGGAGGTTTTTTCGTAATTAAGCATGACATTTGCTTCATTTGATTCAACTATAATTTAATTTTTTTTACTATTCTACTAGCGTATCCCCTGCCATGCAAGAGTTTTTGTCTTGAATAAGATAGGTTTCAATCCTATGAAAACTACTATGGTGGTAACGAGAGTTTACTTGAAGACCGAGCATGGTTGTATTTTCCACGCAAAATTATACAACGCAGACAACTACAACTATTCTGGATGCAAAACTTTACAGGCACTATGCAAGACTTATGCATTTGAGCCTGATATGGTAATCAACTTTGATATTTGTCCGGAAGATGATATTGAAGGTAATATCGACATCTGGATCGATGTGCTGACGCCTCCAGTTATATAATTATGTGAGTTTCTCAACCATATTTATGTCTTTGATATTGTTTATTAAAAAATAGTTGACAACTAATTTCTATTGACAGCTTATTTCCAATCAAGCAAACATGTCCAGCGCTTGGTTGACAGGACCTACTACTGTCCCGGGGCTGAATTAAACTGCAAGGAGAGATAAGTCATTATGTTTCATGGCTTGTGGATCTTCACACTAGTAGAAAAACACCTATTAGTCCCGGTTCGTAAGGGCCTTTAGTCCTTGTTAATGAACCAGGACTAATGGGTCGTTACAAATACCTCCACCCATTAGTCCCGGTTCAAACACGAACCGGGACAGATGTGCCTCCACGTGGCCGGTCCGCCGAGCCCAGTCAGGGGGGCCTTTGGTCCCGGTTGGTGGCACCAACCGGGACCAAAAGTCCATGTTTTTTTTAGAAAAGCGGCTGTTTTAGGGGTTTTGGGGGTTATTTTTAGGTTGTTATTAGCTAGCTAATAGAAAGAAGTGTCCTCTCTTATATCTTCGTCCTTGGTTTATTAACGTTGCTGCTATGTTCATTTCACCCGCTGATATAACATGCTCATGCATACTCGCATCATACATCATCATATATAATAACAAGTCCTACTAATCATGCATCAGCATACAACTTCTACTCGTTATTAATAATAAGTCATACGATCATCATCCTCATAGTCATCGAACCCAACCCTACATAATTGTTCTTAGCACATGATCATCAGTATCAGGTAGGACCTAAACACCCTTAAGGTAAAATAGCATAAAACAATATAGACCCTGACTCTCCATTATGAAGAATGGAGATCATCCTGTCTCCAATTCTTGCGCTTCGCTTCCTTTTGCTTCCAAGAAGCTCCTTACGACTGTCCATACATTTTTTCCATTCTTTGATTGTCATGTCTCCACTTCTTTTAGAAATCCGGTATGGACAATTGAGATTCGTAGGATGACCTGGATATATGTTCAAAACATGAAGGCTGCCATTCTCATACATCAAATGAGGCACACAATCCTCTGGGATTCTCTGTTGAAAAACATAGTAATAACTTCGTAGTTAGCAATGATGTACTAGTTTTAGAAGTATGCAAAAAGATGCATGGATGTCGTAATAGTAAAAAATCTTACCAGGGTATCTCCATGGTAGTTACCGTAGTTCAACAAGTGCACTAGTGGCACGTATTGACCATAATGTTGAGGAGTTCGATTGTAGACATTGTAATTCTCAAGATCTCTACAAAATGCTATCAGATGATTTTTCTCCTTATAAGTTAATTCGGAGCCATCGGTGTAGTGGGTTTTGTCTACCATCTTCCGCACATTCTTTGAACAATCAAAATAAGCTGTCAATGGAAATAAGCTGTCAACTATTTTGAAATAAACAATATAAATTACTTAATAACTATGTTAAGCTCACATGGGGGAAGAATAGGAGGTGTATCCACAAGGACCCAAATCGAAGGTCTCTCTTGCTCGATTGCAGGATCACCAAGATCCATGGTGACAAGCATACCCTCATCAAGACCATACATCTTGCAAAGTGCTTCCCAATTTTTGCAACCAAAATGGGTTACACTCTGAGCATTGCACAACATTACTTGAAAATCCACACCATGATGGGTACTTAGGATAATTTTTTTGGTTTCGAAACTTTCATGGTCTTCAAAACCCATCCTCTCCAAGACATAGCGTCTTGCAAAGCATGGGATAAGCTAGTCGAATTGGAAAAGATGAAAAATATTGTCATGATTAAAATAGTTGAAGTCATGATTAATTACGAAAAAACTATTGTCGTCGTTGCGTACCGTATGAACATCGAAGGTCTCGTCGAGCTTAATACTGAAGCGTCGATCTTCGTCCAGCTCAATGAACCTGTCGCAGATACCTCGGTCGTCGTGGCACCAGTCGCACTCCCCCGGGTGGTTTTCATCGTCCGAGTACGACATTTCCGGCCTATGTTCATAATTCAAATGAAGGAGAACTTATCCAATATGAGCATTCAATTATAAGCAAAACCAAATCACAAAATAAGCAAAACCAAATCATAAAATAAAGTAGTATTCAAATTAGCATGCATTCAATAATTATAAGCAAAAGTACATCATCTCTTGGTGTTAGTACATCGTCGAATATTATCACTAATATAGCATCACTAATACAACTAGAACCGTAGCGCCCGACGGGTATCGACGCGGGCGGTGGACACCCAAAGATAAGGAACCATCACAGGATCATAGCTCCAGTGAGATCCCTGAAGAACCTGCCAGGTATTGTCGAACCTCCCCTCCAATGCAACCATGTAGCGACGGACGTGCTCGTCCTCCTCGCTGACATGGTGACGTATCACCTCCGCGGTGTCCGGAAGCCTCGGCACCGTCACTGGCCCACGCGACCGCCACCAAACAATGATCGGGTCAACAACGGGCTGCCTCCTCACCAACCTACATCCCCCGGAAGGTAGCACCTCCCAATACCAGCCCGGCGGAGCCCAGTCCCGAACATGGCCCTGATCAAGCAAGCCTCCACCGACGTCGAGGATGCGGGATAGGCATCGCCGACGTCGATGCGGGAACTACTTCTATATATATTTAAATAAAGTAGTTTTATTAATTAAATCAACTATATATCTAGTTCAACTACTATACTAAGCATTTACTATAAATAAATAAAGTAGTACTTACTATAAATAAATAAAGTAGCACTTACTACAAACTACTTCTATATATAGTTAAATAAAGTAGTTTTATTAATTAAATCAACTATCTAGTTCAACTATACTAAGCACTTATTACTATAAATAAATATAGTAGTACTTACTAAAAACAAAATAGCACTTACTATATAGTACTTACTAAAAATAAACTAGTATTTTTCTAACTAACTCATATTTTTCTAACTAATT
This sequence comes from Triticum timopheevii, assembly GCA_963921465.1. Taxonomy (NCBI): domain Eukaryota; kingdom Viridiplantae; phylum Streptophyta; class Magnoliopsida; order Poales; family Poaceae; genus Triticum; species Triticum timopheevii. The sequence continues at coordinate 1,102,478 of OY997266.1, read as the reverse complement.
ATATTACCAAAAAAATCTAAATAAAATAGTAATTATATTTTTCTAACTAGCTATTTCAATTATAGTACTTACTAACACAATCTAAATATCACCAAACATACTATGAACAAATTAATAGAAAAAAAAACTATTAACAGAAAAAATATCTAACACAATATGAACAAATTAATTACACCAAAAAAATCTATTAATAGAAAAAATATCTAACACAATATGAACAAATTAATTACACCAAAAAAATCTATTAACAGAAAAAAATCTAACACAATATGACCAAATTAATTACACCAAAAAAATCTATTAACAGGAAAAAAATCTAACACAATATGAACAAATTAATTACACAATCTAAATTAACATACTATGAACTATACATATCTAAATTACTACACATCTAAGTTGCTCACGGCGAGGTCGACGGCGACGGCGAGGGCGAGGTGCGGCGCGGGGCGGCGACGGCGTCGGGGCGGGGCGGGGCGGGGTGGGGCGGCAGGGCGGGGCGGTGACGGCGTCGGGGCGGGGCGGGGCGGTGATGGCGCGCGGCGTCGGGAGATCGAGGAGGAGGAGAGATCGAAGTGGGGATGCGGTTCTGAAATTTTCCTTATATAGCCAAGTCTTTGGTCCCGGTTCGTGGCTCCAACCGGGACCAATGCACCCTTTAGTCCCGGTTGGTAGCACCAACCGGGACCAAAGGCCTCTTTTCAGCAGCGGAAAGGGCGGGAAGCAGAGGGCTTTGGTCCCGGTTGGTGCCTCCAACCGGGACTAAAGGGTGGGCATTGGTCCCGGTTGGAGCCACGAACCGGGACCAATGGCCGTGTGCTGGCACGGTGCGGCACGAAACTTTAGTCCCACCTCGCTAGCTGAGAGGGGCGCGCAGTGGTTTATAAGCCCCACTGCCGCTCCCCTCTCAAGCTTCTCTCCACTGCAGGCTTACGTGCCTAATTACTACTGCTTTGCCTGATGGTCCTACTGGGCCACCTGCGGGCCTGAATCCTCGCCCATGGTGGGTTTCTAGTCGTATCGAGGCCGTGGGGGCCCAGTAGGAAGCACTTTTTTTCTTTACTTATTTATTTTATGCAGCTGTTTTTTTAGTCCCACCTCGCCAAGCGAGAGGCACTCGCAGCTGTTTATAAGCCCTGAGTGCAGAGACGATGAAGAAGAGGCTCAATGCTCACCTGCACGTTGGTTCGCTTCAAGCCTTGAGGAATAGGGTAGACTGCACGGAGCTATGTGCAGTGCAGTTTACACTATTCCGAAAGGCTTGAAGCGAATTAACTAGTATTGCGCCTCTTTTTTATTTTTAATGACTTATTACCACACAGAAATAAATAGAAAAATAAATATAGCAGAAAAAAAAACTATATAAAAAATGACTCAGAAATAAATAGAATAAAAAATAATTGTGATTAACTTTACTAAAATCTTTTTTATTTTTAATGACTTATTACAACTCAGAAATAAATAGAAAAAAAATAAATATAGCAGAAAAGCAAAAAAAAACTATATAAAAAACTATTCAGAAATAAATAGAAGAAAAAATAGTTGTGATTAACTTTACTAAAAAATGAGCATAGATGCTTATTTTTAATGACTTATTACAATTCAAAAATAAATAGAAGAAAAAATAGTTATGATTAACTTTACTAAAAAATGAGCATAGATGCTTATTTTTAATGACTTATTACAACTCAGAAATAAAAAGAAAAAAATAAATATAGCAGAAAAGAAAAAAACTATATAAAAAACTACTCAGAAATGAGAATAGATGTGCTTATAGAGAAAATTCAACCTAAATTCATATCAAATTTCTACTAACTTCAGAGAAATTTGTATGAATTTAGGCTAAATTCCCTGTATAAGGGCATCTATTTTCATTTTCAGAGGAGCTCAACAAGGCAGAGAGGGAAGGGCTTATAAACCGGTCTGATTCCCCTTCGGTTGGCGAGGTGGGACTAAACTCTGGCCGCAACGAGGACCAACCCTTTAGTCCCGGTTGGTGGCATGGACCGGGACTAATGTGCAGCCTTTGGTCCCGGTTCAAGCTACCAACCGGGACCAATGGTGGTGGGCAAGGAGCGAGGGCCATTGGTCCCGGTTCGTCCCACCAACCGGGACCAATAGGTCCAGATGAACCGGGACCAATGGCCCACGTGGCCCGGCCGGCCCCCGGGGCTCACGAACCGGGTCCAATGCCCCCATTGGTCCCGGTTCTGGATTGAACCGGGACTAATGGGCTGGACCGGCCTGGACCATTGGCCCCTTTTCTACTAGTGTCATACTGTCAAGACAAATTATTTTTCTGGACTTGAAAATCTTAGTACTCAAAACGTGGGACCAATAGTGTTCGTACTTAACTACGGTCACATCTATTTAGGAAAGATGGTAAGATTTTTATGATTTGTCCTCAGTGCATCTTTTGCATACATTATTTTTTAAGCTAAACTTCATTGCTAAGTATGTTCATATATGAAGTTCTTCATCAGGACTCCCGATGAATGTTGTGCCTCATTGGATCGAGACTAAAGGTCGCATGAGAATTGTTAGCTTACGGTCAAGATATCCTACAATGCACTTTAGTGCATACAAGATTTCTAATAGCGAGGAATGCTTAATCGTGAAAGACTTGAGGAAAATTGTGAACGATCGCAGAGAAGTACTAAGGGGCAGCAATCAGAAGCGCAGCCCACGATTAGGAGACAGGTTCATCTGCATGCTCCAACTTGATGAAGCAGGAGTGCTACACATGTTTTATGTTATTTTACCTGAGAGAGAGTAGCAGGAGTGATTAATTAGCTAGCTAGAAATGAGTTTGAAGATGATGATGTGCTACACTATGACTATGATGATTACATAGCTAGTGTTGGTGGTAATGACAATGATGATTATTATTAGCTAGTGTTGATGGTGATTAGATAGCTACCGCAGCTAGTGTTGGTGGTAATTAGCTAGCTAGAATGAGTTTGAAGATGATGATGTGCTACACTATGACTATGATGATTAAATAACTACTGTTGATGGTAATGACTATGATTATGATTACATGCTTGTGCTGGTGGATTAGATTCAAGTGGAGGCAAGATGTGGTGCACATCGAAAGTACTACTAGTCCAAGCTAGATCAAGTTTGGATTAGTAGTATACTTTTGACATGCACCACATATTGCCTCCACTTGAACCTAATCCACATTTATTTGACACACTGTTATGGACATAATGATATAAACCTCATAATTGGTATTATACCAAAATTTGTATAACGGCGTATAAATACACTCAAAATAAAAAAATGAAAAAAGAATACTAGTAGCGATGGACAGGAAACATGCTGCTACTAGCTAGATTAGCAGCAGCGCGGATAAGAACAAACGCTGCGGCTATGAGTCTTAGCAGTAGCGCACGCCACACGCGCTATTGCTAATTAATAGCTATAGCGCCTTATTAGTAGCGTGGTTACCCGCGCTACTAGTGGGCACTAAACCCGCGCTAGTACTAGGGTTTTCCCTAGTAGTGGCCATGTAACAATTTGTAGGCATTGCAAGAATTCAAAGCGATAGTCTCACGACCTCAGGAGACTGAAAACATACATAATATGTAAGGTACTCTCAAGCACCCCTTTAATTTCTATGTCAGCTCCAAGTTATATTTCTTCTCTTAGGAGATAGGTTTATTACATAAAATCCGTGGTAAAACCCCTTTTGCATCTGCCGACTATCGTTACAACCGTTCGAGCAACTCTAGCCAGCCTTATATTTGAGTGCAAAACATGTGGATCCTAGAAAAATTCTTGAATTTAACTCCTCAAACTTCTTTTTCATGCAATTAATTGCAACGAAACAATATTGAAAGTGTCCATTTGAGCACATATTGCATAACATGAAATTTAATCTACATTGCATAACAAGAAATTTAAACTAGATTGCATAAAGTATTCAATTTGGAGAAAAAAAACTACCACTCCTCCTTCATGAGTGTCTCCCAATCCATGCCATCCTCATTGTCTTCACCGGAGCCGGAGGCACTAGATCAAAGGTTGATGACACCACCGGACGGCCAAACCTCGTCGGTTGCACCTTCTTGTACATCTTGAGCCACCGGTATTCTTCATCAGGGCGTGCCCCCTCAAGCCGCTCAAAGGCCTACAAGTTCTTATGCACCAAGTGACGGGAGACCACTTATGGGTAGATGTCGATGCACGCCGGAACGTCGCGGCTGCGAAGGGGGAAGTTGATCATTGCCCAATGCCATAGAGGCTCACTTCCTTCCCGTCGTACGTCCATGATGGAAGATCCGCCGGCTGGAAGGAGCCAAGCCAGGACTGGTGGGCGGATCCAGGTCTTTTATTTTCTAAACCCATTTCTCCCATGACCAATGCCGCATACCGTGGTATTTCTCCTTCCACTGTGGTGGCAGTAGATCGTGAAGAAGCTAGATCCCGCCATTTCCAGGTGGTGACAACCGATTGGAAGCATCACGGGTGTGTGGGTGGCTGTGGTGCCAAAGCGAGGGCCAGCGGGCTGGTGTGGGGTGTATTTGGGCGGCGGTAGAGTGGATTTGTCGAGAAGGGGAGGGAGGTGGACGCTAGGGAGAGGAATATTTTTGCAATAGGTGGTGACACTCTAATATATATAAGTGGACATTGACGCGAGGAGTAAAACTCTTAGGGGAGAAAGCCCATAAAGGTTCGACTAGGTCCGGTTTCACCCCTCAAAACCAAAATATTACTCCTCCAAGGCCTTGTTCGGTTGCGTGTGAATCCAAGTGGATTGAAGGGGTTTGAGGGGGATTTAAACCTCTTATAAGTCAAAATATGAACCAATCCTTGCCAATCCGCTCCAATCCTCTTGGGGAGAGGATTAATCGAACGAGCCCTAACCGGTTTTGAGGGATCGGCTAGAGATGCCTTTAGAAGTAAAATAGATTACTTCAACATTTGGCATATGGTTTTGCTTAATATTTTTTACCATTATAAAAGGATAATTTAGATTAGGGGAAATATCTACAAATATATGAACTCAACATCGATTTCATTACTTTGTTTAGGTCTCTAAATGTAGTACTGAACTGTATGATGTATCCTAGACCACTTATTGTTGGAAAGGTCCAGTTTGCCGAGTTCCCAGTGGGATAGAGCAGATCCAACAAGTGCTAGTAGAACAACGCAAGCTATATCGCACCTATAGCGAGTATCAATCTAATCTGCCCTAAAGAATTCGCACGGGTCCTATTAATGCATTTTCTCGTTTGTTTGCTTCGCCCGGTCGTTCACTCGTTCTATGTATTGGTTTTTCTTTCCCGTACAATGGTTGCACGGGTCCAGTTTTATTGTTTTTTTCTTTTTCCGTTTCTTTTTTTGTTTTGTTTTTTCTTCGGTTCCTTTTGTTTTTTCAACTCTTTTCTTTGGTTTTTGTTTTTTCTTCTTCATAGATTTGGTTTTGTTTTCTTTTTCACTATGTTTTCATCCTATGTTTCTTACTTTATTATATGCTGGTTTTCTTTGTTTTAATTCGCCTTTCCTTTTTGTTTCTTTGCTTCTTTCCATTATATTTATCGGTTTCCTTTTTTGGCCAGCAAAAGTTAATTGTTATAGTATCACTTCAAGAATTTTCGTATAAATGAAAATAATAATTACATACACGTTAAATATTTTCAAATAAATAAATCTATTTTTGTATCACTTCAAGAATTTTTGTTTTTTTATGTCTATTTTTTCCATACACATTGTAATTTTTCATATACATCTAATACATTTTCCTAATGCATGTTTACTACTCCCTCCGTTCCGAAATAATTGTCTTTCTAGCCATCTCAAATGGACTACAACGTACGGATGTATGTAGACATGTTTTAGATGTAGATTCATTCATTTTGCTCCGTATGTAGTCACTTGTTGAAATCTCTAAAAAGACAATTATTTCGGAATGGAGGGAGTATTTAGGATTTTTAATACATGGTCAATATTACATCCTTCCGCATTTTCAACATTTTTCAAAAGCTTGGTTAACATTTTTCGAATACAAGAGTAAATCTTTATAATCTTTTTTCAATTACAAGATTAACATTTTTTCTATACACATTTAACATTTTGTAAATCTTTATAATCTTTTTTCAATTACAAGATTATCATCATTTTGGAATAAAAGGTCATCATACTATATACAAATTAACATTTTTCAAATGGGTGGTTAACATTTTCCAAATGCAAGATTTTTTTCAACTGCTTCATTGAAAAAAACTATATATGTGATCAAAAAAATTCAAACAACTTTTTGTTTTTTGTATAAATTTTTGGTGCACATGAGAAACATTTTCTCCATATAAAATTAATAATTTTTTGAGTTCTCTGTTAATGTTTTAAAAAAGTTAATATATTTATTTAGAATATTTGGAAGACCAAAAACGGGAAAAAAAACTAACGAGGTTGTGCCCCCCTGGGTGCCTGGGCCGGCTTCCCTCGGTCTCACTAGAAGCGTGGTATAGTAGAACTTGTATAGCTCGTCCATGCGACAAAGAAAGTATTTCCCTTACTCACATCTCAACATTCTAGTGGCACAATATTGATTGGTTAATCTGTTTTATTTCGGATTTTCTGTATTTATATTAAATTTTGTTGTTATTTTTTCCTTCTATTTTTAGTTTTTTTAAACACATGTTGACATTTTTTTTTTACAAATACACGTCCAACATTTATGAATACAGAAGTTAAATATTTTCAGACACACGTTGAATATTTTATTGAATTCATGTTGACATTTTCTAAATACATATTTAATATTTTGTTCAACGCACTGGCACAATCGAACACCGTCAGATTGGGCTGGTCCATATTAGCTGTAAACAAAAGCGCTACACATACTTCCAGTCAGCTTTTCCCGGTTGTTTTTGGCTTCACATACATATTCTATGATGTTTCTAAACCAGTTGTTTTCTTTTACAGATTTTACTTTTTTTTTGTTTTTTTGTTATTTCTTTTTGTTATTTCTTCTCCGTTTAGTTTTTTTTTTCAAAACTTCACAACGTTCGACATATCTGCATGTTTCCAATTTTTTTTTTGCAATTTCAAAACATGTTCTTGTCTTAAAAAAATCGCAATTTTCGAAAATAAATTGTGTTTTCATACATTTTCAAGAAAAAATCTCGTTTTAAAATAAGCTGGGATTTTTCGAAAATCCAAAAAGTTGAATAAAACATTCTAGAAAAGGAAAATCTTGGTCTAGAAAAGTTCTCAATTTCAAAAAATGTTCAGCATTTTTGAGAAGTTCTTCGCTTTTCCAGAGAAATGTTTTATTTTTCTAAATGTTTTGAATTTTACAAAATTAACTGAAAATATTATTCACTTTTAAAATATTTCACAAATTTTAATTTTTTTAATGTTTTAAAAATGTTCTCTTTTAAACATAAATCATGCTTTAAACCACGTGCTATGGAAAACCATGTGCTACAGTAAAATCTTGTGCAATTGCTACATTGCCTCGAAATGGGCCCGAGCAACGAGCGTCCAACAGGATCTCCATGAAGTGATTGGATAGTTTTGTAGCCCGTGTAGGATTTGGATAGATATTCTCGGTTTGTGTGTCTTCTTATTATTAGAGATGTCTGCAAGTGATCACAGGTCAGTAGTATGTCGATCGGTGGTAGTGGCATCAAATGGCGCTTGTAAGGGTGTGAAGAGTACAATAAAATACCACAACTTTAAAGTGGCAAAGTAGAAATAATTAGGGAGAGAGAGGGATATTGCGGGCATCTAAAGGGCAATGAAAACTACTGGGAGATAATGGATGAGAAAGAGAAGGGACGAACGAGAATGCAATAAATAAACATAAATACCATGGTGAACATTTAGAAGTCATATTTCCATTAAAATTAGTTGAGAAAAAAAGATGCAAAGTGTAAGCCGAGTGTTCTATTTCAGACATTGGGTTTGTGTTTGATATACGCCGAGCATCTTATAAGAACACTCGGCATATAGGGGCACACCGTCACGCGGCCGTCAAGTATTTCCGTGATGGCCACATGGCAGTAACTTTGCATGGAGGGCATTCTAGGCCGAGTGTTTTGTGTAGGCTATGCTGAGTGTTTTGTTGTAAGGCGAGGCTCTCTTTTTCTGTTCTTGGCTTAGTGCCATCTACGCCAAGGTCAATATTTTGTGTCGTGTGTTTTAGGGTTGGGTACTTGGCTTACACGTGCATTTGCCGAGTACTAATGAAATGACACACGACCTACATCCAAACACTAGACAACTTTTGATTTTTCATCCGTGATTAGCCGTTGCTCCTTTCTTAAAATATAGCAATCTCATTCGTACATCTAGCACCAGATGGGATCAAAGACTGACGATCAAGAATATGGTACTAACTTCCCAAATAATCGTGGTAAGCGGTAGCCTGCGTGCCTCCTACACATTTGATTTTGTAAATTAAATAATTTGTTGAGTCTCATCACAGATTAAGGCTTCTCGCAGCGGAAAGTATTATATACTAGTATCGTGTTGATGATATTATCTTCATAGTGCATAGTATAATGGGTTGGCATCATAGTGATCTCATTTATTTACATACATGACACATACTACTAGTACATTATTTAATATGATACGATATCATATCAATATAATGATAGTACTCAATTCTCTCTTTTCTCATCCATGATGCCATCTATAATACTTTCATTGCGATCATTTTTTTGACATGCATTAATGCCATCTATAATACTCTCATAGTAATCAGCTGGGCACTTGGATTTTGGATGGGCCAAGAACAGGGCAACATCATCATAATCCCCATTCTGTTTAGAACTTTTCTGAGCGCTTGCCGTTATTTGATCGCTTTGGCTATGTAGAAATGATTAGTTTTTTAACGATAAAAGTACTTCCCTGATGCAGGTTATCTATAGATGTCTCGGGACTCTTCGTTTATGGTCCTCACTACAACGCGTGGAGAATCCAGACCTGTTTACGGAGGTGTGTACACGATTGAAGGCTACGGCGAGGGATACTTTTACCCAACATGGGTGGCAACATGATCTTAGGATTGGCCCCCCTCCGCTTTAGGCGTTATACGGACTCTTCATGTTTTTGTATTTCACATTTTTATTTTCTGTTTATGTGAGAAGACCTTATTTGACTGTGTGCATCTCAGTTATGCAGAAGTCGGGTGTAATGCTTAAATATTTAAAGTAATAAAGCGCCACTTTTCAAAAAAAATCCGTCAAAAAATAAAAACCATCTTCATTCACGTCATCGTACGGACCTATGGATGTATAGTGTATCGTTGCATGTATATCAACCGTTTAGTGTAAAGGGATCAGATCGGACCAGATATTGAGTGCTAGCTAATAGTGTATATCGACCGGATCCTGACAGATTGATTGTGATGTAACTAAATCGCGTCAACCATTTAATGTAAATCGATGGGCTCGGATCTGCTGTAATTAATACTGAGCATCCACAGTGTGGTGTTTTTCTGTCTCTAAGGCCGCCTCTAAAGGCTTAGAGACTGCCTCCAAACACTGTAGAATACGTGTCGTTCTCTTTCTCGTTCTTTCCTCCATCTTTTACTTCTAGCCTCTTCGCCAACCTGTTTCTCCAGATAAATGCATTGGGCGTTTAATGACTACACCGCTATCCCCGCAGAATTGCTTTCCGCTGCCGTACTAATACCTGTTGGCACTTGTTTTCAGAACAGTGTTCCACGCATCATCGCTTCTTACCTCCTCCTTGATCGATCTCTGGGATCCCGGGAACATGTGGGGCCTTAGAATGAGAAGAAGGCAAATGACAACTCCATTGCGATTCGCACATAGAAATAACGCCAATTAAGCAAAGTCATCCAACGATCCCATGCACAAATACTAGGGTTGTAAGGGCATCTCCAGCCGCGCCCCAGGAAGGCCTCCCCAGGCATTTTTTTCGCGCCGGCGCAGAAAAATCGGCCCAGTCGCGCCCCCAGGAGCCCGATTGTCGCCGGCTTGGGCCGAAAACAGCGCCGGCGGACCCAGCCCGAACCCGACGCGCGGGGGGGCGCCCGGGGGCGCCGAGCGAACTGTTTTGGCGCGAAAAAGCCACGGGCCCGCCGCGTCAGCGACACGGCTCTCTTCTCAGCCCTTCGTCGTCCTCATCGCCTCGTTTCCCGCGGCGAATCAATGCCAAAGCTGCCGCGCGCTGCCGCGCCGGTCAGCCTGCGCCATTGATGCCTCACGGGCGGCGCAGTGAAGACCGGATGACGCGCGTCCCTCGCCCTCCCTCGCCCGCCACGCGTACACACGGCGGCTCGCCCACGGGCGGCGCCTCGGCCTATATAAGACGCGCCCCGGCGCATTCGGCGACTCGCACCCTCTCGCCATCGTCGTTCCTCCCTCTCCTCTCTCTCGCCGTCTCCAGTTCATCACACGCATGGCCGAGCGCTTCCCAGGCGACGGCGCGGCAGCGAACGGCTTCGGCCGCCGCCATCTTCACGAGGACGAGGCTCGCCTCCTTTTCGAGGCCGAGTACCCGGTCCCGCCGGACATGCGGGTGCCCGGGGCGTGGAGGATCAGCGCTGGCGGCGTGCCGGTGCCCCCGGTACCCACCGGCGGGGCGCGGCGTGCGGAGATCGCACGCATACGCTCGTCCCTGCCGCGTGCGGCGAGGGAGGGGCCACGGTACGTCCCCGACAGCCCGCTCTGGGAGCCTTATTTCCGCCGCCGTCACGCCAAGCAGCTCGAGGCCACCAACGGCGTCGTGCCCTCCGGCAGGCTCAACGCCGCCGGCCGGCGTCGGTGGTGGGGCGTGCCCGGGCGCACGTTGGAGGCCGTCCTCGAGTACATCGAGGGCGGCAACACGCCGCGCCTCGAGTACCCCGCTCCCCCTTTCTTCTCACGCCGCCGGGGAAGCTCCTGGACCCCGAGGCGCATGGAAACCGGGGGGTCCTCCTCCTCGTCTGGCGGCTCGCCCTGCCTCCGCCCCGTCAAGCCAGAGCCCCAGGGCACGCCGGTCAGCGCGCGCACCCGCAGCTCCGGCGTTCGCATCGGCGCCAACGCCTCTCCACCCACCGGCCGCTTCGTCCTCGCACTAGTAGAAAACCACCCATTAGTCCCGGTTCGTAAGGGCCTTTAGTCCCGGTTCAAACAAGAACCGGGACCAATGTGGCTCCACGTGGCCCTGTGCACCGAGCCCAGTCGGAGGTCCTTTGGTCCCGGTTGGTGGCTCCAACCGGGACCAAAAGTCAAACTTTTTTTACAAAAGTGGCTGCTTTAGGGGTTTTGGGGGTTATTTTTAGGTTGTTATTATAGCTAGCTAATAGAGAGAAAGTGTCCTCTCTTATCTTCGTCCTTGGTTTATCAACACTGCTGCTATGTTCATTGCACCCGCAGATATAACATGCTCATGCATGCTTTGCATCATACATCATCATATATATGTATATAATAACAAGTCCTACTAATCATGCATCATCATACAACTTCTACTCGTTATTAATAATAAGTCATACGATCATCATCCTCATATATAGTCATCGAACCCAAACCTACATAATTGTTCTTAGCACATGATCATCAGTATCAGGTATAGGACCTAAACACCCTTAAGGTAAAATAGCATAAAACAATATAGACCCTGACTCTCCATTATGAAGAATGGCGATCATCCTGTCTCCAATTCTTGCCTTTCGCTGCTTATTGCTTCCAAGAAGCTCCTTACGACTGTCCATACATTTTTTCCATTCTTTGATTGTTATGTCTCCACTTCTTTTAGAAACCCGGTATGGACAGTTGAGATTCGTAGGACGGCCTGGTCGTATGTTCAAAACATGAAGGCTATCACGCGTATACATCAGATGAGGCACACAATCATTTGGGATTATCTGTTGAAAAACATAGTAATAACTTCGTAGTTAGCAATGATGTACTAGTTTTAGAAGTGTGCAAAAAGATGCACGGATGTTGTAATAGTAAAAAATAATCTTACCAAGGTATCTTCATGGTAGTTACCGTAGTTCAACACGTGCACTAGTGGCACGTATTGACCATAATGTTGAGGAGTTTGATTGTAGATATTGTAATTCTCAAGATCAGTACAAAATCCGACCAGATGATTTTTCTTCTGATAAGTTAATTCGGAGCCATCGGTGTAGTACGTTCTGTCTACCATCTTCCGCACATTCTTTGAAGAATGAAAATAAGCTGTCAATGGAGATAAGTTGTCAACTATATATTTTGAAATAAACAATATAATTTACTTAATAACTATGTTTAGCTCACATGAGGGAAGAACTGGAGGTGTATCCACAAAGACCCAAATCGAAGGTGTCTCTTGCTCGATTGTAGGATCACCAAGATCCATGGTGACAACCATACCCTCATCAAGACCATACATCTTGCAAAATGCATCCCAATTTTTGCAACCAAAATGGGTTACACTCTGAGCATTGTACAGCTTTACTTGAAAATCCACACCATGTTCGGTACTTAGAATAATTTTTTTGGTTTCGAAATTTTCATGGTCTTCAAAATCCATCCTCTCCAAGACATAGCGTCTTGCAAAGCATGGGATAAGCTAGTCGAATTGGAAAAGATGAAAAATACACGTTAAAATAGTTGAAGTCGTGCTTAATTACGAAAAAAACTATTGTCGTCGTTGCGTACCGTATGAACATCGCAAGTCTCCTCGAGCTTAATGCTGAGGCGCCGATCTTCGTCCAGCTCAATGAATCTGTCGCACATACCTCGGTCGTCGTGGCACCAGTCGCACTCCCCCGGGCGATTTTCGTCGTCCGATGAGTACGACATTTCCGGCCTACGTTCATAATTCAAATATTAAACTAGATCATTATTATTAATCACGGGTTGACTATCGATGATCGATGTACGTACGTAGCTCCTCTTCCATTCCCGAATGCATTACTATACCCAATTTTCTAGCACACGGGAATGAAGGAGAACTTATCCAATATGAGCATTCAATAAGCAAAACCAAATCACAAAATAAAGTATAGTATTCAAATTAGCATGCATTCAATAAATATAAGCAAAAGTACATCATCTCTTTGTGTCCGTACATCATCGAATATTATCACTAATACAATTAGAACCGTAGCGCCCGACGGGTATCGACGCGGGCGGTGGACACCCAAAGTTAAGGAACCATCACAGGATCATAGCTCCAGTGAGATCCCTGAAGAACCTATCAGGTATTGTCGAACCTCCCCTCCAATGCAACCATTTAGCGACGGACGTGCTCGTCCTCCTCGCTGACATGGTGACGTACCACCTCCGCGGTGTCCGGATGCCTCACCACCGTCACTGGCCCACGCGACCGCCACCAAACAAGGATCGGGTCAACAACGGGCTGCCTCCTCACCAACCTACGTCCCCCGGAAGGTAGCACCTCCCAATACGAACCCGGCGGAGCCCAGTCCCGAACATGGCCCTGATCAAGCAGGCCTCCACCGCCGAGTCGACGACGACGAGGATGCGGGATAGGCATCACCGACGTCGACGCGGGAACTACTTCTATATATAGTTAAATAAAAGTAGTCTTATTAATTAAATCAACTATCTAGTTCAACTACTAAACACTTACTATAAATAAATAAGTAGTACTTACTAAAAACAAACTACTTCATTATATAGTAAAATAAATTAGTTTATTAAATCAGCTAGCTAGTTCAACTATATATAAACTACTTCTTCTTTTTTTCCTTTTTCTAAATACATATCTAAATTACTACACATCTAATCTAACAAAAAGATCTAAATTACACAATATGAACAAATCTAACAGAAAAAAAATCTAACATAAAAAAACTAACATAAAAAATCTACTTACAGAAAAAAATCTAACATAATATATTGCATATCTAAATTAGTACACATCTAATCTAACAAAAAGATCTAAATTACACAATATGAACAAATCTAACAGAAAAAAAATCTAACATAAAAAAACTAACATAAAAGATCTATTTACAGAAAAAAATCTAACATAATATAATACATATCTAAATTACTACACATCTAATCTAATAAAAAGATCTAAATTACACAATATGAACAAATCTAACAAAAAATCTAACATAAAAAACTAACATAAAAAATCTATTTACAGAAAAAAAATCTAACATAATATAATACATATCTAAATTACTACACATCTAATCTAACAAAAAGATCTAAATTACACAATATGAACAAATCTAACAGAAAAAAAATCTAACATAAAAAATCTATTAACAGAAAAAAATCTAACATAATATGAACAAATTAATTACACAATCTAAATTAACTACATATCTAAATTACTACACATCTAATCTAACAAAAAAAATCTATGAACTACAAAAAAAAATCTAAAAACAAATCTAACAAAAATTAAAAAAAGAGGCTCACAGCCGGCGACGGCGATGGCGAGGTGCGGCGCGGGGCGGCGACGGCGTCGAGGCTGCGCGGGCCGGGGCGGCGACGCGTCGATCGGGGCGGCTGCAGGGCGGGCGGCGACGGCGCGCGGGGCGGGGCGGGGCGGCCGGGGCGGCACGGGGCGGCGACGGCGTCGGGGCGGGGCGGCCGGGGCGGCACGGGGCGGCGACGGCGTCAGGGCGGGTCGGGGCGGGGCGGCGACGGCGTCGGGGCGGGGCGGCGACGGCGTCGGGGCGGGGCGGCGACGGCGAGGTAGCGGCAGGGGACGCGGCGACGGCGGAGGAGGAGAGGCCGGAGAGATCGAAGTCGGGAGACGAGGACGGCGCGCTAAGTGATGTATATATAGCAACGGCATTGGTCCCGGTTCGTGGCACAAACCGGGACCAATGCCTCCTTTAGTCCCGGTTGGTGCCGCCAACTGGGACCAAAGGTCTCTTTTCAGCAGCCCAAAGGGCGGGAAACGAAGACCTTTGGTCCGGTTGGGGGCTCGAACCGGGACTAAAGGGTGGGCATTGGACCCGGTTGGAACGCCCAACCGGGACCAAAGAACAGCATTGGTACCGGTTGGTGCCATGAACCGGTACCAATGGACCCGTGTAACTACTTTTTTATTTTCTGCAGCTATTTTTTTGTTGATTCTTCCTGCAGCTGTTTTTAGTCCCACCTCGCCAAGCGAGAGGCACTCGGAGCTGTTTATAAGCCCTGAGTGCAGATACAATGACGAAGAGGCTCAATGCTCCTACACGTTGGTCCCGGTTCGTGCCACCAACCGGGACCAATGGTTTTGGGCAGGAGTGAGGCCCATTGGTCCCGGTTCGTCCCACCAACCGGGACCAATAGTTTCAGATGAACCGGGAGCAATGGGCCACGTGGCCCGGCCGGCTCTCGGGGCTCACGAACCGGGTCCGATGCCCCCATTGGTCCCGGTTCTGGATTGAATCGGGACTAATGGGCTGGAGCGGCCTGGACCATTGGCCCCTTTTCTACTAGTGTCGTCGAGCCCAGGCCGGAGCCCGGCCTCCCCGCGGAGTACGAGGAGATAGCCCGGCGCGGCTTCTCCGACGAGGACGCCATGCGGTGGGTGCGGGGCGACTACCTCCGCGACAAGATGGTCCGGCAGCGCCGGGCCCTGGAGGAGATCGCCGCCCGCAAGCGTGGGCGCCAGGACGAGGACGGCGTCGTGGTCCTCGATAGCGACAACGACGACGACGACGCCCCCGGACCGTCCAACCCGCCGCGCCAACCGGGGGAGGGATGCAGTAGGGACGGCGGAGGCGTAGGCGGGGCCGGCGACGACGACGACGATGATGACGACGACGGCGGTGACTACACGCGGTTCTACAGCCTCCTCGGCATGTAGAACCGCGTGGGCGGCCGGCGAGGCGGGCGGCGAGGGAGACGGCGGGGGGTAGCCCGCGGTAGTTTTTTCTTTTTTTGTAAAATATGTTTAAGTTTGAACGAAGTCGCCGATGTTTGCGTCAAATTTGAGTCGTTTTTGCGCCGTATTTGAATTTTTTGACTAACCGTGGGCGCCGCGACTGGGGGACATCACGCCCCCAGTGCGCGGTTTAGCGCCGGTGCGCCCCCAGGGGGCATTTTTTTGCCCCTCCTGGGGGGCCAACGGCTGGAGATGCCCTAAGGTCATTGCCTCAACCCATTGCTGTAAGGAATTACTCGGATCGAAATCGGATCACAACAAGAAATCATTGTAGACGATATAAAGATGAATGATTGATTAATAAATAGTCCTACGATGTTACTGATTGTGATGCACCAATTACAAGTTTGGCTAACTCGGGGGACAATGGCTATGGTGGTTATGGAGGTGATGGCGATGAAGATGGGATGAGAAATGGCGATGCCTAGGGTTTATGAATGAAATCTGGTGGTGTTCTGTTGCTCTGCCTCGTGTAGGCATCCCTTCTTCGTGAATTAGGCCCGACCCCCTTTATAAAGTGTGATCAGATAGATGTCATGGTGCTCCTGGCGGCTGGTACGACTGGGGTACGAGCGACTGCGGTCGTACCGGATGTCGTCGGTCGCACGTTTGCCTCTAGTGCCCTCCAATTGAGTTGGCTTGGTTTTTGCACTTGTACTACTAGGGAAAAGCCTAACAGTAGCGTGGGTATTTTGTGTATCAGTAGCGCATGTATATCTAACGTGTAGCAGTAGCGCTTCTTGACACGCGCTACTGCTATACCTAATTAGCAGCAACGCTTCCCTTACCAGCGCTACTGCTAAGTGCTTTAGCAGTAGCCTTTTCCTGTCCAGCGCTACTACTATATTTTCTCATATCTTCTTTTTTGCTGCGTATTTGCGATGATTTTTTATAGGTTTTATACAGTATTCTAATCATATCATAAACATGTAATATGCTCATCGTATCATACACTTAATAGTCTCATCATATCATCCAACACAAATCATGTCATCACATCATAATCACGATATAGCTATACAAGTTACATGACATGTCTCATCATACATAATGTAGTACTTCTTGAGGCGTCGGTTTGTATCCCTCTCTCGCACTAGCGTGAACCTAAACTTAGTATTTGCTGTCGCTCGGGAACCGGAAACCGGTACACCTGGGCCTGACACTCGGCGTAGCACTTCTTCGTCATCGATGATCTATGCACCTGCATCATCATATGAGTCGATGATATGCAACATATATAGTTGAGCAACAGAATTAGACAGACTTGGTAAAAATAGAAGCAACATATCATAAGCATAAATAACAAAGTTCATCATACCCAAAATGCCCCAACTATAGTGATCTTCGCTAGTTGAGGAGAACGGTTTAATTACATCACAAATAAAGTTTCGTCGTGCATAACTCAAAGTTTCGTCATTCAGAAAGTATGGACTAAACGGACACATTGTCATATATCGAGAATCACTCCAACATGTCGTGCCATCCATCCATGTCAGGGAGATAGTCCCCGAGCTTATTGAAAGGCTTCAGGTCGAGACGCTGAGTGGCTACGCATGTTCGGACGTCTTCCCGCGACATTTGCCCTTCCTGATCGTAGAACATCCCTGTTTTGTCGAGGACCTCCTTCATGATGATTTGGGCAAGTTCACGCTGGATGTGATAGAACTCAGCTCGAAGTCGATGATCCGGGATATCTCCTATGGTCTTTCCCCATTCCAGAATATGGCCATCGCCGTATGTAGGTGACATGCAAAGGTTCTGCTGATCCCGTCTATACTCCACCATGTGGTGTAGGACATAAAATCCATCACTAAGAGTATCACTTGGTTGCTGGATGCAGCAGAAGTCGGTCTTATGTCTGAAGGCGGGCCTGTCGTTCGTTTTCTTTCTTGGTCTTGATCTCTCCACCCCGTACGCCATAGAAAAAGATAGCACTGTTCATAACAGACTTGATGTCGGTGTAATCATTTTTGTTCATGTTCTTCGACGAGTCTAAGTAAAGAGCGTGGGAGAATCGGGGGTAAAGGATGATGAGGACGGCGCGCCTGCCGCTGTGAAAAATAAGTACACATCAAATTACCGTGCAAATTAATGATTGAAATCGAAGGAAGGATATCCACGCGGATGACTTATAGGGGATGATAAGGCACGAGAATCATCTCCTTGTCCTTATTGGCGACCATGAAATCGATGATGTAGTCCCTCGCATATTCATGGTGCTCTGGGCAGACTGCCAAGAAGCCCTCGTGCAAGAAGTATGGGTCAGCGACACAGATATTTGGTATCTGCTCAATCCCGATGAAGTAGTTCATGTACAAGGCAAAAAGGTGGACAAACGTAAAATCTAGCTTCTTCACGTGAAACATGTTGAAGAGGTAATCGAATCGAAGGAAGAACTTCTCTGCGGGTAATGTGTCGACGTACAACCTTTGCCGCTTCACATTAACCACGTAGAGTGGGTATCCTGGATTTTCCGAGTCGATTAGGCTTTTCTCTCTCCGCAGCACATCATCATGAAGTCTCCTTAGATCGCCGTGTATGGCATCTAACGCTGCCTTAGGTAGGATCGGATGACCGGGGATATGGTGTTTTGCCGCACCGGGATAGCTATACGGTCTTGAACCCAAGGCTGCGGAGGCGGCTGGATCATAGAAGCAGCTTTGTTGCTGCCTTTCCTCGCTCTCTTCCTATGCTTCTTTGGTACTGGCAGGTCATCTATAATATGTTTAGCCTCTAGAGGCGGCAATTCAGGAACCGACTCATGACGCTCAAACCCTGAGTACTCATACTGCTGAGCCATCTATCCTCCGTCGTCATAGGCGCCAGTATTGAGATACTGTTGAGTGTCAACCTCATCCTCATATATGGTGACGTCATTAGTGACTAATGGAGCCTCTTCCTCACCCCGTCCGCTATCACCCGGCACGACAGGCGACGCTAATTGGGTAGGTGGAGTGTTGATGTTCATAACTTGCTGAGGCTGCGTGGTCGTGGGTGTGCTCCCGACCGCCTCCAAACGAAGCAGACTCTTTGGCCGCAACATGACCCACCCCTTGCAATCGCCAAGACGCCGCGGGGTCTCGTCGTCACCCCCCTAGTACCAGAGGAGCCAAATTCTCGTTGCCCGGTTTGACACTAGCCACAGAATCCTTGAAGACGTCAGGGGGGATCGGCCGGCTGTGGAACAATTGTTCCTTCGGCTCCATTATCGTCGCCTTCTCCACGTCCACCTTCTGATTGCTGATGGTGTAAAATATGGTGCACGGGGTTACGTCAGCATGCAAAGACATGTCTGCGACGTGAGACATCCGAAATTCAATGGAAACAGGAGATTATACATTTATTGAAGAGGGCCGGTGTGACAGGTATCGTGAGGGCGTCGAGCTCAGCCAAAGACGAAGCACCGCGGAGCATGTCTGATACGGAGGACGGGCTGCTATGAGCAGGTGCGGGAGCCGGTGCAGGAGTTAGTGCAGGAGCCGGTGTAGGAGCAGGTGCTGGTGCAGGTGCTGGTGCAACGCTAGTCGAGCTGCTCCTGAAGAAGTCGGCAAGGGGAAAGTCCATTGCATCTTTATCTGGATTTTGCCTGCTCAAATCGACGACAACCAGAACCAAGACACCACACGTAGGTGACATCTCCGGTTTTGCGGCAGCTACCGCTGCTTTGATTGTCTCACCTGACTTCTTCTTAGCTGCAATCTCAACCTTCTTGTCGATGTTTTCTTCAGTTAACCTCCGTCTTTCCTTCCTCTCCTCCGTGGTCTCACGGTAGTACTTCTTCCATGTGGCGCCATCTCCGACGCCGTGCACACGTCCATACGACGGCCGAGTGTCCACCGGGAGTCTTTTCAATATGTTCAAGCCCCGGTTGAATGGGGTGTCCCACTTCGGCCTCGCTAACGCCTCAGACGGCGAGTCGCTTTCGACCGCAATCCTGTGCTGATCTCTCTGCAAAAGAAACAAGGATCGTTTACAAATATGACTAAATGTGCAGTCGAATTGACCAGAAACTAAAATTACCAGTAGTCTCGAAAACCTTCTTGACTGGGTCGCAATGGTACCGGGCCTTGAGGATGTCACGCTCCTGCGGGACAGTAAACTCCACCAAGGTGTCTGGGATGCCCATACTTTCGCGTTCCGTATCCTCCTTGGCCCATATGGACCTCTTTCCCGCGTAACCACGACTTCCGAGGTGGTGGCACCCCATATTCCTCTCTTGAAGCCCCTTCATGTACTTCAACTTTTCTTTGGCAGCTTCGGCATCGCAAGCCGCCTTGAAAATTTCAAACTGCTCTTCCGTGATTGTCGGATTATCCTTTACAATCTCGGAGCAGGGTTCCTTTTTGTTGATAATCCAATGTTACACCCATACTTTCCAGGTGGTCAACGCGTCGCTAAACTTGCTCACGGCGTGTTTGTTTATCTTCTTCATTGCCGGTTCTTTATATGGATCAGTATATTTCTTTTCATCCCGGCCCGGGTAGAAGAACACCTGGTGCAGCTTCATTAGGAGGGAGGGCCTCATATTTTGTATCTTCTTTCATCGTTGATGGTGGCGGTTGTCCGTACTATGCAGCCTATTTTATTGCCGTAGCACGATCGCACTTCTTCATGCTCTTTTGGCTCAAAATTTTCATCGTCCACCTCCATGACCTCTAGTCTAGTAGTGATGAGTTGGTTTGGGCGTCGACATCTCCTCTTCAGTTTTGGTTCTATACCGGCCCCGCCAGCCTCAGCGCCAGTCTCGATGTCGGTCCCAGTCTCCGATGTGATAGGTGGCCCCAACAACAACTACTACCGTTGATCGTGGGCAAGGTTCAAAAATTCGTCTGCCGCCAGGTAGACGTCGTTGCAATCACTAGAACCCTTTGCTTCATCATTGCTAGCCATGTTTCCTACAATTAAATCTAGTCAATTAATTCTAGACCTAATAAAATAAATAATGACATAAAAAGGCCTATGTTTTGCAGGAACGTTGATTCCTTCCCCGTGCGGCAAATCCCGGGCACTGGATATGTCCTAGTTTCTAGCTCAAGTCATGCCAAAATTCATGGAAAAATTTCGGCATGACCTTTGCTAAAAAAATGGACAAATCGAGCACCTGAAATTTGCCAGAACGGAAATGAATCAACATTCCTGTAAGTGCATCTAGTGCCCCTTAGTGATTTTGGTGTATTGAAGACTTATAGGTTAAGTGACTGATGCGTTTGTGAGTGTACACAGGTCTATAAGTATATGAGGAGTTTGATATTTACAGAGAAAGTCGACCCCTAAAAATGAAGTTCTTCGACTGAAGACTTTGATATTCTGAAGACTTTATGAAGACTTTGAAAGTGAATAAATTGGTGTGACCTTGAAGACTTGATATTCATTCGAGGAATATGGAGCGTGAAGACTTTTGTTTTCGCAGTTTCATTTTCTCTTTCTTGAGTCATAGGAAACACCGTACTGTTAAAGGGGGTCATGGAAATACTAAGAAAAAATTTCCATGTGATGCTCAACTCAAAATCCTACACCTACCAATCCCTTCGAGTGAAGCCATTGGAAATCTCATACAATTCAGTCAATTTCTTCAGTGACAGAGACGCAGTTCTTCTGGTCACTGAGGACTTTGCTCTAACGGAGGAGTTAGGAATTCGCCAGTGTGAATTGCCTACACAGTGAGGAACATGATAGCCCTGAGGAATTTGAGAGTCAAATTTCCGACCGTTGCTGTGCTGCGCGCCGGCTGTCCAAAATATCTTACCCACCTAACGGTCATATCATTGAAGGGCATTTATGTCTTATCATGCCGGGCTGCTCCCTAGGCTATAAATAGCCGCCCCCTACAACCACTAGTTGGTTGGCTGCTCCGAGAGAACTTGACACTTGTCATTTGAGAGCAACCCATCCTCCGAGGACTTTGAGCGAAAATCATCAAGTGAGGAGATCCCAAAACCAAACCCCCACAAACCCAAAGTGATTGAGCATCACTGAAGAAATTGATCCTGCGTGGATCCGATGCTTGTTACCTTTGAAGACTGTGCTTCTTCCAGACGGTTAGGCGTCAAGGTCTAGAGCATCCAAGAGGAATTGTGGATCACCGAGTGACCAAGTCTGTGAAGGTTTGGAAGTCACCTGAAGACTTACCACGAGTGATTGGACGAGGCCTGCGTGGTCTTAGTTCAAGGAGAATACGGTGAGGACTGGGTGTCCTGAGTTGCGGCTCAGAGACTGGGTGTCCGGGACTGTGTGTCCTCGAGTTTAAATACTCAGCCGCTCCAACCAGACGTACAACTGAGACAGCAGTTGGAACTGGTTTACCAAATCATTGTCTTCACCAACTAACTGGTTCTATTTCCTCAACTCTTTCATTTCCTCATTACTGTGTTGTACATTTTTCATATCTGTGCTTGAAGACTTTGACTGAAGACTTTCACAAATTCCTCAGTTCAATTTCTTCAGTCTGTCCGTCTTCATCTTGTTATCCTGTGTTTACGCTTTCTGTACTCTGTGCTAGTTTTCATTTCTTCATGATGACTATGTTTGTATCCTGTTATGTTTACTTCTGAGTACTTATTCCGCTGCAAGTAGTTCTTCGCTAAGGAATTTCCTCGCCAGCAAATTCCTCAGTGAAGAATTCATAAAAATCGCCTATTCACCCCCCTCTAGTCGATATAACGCACTTTCAATTGGTATCAGAGAAAGGTACTCCCTTGTTCTGTGTGATTTTGGCTTAACCGCCTGGAGTTCTAGTTATGTCGACCACAGGTATGAAGAAAGTGACTTGCCCTATCTTTGACGGTCGTGACTATCTCAAGTGGAAGGCCATGATGAGAAAGCGCCTCATGGCAAGGAATAGCGAGCTGTGGACCGTCACTGAGATTGGTCTTACTGATCTATGCAAGATGGCGAATGCTGATGATATTCGCAAGTACACTCGACTTGACATCATAGCGAGGGATATCATCTGCTCCTGCCTATCCAGAGATCAATTCGGGCGAATTATGCATCTTGGCAATTCGAAGCTCATCTGGGACCGAATCTCTGATGTCTATGAAGGTCATCGAACTCGTCATGATCCCTGGTTTGAGGATTTCAAGGAATCTCTCAAAACGATGACTTTCGAGCCAGAATCATCATCTTCTGCATTGTGCCTCATGGCAAAAGGTGCTAAGGTAACCGAATGCTCCTCATCCGAGTCTTGTGATGATGAATCTGATAATGATGAATCTGACAATGATGAATCTGATGATGACATTGAATCCTGCTATACCAAACTTATTTGCGTTGCCACTAAACAACAAACGGCTTTAGAACAAACTCAAGATATGCTAGAAAAAAGTGATAATATGTTGCGCAAAGAAATGGATCAGTCAAAAGCATTGGGTGAATGTCTTCAGAGAATTCACTCCAAAGTTGACGCCCTTCAAGATCAACATAATGCCCTCTTGGCTGACCACGAGAAGCTTTCTCTTGAATCTCTTCAAAGAAAGGAAGATCTTGAAAAGCTAAGAGTGTGTTATGAAGATCTTCAGAAGGAGCGCGATTCATTACTAGCTCAACAAATCAGCGCTTCTCAGGAAGAATTTGTTCCCCCATGCTTAAAGTGCATTGAACGTGAATCTGCTAATTCTTCACCTGAATGTTCAAATGCTTCAAATGTTACAAATTCTTCATCTGCCTCTGCTATCACTTATTCCTCACCTGAGGACATTGCTAGTATCACTGACAATGCAGGGCTGAAGGAATTGTACATGACAGGCATGTACAAAAGCCTCAAAGGGCATCCGACGCTTTGTGATGTGCTCAAAAAGCAGATCCTCAACAGAAACCCTAGGAAAGAGGGTATTGCCTTTGAGAGGAAACTCAATGCTGATGGAACATATTGGAAGCCTGAGAAGTACCCCAAAACCTCATGGGTTGCTGCAAAGGGACCTCCAGTTGATTCATCTAACTTAACTGGCTTTACATGTGAATCTCCTCATTCTTCTGATGAGTCATTTGACTCCAACTATAAACTGTTCAAAAATCAGAATGGTGAAGTATTTGCTAGATATGTTGGCACTAACCGCAGGAACAGTTCCCCTATGAAGAAGATCTGGGTTCCCAAAAGTTGTGTTGAAAGTCTTCAGGTGAATGTCCTCATGACACCACCTGTGAAGAACAGGAACCCCAGATCAAATTCTTCATATGGATCAAATTCTTCACATGGATCAAAGTCCTCATATGATTATCATTGTGCTAACAACTCTGTCTCGCAGGGTAGAGCTAAGGGCTATGAATATGTGCATTATTCTTCAAACCATTATGTTCATAAGTCCTCGAAGAATTACTCTGCTTATTCATATGCTTACCCTAACCCCTCTTATGTGAAACGAAATGGTTTGGCATCTTTGCCACCTTTCTCATATGGTGCTCGCAGAATGATGAACTCTTTGCCACCCCTCTAGATGTGGGTGGTGAAGAAAAAGAACTAATCTCTTCTGCAGGGTCAGGTCTCCAGACGTGCCTTAACGTCTGAAGAATTTGCTGGGGACCTGACAAAAATGCCTGAAAGGACGCAGGCGAATCATGATGAAATGAACATTCATTTCACACGTCCTCCTACTGCTATATCTGTTTACTGTGATGAAATTCATCTGATGAACTTGATATCATATTCTTCACTGATGAAGCATATGAGATTGTAAGCTACACTAATTCATCTGCAGGATGATCAACCCAAAACCACTGAATGGGTCCTCGATAGTGGATGTACAAATCACATGACTGGTGACAAGAATCTATTGATGGATGCTCCCTTATCACCGTCACCTCTGAAGCATATCATTTTTGCTGAGATAGGCAAAAGTCAGGTATTGGGTCTTGGTAAGGTTGCTATCTCTAAGGATAAGCACATGGACAAAGTCATGCTTGTTGAGTCCTTAGGATACAATCTCATGTCAGTCTCAATGCTTTTTGATGTTGATATGGTTGTTGTCTTTGGCAAATATCACTGTGTTGTGATTATGGAAGCTGACAATTCCAAAGTCTTCGAAGGCTTTAGGAGAGGAGATCTGTATATTGTTGATTTCTCTACAGGACCACAACCAGCCGTGTGTCTACTTGCAAAAGCTTCAGAAGGCTGGCTATGGCATCGACGACTTGGTCATGCAGGCATGAGGAATCTAAACACGCTTGCGAAGAAGAAGCATGTCATTGGCATTGAGAATGTCAAATTCCTCAAGGATCACTTATGCCAAGGCCAAGGCCAAGCATCCAGCGAAGACTATCATGACCACAACACGTCCATTTGAATTGCTTCACATGGACCTCTTCGGACCTAATCATTATTCAGCAGTCACTAATGATGCATCTTTATATGGTTTTGTCATTGTTGATGATTATTCTTAATATACATGGGTACACATTGTTACTTACAAACATGAAGTGCAGGAAGTCTTCAAACTATTTTCCTCGAGGGCTTCAACCAACTTTGGTGTGAAGATCAAGCATATCAGAAGTGACAATGGAACTGAGTTCAAGAATTCCGGTCTTGATGCATATCTTGATGAACTTGGTATTACTCATGAGTTATCTGCTCCCTATACTCCTCAGCAGAATGGCGTCGTGGAGCGCAAGAATAGAACTCTTGTTGAGATGGCTCACACTATGCTTGATGAATACAAAACGCCTCAGCGTTTTTGGATTGGTGCAATTGATACTGCCTGCCACATCATCAACAGAGTATATCTTCACAAATTCTTCAAGAAGACTGCCTATGAACTCCTCACTGACAAGAAACCCAATGTGAGTTATTTCAAAGTCTTCGATGCTAAATGTTGGATTAGAGATCCTCACCACAACTCTAAATTTGCACCGAAAGCACATGAAGGTTTTATGCTTGGTTACGGAAAGGACTCGCACACCTACAAAGTCTTCAACATTGTTCTTCACAAGATTGTTGACACTGTAGATGTGCGGTTCGATGAAACTAATGGCTTGCAAAGAGAGCACCTACCTTCTGTGTTAGATGAACCAGCACCTGAAGATGCTATCAAGCTCAAGGCAACTGAGGATGTCATTCCTACTGAAGAATCTGCTGAAGAATTCATTCCTATTCATGAAGAACGTTGAGCTGATGCACCTGAAGAACAAGATGAGGAAAATGGTGCTGAAGAAAATGCTGATCAAAATCCTCAGCGACAACCAACTCATCCACGCATTGCAAAAGAAGTGCAAGTGGAGAAGATCATCGATGACATTAGCGCACCAGGTCCTCTCACACGCTCAAAAGCATCACATTTATCTAACTTTTGTGGGCACTATGCTTTTGTCTCTATCACAGGGCCCACTAAGGTAGATGAAGCATTTCTGGAGCCGGAGTGGATTCAGGCTATGCAAGAAGAATTACATCAGTTCAAGCTGAACAATGTCTGGGAATTGGTCAATCGCCCAGATCCTCGCAAGCATAATATCATTGGCACAAAGTGGATCTACCGCAACAAGCAGGATGAAAATGGCCTTGTGGTGAGGAATAAGGCACGACTAGTATCTCAAGGCTACACACAGGTTGAAGGAATTGATTTCGATGAAACTTTTGCACCTGTTGCTAGACTTGAGGCTATTCGCATATTACTTGCTTACGCTAACCATCATGATATCATCTTATATCAAATGGATGTGAAAAGTGCATTCCTCAATGGTAAGCTTGAGGAAGAAGTATATGTTGCTCAACCCCCAGGTTTTGAAGATCCAAAGAATCCTGACAAAGTCTTCAGACTCAATAAGGCTCTCTATGGCCTCAAGCAAGCCCCTCGGGCGTGGTATGATACATTGAAGGAATTTTTCGTGAAGAATGGTTTCACACCCGGTTCACTCGACCCTACTCTTTTTACTAAATCATATGATGGTGAACTGTTTGTGTGCCAAATATATGTTGATGATATTATCTTTGGCTGTACTAACCAACGATATAGTGATGAATTTGCCTATATTTTGAGTGAAGAATATCAAATGTCTATGATGGGAGAGTTGAAATTCTTCTTAGGTCTTCAAATTCGTCAGCAGCGCAATGGCATATTCATATCTCAGGAGAAATACCTCAAAGATGTACTGAGGAAATTCGGCATGCAAGATTGCAAAGGCGTCGAAATTCCTATGCCCACAAATGTTCATCTATGCACTGATGAAAATGGTATTGACTTCGATCACAAGGTATACCGCTCCATGATTGGTTCTTTATTGTACTTATGTGCATCTAGGCCAGATATAATGCTTAGTGTTTGCATGTGTGCCCGATTTCAAGCTACACCGAAGGAATCACACCATAAGGCTGTGAATCATATTCTTCGATATCTAGCTCACACACCAACACTAGGATTATGGTACCCCAAGGGCTCTGCTTTTGACCTCATTGGATATTCTGACTCTGACTATGCTGGTGATCGTGTGGACCGCAAGTCAACATCTGGCACTTGTCATTTCCTCGGACGATCTTTGGTCTATTGGTCCTCGAAGAAACAGAACTGCGTATCACTGTCTATTGCTGAAGCTGAATACATTGCTGCTGGCTCATGCTGTGCTCAACTGCTTTGGATGAAGCAAATCCTCAAGGACTATGGCGTCAACGTGAAGAATGTGTCTCTCCTCTGCGACAATGAGAGTGCCATCAAGATTGCTCACAACCCAGTTTAGCACTCGAAGACTAAGCACATCCAGATTCGTCATCATTTTCTTCGTGATCATGTGTTGAAGGGCGACATCTTCATCAAGCATGTGAAGACTGAAGAACAGCTAGCTGATATCTTCACTAAGCCCTTGGACGAGAAGAGATTTAGCAAGTTGCGGTGTGAGCTAAATATCTTAGGATCTTCGAATGTTCTTTGAAAAGGACACACATCCTAACCCTTATGCAGAATTGATGACTTAGATGTGCAACACATGAAGAAACGTTTTTCTTCAATCAATGAAGAATAACACTCTAAGTGTGAAGAAATTAATGAAGAATTTGATTCTCAGAACCCTACGACAATTGTACGCGGTGTCTGAAATCATCATTCTTATACGGTGGGTCACGCCACCACAAAAGTTGAAAATCTTCAATTTGAGTTTTTCCTCATTTTTGAAATTCTTCAGTCTTTCAAATTCTTCAACTTTGCAAAATCTTCACTGTTTCCGTCGTTTTTCTTCATTGGCTATATATATATATATATATATATATATATATATATATATATATATATACATATATATATATGTGAGTTTATGTCCTCTACAGCATTCACTTAACGCTATTTCTTCAAGTTGCGATTTCTGCTAAGTGAATGTGATCGGACCCTTCCCCCTCTATGCTACACTCAACCCAATCTATTCACAAACTCTTCATATGCATTCTGATTGAAACTCGTTCAAAGTCTTCACTGTGTCCTTGTCAGCTGAAGAAATTGCGAACGAAATTTTAAAACAAGTCTTATCCAGATTTTCGGTTTTACCGCTCAAACCGTTCCGCATCCCACGATGCATTATTTTATTCACCCACGATCTTACACGATCTCATCTGCACAGTATGTGGGTGACACATGTCACGTGAAGAAGAAAGGGCAGGGGCATGTTCGTCCCAAAATCTTCGGGCGAACAGTTTTTACCGTGGCTATAAATACCCCTCTCCCCTTCCTTACTTCATTTACTCCGCTCGGTCGCTGTCTCCCGCTCGAGCTCTCCTCAAACCCTAGCGCTGCCGCTACTCCATCGCCGCCGGTGAGGAAGAGCTTCACTGCCTCAACCTCGTCGCCGTCGTACTCGCGCCGGCTGCGGAAATCTTCACTCCGCCGTCGCCGTAGCTGTCTCCCTCTGCCAAGTTAGGGCGTGGGAGATCTAACTTGACGAACTTCACCGCTGTTCATCTCTGTTCATCGTGTTCTTCAGTTCGGGTAATTAAAAGTCACTTTTATTACTCGCTTTGATTCTCAAACTTTTCTGAAAATCTTCAAAGGTGTTTTATTCTTCAAATCTTCACATATGAACACCTCACACACTGTATGCTCTTGATCCATCTCTCTAAGCACTCATTTCTTCAAGATTCCTCAATTGTGCGGATTCTCGATCTGTACAACTCTGGAACCTAAGACAAGAACGCTTAGTGAAATTCCTCAAGGCTCAACTGGTCAAATTCCTTAAAACTTGTCTTTCTCGAAAAATCTTCTGAGAACGCATATGACCTCTCCAAATTCCTCGCACCTACACTCTGTTCACAGGTACTGATGTCCGCTGCTGAATCACTAGGTTCTCATCAACTTAACTCATTTGCAGCGTTCCTCGAAGAAAAACTGCATACTTCTTCAGAGTGTTCAATTGTTCAAATTCCTCATCTGAAGAAAATGGCTGAAGAAAAGAGACCGCAGAAAGGAGGAAAGAAACCGGAGGTCATGACTGCTTTCGAGATCCCTGATGAAATATACAAGGATTATTGCACACCTGATGAAGCCAAGTTTGGCAAAGAAAACAAGAATCAGCGCAAAGTGCGCATTCAGAGGATTGAACGAAGATGGGCACGAGAATGGAGGGAATATCGATATGTTACTCCAAAGTACATGAAGAAATTCGCCTTTAATCCTCCATGCCCAAGAGCTCCATTGGCACCTGGCCAAGTCGCTGATCCCACTAGCATCAAAAGTGGTGAAGACTTTCCTGAAGAATGGGCTAGGCGCCAAGCCAAATTGGCAAGGAGCCAAGGAGGCAGTGAGGAAATTCAATGAGGATTCTGCTGCTGCTGCTGCCGCTGAGACCTCGGTCAAGCCGAGGAAATCAATGCCGAAGAAGCTTGCTCGCAAGCCAAGTGCTTCACCATCAGCGCCCTCACGGCCAAGTTCCTCAGCCGCGCCCTCACGGCAAATTCCTCAGACTACTGCTGCTCCACCAAAGTCCTCAGCAGCTCCCTCCAAGTCCTCAACTCCTGTGCATCTGGATACATGTCAAAGGACTCAGGGTTTCTCAATTGCTTCTGGTGTCTCAGTGAGTTCATCAGCTGCACCAATGTCCTCATCAGGCCCCACTCTGCTGAAGACAAAAGCAACAGCTGGACGCGGTCCTCGGCCAAGTCCAAGAAAGAAACAGGTTGCTTTCCAAGTGCCCTCTGATGACGAGGCTTCTGATGAAGAACTTGCAGAAATCATCAGAGATATACAAGCAAAGGCCGCCAGAGCCAAAAGGAACACCTGTGCCTCTGCTTTTGGATACGAAGAAGATCCACGACTACATTGACTTATGGCATAAGGATCCAAACAATCCAATGCCTGATCTGCCTCTGACTCCTGGTCAAAGTCATATGCTAACCCATTTCATCGCTCAAGAGAAATGGAAGTTTGAAAAGGCTCGTGAGATAAAGAGAGCACAAGCTAGAAAGGAGAAGCTTCTGAAGAAGAACGTTGTCAGACTATCACCTGAAGAACTTCTCAAGGCTCAATCTGAGATCCAAGCCCTCAGCAAAGATTTCGATGCATACCATGCTGATTGGCAAGGAGCCAAAGTGAGATTCGTCAATTTGACGAAGAAAATGACAACTATTGCAGCCCCATCGCAACAAGAAAAACCTCAGGCTGCAGACTCTGCTCAGCCTGCTGATGAATTTGCCAGCACTGCTGATGACTTTCAGCCTGCTGATGAGACTACAAGTTCCAGGGCTGATGACTCCATCCCAGCCGCTGAAGAAATTCCCAGGGCATCCACTAGTGGTGCGCCTGAAGAAACTGAAGAGATCAGGGCAACTGCACCAGTTGCGCCTAAAGAAAATGAACCACAGTCCTCAGCTCCTCCCCCGCCAACACCAACTCCAATTCTTCCTTCTGCTTATGAAGTGAAGAAGACCAAGGCTGCAGAGCGAGCTGCTGTGAAGAAAAGGAAGGCATCAGCTGCGTCAAATTCTTCGGCTGCGAAGAAAATGAAGCCAATGACCAGCTCGCTTGAAAATCCCATTGATGCCGTTCCCATTTCCTCCATGTCGTCTAAGGAAATTGTTCCTTATGGAGAAGACTACAAGATCCCAAGCGGATCTGATGAAGAAAATCATTCTGTTGCTACCTCAGAGCAGTTTGATGAAGAAATTGAAGTAGAAACATTCCCTTCAACGCCAGTCGTTTGCTCACCGATGCCTCAGTTCACAGCTGAAGAGGCTGGTGTTGAGGAAATTGAAAAAGAAGACGAAGATGTGGATATTGGATGCACTACACCAGTGATGAACGATGACTTTTGGGAAAGTCGGCATCCCAATACTCCTCTCTTCACTCCTATTCAACAAATTCCTCAGTCCCCGGCTACAACTGTTCAAATGGGCTCTGAAGAAACTCATCCCACATCGTCTGTTCATGAAGAGATTCCAGCCGCTAGTGCTGAAGAACCTGCTGCTGATCCCCAAACTGCACAAGAAGAGGAACCAGAAATTCCTCAGCCTGAAGCACCTGAGATCGCGATTCCTGAGGTTGTGCTGCAAATCACTGACACTCCTCTGCCAAAACCGAAGAATCCGTTCGCTAGCAAGCAAAAATTCAAGGCTGAAGACTTCTTTTCTGAGCATGTGTTCTTCACTGATTACAATCCATATGACTCTGCTCGCATAAGGAAAAGACGCTTCTGGACTGCTACTCAAGCCAACTTCTATTCCTCGGTGCTCTTTGACAAGGACAAAATCTTTGATCATGAGCACATTCCTCATGTGGATATGGAATCTCTGCCGTGCTTCGAACCGGTCCTCCGAGTTATTCACGATGCAGGACTACTGAACTTCCGCACTGACATCTGTGATTGGAATGAAGAACTCATTCTTCAGTTCTATGCCACTTTGCATATCACCGGAGATGCTGAAGATGTCAATTCATGGGTGCTGGATTGGATGACAGAAAACACTCACTATAAGGCACCAGCAACTGAATTGCTTCGTGTCCTTCCTCTTGATCCTCCCCATGACAGTGCACGATGCATCTACAATGACCGCGAACAGAAAGATCATTATATGCAAGTGCTCATGAAGCCTTTGAAGCCAGGGCAGGCCCCTCGAACCAAATTCCTCGTCAAGGAATTGCTGTATGTGCCTCGGACTGTCTATCGAATCCTGACGAAGACAATGAGTCCTATCAAAGGCCACGACTCAAATGATGAAGATGTCGTTGGCATCATGAAGAACATGCTTTTCAACATCATTCATGGCGTTCCCGTCAACTTCCATGATTTCTTCACGAGGACTCTGGCTAATGTTGCTATGTCACCTTTTGAGCTGAAGCCCTATGCGCCTTGGATTATGAGATTCATAAGGGCAATATCTTCACTGAATGACAGGGCTGACACTCTGAACCATGGTAGCTACTTGCCGCCCATTGAAGTCCTCAAGCGACCAGTTTCATCATCTGATGATAAGGGCAAGGCAGCTGCTGTGATCGATGAAGGCACTCGTCCATTGGATGGTCAATTCCGTCTAGCTACATCTTACTCCACCAATGACGATTCTGCAACACATGACACTCCCGCAAATACATCAGCCAAGCAAAAGCCTCAAGCAACAGCACCCAGGGTGATGACTGACCGTGAGTTACTCCTCAGTCTTCATCAGAAGGTTGATCGCAATCACAAATGGGTGAAACGTCAATTTGCTGCAATTCTTTACAACATGACCTCAACCCATAATGCAGTGAAGAAAAATCAGTATCATCTTCATGAAACCCTCAACCGCACCTGGGCTGTTCTCACTCATGTATATTCCGCGGAAGAACTGAAGACTATGGGTCTCCAGGAAGCATTTGACTGGTCTGCACCACCTCCGAAGAAATTCAAGAGAGTCAAAGTTCCTGATCTGGTGGCCAGTTCTTATTCTTCATCGCGTGAAACTGATGAACATGAAGATTTGGACGACACTGCGGCAGGCCCTACTTCAACAACCAACCCCGACAACGCTGGCGCTCCTCCATCGACTTGAAATTCTTCAGGGGCGTTGGTCCTCAGTTTCGACCCTTTTTGGTCATTTGATGACAAAGGGGGAGAAATCTGAGTTAGTCTTCAAGCGGGTTTATATTATGGGTGTTTGTGTTAAGTTACAACTCTCGTTCTTCTGAAACTTTTATTGGATCGAGTTGTAATCTTAAATCCGATGGTGCCCAGATACTTTTGAACGGTGCATTGTGCTCTGACTTTGATGCACTGTGCTCTGATACTTTTGATGTGTTATTCTGCATGCTTATTCCTCGTTAATCTTATTGCACGCATGCTGAATCTCATCAGGCACCATATTTCATCATGCATTTCAAATTCTTCATATTATATATCAAATGCGTGTATGAATTACAAGATATAGGGGGATATCTCCATGATTCAATTCTTCAAATGTGCATTGCCTCAAAAGCAAATTCCTCACTAAGCACACATTCATGGGGAGTTCTTCTATATCTTGCAATCAAATTCCTCAATATCAGTATTTACACTTCATATGATTATCCCCGTTGAAAACTTAACCTATGTTGTCATCAATCACCAAAAAGGGGGAGATTGTAAGTGCATCTAGTGCCCCTTAGTGATTTTGGTGTATTGAAGACTTATAGGTTAAGTGACTGATGCGTTTGTGAGTGTACACAGGTCTATAAGTATATGAGGAGTTTGATATTTACAGAGAAAGTCGACCCCTAAAAATGAAGTTCTTCAACTGAAGACTTTGATATTCTGAAGACTTTCTGAAGACTTTGAAAGTGAAGAAATTGGTGTGACCTTGAAGACTTGATATTCATTCAAGGAATATGGAGCGTGAAGACTTTTGTTTTCGCAGTTTCATTTTCTCTTTCTTGAGTCATAGGAAACACCATACTGTTAAAGGGGGTCGAGGAAATACTAAGAAAAAATTTCCATGTGATGCTCAACTCAAAATCCTACACCTACCAATCCCTTCGAGTGAAGCCATTGGAAATCTCATACAGTTCAGTCAATTACTTCAGTGACAGAGACGCAGTTCTTCTGGTCACTGAGGACTTTGCTCTAACGGAGGAGTTAGGAATTCGCCAATGCGAATTGCCTACACAGTGAGGAACATGATAGCCCTAAGGAATTTGAGAGTCAAATTTCCGACCGTTGCTGTGCTGCGCGCCGGCTGTCCAAAATATCTTACCCACCTAACGGTCATATCATTGAAGGGCATTTATGTCTTATCATGTCAGGCTGCTCCCTAGGCTATAAATAGCCGCCCCCTACAACCACTAGTTGGTTGGCTGCTCCGAGAGAACTTGACACTTGTCATTTGAGAGCAACCCATCCTCCGAGGACTTTGAGCGAAAATCATCAAGTGAGGAAATCCCAAAACCAAACCCCCACAAACCCAAAGTGATTGAGCATCACTGAAGAAATTGATCCTGCGTGGATCCGACGCTTGTTACCTTTGAAGACTGTGCTTCTTCCAGACGGTTAGGCGTCAAGGTCTAGAGCATCCAAGAGGAATTGTGGATCGCCGAGTGACCAAGTCTGTGAAGGTTTGGAAGTCACCTGAAGACTTACCACGAGTGATTGGACGAGGCCTGCGTGGTCTTAGTTCAAGGAGAATACGGTGAGGACTGGGTGTCCTGAGTTGCGGCTCAGAGATTGGGTGTCCGGGACTGTGTGTCCTCGAGTTTAAATACTCAGCCGCTCCAACCAGACGTACAACTGAGACAGCAGTTGGAACTGGTTTACCAAATCATTGTCTTCACCAACTAACTGGTTCTATTTCCTCAACTCTTTCATTTCCTCATTACTGTGTTGTACATTGTTCATATCTGTGCTTGAAGACTTTGACTAAAGACTTTCACAAATTCCTCAATTCAATTTCTTCAGTCTGTCCGTCTTCATCTTGTTATCCTGTGTTTACGCTTTCTGTACTCTGTGCTAGTTTTCATTTCTTCATGATGACTATGTTTGTATCCTGTTATGTTTACTTCTGAGTACTTATTCCGCTGCAAGTAGTTCTTCGCTAAGGAATTTCCTCGCCAGCAAATTCCTCAGTGAAGAATTCATAAAAATCGCCTATTCACCCCCCTCTAGTCGATATAACGCACTTTCAATTCCGGCAAAACATCGGCCACTCAGCTTCATTCCCTGGAAACAACAAAAGGCCACTTGGGCACAATCGGACCACTTCAATTAAAAGATATAACATGACCACTTCAACAAAAAGATATAATCAACAATAATGGAATATGCAAATGAACATCAGTGACATATATCATATTACATCAATTCTGTTTTTTGTTTATAGCTAAATGCGTCAGCTACTACTTTTGTTTATAACTAGTTAACCAAATTAACCTAAATTAACATCTACTTAGTTACCTAACCTAATTAACATCTACTTAGTTACCTAACCTACTTCCCTAACTAAAACACATCTAATTAACAGTACCACTACTGCCCTAACCTAATTAACATCTACTTAGTTACCTAACCTAGTTAGTTAACCAAATTATTTAACCAAACATATAAAACATCTAATTAACCTAGTTAGTAAACCAAATTAACCTAGCTAGTTCACTTAATTACCTAACCTAGTTAGTTTACCTAAATTAAGCTAGCTAGTTCACTTAGTTAACCTAATGAACTAAATTCACCTAAGTTAATTAACTTAGAGGGAGGGGTGGGGCATACAGAGCGGAGGGATGACGAGGGAGCATTTGCGGCGAGGAGCGGACGAGGGTGGCAGGGGCGACCAGGGAGAAGGGGCGACGAGCGAGCAGGGACGGCGAGGAGCGGACGAGGGTGGCTCCGTCGGTTGCGGCGATGGCGTGTGGCTCTGGTGGCGGCGGCTTTGGCGGCGACGGAGGCATGGCGACGAGGGAGCAGGGGCGGCGAGGGAGAGGTTGGGGTCTGGCGAGAAGAATTGGGAATTGAGGAAAGGAGGGATGCCCGCGTAGGGGCAAGTTAAACTTAGTAGTAGCGCTTTTACAAAACACGCGCTATAGCTACTTAGCTATAGCGCTTTTTGCAGGAACGCGCTACTACTATAGATAAGTTAGCTACATCGCGTGTTGGGAAAACGCCCTTTTCTTAAAAACGCGCTGCTACTATTGCTTTCACTTTTTCTTTTTCTTTAATTTTCCTTTTCTTTTTTCCTTTCCCTTTTTTCTTTTCTTTTCCTTTTGTTAGTTGCAGCACTCTCGCCTTAAAATGCGCTGCTACTATTTTGTTAGCAGTAGCACGGTTTTTAGAAGCGCACTGCTGCTATACCAAGCCTGCCAGCAACGGTTCTGGTCGTCATAGTAGCAACACGTTTTATGGTGGAAGCGTTACTGCTATCTTTGTAGTAGTAGCGTGTTGTTTCCTCCCACGCTACTGCTACTGATAAGTCTCTTTGTATAAGATTTTTTCTAGTAGTGTTGGTATTTCCGTACATATGATGATTTTCTTCACTCTTTTGGTCCATTTCTCATGGAAACACCTTTAGCAAAAGGATTTTGCAATTTCTTGCATTCATTAGTCATTAGTAATAATATCCAAGTTATTTACTCAGAAAATCCAAAATTAAACTAGGGTGTGATGAGTGCAAAAATATCAGTCATCAGCTGCCTACATAATTCATCCTAGGAAGCATTTGGAAATCTCCTCTGCACCGCTTCCGACCACCTTACAGCCGGTCCTTCAAATAAACAATTGCTGTACTTAATCCAGAGCAACCGCAGAGTTCCCCACAACTTGAAGTAGTCCTCACACCTGGTCTGCCATATTCTTGGGTTGGACCAAAGCCAGATTGATTAGAAGAATAGTGATGGAATTCACCAGATCTAGAAGTAGAAGCAAAATTGTGGTCCGATCTCATACCTCTGACCGGGGAAGGCATATAGGGAGTGTTTCCTTCCCCGGGTATTATGTGGAGCGGTGCCCATCAAGGCCGGACGCCCACTCTTCAGCGATGTAGCGAAAAAAGAAGGTGTACCTCCCTGAGTCGGGGAGTCGATCGGAGTGAAGCTCATAGAGGTTGATGCCGATCAACATCTTGAGGCCGTCAAGGCGCATTGACAAGCTCCCTACCAGCATGCGGCACTGCCTGAACCACCTCTCCATCCTGCTTGCGAAACCGGGCGTCCAACGTCTCGGTGAGGTCGTACTTAATGGTTTGTGTGTGCGTGCGCGCGCACGCGTCTACGACATTGTAATCGGTGTTTCTCAAAAAAAAAACTACAATGAAAGCTTTTTTTTCTACATTTGCATGGTGGAAACCAAATGCTGAAAATCAAAAGCAAATGCTTAAAACCACCTTTTTGGTTTTAAAAATTCGGAAAACAAAGCTAGATGTAAATATAGATTTATTGCACATGTGTATAATTTTTCATGTTGAGATACTTTTGGATAGGAGTTCAAAAAAAAAACTAACTCGTGGATCTTTTGCACATGCGTTGTTCTCTATTAAAATCCACTATTTATTGTGTACCTCACATGTTAATGTGTTTTACCATGGAACTTTGCACACATGCAGAATACATCCTGGTATATGTGAAATGTTTTTCACTATTATTTTGAAAGTTCAAAATTTTCAAGATGGGTTATGAACTTGCAACGCCTCATTATATATATTATATCTATGTAGTGTATACCATTATGCCTCGGTTCTTGTTCTAAAATAATAATCACACCTTCCTTCTAGCAGGATGGGTTATCTCTCAGAAGGTTCTGCACCAGGAAAAGCAAGAGTTGAATCCTTGAAAACGTAAGTGTGGACTACCCAACTCAACTAACTACGGGTGACAAAACAGGGCCAGCTTGTGCTTTTTTCCCCTTGAAAGAGAAAAAAGCAAGCGATAGGGAGGCGTATGAACTGGGCAAGGAACCGGATCCCTCGGCAGCCTTTGATACATA
Organism: Triticum timopheevii; assembly: GCA_963921465.1. NCBI lineage: Eukaryota > Viridiplantae > Streptophyta > Magnoliopsida > Poales > Poaceae > Triticum > Triticum timopheevii. Next base: position 1,064,843 of record OY997266.1, on the reverse strand, counting down.
TTGGTCCCCAGATGACCTTGCTGATTATCAACCAAAGCATCCGAATTAAGTGTTGCTCCATCTTTGTCAGATGAGCTAATTGGGATTAAGGGCCGCCTCTGCATCTGACTACTACAGGGGAGTAAGCCTTGCTCGTCTCTTCTTCCGTTAAGGTGAATCTCTCTTACACGTACGTTTAAGATCTACCTCTCCTACAAATTATGTGCTTTACAACAACAACAACAACAAAGCCTCTTCCGCGGCGGCAGCGGCGGCGAGGCATGAATAAGAAAATTAGTAGCCATGCACATCTGTCAGCTCATGTGACAGGCATGATTAGTTCTAGAGATTGTTGCTATGGAATACGTGGCACATATATCATGGCTACATCTGAAAGTTGACGACATAGAACAATGTATAAACCAGGAAGTATGTACACCAGCTATTAATTTACCGGCACCATATTTTCCCACTTGTTACTTCTAAATAGATTCCCTGGCAACCATCATGGTAATTAAGCGTATATGCATTGTACATTCCATTTGTATATGGGCAATTTAATTTGACTACTAGTTTAATTCGACTGCCATGTGGTCATGTGTGTACTTCATTCTAAGGAAATGTATGTATGTATGTATGTATGTATGTATGTGCTTCGACCAATTTGTTTGTTTGTACTATGATAATCCTCGTGTGCCTTCAGTGAACCCTGAATTAAAAGAAATTATCAGTTCATCACAGCCACAACCCACTTGGCGCGACAAAATTTTGGAACACTAGTCTTAGTGCTCGTACCCACTTGTATGAATGTCTTGCGCTGCCACTTCGACGTCCTGCATAATATATGGTGGCCACCACCGCCGCTCCCTCCATCCCTCCCCTCCCCGTTGCCCACCTCATCACCTTATTGCGCCTACCCCCAAAATGCCGCATTCACTACAGGCGCCCAGAAGAGATGAATCCCTAAGGTAAAAGGTTTATTATGATGTTGTTTGCGAATCATTTTCGATAAAGGGCGCTTTTATTAACTCATAATGTAGTATCAAGTGGATACAAAGAATAATGAGTGACACCCGGCCTCTACATAGCTAAGATGCACACAGCCTTAACGAAGAGTCTAGCTAAGTATATAGAAAAAACGACAAGTTGGTAACAGTAAAGCCATATGAGTCCAAAACTATGCCGATGTCGACGGAGGAGGTGGACCGATCCGAAAAGTATGTTGCCACTCATGTTGGGTAAAAACCTCCCTGGCCACCCACTCCAACCGCATACACACCTTCTTGAACAGCGATTGATACTCCACTCGCTGTAGTGTAGACCACATACGAAGCCAGTGCGTACAGCGGTAAATAACCTACATAGAAGAAGAGGTTTTGCCATTAAAAACACAATCGTTTCTACATAGCCAAAGCGACCATAATAAGGCGGACGCTCCCACCCGTATTAGCGTACTAAAAGTAGTTGGTATTCCGTCAAGCCAGTGACCATATATATTGGCAACACTTGTTGGTGGATACAAATTGGACGTTATTTGGATGATTGACCATATAGAACGCACGAACTTCCACTGAAAGAAGAGGTGTTTAATTGCCTCATCATGATTACAAGATCTACACTTCTTACTTTCCTTGCCAGTTGCGTCGAGCGAGGTTGTCTTTTGTTAGCACAACTCCTCTCCGAAGATACCACATGAAAATCTTATTTTTTAGTGGCATCTTTGATTTCCATATTAGTTTGTTATTATTCAATGTAACCTCTGAGTGCAAGAGTGCACGGTACATAGAGTCAACTGTGTAGGGTTCAGATGTAGTGAGATTCCAGCGAAACACATCCCTCCCTTGAGTCAAGTTAACCGAATCCAAACGGGATAGAAGATGTTGCCATGACGCAAAGCGGATGCCAATCAAATCCCTCCTAAATGATACATTCGACGGGGAGGAGCTGAGCACGTGCGCAAGAGTATCATTCTTATCGCGTACAATTCGGTACAAGGCCGGATACTGTTCCTGAAGAGTGGTGTTTCCTAGCCACCTGTCCTCCCAGAAACGTATCTCGGAGCTGTCCTTTATCGCGAATGATCCAAAGCAGAATAGATGTTTCTTTACCGCCATCAGACCAGACCAAAAATGTGAGTCACCAGGTTTTCGATATGCCTGGGACAACGCTTTTTGGCCTAGATGCTTATCGCAGAACAGGATTTGCCAAACACCATCCTCGGTAAGTAGCTTGAACAGCCATTTACTGAATCATACCTTCCTTCTTGTTCTAAATAAGAAGAATACCTTGCTTCAAGCAGGGTGGTTATCTTTCAAAGGTTCTACAGCAACAAAAGCAAGAGAGGAATCATCCAAAGCGCAACACTGATTATTATGGGTAGCAAAGCAAGGACAGCTAGGTGCATTTTATATTCCCTGAAAAACGAAAAGCAATAGAAGCTTAGGGGGTAGGCAAAGGACCCGATCCCTCAACAAACATTGATACATTGATCCCCAGATGAGATGACCAAGTTGCTTATTATCAAACAAAGCATCCAAATTAAGTGTTGCTCCATCTTTGTCTGACTCAGGCAGGGGAGTCAGCCTCGCTGGACTCGTCTCTTCTTCTGTTAAGTTAAGGTGAATCTCTCTTACACGTTTAACATCTGGAAATTATTTGCTCGCTCTACAAAATTAAGAGCAAATTGTGTTACCTTTGTCTTATATGTAAGAGATTATGCTTAAACATACTAGTAGAGTATTTTGTGCATCTACAGCCATAGAATTGTACGACATATTTATGTGAAGCATTGTGGGAGAATTACTAGCCAAGCGCATCAATTAGTACAATGACTCACGTGATTAGTTCTATAGGTTGTTGCTATGGAATGTGTGGTAGATATAGGAAAACTTATAAATTGTGGCTACATCCGAACGGTATAGATATTGGAAAGTGTATAAGCCAGGAAGTATGTATACATGAATTAATTAACTGGAACCATATTTTGCTAGTTTAATTCGACTGTCATGGTGAGTGTAATATTGTCTCCATCATTCTAAGGAAATGCATGCATGTACTTGAACTAATTTGTCTGTAATATGATGATCCTGGACAGTGTGCATTCAGTGCTCCCAGATGGCTGGAGTGGTGAGCCTATGGAACAATTGGGAGGTCCAAGCCTTGGTTCTTGTCAGTTTCCTGTTGCAAGTGTTCCTACTCTTGTGCGCCGGGATGCGTCAGCGGAATATATCCATTGTGTCAAGCACCCTCCTATGGCTAGCATACCTGATGGCCGACTTCATCGCAATATACATCCTTGGCCACATGTCCTTGTGCAGCAAATCCCATGAGCACCTGCAACTGGTGGCATTCTGGGCGCCATTCCTGCTGGTCCACCTCGGTGGCCAGGACACCATCACCGCCTACTCCATGGAAGACAACCAGCTCTGGCCGCGCCACCTGCTCTCTCTTGTGGTGCAGACCCTGGGAGTAGCTTATGTCCTTTACAAGTATGTCGCCGGCAGCTGGACCTTGGCCACAGCCGCCATGCTGATATTTGTGACCGGTGTGCTCAAGTATGGGGAGAGAGTATGGGCGCTCAAGTCCTCCAACCTGGATAGTATCAGGAAATTCCTAGACGACGTTGAGAGGCCGAGAGTGTCCAAGGAGGCTAAACGAGAAGGAGACATGCCTTACTGTCCGCGTGCACAATGGGCCCAAGGGGAGAGTTTGGGTTCTGAAGACGTACTGCAGGGAGCACACGACCTGTTCCCCATTTGCATGGGTCAGTTAGTGGATTATAAGTTCTGGCCATCCCAGTTGCAGAGTAGAGCCATAGAGCTATTTGCTGAATGGGGCTGCTGGTATGAGTTGATTGAGATGCAGCTCTCCTTGATGCATGACGTCCTATACACCAAGGCAGCGGTGATCCATTCATGGTGCGGATGCTTCATCCGTGTCTTCTCATTATTTGCCACCATCACCACCTTCTTCTTGTTTCGATCTAGTGTTGGGAAGATGAATGACCTGAACAGATTTGATGCCATTGTCACATACATCTTAATAGCTGGGGCTTTCGTCCTAGAGATGGTTGCACTGTTGGGGGCAATGGGATCAACATGGATGTGTGCTTTGCTGCGTGCTAGAAGATGGGATCGACTTCACAACATTTCCCTTTCTGTTCGACGGTTTGTCAAGGCAGTAGAAAGAAGTAGAAGATGGTTGGGCTCCATTGGGCAACATAAGTCGCTGATCTCAACAAGTGGAAAGGAGTACAAAAATGACCCGAGGAAGATTCTAGGTAGAAGCACAACATGGTTGCTTGGATGCAAGGGCTTGTGGCGCAAGTTACACCTCTTCCTGTTCTCTAGATCATCAGTTGTGATATCAGCAAAGACAAAGCAGTTGGTGCTGGTAGAGATATCCAGAATGGTGAGCGCATGTGCAGGCCAAGAGGACATTATGTGGAGTTACAATGGTAACTGCATGTTGGAGCAATGGCCTGGATTTGAGGATCCCACCTCGCGCGTTGGCATTAATTTTGATGAAAAAATCCTTGTATGGTACTTTGCCACCAAAATGTTCTTCTCAGTGTCGTCATCTCATGTGGAAGTGGAAACAAGGCAGCAAGATGATTATGTTGCAGAGGCAATTGAGTCAGTGTCTAACTACATGATATTCCTCCTTGTTGAACGTCCCTACATGCTTCCTAGCCCTGTTCGCTCCGAATTGTATGCCAATTTTGAAGCAGCATATGTGGGGTTTAGTTTTGCTGACTTGAAGGTTCTAATTGAACACATCAAAAGGGAGAAGGCATGCATAAGAAAAGAGAAGGAGCACATAAAAAGGGAGAACGAGCGCATAATAAGGGAGGACGAGCGCAGAAGGATGGAGAAGGATCTCATAAGAGGGGAGGAGCTGCGCAAAACATTGGAGGTGGATCGCATAAGAATGGAGGAGGACCGCATGAGAATGGGGGATCTGGGCAAAAGAATAGGGGAGGCTCACATAAGACCAGAAGATCTCATAAGAATGAAGGATCTCATAAGAAGGGAGGAGGAGCGCATAAGAATGGAGGAGGAGCGCATTACGGAGGAGGAGGAGCGCATAAGAATGGAGGAGGAGCGCATTAGGGAGGAGGAGCGCATAAGAAGGGAGGAGGACCGCATAAGAACGGTGGAGGAGGACCGCAAAAGAAGGGAGGAGGCGGGCCCAATTGTGCATCCCATTAAAAGGATCGGGCACATAGGAATGGAGGGGGAGCGCATTAGAAGGGGAGGGGTGGGCATATATGTGCGGCCAAATACAGGCGCAAGGCGCATATGGGGGAGGGGGCCTTTAGAGCAATTGGAGCTTGAAAGGTCAGTACTTCCACCTACATTGCCGAAGCTTGATAGCCCAGCACCTCCACCTACCATAACCCATGTGGAAGAGATGGGTGGGGAGCCCATAAGAAGGTGGGAGCTTTTGAGGACGCCGGAGCTTGAAACGTCAGTACTTCCACCTACATTGCCGAAGCTTGAAAGCCCAACAACACCACCTACCATAGCCCGTGTGGCGGAGATTGTGGGAAGGCTGCTAGACGTGATGGAGGTGCGGAGTGCGCTGGAGGTGCGTCAGGGGCTACTTGGTGTGTGGGTGGAGATGTTGTGCTATGCGGCGCAACACTGTAGCAGGGATTCCCATGCCAGGCAGCTCAACCGTGGAGGTGAGTTCATTACGGTCGTCTGGTTGGTATCAACTGCCATGTTCAATCGCTCCTACTATGGCACTGAGTTGTTTAAGAAGAGTGTGGAGGAGTTCTTGAGCTCAGCGCCCGATGTCGAGGACAAGAAGTCCGGATGGGGATGGCTACCTTTTTGCTGCCCCGCATTCATGAGGAGGGGGGAGACACCGCCACTAGTGACCCACGTTTGAGCACAAATAATTTTATTACTACAGTACATATATGCAAAGAAAAAATGACCTCCAGATTTATTTATTTATTCACATACCAATTTGTGATTTGTTTCTCCTGTATTCAATTCAATTTCCTGTACTCGATTGGCTCATTTGACCAACTACGTACATGTTTGTTTGTTTGTTATATATACTCCTGTCATGGAGCTGAGTCTCCTCTCCTTTGTGTTTAGTTCCATTTTTTCCTTCCTTCCTTCCTTTACAACAAGCAAGTGTATGATTGAATGCTATGTTTAACTAGTCACTTGCAATGTCAACTTCATGACAGGGGAAATTATTAAAAAGGAAAGAAGAAAAAACAGACCGGCAAGAATAATAGTGCAATGTAAGATAGACATCAATCATGTCAAGAAATGATAAAAGGAGAAACAAAATGAATTGGTGGGCCAAAGCCCAAGCCTACCAATATTCCAATATCCCCACCCCTCCCCTCGAGCCAACCCTATCCCCCTCCAGTCCTCATCTCAAGCAGGAACTGTGGTGGTGGCCGACTAACGACCAACTATGGTCGCGGCTCTGGCGCCTAACCTTCAACTATGGCTCCGGTCGTCACATCAAGTAGTAATATTCTGCTTTATGTGGTCGTGCACCTTGTGTGATGTTTCAGAGCACCACACAATCAGAGCAGGGACCAGGAGCTTGGTTCCGCCCAGGCTGGCACCATCCGATAGGTCGGCGGGACCTAGAACACTGGCCATGGCTCCGGAGAAAACTCCCGCTCGGTTGAGATCGTCCACATCATTGACAACGTCCGGGCAACAGCTAGTGGCGTGGCCCAGGCACTGACACTAGGCTCAGTCAGCGTAGTCCAGTGGCAGAGGGTGTCTGCCATCACGTGTGTCCTCCACTTGAAAACCAACATCACCAGGGACATCATTGCCATTTGCGCCTGGATCGAGGGAAATGGTGAATAAAGACCTGCAGCGACCCCCTCCCGAAGTTGTAACCACCCCATTCGCTCTATAGATACCCAACTTTACCATCGAAACAGGCTTTCAGCCTGCTTTATATATCAAGCAATCATCAAATTAAGTACACAACCGAATGATACAAAATGGTGAGCTAGCCCTCAAACAATGTCGATCCCAAGATAGCCAGATCACGCAAAACTACTACTACTACGCTACCGAAAGAAAGCATTTGGAAAACTGAATACAACACTACACAATGCCATAAACACCTAAGCTCATCAACAACGCCCCCAGGAGGGAAAGTGGTGCAAAGCGTCGCCGCTGCCGAGCCCAGAAGGGGCAATAGTCTTCGCCCGGAACCCTGGCACATAGAAGAGCACCACAAAGACGTCTTAAGGAAGATAATGGCGCCTGTAAGCATCGCGGTCATCGGCGAGAAAGCGCGGAGCTTTCACTCGGCAGCTCCTTCGTGCCGACACAAGGTTTTCAAGACAAGCGCAGCGAGTTCAACCCCAGGTCCAGATCGGGGCAACACCACTTCCAAACATAGGGAAAGCGCCCGAGCCACCCACCGCCACCCTCCTGCTGCCCACAAGCCCAAGAAGGATAGCCACCACCTGGCGCCCGCCGAAGAGCCAACCATGCAGACCGCCTTCTGAAGCCACCGCTCTGGCTTCCATGTCCAAGCCTCCACTGTCCGTCCGCACCATGGAGCACTACCCTCCGAAGGAGGGAAGAAAGGGGTCTCCTTCCATTCCTAGCCCGACATCAGTAATAGGGTCTGGGTCGATGCCCCCACAGTAGGCGGCGTCCACACCTGCGTCCCCAGCCAGTCCAAGTGGACCAGGGAGGACACAACCTCATGACTACTAATGGCCGTCGCCGAGCCTACTCATGCGACGCCTCAGCCATGGTCATCAACACATATATACCTCACAGGGAGGCGGAGACCTGACCACCACCAACCAACTGCTGCATCCATGAGGAGAGAGACCTCCATAACCGAGGACACCATCCGAATCTAGCCAACCAGCACCTACCTGGAGCGAGAGCTCCAACCCACCCCGGGCCCCACACAGATCTCCCCGAGCACGAGCCCTGAGTCCTGGCCATCGCTGCACTACAAACAACCCACTCCGACAGCCAGAACCTAGGAGAAGTGTTGGACTACCACTACTCATTACTGGAATCAGCTACTTTGCCATCTGCCAGCTCTTTGCCGTCAGCTAGCGGACGGCAAAGAAGCTCTTTGCCCTCAGCTACCTGAAAGCAGAGAGCAAAGAACAGGCTGATGGCAAAGAAAGCCTTTGCCATTAGCCTGTTCTTTGCCATCCGCTAGCTGACGGCAAAGAATCTTTGCCGTCCGCTAGCGGACGTCAAAGAGGGAGGGAGGCCCCACCGAGGAGCTGGTTAAAAATACTTAACGACCCCATCTTTGCCGTCCGCTAGCGGACGGCAAAGCGCACATTAGCGGACGGCAAAGGTGGCGGACGGCAAAGATTAAACGTATCTAACGGCCGGCGCGTCCCACCCCCTCTCTCTCTGTTTCCCTCCCACACACGCGCGCCGCCGCCCCCACCACTCGCCGCCGCCCGATCGCACCACCGCCCCGCCGCCCCACCGCCCCCCCCGCCCCGTCGCCCCACCGCACTGTCGCCCCGGCTCGGTGCCACCGCGCCGAGGCCCCCCGGCGACCCGGCCCCCCCGCGCCCCACCGCCCGGGCGCCGTCGCTCCACCGCCCGCCCGCCCCGTCGCCCCGTCGCCCCGGCCCCCCGCCCCGTCTCGGCGCCGCCGCGCCTAGGCCCCCCGGCGACCTGGCTCCCCCGCGCCCCACCGTCCCGGGCGCCGTCGCTCCACCGGCCGCCCCCCGCGCCCCACCGCCCTAGGACCGGCGCCGCCGCCCAGGCCGCCCCACCCCCCTCCTCCACCGGCCACCTCCTCCACCGCTCCAGGTGAGCTCTACCTCTCCTTGTTTTTAGATTTAGGTTTATGTTTAGTTTAGATTTAGTTTTAGTTTTAGTTTTAGGTTTAGTTTTAGGTTTAGGTTTAGTTTTAGTTTAGTTTTAGGTTTAGATTTAGTTTTTTCCTTTTTTTCTATTTTTTAGTTTTAGGTTTATGTTTAAATTAGATTTAGGTTTAGTTTTAGGTTTAGTTCAGTTTTAGGAAAGAAAAAGAAGAAGAAGAAAAAAACAGGAGAGGAGGAGAAGAAGAAGAGGAAAAAGGAAAGGAAGAAGAAGAAGAGGAGGAGGAGAAGAAAAAAGAAGAAGAGGAAGAAGAAGAAGAAAAAAACAGGAGAGGAGGAGGAGAAGAAGAGGAAAAAGGAATGGAAGAAGAAGAAGAGGAGGAGGAGAAGAAAAAAGAAGAAGAGGAAGAAGAAGAAGAAAAAAACAGGTGAGGAGGAGAAGAAGAAGAGGAGGAGGATAAGAAAAAAGAAGAAGTGGAAGAAGAAGAAGAAAAAAACAGGAGAGGAGGAGAAGAAGAAGAGGAAAAAGGAAAGGAAGAAGAAGAAGAGGAGGAGGAGAAGAAAAAAGAAGAGGAAGAAGAAGAAGAAAAAAACAGGAGAGGAGGAGAAGAAGAAGAGGAAAAAGGAAAGGAAGAAGAAGAAGAAGAAGAAGAAGAAGAAGAAGAAGAAGAAGAAGAAGAAGAAGAAGAAGAAGAAGAAGAAGAAGAAGAAGAAGTAGAAGAAGAAGAAGGAAAAAAAGGAAGAAAAGGAAGAAAAGGAAGAAGAGGAAGAAGAAGAAAAGGAAAAAAGACCCCGACCCGGCACCCCGACACGACACCCCGACCCCGACACCCCGACCCCGACCCCGACACCGACACCCCGACCCCGAGCCTGACCCGACACCCCGACCCCGACACCGACACGGCACCCCGACCCCGACCCGGCACCCCAACCCGACACCCTGACCCCGAGACCCCGACCCCGACCTCGACCCCGACCCCGACACCGACACCCCGACCCCAAGCCTGACTCGACACCCCGAACCCGACACCGGCACCCCGACCCCTAGCTTGACCCGACACCCCGACCCCGACACCGACACGGCACCCCGACCCCGACACCGACACCCCGACCCCGACACCGACATGGCACCCCGACCCCGACCCGGCACCCCGACCAGACACCCCGACCCCGAGACCGCGACCCCGACCTCGACCCTGACACCGACACCCCGACCCCGAGCCTGACCCAACACCCCGACCCCGACACCGACACGGCACCCCGACCCGACACCCCGACCCCGAGACCCCGACCCCGACACCGACACGACACCCCGACCCCCGACACCTCCCGAAAAGGTGTTCTTTGGCCTTCGAGAGGCTGACGGGGTCATATATTTGTGAATTATTAGTTAGGTCATATATTTTTCAATTTGGTTATGAAAAACATCATATATAATTGTGTTGATCGGGTAGTTTTAAATGTGCAGTTGTTTATGTTGTTCTTTTTTCATGTTGTACTAATTTCGGTTATTCTTTTTCATGGCAGGTGTTGACAGATGGTGGGCGCTGGTCGGGAGCGCGCCGAGGCCCCTTCTTCGTCGGCGCGTAGTGTGAGGTCTTCCATTCCACATGCACCTCTCCGCCGAGCGTTGCTGGACAGTATGGCGACATCGCCGGGCCCTTCTTCGTCGACCGCGGTGCCCAGCAGGGGATGAGGTAAGAAGAAGGGCCGAGGTGGAGCACGTGGTCGCGGGAGAGGAGGCAGGGTGGCTCTTACGGCGCCTTCCTCGCCGCCGCCCCCAGCTGTTTCACCCGAGCACGTGACTGCTAGGGTGGACTCGTATGAGGAGGAGGCTACACGGACTCCGGTCCACGAGCCTCCGGTCCACGGCTCTTCGGCCCATGAGCCTCGGGTCGACGGGCCTTCGGCCCACGAGAGTTGGGCCCACGAGACCCTGGAGGAGCACACGTCTGGATGGGGTACTTGGTCGGGTCAGCCTGAGGAGCCGAGTGGCCATGCTGATGATGGCGGGGAGCCGAGTGGCCATGCTGATGATGGCGGGGAGCCGACTCGTTTTGAGGAGGAGGGGGAGGAGGGGGGCAACATCTACCAGCGTGGTGCTACATGGCTCCCGTCCGTGCCGGTGACCCGCGAGCAGAGGTGGTTGATTTTCCCTGATGGGGAGAGGTAAGTGCATTTAATCTTTTTCTACCTTCTGCATTCACGTTTCTTCAAATAACTAATGCGTTGGCCTTGTCATGCTGCAGGGGTTGGGACCACCATGAAAGTGTCCGCCGGCCCAACTCCGTCCTTGGAGTTCTGATTCAGCAAAACTTTCCGGGGTTTGTCACGTTGCCTGGTGAGGGTCGGCTTCCAGAGGTTGGATTGAGTTGGGAGCACTACTTGGCTTCCCCGGCCCCGCCAGGTGAGATTATCGACGGTGTCTTGTGCAAGACGAGGGCAGACATGGTGATCAGAAAGTTCTGGGTAATTTCTCCTTTACACAATTAAAAATCTTCAACTAGCTAGTTATTAATTGTACTAATCAATATTGTCTCATTTGATTGCAGACATTCTACAGGTGTGAGGAGGGATACGAGGAGGAGGCGGCACATGTTATCCACAAGGAGTGCAAGCGCCTACTTCAGAACTTACGGCATGAGGCTCGGGTGCAGTCTGTTCGAGACTACTACGCCGACCGTGGTATCAAGAAGTCCAAGCAGGAGTGCCGCGATATTTTCTTGAGTAAGGAGCAGTACATGAAGGTAATTCTTAAGGCCTTGTACTTAATTCCTTTATTTAATAATTCATAGCCGTAGCGCTGAAGTTTCTATTTGCTAACTTAGTCCCCTCAGAGATGGTCTGCGGATCGGATGGATTGTTGGGAGGTGTTGGTCGATGGGTGGTGCTCAAAAGAATGGCTGGCCACCCACAACGAGGCCAAGGACAAACGTGGCCAAATGGAAGGTGTGCCACACCACCAAGGCAGCTCCAACTTATTTCAGTACGGGCGGAACTGGGTATGTGGTTTGCTTCATGATTCATGCAATTCATTCATCATGCAAGTTTTAGCCCTTTAATTACTAATTTACTTTGTTTCTCTCTTTCAGGCACGCTACAATAAGGCGGATAAGGTGCCTGAGGTGTACGACCTGTATGCCATGGCCCACACTGGCTCTTACAAGAAAGTCAAGGCATTCTCTGCGTCTGACCTCGATGATCCAAAGAACTTCACCAACATCTCCGCCCACCAAAAGCTCGTGCAATATAGAGACCAGGGGAAGGCGAGGAAAGGGGAGGACTTTAACCCGAGCCAGGGTCCCATTGATACAGAGTTGCTGATGATATCTGTTGGCGGGAGGTCCCATGGCTCCATAGCCATGGGAGATAGACTTATCCGTTGTCCTAGCACTCTCCCAGAGATCAAGGCGCGCCATTCGAGCTCCGCTCCTGAGATAAGGCCTCGTGAACGGCCAGTCCAACTCGCCATCAAGGTTAGATATACGTACTCAGCTATCTTTCTCCATTACATTATGTGCGCTTCCATCAATGATTACAAATGGTCATGTGAGTGGTGTTGCAAGCTGCTATATAGAGTGAGAGAGATAGAATGGAGAAACTTCTGGCGGAGGCGGCGGAGAGGCAGCGGGAGTTGGAGGAGAGGATGACAAAGATGTTGGAGGAGGAGAGGGCACGGAATGACATGCAGGCAAGGGCCATGTATGAGCTCCTTGTGGTAAGTTTCTTCTGCAGATTACTTGCTAGTCTTAACATTTGGGTCTCATTACTAACTAGTATGACTCTGTTGTGAAAACCAAATGTGCAGTCTGTGTGCGAGAAGTCCGGTCAGACCGCTCCGCCGATGCCAGTGATTGCTCCTGGGAGCACGGTGAGTTTAATTTGAATGGACATTACTTGCTAGTCTTAATATTTGAGTGTCATAATGCTAATGAGACATTGGAAATGATCTTTGGTGCAGCTTAACTCCAGAAACGCATCGCACGATCCTTCTCCAGCTACCGGCACGAGCCAGCCCGCTCCTACACCTCCCTGATCACGGTAAGTTTCTCTAGTCTTAGACTTAGCTTTATTTCCTCCAATATGCTTACCATAATGACCTAGAGTTAGCTTCTTTTTGTTCAAAATGACTTAATAAGCTTACTTATGTCAAAAATTGCATAATTAACTTAGTTAGCTCATAAACGATCCATTTTACCTAAGTTAGCTCTAATATGACTCATTTTACCTTAGTTAGCTTACAAGTGATCCAATTTATCCAAGTTAGCTCTGAAATGACCGATTTTAGTAGATTAGCTCGTAAATGATCCATTTTACCTAGGTTAGCTCCAAAATGACCCATTTCACCTACGTTAGCTCCAAAATGACCCATTTCACCTAGATTTGCTCCTAAACGATCAATTTCACCTAAGTTAGCTAAAACCGATCCATTTCACCTAAATTAGCTCTTAAATGATCCATTTCACCTAAGTTAGGTCTTAAACGACCCATTTCAACTAAGTTAGCTCATAAATGATCCATTTCACCTAAGTTAGCTAAAAAACGATCCATTTCACCTTACTTAGCTCAAAAACAATGCCCTTCACCTTAGTTAGCTCATAAACGACCCATTTCAACTAAGTTAGCTCATAAATAATCCATTTCACCAAAGTTAGCTCATGAACAACCCATTTCAACTTAGTTAGCTCATATATGATCCATTTCACCAAAGTTAGCTCATAAATGACATATACTTCTTGTTCTAGTCTTCTTCTTGTTCTATTCACCTATTTCTAACTTTCTTATTTACCATTTTGCAGATTTCACTCACTTCATGGAAGCTAGCTTGCTATGATGGAGTGCTTGCTTTTTCTTTGCTAAAACTTTGCATTGTATCTAGCTTGCTATGATAGAACTTGCTATGTTTATGAAACTTTTCTATGTAATATGTATATGGAACAATGTGTATGGATGGAACTTGATGGAACTTGCTATGTTGATGCAACCTTGCTATGTAATATGTATATGGAATTATGTGCTGGATATGTGATATGTTTGCTGTTAAATATATCTATATATGTCATATATATTTGCTGTGAAAATTGTTGGATTAAAAAAAGAGAAAAAAGAGACAATATGCAGGCTCTTTGCCGTCTGCCACCGAAGGCAAAGGGCTCTTTGCCATCAGCAGCGGACGGCAAAGAGGCCACATGGCTGGCAACTGTGCTTCCTGGGAGGCTGACCAATTTGGTCAGTTTGCCTACAGTGGCTGATGGCAAAGGCTTTGCCGTCCGCAGCGGACGGCAAAGGCCTGCCATTAACCACCTAACGGAGTAACAGCGCATTTATTGCCGTCCATCTTCTTTGCCGTCCACTGCTGATGGCAAAGGACCCTTTGCCGTCAGCTGCCGGAAGCAGACAGCAACGCAGCTCTTAGCCGTCCCCTACTTTGCCGTCACCTTTTGCCGTCCGCGGCTGACGGCAAAGGTCTTTGCCGTCCGCCATCCATGCCTTTGCCGTCCGCCGTGGCAGATGGCAAAGTAGCAGATTCCTGTAGTGACTGCAGGATGGTGCTAACGCGACACTACGATCAGAGACCCTTCGACGAAACTATGTGCGGTGCAATAATCGCAAACAGTGGTGTAAAAAACCATCAAAAAAGGTGCAAAACGTTTGCTATGGCGGATGCATCAAACACGGTTCAGATTTTAGTTGCGTGTGTGATGCATGGCATACGGTTCAGTTCAATTAACTATTTACAATGAGGAGGAACAAAAGAAACGGGAAGCCAGATGAAGGCGTGTGCGATATATAGCATACGGTTCACTCAGACGAACTATTTATGATTAGGCAACACAAAAGAAACGGTCAGCCAGATCAAGGTGTTTGCGATATACGACATGCAGTTCACTCGGATGAACTGTTTGCATTGAGACAAGAGAACAGAAACAGTTCAATATAACAAGATGTGTGTGATACGCGACAAACTGGTCTGTAATCAGAAACATGTGGGAAGACCGATAACAACATAGAACAATTTCTGGTATACAATTGTCAGTGATTGATGAAATCATCACCAATGGTTTCAATTGTTTAGTCCGTGTGCGATGTGATTCGCTCTGTCTATAGAGCATCAACATATATACTTAAAAAGACAGCATTGCAAAACCAAATTAAGCATACAATTACACAAGTGACTACACACATAACATTTCCACACACCAAAGTAAGCAATCACATGCATACTAAACCAAGATAAACGAGTATCTAATCATGTACTTATTTTTGTGATGACGCTTGCCATTGCTCTGCTTTTGGCTGGATCCCTGGCCGTTTTGGGGAAGGAGGCACTTCCTCATGTCAACGATATGCCTGTACATGTTGTAGCTCGTGTACTCCTCCTTGGCCGTGTACACGACATGAGCTTTGTCGAGTTTCTCCATCCAGGCCGAGTGCTAGGACCGTGTGGCACCCTGGCTCAGAGCGGCCGGTTTACCCGGCATTGCCATCCTAGAGACCTTGTCTTCTGGCAACACACAACAACTTGGTACAGGAAAACAACTGCTTTATTCATGCTAGCGGAGCACAATTCATATTACAACAATTAGCAAGGCCAAGCGGCACACACGGTGCGGCTGAACAATATGTACCTTATTTATTGAACATAAAGGGGCCTCGATCATGACAACTACGCGACAGCGGAACAACATCCTAGTGGAACTCCATAGCACGGGGACACCGATGTGGACACGATCTAGACTCGGAAAGCTCTCCTTTCCATCGAGACTTTCCTAAAATCTGGCATGACACGCCAGGTCAGTATATTCAATCTACTTGCAAGCTCACAACAAGCATAAACATAATGACAAACAATATCATGATATTTAACCAATTAATGACAATGCAACAATATATATCCGTCATGCTGTGATTATACTCAAGTGATACTCGTCCCATGGACTGGCTTACCAAACGTGATCATTTCCAGACCACAAACATGAAGAACAACAATCTCGTGATCCTTACGGTGATCACAACCCTGACCAACACTTGGTCTCAAACAGTGATCCTTACGGTGATCACAAGCAGACCACACCTGGTCCAACTCAACACGATGGCCTAAGTGCCATTACCTCAGTGCAAATCTTAGTGTGCAAATTTATTAAGTGTTGACCCATGGTGTACCCTACTTTCGAGCGTGTCCGTAACCGTGGACTCGGCTATCGATAGATTAATACACTCTGCAGAGGTAGCGCACTGGACCCACACTATGGAACCCATGGCCTCGCACTCCCATTCGCGTGGACCAATGGCATTCCGACGAAACCACTTCATTGTCATGACACTCTCCTGGCCACTCCGACCCAATCCCCATCGGGCTAGTCTTGTGTGGCCCCGTGTCTACGTCAAGACACCTCAAACCACCGTCGTGGCAACGATCCACTCTGGGATCCAAACACTTAACTCATCAACGGGCACACAAGGTTATGCCTGCTTACTGGGCCAGGGTACAGCACGCCCATAACCTTTCCTAGATGGAGGCACCGACCAGAGGCACGACAATGAAATGCATTAAGGCCATCCCATACCGGCAAATGTGGTTGCACTGGGAAAAAACTCGTTTCAGCGGCACCACGACCCGGTCAACAACATATTCAAGTTGAGTTATTTATCAGGTTCAACTTAAAGTGAAAGTAACCGTTGTCATAATGCCATGCTGTGCATCACTAACATATGCATCACATAACCATGAAAATTTACTAAATCAACTACGCTCCCACGGAGCCATCATCAACTTAAGATACTTCTCTAGTTGAGATCAAACCTCACTTAAACCAGAATCATTTCTAGCAATCTCATCAGTTTTCATCATGCAAGAATAATAATTAAACTAATTATTAACCTCCATGAGCATATGATTTTATCATTACTCATATCAAAGTTCTTATTAGATTATCAGCAAGATTCATTTCAAACTTTCTGTAATCAAGCATATTTAACATCACAAGCACTTAACAGAATATAATTATCATAAGAATTATTTATATGCAAGAATAATGATAATTTCAAGTAGGAAAATCACAAACATTGAAGTGGCACTATGAAAATGTTGCTGTGGCTTGCCTTTGTGCCGATGAGGTTCACAACTCTCCTGGTGATCCTCAAGACAAGCTTGCTCTTCTGAAAATAAATAAAACCACAAAAAGAAAACATCAAGAAACCTTCTGAAAATTACCAGAAAATCCAGACAGCAAGGAAAAATCCCATTTTTTGGGTGCTATTAGATTTTTGGACAAATAACACAATGCAAAAAGAATCAATGCATTTGGACTTATAGATAAGAAGTTATGACTGTTTGAAGTTTCCTGGGTTTAAATGACTTTGAAATGAAAATAAACAAACTGGGGGGGGGGGGGTGACGTTGAAGGCGTAAACGCCCAGGGCGCCACCACTCATACCGCTTCGCGCGCGTACTGAGTGGCTGACTAGCGGGCCCCGCTAGTTAGGCCAGAAGGAGGGGGAGAAGGAAACAGAGGGACGCGGAGCTTCCCCGGAGCACACGCCGGCGACGAGATTTCTTGGGGTCAAACGAGAGGGAGGGATCGAAGGACAAGAAGTTTGCGCACTTGCCTGTACCAATAGCGTGGCTAGAGGTGACCGGACGGCGTCGGAAACGGCCTCTCCGGCGGAGGCAGAGGGCAGTGGTCGCTGGAGACGAAGACGACAGTGGCTCGGGGCGGCTCCAGGGGCTCCAGCGGGGCAGAACAGCTTCTATGAGGAGTGGCGGAGGCCCTAGCAGGGTCGCCCTGGCCTGGGAGGGGTCGGAACTGCGGGGACGATGCGGAGGGGATCGGCAGTGAGCTCGCGCTTCGGGACGGCAGCCCGCGGCCTGCTCGGCCGGGCTGCGGCTTCTACTGGCTTGTGGAGGGTGTGGGAGTAGTTGCGGGTGCTCAAGGAGGGCTGGGGTGGCGGCATTTATAGGCGGGCGGCGAGAGGGGTTCGGGCTCCGCCGGAGGACACCTGTCCACGGTGCCCGATGATGAACGGCGCCAGTGAGAGAGGGGGAAGACGACGGAGATTACGCGTGAACTATTGGCGGGCGCGGACGAGCACAAGAGCAAGGGGGAAAGCAACGAGCACAGTGCGCTGCACACTGTGTCATTGGCCGGACCGTGCCAGTGCTCGCTGCAGCGAGCTCCAGCATCGGCAAGCGCCAGGTAGAGTTAAGGGGGTGGAGACGAGGATGGTGGCGAGGCTTGGCATGCTTGGGTAGGCTGGGCAGCGAGCATGCGCTCAACAAAGCGTTGGGCGGCACGTAGAGCGCGTGTTTTGCATGCCAGCACACTCGGACGAACGCGGTCACCGCGTGAACCGTGACATCAGGCCATCCTAAGCACTAACTTGATGTCTGGCGTGTAGTCCTTGGTAGTTTGAAGTGTTACCACGGTTGGGCTTGGATCCAGGTGCAGTAGAAATGGATTTGTACTGCTAGCAAGTTTCTGGATAGTAACTTTGGAGATTTACTGCGGTCAAATCACTTGGAGTTAAGGGCTGAGCTTTGGAGGTTTGCTTACACTTACTAAGGTAAATAGGCACAAGAAAAACCAGCAACAATGGAGCTAATAAAATGGTAGTTGCTGTAGAAACTACCATTTCTATCCAAAAAAGAATTTATTTTCAATAGCCAAAATATTCCAAAGGGTGATGAAATATTTTTGCTCAGAAAGGTGCCCTAGGATTCAAAGAATAATTGGGATTTTTCTCAGGATTTTTGGGGCAAGAAAAATTAAGGTTGCTTTGGAGCACCAAGGGCTAGCTAGGGTTTTGGAGGGCAAAATGAATATTTTTCATTTAAGAAAAATATTCCAAGCAATATTTTGAGTTGAACCAGAGGTGAAGTGATGGTTTTGAGAAGGAGAGGGAGCACTTGGGTGAAAATCAAGGGGTACCCAAGTGGTTAAGTCCAAATGAAGTGATTCCAAAACCCTAAATTCAAAACCAACTCAACTAAAAACCAGGCAAAGAAAAGAGGGCAAAAACCAGGCTGTCACAAACCTCCCCCACTTAGAATGAATCTCGTCCACAAGATTCGGTTGCTTGGGAAAACCATTTTGGATAACATGCCCTTAGAAATTCTTCTGATTCCCAGGTTGATTCTGACTCGGTATGCTTCTTCAATTGGATTTTGTAAAACTTCCGTGCTTTACTGCGAGTGACTCTTTCCATCTGATCCAAAATTTTCACCGGCCCCTCTTCATAGATTAAGTCCTTTGCCATCTCTATATCTGTCGAATCAGTCTTTTTCTCGGGTGGTGATATGCATGATACGTCTCCAATGTATCTATAATTTTTGATTGCTCCATGCAACTTTATCTACTGTTTTAGGCAATATTGGGCTTTATTATCCACTTTTATATTATTTTTGGGACTAACCTATTAACTGGAGGCCCAGCCCAGATTTGCTGTTTTATGCCTATTTCAGTGTTTTTAGGAAAAGGAATATCAGACGGAGTCAAAACGGAACGAAATCAACTGGAGAAGTTATTTTGGAAGGAAACCCACCTGATGGACTTGGACTCCACGTCAGAAGATACAGGAGGTGCTCACGAGGGTGGGTGGCGCGACCACCCCCCCTGGGAGCGCCCCCCAACCTCGTGGGGTCCCCGTAGCTCCTCCGACGTACCCCCTGCACCCATATATACCTACGTACCCTAAAACTTCCAGAACAGAAGATAGATCGGGAGTTCCGCCGCCGCAAGCCTCTGTAGCCACCAAAAACCAATCGGGACCCTGTTCCGACACCTTGCCGGAGGGGGATCCCATCATCGGAGGCCATCTTCATCATCTCGGCGCTATCCATGACGAGGAGGAAGGAGTTCACCCTCGGGGCTGAGGGTATGTACCAGTAGCTATGTGTTTGATCTCTCTCTCTCTTGTGTTCTCTCTCGTGTTCCTCGATGGCATGATCTTGATGTATCCCGAGCTTTGCTATTGTAGTTGGATCTTATGATGTTTCTCTCTCTCTACTCTCTTGTGATGAATTGAGTTTCCTCTTTGAAGTTTTCTTATCGAATTGAGTCTTTATGAGAACACTTGATGTATGTCTTGCCGTGATTATCTGTGGTGAAAATGGGATATCATGTGCCACTTGATGTATGTTTTGGTGATCAACTTGCGGGTTTCGTGACATTGACAACCTATGCATAGGGTTTGGCACACGTTCTTGACTCTCCGGTAGAAACTTTGGGGCACTCTTTGAAGTACTTTTATGTTGGTTGGATGAATCTGAGATTGTGTGATGCATATCGTATAATCATGCCCAGGGATACTTGAGGTGACAATGGAGTATCTAGGTGACATTAGGGTTTTGGTTGATTTGTATCTTAAGGTGTTATTCTAGTACGAACTCTTTTATAGATCGATCCGAAAGAATAGCTTTGTGGTGGTTTCGTACCCGACTATAATCTCTATGTTTGTTCTCCGTCATTAGTGGCTTTGGAGTGACTCTTTGTTGCATGTTGAGGGCTTGTCATATGTTCTATCTATGTTATTATTGTTGAGAGAACTTGCACTAGTGAAAGTAGGAACCCTATGCCTTGTTTCCTATCATTGCAATACCGTTTACACTCACTTTTACCATTAGTTACCTTGCTGTTTTTATTATTTCAGATTACAAAAACCTATATCTACTATCTATTTTGCACTTGTATCACCATCTCTTCGCCGAACTAGTGCACCTATACAATTTACCATTGTATTGGGTGTGTTGGGGACACAAGAGACTTTTTGTTATTTGGTTGCAGGGTTGCTTGAGAGAGACCATCTTCATCCTACGCCTCCTACGGATTGATAAACCTTAGGTCATCCACTTGAGGGAAATTTGCTACTGTCCTACAAACCTGTGCACTTGCAGGCCCAACAACGTCTACAAGAAGAAGGTTGTGTAGTAGTTATCAATGCACCATCGTAATTGTGAAACGTGGAACACATTGTGCACGTCTGACAACTCAGGGGGCAACTCCCACTCATATGCCAGAGCACCCACTCATGTCATAATGGGAAATGGACCAATAAATCTGGGTGCCAATTTTCCACGAGTTTGGAACCTCTTGTTAGCTTTCATAGGGGTGACTCGGAGATAGACGGTTCAAAGCTGATCTGACGGTGCTTTGAATCATAATAACTTTTCTGTCGTGATTTGGCCAACTACAATCTGTCTTTAATTTCCTTGACTTGCTTTTCGGCTTCCAGCATGAGATCCATTCCGAAAATATGGCTATCTCCGGTTTGAGACCAATTTAATGGAGTAGGCAGTTACGGCCATACAAAGCTTCATATGGTGACATTTTTAAACTGGTCTGGAAGCTATTGTTATACGAGAATTCGGCGTAGGGTAAGCAGTCTTCCCATTTTGGGCCTTGGGCTAAAACACAGGCTCGCAACATATCCTCGAGTATTTGGTTTACTCGTTCTGTCTGTCCATCAGTCTGAGGATGATAAGCGGTACTGTACTTCAACTCCGACCCTAAGGCTTGATGGAGATGGGACCAAAAAGCGGAGGTAAAAAGTGAACCTCGGTCAGAAGTAATGGTTCGGGGGACTCCATGGTCTTGATCGGGAGGAAGTGGGCCACCTTGGTCAATGTGTCCACTATGACCCAGATCACATCACTGCCCCGTCGGGTCTTAGGTAGCCCGGTGATAAAATCCATACAGACATCATCCCATTTCCATTGTGACACTGGCAACGGTTGAAGAAGTCCGGCTGGCTTCTGATGTTCTGCCTTTACTTTGCATCATATGTCGCAACAGGCCACAAAATAAGCAATGTCATTCTTCATTCCATCCCACCAGAATATTTGTCGAAGGTTTTCGTACGTTTTTGTACCTCCAGGGTGAATGGAATATGAGGATTCGTGTGCTTCTGACAGGACCTTTTGCTTTAAATCCGCTTGATTGGGCACACAAAACCTTCCCCTAAATCGGAGGGTACCGTACCGATCCTTCGAGAAATCGGAATGCTTGGCATGTTTTTGCAGCTCGACGTCGCCTGGCTGGGCCTTGTGGATTTCTTCCACAAGAGTAGGGGTAACTTCTAGAATATTGGCAAGGCCAGCCTCAACTATGACTAGGTTGAGATGAGCAATATCTTCTTTAAGCTCAGGAGGCAAAGATTCCAATAGGACATTTAAACTGACGAGCTTTCGACTGAGTGCATCGGCAACCATGTCGGCCTTACTCGGATGGTAATTTATTCCAAGGTCATAATCCTTGACCAACTCAAGCCATCTTCATTGACGGAGATTTAAATCCGACTGAGTAAATATATATTTGAGGCTTTTGTGATCGGTTAAAATTTGGCACCTTTTTCCAATGAGGTAGTGTCTCCAAATTTTTAAAGCATGAACTACCGCGGCCATTTCCAAATCATGAGTGGGGTAAGTCCCTTCGTGGGGTCGTAGCTGTCGTGTGGCGTAAGCTACTAACTTTCCATCTTGCATAAGCACGCATCCTAGTCCTTGCCTGGAAGCGTCGCAGTACACATCAAATCTGCGGTATATATATGAAAGTGTTAATACTGGCGCAGTTGTCATTCGTTTCTTTAACTCGGTGAATATTTTCTCACAATCCTCCGTCCATTCAAACTTCTTATCCTTTTTGAGCAGTTCTGTCATGGGTTTAGCAATCTTGGAAATCCCTTCAATGAAAGGGCGGTAGTATCCGGCTAATCCAAGAAAACTCTGGATCTGAGATACGATGGCGGGTGGTAACCAGTCGAGCACATCTTTTATCTTTCTTGGGTCCATGGCTATACCCTCAGCGGATAGCACATGTCTGAGGAATCCAACTTGCTTGAGCCAAAACTCGCATTTACTGAATTTGGCGTATAACTGATGCTCACGGAGTCGTTGCAATACTGCTCGGAGGTGTTCTTTATGCTCTTCTTCACTTCTTGAGTAAATGAGTATATCATCGATGAAGACGACCACGAACTTATCGAGTAATTCCATGAATACTTTATTCATCATGTGCATGAAGAAGGCGGGGGCGTTGGTGAGGCCAAAAGACATGACTATATATTCATAGAGACTGTAGCGAGTGGTGAATGTGTCTTGGGAATGTCCTCCTTTTTAATTTTGAGCTGATAATACCCAGTCCGTAAATCGATCTTGGAGAATACCTTGGCCCCACTAAGCTGATCAAACAAATCATCAATTCTTGGCAGAGGTATTTGTTTTTGATTGTGACATCATTCAGCTGACGGTAATCCACACACATGTGGAGGCTGCCATCTTTCTTGTCCATGAAAATAGCAGGTGATCCCCCAGGGTGAGGAGCTGGGGAGGATATACCCTTTCTGGAGCATTTCATCCAGCTTTTTCTTTAGCTCCACTAATTCTGATGACGGCATTCGATAATACTTCTTGTCTATTGGTGTGGTTCCAGGCACAAGATCTATCGCAAACTCAATCTCTTTATCAGGTGGCATGCCTGGCAGTTCTTCTGGGAATACATCAGGAAACTCGCTGACCACCGGAGTTAATTCCATTTCAGCCATTGCTGTAAAGACCATTTCCTTGGAGGGTATGCTCCTACGAGCAATAAATTTTGTAGTTTGTCCCTCTTGACCGGTCAAGTTGACTTCTCGGGTCGCACAATTTATGCATACTTGGTACTGAGTCAGCCAATTCATACCCAAGATAACATCCAACTTATCGGATTCAATAAGTATCAATGAAGTTGGAAAACGGACTCCGTTGATATTGACTTCCAGATTATGGCAGACTATATTGCTTTTGATTAAAGCGAACAAGGAAATTTATTTTGGGCAACAAAACTCCGAGAAATAAAAGAGTCGGAAGCCCCAGAGTCAAATAAAATTACGGCATAGGTATGCTATTAACAGGGACCATACCAATGACGACTTTGGGATTCTCTTGGGCTTCGTCGGCGCAAATGTGATGAATGTATCCTGTGAGGTCGTGCTGATATGGGCGTGCCTCCATATAATGGACTTGTGGCTTGAATGTAGTATTTGCCAGATTGTTCGTGGGACACTGTTTGGCATAATGTCTGATTTGCCCACAATTGAAACAGGAATTGTTGCACAGACGATTCTCTAGAATTGGGTTGAGTGCGTCGTTCTTGACTTGGGTGGTGGTTTTGTGAACATTTTGTTGCCAATTAGGCTTGTATTCTACCTGAGTCGGCTGCCAGGTACGAGCCTTCTGCACTGGTTGCATTTCTTTTCTTGGCTCAAACTTGCGATTGTGATCATTACTGACGGGATTAGTGTCCGATACAAGCTTGTGTTCCCTTTCAGCAATGAAAGCCTTGCTTACCAGAGTTTGGAAGTGTAGGAATTCGACCATACTGAGAGTACAACGGAGTTGCGGGTTTAATCCACCAAGAAACTTGTTCGTCTTTCTTTCCTTAGTGGCCATGTCATATTGAGAGTAACGTGATAGGTGATTGAATTTCTGCAAATATTCTCCCACAGACTGACTTCCTTGGAGGAGCGCGAGAAATTCACGCTGCTTAGTCTTCATAATTCCCGTAGGGATGTGATATTTCCGGAATCGTTCTTTGAATTTTGACCAGGTAATTTCTTCATCAGCAGTCCCCATGGCTTTTTCATTTTCCCACCATATGGCAGCAGCACCTTCAAGATAATGTGTTACGAATGGAACCTTATCCCCTTCATCAGTTCGAGCAACCTCAAGCTTCTTTTCCATAGTTCTCAACCAATCATCTGCATCCAAGGGATCAATGGCCTGACTGAAACTGGAGGCTTAGTCCTTTGAAAATCAGATAGCTTGGAGTGATGGCCGGGTTGATTTCCATTCTGTCCAACCATAGCTTGAATACTTCTGAATATTTCCATCAGATCATTATTTCATCTTTCCTCAAACATACGCATAATTTACTCGGTGGAGGGCGGATTTGGCGGTGGAGGCGGTGGTGGAACGTACTGCTCGGGTGAGTGTCCTGCCTGTCGTGCGGAACGACGAACAGGAGAACGCTCGCGAACGTTGCTACTGCAGCCTCCCCGCGTCATCCTAATATGATTATTTTCCCAAGGCAACGCAACTGAGATGAGAAGCATTCAAAATAAATTGGGGAGAAGCCAGCAACAAAAATCCGAGTAAAACCGAAATGGCGAAGAAAATACAGTGAATAAAATAAATTCCAACATAATTATACATAGACTCATACATGAAATATAACAACATGCCAGGTCCAACTACCCTCATACATGAAACGAAATAGCATGACTCGTACAACTACATCCATACTCCATCCCGACGACTGCAAATACTCAGAAACTCTACTGCTCTGCTGGTGCTGCGAGGTCCTCTCCTGAAGCGGACTCAGATCCTGAACTCACGGGGTTAACTAAGACCTCTGGGTTAAAAGTGACACGACGACGCTGCCTCGAGGGCTCTCCCTTAGGGGCAGGTGAAGGGTGAATCATCGGGGCTACCGGAGTGGAGAGGAGTGAAACCCACTCAGCAGGAGCACTAAGTGGACTCACAGTCGCGGTGCCTGAGCTACTCGTAGGAGTAACCGGGGAAACAGGGGATCCAGAACTTGCAGGAATATAGGGAGTAAATCCTACAGATGGTGGAGTAGTGGCTGAGCTAGCAGAGACTAAAGCATAGGCTAAAGCTGTACGAGCACGACTCAGCTCACGAGCCAGCTCGTAGATCAGAAGATAGCTAGCAGTGATATAGCGAGAAAGGTGGCTAGCTACACTATCAGACTCCAGATCAATGAGAAGGAAACGGACACGACCATTATCGTGGAGAGAACGATAGTAGTGGAAACCTGGGTGGTTCTGCATCCGGACCTCGTTGTAGCGGAGCTCAACAAGTACCTCGAATGCAGCAAACTGGACAGCCTGAGAAGCGGTATAAGCGTAGCCGCTTCGAGAAGTACAAGTGTAGGAGCTGGAATCGGAACTGGTACGCAAAGTAACCACGGCGTGATACTCATACATTGAGCCAGCTAGACGCTCACGGTACACACGATAGATTGGATCGTCACCATGGGGGTACAGCCGATGCCACACATTACGAAGGAGATGCGGCGACGTGTATGGCATCAGCTGCAACTGGCACGGATAAAGCACCGGAGCCATCTACACTCACAACCATTAGCAAGTTAGCATAAAAATAAAAATTATTGCATGCAATGCAACAACCAGCTACAAATGTTACCGGCACTAAGCTACAACTCGTATCTAATGTCCAGTTAACTCGGCGTAGTCTAGCGTGGCCTACAGTCAGCGTGGATCTGATACCAAGCATTGTGGCACCCCGACTCAGAGCAACCGGTTTACCCTGCATTGCCAGCCCAGAGACCTTGTCTTCTCGCAACACACAACAACTTGGTACAGGAAAACAACCGCTTTATTCATGATAGCGGAGCACAGTTCATATTACAACAGTTAGCGAGGCCAAGCGGCACACACGGTGCGGCTGAACAATATGTACATTATTTAGTGAACATAAAGGGGGCCTCAATCATGACAACTACGCGGCAGCAGAACAACGTCGTAGCGGAACTCCATGGCACAGGGACACCGATGTGGACACGATCTAGACTCGGACAGCTCTCCTTTCCAACGAGACTTTCCTGAAATCTGGCATGACACGCCAGGTCAGTACATTGAATGTACTTGTAAGCTCACAACAAGCATAAACATAATGACAAACAATATCATGATATTTAACCAATTAATGACAACAATATATATCCATCATGCTATGATTATACTCAAGTGATACTTGTCCCATGGACTGGCCTACCAAACATGATCATTTCCAGACCACAAACATGAACAACAACAATCAACCCTGACCAACACTTGGTCTGAAACAGTGATCCTTACGGCGATCACAACCAGACCACACCTGGTCCAACTCAATACGATGGCCTCACTACCACTAACTCAGTGCAAATCTTAGTGTGCAAATTTATTAAGTGTTGCCCCATGGTGTACCCTACTTTCGAGCGTGTTCGTACCGTGGACTCGGCTATCGATAGATTAATACACTCTGCAGAGGTAGCGCACTGGACCCACACTACAGAACCCATGGCCACGCACTCCCATTCGGGTGGACCAACGGCATTCCGACGAAACCACTTCATTTTCATGACACTCTCCCGGCTACTCCGACTCAATCCCCATCAGGCTAGTCCTGTGTGGCCACGTGTCTACCTCAAGACACCTCAACCACCGTCGTGGCAAGGATTGATACGTCCATTTTGCATCATGCTTTTATATCGATATTTATTGCATTATGGTCTGTTATTTCACGTTATGTCAAAATACTTATGGCTATTCTCTCTTATTTTACAAGGTTTACATGAAGAGGGAGAATGCCGGCAGCTGGAATTCTGGGCTGGAAAAGGAGCAAATATTGGAGACCTATTCTGTGCAACTCCAAATGTCCTGAAACTCTACGGAATACCTTAAAAGAAATAAAGAAAAATCGTCGCCAAAGATGAAGGCCAGGGGGCCCACATCCTGCTCACGAGGGTGCCCCCCCCGGGGCGCGCTCCCCTACCTTGTGGGCCCCCTGGTGGCTCTCTGATGCCCATCTTCTCCTATATGAAGTCTTTCGATGAGAAAAAAATAAGGAGGGAACCTTTCAGGACGAGACTCCACCGCCACGAGGCGGAACCTTGGCGGAACCAATCTAGGGCTCCGGCGGAGCTGTTCTGCCGGGGACACTTCCCTCCGGGAGGGGGGGGGATCATCGTGATCATCATCACCAACTCTCCTCTCATCGGGAGAGGGAGATCTCCATCAACATCTTCACCAGCACCATCTTATCTCCAAACCCTAGTTCATCTCTTGTATCCAATTCTTGTCTCCAAGTTCGTGATTGGTGCTAGTAGGTTCCTAGTAGTGTTGATTACTCCTTGTAGTTGATGCTAGTCGGTTTACTCGGTGGAAGATCATATGTTCAGATCCTTTATGCATATTATTACCCCTCTGATTATGAACATGAATATGCTTTGTGAGTAGTTACGTTTGTTCCTGAGGACACGGGAGAAGTCTTGCTATTAGTAGTCATGTGAATTTGGTATTCGTTCAATATTTTGATGAGATGTATGTTGTCTAGTCTCTAGTGGTGTTATGTGAATGTCGACTACATTACACTTCACCATTATTTGGGCCTAGAGGAAGGCATTGGGAAGTAATAAGTAGATGATGGGTTGCTAGAGTGACAGAAGCTTAAACCCTAGTTTATGCGTTGCTTCGTAAGGGGCTTATTTGGATCCATATGTTTCATGCTATGGTTAGGTTTACCTTAATACTTTTGTTGTAGTTGCGGATGCTTGCAATAGAGGTTAAAAATAAGTGGGATGCTTGTTCAAGTAAGAACAGCACCCAAGCACCGGTCCACCCACATATCAAATTATCAAAGTACCGACCGCGAATCATATGAGCGTGATGAAAACTAGCTTCACGATATTCCCATGTGTCCTCGGGAGTGATTTTCCT
Source organism: Triticum timopheevii (assembly GCA_963921465.1). Lineage (NCBI taxonomy): Eukaryota > Viridiplantae > Streptophyta > Magnoliopsida > Poales > Poaceae > Triticum > Triticum timopheevii. The sequence continues at coordinate 1,036,555 of OY997266.1, read as the reverse complement.
ATTATAAGAGTTTGTCGAGGCTTGTTCTTTGCCACAAAAAGGATTGGGCCACCTTGCTGCACTTTATTTACTCTTGTTACTTGTTGCTCGTTACAATTTATCTTATCACAAAACTATCTGTTACCACTTATTTCAGTACTTGCAGAGAATACCTTGCTGAAAACCGCTTATCATTTCCTTCTGCTCCTCATTGGGTTCGACACTCTTACTTATCGAAAGTACTACGATAGATCCCCTATACTTGTGGGTCATCAAGACTTTTTCTGGCGCCGTTGCCGGGGAGTGTAGCGCCTTTGGTAAGTGTAATTTGGTAAGGAAAAATTTATATAGTGTGCTGAAATTTTCTGTCACTTGTTACTATGGAAAGTAATTCTCTGAGGGGCTTGTTCGGGGTATCATAACCCCGTCCAGTAGAGCAAAGAGTTGCTCCTCAACCTACTGAACCTATTGAAAATGAAACTCCTTTTGAAGTTCCTTCGGGTATGATGGAAAAACTGCTAGCTAATACTTTTACAGGAGATGGAACAAAGTATCTTGATGAACATCTACTCTATGTGGATGAAGTTTGTGGATTATTTAAGCTTGCAGGTATACTCGATGATGTTGTTAAGAAGAAGGTCTTCCCTTTATCTGTGAGGGAAGACGCATTGACATGGTATAGGCTATGTGATGATACGAGATCATGGAACTATAAAAGATCGAAATTGGAATTTCATCAAAAGTATTACCCGATGCATCTTGTTCATCGTGATCGCAATTATATATATAATATTTGGCCTCGCGAAGGAGAAAGCATCGCCCAAGCTTGGGGGAGGCTTAAATCAATGTTATATTCATGCCCCAATCATGAGCTCTCAAAAGTGACAATTCTTCAGAATATTTATGCTCGGCTTTCTGATAACAATCGCACCATGCTCGATACTTCTTGTGATGGCTCTTTTATGATGAAGACTATTGAATTTAAATGGAATTTATTGGATAGAATTAAACGCAATTCTAAAGATTGGGACCTCGACGAAGGTAAGGAGTGAGGTATGACGCCTAAGTTTGATTGTGTTAAATCTTTTATGGATACCGATATTTTTCGTAAGTTTAGCACTAAATATGGACTTGACTCTGAGATAGTAGCTTCTTTCTGTGAATCTTTTGCTACTTATGTTGATCTCCCTAAGGAGAAGTGGTTTAAATATCATCATCCCATAGAAGTAAAAGTAGCTGCACCTATTAAAGTTGAAGAAAAGACTGTCACTTATAGTGATCCTATTGTTCCTACCTCTTATGTTGAGAAACCACCTTTCCCTGTTAGAGTAAAGGATCATGCTAAAGCTTCAACTGTTGTTCGTAAAAGCAATATTAGAACTTATACACCTCCTGAGCAAGTCAAAGTAGAACCTAATATTGCTATTGTTAAAGATCTCTAGTCTGATAATATTGATGGGCATGTTATTCAATACTGTGGTGAAACTGCTAGAATTGCTAAACCGTGTGCTAAAGATAAACATAGACCTATGGTAGGCGTGCCTGTTATTTCTGTCAAAATAGGGAATCATTGTTATCATGGCTTATATGATATTGGTGCTAGTGCTAGTGTTATACCCATTGACTTACATAAAGAAATTATGCATGATATTGCACCTACTGAGTTAGAAGATATAGATGTTACAATTAAACTTGCCAATAGAGATATTATATCTGCAATTGGAATTGTTAGAGATGTTGAAGTCTTGTGTGGGAAAACCAAATATCCCGTTGATTTCCTTGTTCTTAGTTCCCCACAAGATAGCTTTTGTCCCATTATATTTGGTAGACCCTTCTTGAAGACTGTTAATGCTAAGATAGATTGCGAAAAGAATGTCGTTACTATTGGATTGGATGATATGACTCATGAGTTTAATTTCTCTAAATTCAGTAAGCAACATCGTGAGGAAGAATTGCCTAGTAAGGATGAAATTAGTGGTCTTGCTTCTATTGCCGTACCTCCTAGTGATCCTTTAGAACACTATTTGCTAGACCATGAAAATGAGATGTTCATGAATGAAAGAAGGGAAATAGATGAAGTATTCTTTAAGCAGGAACCTATTCTGAAACACAATTTGCCTGTTGAAATCCTAGGGGATACTCCTCCACCCAAGGGTGATCCCGTGTTTGAGCTTAAACCGTTGCCTGATAATCTTAAATATACTTATCTTGATGAAAAGAAAATATATCCTGTTATTATTAGTGCTAACCTTTCAGAACATGAAGAAGAAAGATTATTGAAGACTCTGAAGAAGCACCATGCCGCTATTGGATATACTCTTGATGATCTTAAGGGCATTAGTCCCACTCTATGTCAACATAAAATAAATTTGGAAGCAGATGCTAAACCAGTTCGTGATCCTCAACGAGGTTTGAATCCTAAAATGAAAGAAGTGGTAAGAAAAGAAATACTCAATCTTCTGGAGGCAGGTATAGTTTATCCCATTGCTGATAGTCAGTGGGTAAGTCTTGTCCATGGTGTCCCTAAGAAGGGAGGTATTACCGGTGTCCCTAATGATAAAGATGAATTGATTCCGCAAAGAATTATCACAAGTTATAGGATGGTAATTGATTTCCGCAAATTAAATAAAGCTACTAAGAAAGATCATTACCCCTTACCTTTTATTGATCAAATGCTAGAAATATTATGCAAACATACACATTATTGCTTTCTAGATGGTTATTCTGGTTTCTCTCAAATACCTGTGTCGGCTAAAGATCAATCAAAGACTACTTTTACTTGCCATTTTGGTACTTTTGCTTATAGACGTATGCCTTTTGGTTTATGTAATGCACCTGCTACCTTTCAAAGATGCATGATGGCTATATTCTCTGATTTTTGTGAAAAGATTTGTGAGATTTTCATGGACGATTTTTCCGTCTATGGTTCCTCTTTTGATGATTGCTTGAGAAGTCTTGATCGAGTTTTGCAGAGATGTGAAGAAACTAATCTTGTCTTGAATTGGGAAAAGTGCCACTTTATGGATAATGAAGGTATTGTCTTGGGGCACAAAGTTTCTGAAAGAGGTATTGAAGTTGATAAAGCGAAGGTTGATGATATTGAGAAGATGCCATGTCCCAAGGACATCAAAGGTATAAGAAGTTTCCTTGGTCACGCCGGATTTTTTATAGGAAGTTCATTAAGGACTTCTCAAAAATTTCTCGGCCTTTAACTAATTTATTACAAAAAGATGTACAATTTGTCTTTGATGAAGATTGTGTAGAAGCATTTGAAATACTTAAGAAAGAATTAGTATCTACACCTGTTGTTCAGCCACATGATTGGAATTTACCCTTTGAAATTATGTGTGATGCCCGTGATTATGTTGTAGGTGTTGTTCTAGGGGCAAAGAGTTGATATGAAATTAAATGTTATCCATTATGCTAGTAAGACTCTAGACAATGCTCAAAGAAATTATGCTACTACCGAAAAGGAACTTTTAGCAGTTGTATTTGCTTGTGATAAATTCAGACCCTATATTGTTGATTCTAAAGTAACTATTCACACTGATCATGCTGCTATTAACTATCTTATGGAAAAGAAAGATGCTAAACCTAGACTTATTAGATGGGTTCTCTTGCTGCAAGAATTTGATTTGCATATTGTTGATAGAAAAGGGGCTGAGAACCCCGTTGCAGATAACTTGTCTAGGTTAGAGAATGTTCTTGATGACCCACTACCTATTGATGATAGCTTTCCTGATGAACAATTAAATGTCATAAGCACTTCTCGTAGCACCCCTTGGTATGCTGATTATGCTAATTATATTGTTGCTAAATTTATACCACCTAGCTTCACATACCAACAAAAGAAAAAGTTCTTTTATGATTTGCGACATTACTTTTGGGATGACCCACATCCTTATTAAGAAGGAGTAGATGGTGTTATTAGACGTTGTGTGCCTGAGCATGAACAGTAATAGATCCTACGCAAGTGTCACTCCGAAGCTTATGCAGGACACCAAGCTGGAGATAGAACTGCACATAAGGTATTGCAATCTGGTTTTTATTAGCCTACTCTCTTCTAGGATGCCCGTTAGTTTGTTTTGTCTTGTGATGAATGTCAAAGAATTGGTAACATTAGTAGACGTCAAGAAATGCCTATGAATAATTCACTTGTTATTGAACCTTTTGATGTTTGGGGCTTTGATTATATGGGACCTTTTCCTGCCTGTAATGGATATACACATATTTTAGTTGATGTTGATTACATTACTAAGTGGGTAGAAGCTATTCCAACTAGTAGTGCTGATCACAATACCTCTATTAAAATGCTTAAGGAAGTTATTTTTCCGAGGTTTGGAGTCCCTAGATATTTAATGACTGATGGTGGTTCACATTTTATTCATGGTGATTTCCGTAAAATGCTTGCTAAATATGACGTTAATCATAGAATTGCATCTCCTTATCACCCGCAATCTAGTGGTCAAGTAGAATTGAGTAATAGAGAGCTCAAATTAATTTTGCAAAAGACTGTCAATAGGTCTAGAAAGAATTGGTCCAAGAAACTTGATGACCCATTATGGGCCTATAGAACTGCATATAAGAATCCTATGGGTATGTCTCCGTATAAAATGGTTTATGGAAAAGCATGTCACTTACCTCTCGAACTAGAACATAAGGCATATTGGGCTATTAAAGAGCTCAACTATGATTTCAAACTTGCCGGTGAGAAGAGGTTATTTGATATTAGCTCACTTGATGAATGGAGAACCCAAGCTTATGAAAATGCTAAGTTGTTTAAAGAAAAAGTTAAAAGATGGCATGACAAAAGGATACAAAAGCGTGAGTTTAATGTAGGTGATTATGTATTGCTATACAACTCTCGTTTAAGATTTTTTGCAGGAAAACTTCTCTCTAAATGGGAAGGTCCCTACATTATCGAGGAGGTCTATCGTTCCGATGCCATAAAAATCAACAACTCCGAAGGCACAAATCCGAAGGTGGTAAACGGTCAAAGAATCAAGCATCATATCTCAGGTAATCCCATAAATGTTGAAACCAATATTATAGAAACCGTAACCCCGGAGGAATACATAAGGGACACTTTCCAGACTGTTTCAGACTCCAAAAAGGAATAGGTATGTGGTACGGTAAGTAAACCGACTCCAAAACAATTTTTAAGGCAATATTTCTCCATTTTGGAATATTTAGAAAATAGAAAAATAAGTGGAAGTCCGGGACGGACACGAGGCCTTCAGGAGGGTGGAGGGCGCGCCTCCCTACCTCGTGTGCCCTCTGGACTCCGTTTTCTTGCACAATACGTATTTTGGTCGGTAAAAAATCATTATATATTCTCCCGAAGGTTTTGACTCCCGTATCACGCAATTATCCCCTGTTCTTGTTTCGAGTTGTTTTCTGTCTGGGTTGTCAAGGCCAGGCATCATGTCATCCCCCTCCTCCGACAATGGTGACAAAGATGCTTGGCTAATGAAGATAGAGCTGAAGAGGGAAGAACCCATGGAGATCAACAAGGATGAAAGGATCAAGGAGGTCTTGGAGGACCAAGCTCCGGCAGAAGAAGACACCCTCCAACTTGATCACAACTTTCTCACCCCAACTGAAATAGAAGCTTTCAAGATGATTGAGTTAGCTCGTATTCAAAACAAGTATCTCACAAGTGAAAATATTTTGCTGAAGGAGCATATTGTTGCACTCAAGGGCATTATCCGGAAGTTGGAGGACCTCTTACGCTCGATGTGCGACTATCCAACACCTCCACCTTCACCGATAAAGAAGGAGACATAATCAAATGGGTATGGGCACTCCCCTTGGCAACTGCCAAGCTTGGGGTAGGTGCCCCGGTATCGTATCACCATCACAACTCCTATCTTTACCGTTTTTCTTAGTTCGATCCGATTAGTAGTATCTTGATCTAGTAGAATAAAGTTATGGCATGATCTAGTTATGAGTTTTGCTTTGCGATCCCTCCATGTAATTGAGTCCGTGAGCTATATTTAATAAAGATTAGTGTTGAGTCAAGGGCTTGATTGCTTTGCCATGGTCTTGGGTGAATAAAAGAAAAATAGTAAAAAGAAACAAAGAGTTCATATTGATCTTATTGAGAGTAATGACTTCACATAGAAAGAGTATGATGATTAAAAATTGTTGGAAGTTGGCAAATATAGCTTTGGTCATCGTTGAAATTAATAGGAAGTAATAAGGAAAGAGAGGTTTCACATATAGATATATTATCATTGACATCTTTTATGACTGGGAGCACTCATTAAAATATAACATGCTAAAGAGTTGATGTTGGACAAGGAAGACAACGTGATGAGTTATGTTTTCTTAGATCTGAGATAAAGTATGTTGTCATGGATCCTCTAACATGTTGAGCTTGCCTTTCCCCCTCATGCTAGCCAAATTCTCAGCACCAAGTAGAGATACTAGTTGTGCTTCCAAATACCCTTCAAACCAGTTTAACCATGAGAGTCCACCATATCTACCTATGGATTGAGTAAGATCCTTCAAGTAAGTTGTCATCGGTGCAAGCAATAAAAATTGCTCTCTTAATATGCATGACTTATTAGTGCAGAGAAATAAGCTTTGTACGAACTTGTTGTGGAAGTAATAAAAGCGACGGACTGCATAATAAAGTTCCACATACAAGGGGCAATATAATGTGACGTTCTTTTGCATTAAGATTTTGTGCATCCAACCATAAAAGCGCATGGCAACCTATGCTTCCCTCTGCGAAGGGCCTATATTTTAATATTATCCTCTACCTTATGCAAGAATCACGGTGATCTTCACCTTTCCTTTTTCATTTTATCCTTTGGCAAGCCCAGCATGTTGGAAAGAACATGATATATATATATATATATATATATATATATATATATATATATATATATATATATATATATATATATATATCTAATTGGATGTAGGGGAGCATGAATTATTATTGTTGACATTACCCTTGAGGTAAAAGGTTGTGGGGCAAAACTATAAGCCCCTATCTTTCTCTGTGTTCGATTAAAACTCCGTAACCACAAGTATTGCGTGAGTGCTAGAAATTATGAAGGACTAAGTGATAGTTGAGTATGTGGACTTGCTTTTAAGCTCTGACATAGACTCTTTCTGATGTTATGATAAATTGCAATTGCTTCAATAACTGAGGTTATAATTTTTTGGTGCCCAATAAGGTTTCTGATTCATACCTTTGCATTGTGAAAAGATCATCACTTGAACATAAGTAATCATATGACAAAATTTATATATGTTGATGTTATGAGAATAATCATGATGCCTTCATGTCCGTATTTGATTTTTATCGACGCCTCTACCTCTAAACAGGAGGACATATTTATTGTTATCGGCTTTTCGCTTGAGGACAAGTGAGGTCTAAGCTTGGGGGAGTTGATACGTCCATTTTGCATCATGCTTTTATATCGATATTTATTGCATTATGGGCTGTTATTTCACGTTATGTCACAGTACTTATGGCTATTCTCTCTTATTTTACAAGGTTTACATGAAGAGGGAGAATGCCGGCAGCTGGAATTCTGGGCTGGAAAAGGAGCAAATATTGGAGACCTATTCTGTGCAACTCCAAAAGTCCTGAAACTCCACGAAATACCTTAAAAGAAATAAAGAAAAATCGTCACCAAAGATGAAGGCCACGGGGCCCACACCCTGCTCACGAGGGTGCCCCCCCCCCGGGGCGCCCCCCTACCTCGTGGGCCCCCTGGTGGCTCTCCGATGCCCATCTTCTCCTACATGAAGTCTTTTGATGAGAAAAAAATAAGGAGGGAACCTTTTGGGACGAGACTCCGCCGCCACGAGGCGGAACCTTGGCGGAACTAATCTAGGGCTCTGGCGGAGCTGTTCTGCCGGGGACACTTCCCTCCGGGAGGGGGGAATCATCGTCATCATCATCACCAACTCTCCTCTCATCGGGAGAGGGCAATCTCCATCAACATCTTCACCAGCACCATCTCATCTCCAAACCCTAGTTCATCTCTTGTATCCAATTCTTGTTTCCAAGTCCAGGATTGGTGCTAGCAGGTTGCTAGTAGTGTTGATTACTCCTTCTAGTTGATGCTAGTTGGTTTACTTGGTGGAAGATCATATGTTCAGATCCTTTATGCATATTATTACCCCTCTGATTATGAGCATGAATATGCTTTGTGAGTAGTTACGTTTGTTCCTGAGGACACGGGAGAAGTCTTGCTATTAGTAGTCATGTGAATTTGGTATTCGTTCGATATTTTGATGAGATGTATGTTGTCTAGCCTCTAGTGGTGTTATGTTAATGTCGACTACATTACACTTCACCATTATTTGGGCCTAGAGGAAGGCATTGGTAACTAATAAGTAGATGATGGGTTGCTAGAGTGACAGAAGCTTAAACCCTAGTTTATGCGTTGCTTCATAAGGGGCTGATTTGGATCCATATGTTTCATGCTATGGTTAGGTTTACCTTAATACTTTTGTTGTAGTTGCGGATGCTTGCAATAGAGGTTAATCATAAGTGGGATGCTTGTTCAAGTAAGAACAGCACCCAAGCACCGGTCCACCCACATATCAAATTATCAAAGTACCAAACGTGAATCATATGAGCGTGATGAAAACTAGCTTGACGATATTCCCATGTGTCCTCGGGAGTGCTTTTCCTATTATAAGAGTTTGTCCAGGCTTTTCCTTTCCTACAAAAAGGATTGGGCCACCTTGCTGCACTTTATTTACTCTTGTTACTTGTTGCTCGTTACAATTTATCTTATCACAAAACTATCTGTCACCACTTATTTCAGTACTTGCAGAGAATACCTTGCTGAAAACCACTTATCATTTCCTTCTGCTCCTCGTTGGGTTCGACACTCTTACTTATCGAAAGGACTACGATAGATCCCCTATACTTGTGTGTCATCAAGACTCTTTTCTGGCACCATTGCCGGGGAGTGTAGGGCCTTTGGTAAGTGGAATTTGGTAAGGAAAAATTTATATAGTGTAATGAAATTTTCTATCACTTGTTACTATGGAAAGTAATTCTCTGAGGGGCTTGTTCGGGGTATCTTCACCCCGTCCAGTAGAGCATAGAGTTTCTCCTCAACCTACTGAACCTATTGAAAATGAAACTCCTTTTGAAGTTCCTTCGGGTATGATGGAAAAACTGCTAGCTAATACTTTTACAGGTGATGGAACAAAGCATCCTGATGAACATCTACTTTATGTGGATGAAGTTTGTGGATTATCTAAGCTTGCAGGTATACCCAATGATGTTGTTAAGAAGAAGGTCTTCCCTTTATCTTTGAGAGAAGACGCATTGACATGGTATAGGCTATGTGATGATACGAGATCATGGAACTATAAAAGATTGAAATAGGAATTTCATCAAAAGTATTACCCTATGCATCTTGTTCATCATGATCACAATTATAAATATAATTTTTGGCCTCGTGAAGGAGAAAGCATCGCCCAAGCTTGGGGGAGGCTTAAATGAATGTTATATTCAGCCAATCATGAGCTCTCAAAAGTGACAATTCTTCAGATGCACTGGGAAAAAACTCGTTTTAGCGGCACCACGACCCGGTCAACAACTTATTCAAGTTGAGTTATTTATCAGGTTCAACTTGAAGTGAAAGTAACCGGTGTCATAATGCCATGCTGTGCATCACTAACATATGCATCACAGAACCATGGAAATTTACTAAATAGACTACGCTCCCACGGAGCCATCATCAACTCAAGATACTTCTCTGGTTAAGATCTAACCTCACTTAAAACAGAATCATTTCTAGCAATCTCATCATTTTTCATCATGCAAGAATAATAATTAAACTAATTATTAGCCTCCATGACCATATCAAAGTTCTTATTAGATTATCAGCAAGATTCATTTCAAACTTTCTGTAAATCAAGCATATTTAACATGACAATCACTTAACAGAATATAATTATCATAATAATTATTTATATGCAACAATAACCATAAGTTCAAGTAGGAAAATCACAAATATTGAAGTGGCACTATGAAAATGTTGCTATAGCTTGCCTTAGTGCTGATGAGGTTCACAACTCTCCTGGTGATCCTCAAGACAAGTTTGCTCTTCTAAAAATAAATAAAACCACAAAAAGAAAACATCAAGAAACCTTCTAAAAATTACCAGAAAATCTAGACAGCACTATGGACGGGCACTATGAAACATCCCATCTTTTGGTTGCTGTTAGATTTTTGGACAAAGAACACAATGCAAAAAGAATAAATGCATTTGGACTTATAGATAAAAAGTTATGGTTGTTTGAAATTTCCTGGATTCAAATGAATTTGAAATAAAAATAAACAAACTGGGAGGGGTGACGTCGAAGGAGTAAACGCCCAGGGCGCCACCACTCATACCGCTTCGCGCGCATACTGAGTGGCTGACTAGGGGCCCCCGCTAGTCAGGCTAGAAGGAGGGGAGAAGGAAACAGAGGGAGGCGGAGCTTCGCTAGAGCACACGCCGGCGACGAGGGTTCTTGGGGTCAAACGAGAGGGGGGATCGAAGGAGAAGAAGTTTGCGCACCTGCCCGTACCCGTAGCGTGGCTAGAGGTGACTGGACAGCGTCAGAAATGGCCTCTCCAGCTGAGGCAGCGGGTAGGGGTCACCGGAGACGAAGATGACGACGGCTCGGGGCGGCTCGAGGTGCTCCAGTGGGGCGGAACAGCTTCTCCGAGGAGTGGCAAAGGCCCTGGCAGGGTCGCCCTGGCCTGGGAGGGGTCAGAGCTGCGGGTACGATCTGGAGGGGATCACCGGCGAGCTCAGGTTTCAGGACGGCAGCCCGCGGCCTGCCCGACCGGGCTGCGGCTTCTACTGGCTTGTGGAGGGTGTGGGAGTAGCTGCAGGTGCTCAAGCAGGGCTGGGGTGGCGGCATTTATAGGCGGGCGGCGAGAGGGGTTCGGGATCCGATAGAGGACACCTGTCCACGGTGCCCGGCGACGAACGGTGCCAGTGAGAGAGGGGGAAGATGACGGAGATCACGCGGGAACTATTGGCAGGCGCGGACGAGCACAGGAGCGAGTGGGAAAGTGATAATCCCCAAGTGCAAGGAATCATCGTAGCACTTTCCAAAGATGGAAGTGATAAGTATGGGGTGTTGAACCCACAAGGAGCTAAAGGTAAGATCAATATTCTCTCAAGCCCTATCTGCCACTGATACGACTCTACGTGTACCGGACGTTTGCTTCCAACTAGCAACGAGAAATAAAACTTCGTTGTGGGCATGAAGAGGATAACTTGCATGATATCGGAGAGCTAATACATAAAAGTAGGTGCTGTTATTATAAAGTTAGAATAAAATACTAAATAATATAAATAGCGAGTGTGGAATAATGGTGGATCGGTGTGCGGAATTGTCCTAGGCAATTGTTAACATGACCGGCAATCACTATTGCAGTTTCATATGAGGGAGAGGCATAAGATAACATACTTTCTCTACTTGGATCGTATGCACTTATGATTGGAACTCTAGCAAGCATCCGCAACTACTAAAGATCATTAAGGTAAAACCGAACCATAGCATTAAATCATCAAGTCCTCTTTATTCCCATACGGAACAATCCCTCTTACTCAGGTTTGTGTTTCTGTTCACTCACCAACCCACTATAAGCGAATCATGAACGTATTGCAACACCCTACAACGGGAACAACTCACGCTTGCGCGACACGGAGGGCACCGTAGGACAGCACCAAAGTAAAACATACAACTCATACCAATCTAGATCATCAATCAACCCAAAGACAAAAGATATCTACTCAAAACATCAGAGGATGGCAACACATTATTGGATCATAATATGTGGCATAAAGCACCATGTTCAAGTAGGGATTACAGCGGGGTGCGGGAGAGTGGACCGCGTAAAATAGATGAGGATGGTGATGATGATGGTGATGTTGATGAAGACGATCACCGTGGCGATGATTCCCCTCCTGATGGCACTCTGGCGCCACCGGAAGAGAGGAGGAGAGGTTCTCCCCCTTGTGCTTCTCCCTCCATGGATTCCACCTTCTGGTCCTTGGCCTTCATGGTGATGAAGACCCCTCCGACTCCTCCATGGCCACCGGTGATGATGGCCCCCTCGGCAGGGTGCCGGAGAGGGCCCCGATTTGTTTTTCGTGGCTACAGAGGCTTACGGCGGCGGAACTTGCGATCCAATCTCCGTTCTGGAAGTTTTAGGGTACGAGAGTATATATGGGTGCAGGGAGGACGTCGGTTGGACTTCCGGGCTGGCCACGAGGGGGCGCGCCCCCTCCCTCGTGGGCAGCCCGGGAGTCCCCTGACGTGCACTCCAAGCCCACTTGATTGGTTTCCTTCCAAAATTAACTTCTCCAGTTGATTTCGTTCCATTTTGACTCCGTCTGATATTCCTTTTCCTCGAAACACTGAAATAGGCATAAAACAGCAAATCTGGGCTGGGCTTCCGGTTAATAGGTTAGTCCCAAAAATAATATAAAAGTGGATAATAAAGCCCAATATTGCCTAAAACAGTAGATAATATAGCATTGAGCAATCAAAAATTATAGATACGTTGGAGACATATCAGGCATCCCCAAGCTTAATTCCTGCTCGTCCTCGAGTAGGTAAATGATAAAAAGATAATTTTTTATGTGGAGTGCTAGTAAGTTCTTAAGTTTGATCAATGATAATTCAATCACTTTTCCTAGCATCAATATGTGTCATAATAGAAACTTATCTCATAAAACTTTGCATGATCAGGCAACAATCTATTCACAATGTCAAGCATGGTTTAGAAACTTCATTGAGAACTAACAAACTATAATCTCAGTCATTGAAGCAATTGCAATTTATTATAACATCAGAAAGAGTCAAAAATAGAGCTTTTCAGCAAGTCCACATACTCAACTATCATATAGTCTCCTACAATTGCTAACACTCACGCAATACTTGTGGTTATGGAGTTTCAGCCGGACACTAAGAAAGATAGGGGCGCATTGTGTTGCCTCCCAACGTATTCACCTTTAGGTGATGTCAACAATAACAGCCCATGCTAACTTACATCCAATTGGATATATATATCATGATCTTTCAAACACAAGGAGCTTGCCAAAGGATAAAATGAAAAAGGGAATGGTGAGGATCACCTTGACTCAAGCATAACATAAAGTAAAAGATAGGCCCTTCGCAGAGGGAAGCAGAGGTTGTCATGCACATTTAGGGTTGATGCACAAAATCTTAATGCAAAAGAACGTCACTTTATATTGCCCCTTGTATGTGGACCTTTATTATGCATTCCGTCGCTTTTATTACGTCCACAACAAGTTCGTACAAAGCTTATTTCTCTGCACTAATAAGTCATGCATATTTAGAGAGCAATTTTTATTGCTTTCACTGATGACAACTTACTTGAAGGATCTTACTCAATCCATAGGTAGATATGGTGGACTCTCATGGCAAAACTAGTTTAAGGGTATTTGGAAGCACAAGTAGTATTTCTACTTGGTGCTGAGAATTTGGCTAGCATGAGGGGGAAAGGCAAGCTCAACATGTTTGGAAGGTCAATGACAATATACTTTAACTGAGATGTCAGAAAACATAAACCATTACGTTGTCTTCCTTGTCCAACGTCAACTCTTTTAGCATGTCATACTTAATGAGTGCTTCACAATCATAAAAGATGTCTAAGATAATATATTTGTATGTGAACCTCTCTTTCCTTATTACTTCCTATTAATTGCAACGATGACCAAAACTACGTTTGCCAACTCTCAATAACTTTTATGCCTCATACTTTCTACGTGTGAAGTCATCACTAACCATGTTATAAGCATATGTAGCATATAAAAATTCAGATTTATGACATTCAATTCATTCCCCCATTTACTCAAAAGATATACATGAAGCACATGAGTAAATGACAAACTACTCCAAAAGATATGAGTGAAGGACACTGAGTAGTCAAATAATTAACTAGCCAAGGGAGGGTTCCGTTTCTTATTCAAAATTTCAGATCCAATGATTTTATTCAAACAGCAAGTAAAACAAAATAAAATGACATTGCAAGGATAGCACAACTCATGTGAAGAAGCAAAAACTTAGGTTCAACCGATACTAACCGATAGATGTTGAAGAGAAAAGGTGGGATGCCTACCGGGGAATCCCCCAGCTTAGATGCTTGAGACTTCTTGAAATAATGTCTTGGGGTGCCTTGGGCATCCCCAAGCTTGAGCTTTTGTGTCTCCTTAATTCCTTTTATACGCCGGTTTCCTAAATCTCAAAAGCTTCATACACACCAAACTCAACAAGAACTCGTGAGATTGGTTAGTATAAACCAATGCAAAACCTTATCATTTTCTACTGTAACAAATTACTAAAATTATTAGTAAAAATTGCACACTAAATGCCTCTTTATATTTAACACTCATATCCTCAATAGAATCATTAAACAAGCGAATATATGCAAACAATGCAACCATAACAGCAATCTGTCAAAAAAGTACAGCCTGTAAAGAATGCAAGAGTATCAATACTTCCCTAACTCCAAAAATTATGAGAGAAAATTCCCACTGTATTATATTTATCAGAGCTCATTATTCGAAAAGTTTCAACATTATATCATGCTCTGACTTTTCTAGGGAATTTTTGCAACAGCGGTAACTTTCTGTTTTCAAACAGCAACATGTATACTAGAAAAATAAGCACGGTAAAGGCTATCCTTGACATTTTTGTTGAATCTAAAGATTTAAAACATTATTATACATAACAGCAAGCAAATACTAACAAAATAAAATGACGCTACAAGCAAAACACATATCGTGTGACGAATAAAAATATAGCTCCGAGTATGGTGTACTGATAGCTTTGAAGATGAAAGAGGGGATGCCTTCCGGGGCATCCCCAAGCTTAGGCGCTTGAGTATTCCTTGAATATTACCTTGGGGTGCCTTGGGAATCCCCAAGCTTAGGACCTTTCCACTCCTTATTCTCCTCATATCGATATCTCACCCAAAACATGAAAACTTCAATCACACAAAACTCATGAAAACTTCGGGAGATAGGTTAGTATGATAAAGAGTAAACCATGCACTTGGGTACTGTCAAAGACAAGGTTCATAATTATTCTCACACAATTCCTACTGTACCATATCATTTCTACAATTTATATTGAATAATATAAGTCATAGAAACTAGAGAACAAGCAAACTATGCAATGAAAACAGAATCTGTCAGAAACAGAACAGTCTGTAATGATCTGAACAATAACCGTACTTCTGCTACTCCAAATATTATGAACTAAACTGGTGGACGTGAGGAATTTGTCTATTAATCTTCTGCAAAAAGAATCAACTCAAAAGCTCTCTTATGTAGAAAATTACATCTATTCTCGTGAGCGCAAAGTTTCTGTTTTTTACAGCAAGATCACATGAACTTTCACCCAAGTCTTCCCAAAGGTCTTACTTGGCACTTTATTGAAACAAAAGATATAAAACATGATTACTACAGTAGCTTAATCATGTAAACACACAAAAACAGTAAGGGTAAATATTGGGTTGTCTCCCAACAAGCGCTTTTCTTTAATGCCTTTTAGCTAGGCATGATGATTTCAATGATGCTCACTTTAAAGATAGGAATGAAACACAAAGAGAGCATCTTGAAGAATATGACTAGCATATTTGAACCTAATAAACTTCCTATGCCTAGGGATTTTGTGAGTACACAATTTATAAGAACAACAATCAACTAGCATAGGAAGGCAAAACAAGCATCACATTCAAAACTTTAAGCACATAGGGAGAAAACTCAATATTATTGCAACTCCTACAAGCACGTATTCCTCCCTCATAATAATTTTCAGAGGCATCATAGGTAACAACTTTGTTCTCATACTCAATTGGAACCTCTTATGAAATACACTAATTGAAAACCACCCATTAGACCCAGTTCGTAAGGGCCTTTAGTCCCGGTTCATGAACCGGGACTAATGGGTCGTTACTAATGCCTCCACCCATTAGTCCCGGTTCAAACACGAACCAGGACCAATGGGCCTCCACGTGGCCCTGTGCGCCGAGCCCAGTCAGGGGGGCTTTGTGTTGGGGAACGTTGCAGAAAATTAAAATTTTTCCTACGGTTTCACCAAGATCCATCTATGAGTTCATCTAAGAAACGAGTCAAGGGAATGAGTTTGCATCTACATACCACTTGTAGATCGCGTGCGGAAGCTTTCAAGGGGATGGTGATGATGGAGTCGTACTCGACGTGATTCAGATCACCGATGTCCAAGTGCTGAACGGACAACACCTCCGCGTTCAACACACGTACGGGACGGGAGACGTCTCCTCCTTCTTGATCCAGCAAGGGGGAAGGAGAGGTTGATGATGATCCAGCAGCACGACGGCGTGGTGGTGGATGCAGCAGAACTCCAGCAGGGCTTCGCCAAGCGACTACGGGAGGAGGAAGAGGTGTAGCAGGGGGAGGGAAGCGCCAAAGCACAGGGTGCGGCTGCCCTACCCCTGCCCTCCTTTATATAGGCCCCCAGGGGGGGCGCCAGCCCTGGGAGATCCAATCTCCCAAGGGGGCGGCGGCCAGGGGGGGAACTTGCCCCCCAAGGCATGTGGTGCGCCCCCCCCCCCCCCCCACCCTAGGGTTTCAACCCTAGGCGCAGGGGGTGGGCCGAGGGGGGCGCACCAGCCCACTAGGGGCTGGTTCCCCTCCCACTTCAGCCCATGGAGCCCTCCGGGATGGGTGGACCCACCCGGTGGACCCCCGGGACCCTTCCAATGGTCCCGGTACATTACCGGGTGACTCCGAAACTTTCCCGATGGCCGAAATACCACTTCCTATATATAATTCTTTACCTCCGGACCATTTTGAAACTCCTCGTGACGTCCGGGATCTCATCCGGGACTCCGAACAACATTCGGTATGCTGCATACTCATATTCATACAACCCTAGCGTCACCGAACCTTAAGTGTGTAGACCCTACGGGTTCGGGAGACACGCAGACATGACCGAGAAGACTCTCAGGCAATAACCAACAGCGGGATCTGGATACCCATGTTGGCTCCCACATGCTCCTCGATGATTTCATCGGTTGAACCACGATGTCGAGGATTCGATCAAACCCTGTATACAATTCCCTTTGTCAATCGGTACGTTACTTGCCCGAGACTCGATCGTCGGTACCCCAATACCTTGTTCAGTCTCGTTAGCGGCAAGTCAGTATACTCGTACCGTAGTGCATGACCCCGTGATCAACCACTTGGTCACTTTGAGCTCATTATGATGATGCATTACCGAGTGGGCCCAGAGATACCTCTCTGTCATACGGAGTGACAAATCCCAGTCTCGATCCGTGTCAACCCAACAGACACTTTCGGAGATACCTGTAGTGCACCTTTATAGTCACCCAGTTACGTTGTGACGTTTGATACACCCAAAGCACTCCTACGGTATCCGGGAGTTACACGATCTCATGGTCCAAGGAAGAGATACTTGACATTGGAAAAGCTCTAGCAAACGAACTACACGATCTTTGTGCTATGCTTAGGATTGGGTCTTGTCCATCACATCATTCTCCTAATGATGTGATCCCGTTATCAACGACATCCAATGTCCATAGCCAGGAAACCATGACTATCTGTTGATCACAACGAGCTAGTCAACTAGAGGCTCACTAGGGACATATTGTGGTCTATGTATTCACACGTGTATTACGATTTCCAGATAATACAGTTATAGCATGAATAAAAGACAATCATCATGAACAATGAAATATAATAATACTTTTATTACTGCCTCTAGGGCATATTTCCAACAGTCTCCCACTTGCACTAGAGTCACTAATCTAGTTACATTGTGATGAATCGAACACCCATAGAGTTCTGGTGTTGATCATGTTTTGCTCGCAAGAGAGGTTTAGTCAACGGATCTGCGACATTCAGATCCGTATGTACTTTGCAAATATCTATGTCTCCATCTTGAACATTTTCACGGATGGAGTTGAAACGACGCTTGATGTGCCTGGTCTTCTTGTGAAACCTGGGCTCCTTGGCTAGGGCAATAGCTCCAGTGTTGTCACAGAAGAGTTTGATCGGCCCCGACGCATTGGGTATGACTCCTAGGTCGGTGATGAACTCCTTCGCCCAAATTGCTTCATGCGCTACCTCCGAGGCTGCCATGTATTCCGCTTCACATGTAGATCCCGCCACGACGCTCTGCTTGCAGCTGCACCAGCTTACTGCTCCACCATTCAACATATACACGTATCCGGTTTGTGACTTAGAGTCATCCAGATCTATGTCGAAGCTAGCGTCGACGTAACCCTTTACGACGAGCTCTCCGTCACCTCCATAAACGAGAAACATGTCCTTTGTCCTTTTCAGGTACTTCAGGATATTCTTGACTGCTGTCCAGTGTTCCTTGCCGGGATTACTTTGGTACCTTGCTACCAAACTTACGGCAAGGTTAACATCAGGTCTGGTACACAGCATGGCATACATAATAGATCCTATGGCTGAAGCATAGGTGATGACACTCATCTCTTCTTTACCTTTTGCCGTGGTCGGGGACTGAGCCGAGCTCAATCTCACACCTTGTAACATAGGCAAGAAGCCCTTCTTGGACTGATCCATTTTGAACTTCTTCAAAATCTTATCAAGGTATGTGCTTTGTGAAACACCTATGAGGCGTCTCGATCTATCTCTATAGATCTTGATGCCTAATATATAAGCAGCTTCTCCAAGGTCCTTCATTGAAAAACACTTATTCAAGTAGGCCTTAATGCTGTCCAGAAGTTCTATATCATTTCCCATCAGGAGTGTGTCATCTACATATAATATGAGAAATGCTATAGAGCTCCCACTCACTTTCTTGTAAACGCAGGCTTCTCCAAAAGTCTGCATAAACCCAAACGCTTTGATCATCTCATCAAAGCGAATGTTCCAACTCTGAGATGCTTGCACCAGTCCATAAATGGATCGGTGGAGCTTGCATACTTTGTTAGCGTTCTTAGGATCGACAAAACCTTCCGGCTGTATCATATACAGCTCTTCATTAAGATGTCCGTTAAGGAATGCCGTTTTTACGTCCATCTGCCATATCTCATAATCATAGTATGCGGCAATTGCTAACATGATTCGGACGGACTTTAGCTTCGCTACGGGAGAGAATGTCTCGTCATAGTCAATCCCTTGAACTTGTCGATAACCCTTAGCGACAAGTCGAGCTTTATAAATGGTAACATTACCATCCGCGTCCGTCTTCTTCTTAAAAATCCATTTGTTTTCTATCACTCGCCGATCATCGGGCAAGTCTATCAAAGTCCATACTTTGTTTTCATACATGGATTCTATCTCGGATTTCATGGCTTCAAGCCATTTGTTGGAATCTGGGCCCGCCATCGCTTCTTCATAGTTCGAAGGTTCACCATTGTCTAACAACATGATTTCCAGGACAGGGTTGCCGTACCACTCTGGTGCGAAACGTGTCCTTGTGGACCTACGAAGTTCAGTAGCAACTTGATCCGAAGTACCTTGATCATCATCATTATTTTCCTCTTCAGTTGGTGTAGGCATCACAGGAACATTTTCCCGCGCTGCACCACTTTCCAATTCGAGAGGTAGTACTTCATCGAGTTCTACGTTCCTCCCACTTACTGCTTTCGAGAGAAACTCTTTTTCCAGAAAGCATCCGTTCTTGGCAACAAAGATCTTTCCCTCGGATCTTAAGTAGAAGGTATACCCAACGGTTTCCTTAGGTTATCCTATGAAGACGCATTTTTCCGACTTGGGTTCGAGCTTTTCAGGTTGAAGTTTCTTGACATAAGCATCGCATCCCCAAACTTTTACAAACGACAGCTTAGGTTTCTTCCCAAACCATAATTCATACGGTGTCGTCTCAACGGATTTAGACGGTGCCCTATTTAAAGTGAACGTAGCTGTCTCTAGAGCGTATCCCCAAAATGATAGCATTAAATCAGTAAGAGACATCATAGACCGCACCATATCCAATAGAGTGCGATTACGACGTTCGGACACACCGTTACGCTGAGGTGTTCCAGGCGGCGTGAGTTGTGAAACGATTCCACATTTCCTTAAGTGTGTGCCAAATTCGTGACTTAAATATTCTCCTCCACGATACGATCGTAGGAACTTTATTTTTCAGTCACGTTGATTCTCTACTTCATTCCGAAATTCCTTGAACTTTTCAAAGGTCTTAGACTTGTGTTTCATTAAGTAGTCATACCCATATCTACTCCAGTCATCAGTGAGAGTGAGAACATAACGATATCCTCCGCGAGCCTCAACGCTCATTGGACCGCACACATCGGTATGTATGATTTCCAACAAGTTGGTTGCTTGCTCCATTGTTCCGGAGAATGGAGTCTTGGTCATTTTGCCCATGAGGCACGGTTCGCATGTGTCAAATGATTCATAATCAAGAGACTCTAAAAGTCCATCAGCATGGAGCTTCTTCATGCGCTTGACACCAATGTGACCAAGGCGGCAGTGCCACAAGTATGTGGGACTATCGTTATCAACTTTAAATCTTTTGGCATCCACACTATGAATATGTGTAATATTACGCTCGAGATTCATTAAGAATAAATCATTGACCATCGGAGCATGACCATAAAACATATCTCTCATATAAATAGAACAACCATTATTCTTGGATTTAAATGAGTAGCCATCTCGTATTAAACGAGATCCTGATACAATGTTCATGCTCAAACTTGGCACTAAATAACAATTATTAAGGTTCAAAACTAATCCCGTAGGTAAATGTAGAGGCAGCGTGCCGACGGCAATCACATCGACTCTGGAACCATTCTCGACGCGCATCGTCACCTCGTCCTTCGCCAGTCTCCGTTTATTCCGCAACTCCTGCTGTGAGTTACAAATATGAGCAACGGCACCGGTATCAAATACCCAGGAGTTACTACGAGTACTGGTAAGGTACACATCAATTACATGTATGTCAAATATACCTTTGGTGTTGCCGGCCTTCTTATCCGCTAAGTATTTGGGCAGTTCCGCTTCCAGTGACCCTTCCCCTTGCAATAAAAGCACTCAGTCTCAGGCTTGGGTCCATTCTTTGACTTCTTCCCGGTAACTGGCTTACCGGGCGAGGCAACATCCTTTCCGTCCTTCTTGAAGTTCTTCTTGCCCTTGCCCTTCTTGAACTTAGTGGTCTTATTGACCATCAACACTTGATGTTCTTTCTTGATTTCAGCCTCTGCTGACTTCAGCATTGAGAACACTTCAGGAATGGTCTTCACCATCCCCTGCATGTTGTAGTTCATCACAAAGCTCTTGTAGCTTGGTGGGAGCGACTGGAGGATTCTGTCAATGACCGCCTCATCAGGGAGGTTAATGTTCAGCTGGGTCATACGGTTGTGCAACCCAGACATCTTGAGTATGTGCTCACTGACAGAACTGTTTTCCTCCATCTTACAACTATAGAACTTGTCGGAGACATCATATCTCTCGACCCGGGCATGAGCTTGGAAAACTAGTTTCAGCTCTTTGAACATCTCATATGCTCCGTGATGCTCAAAACGCTTTTGGAGCCCCGGTTCTAAGTTGTAAAGCATGCCGCACTGAACGAGGGAGTAATCATCAGCACGAGACTGCCAAGCGTTCAAAACGTCTTGGTTCTTTGGGATGGGAGCGTCACCTAGCGGTCCTTCTAGGACATATTGTTTCCTGGCAGCTATGAGGATGATCCTCAAGTTCCGGACCCAGTCCGTATAGTTGCTGCCATCATCTTTCTGCTTGGTTTTCTCTAGGAACGCGTTGAAGTTCATGTTGACATGAGCATTGGCCATTTGATCTACAAGACATATTTGCAAAGGTTTTAGACTAAGTTCATGATAATTAAGTTCATCTAATGAAATTATTCAATGAACTCCCACTCTGATTTGACATCCCTCTAGTCATCTAAGTGTTACACGATCCTAGTCAACTAGGCCGTGTCCGATCATCACGTGAGACGGACTAGTCATCGTCGGTGAACATCTTCATGTTGATCGTATCTTCCATACGACTCGTGTTCGACCTTTCGGTCTCCGTGTTCCGAGGCCATGTCTGTACATGCTAGGCTCGTCAAGTTAACCCTAAGTGTTTTGCATGTGTAAAACTATCTTACACCCGTTGTATGTGAACGTAAGGATCTATCACACCCGATCATCACGTGGTGCTTCGAAACGACGAACTATAGCAACGGTGCACATTTAGGGGAGAACACTTCTTGAAATTGTTGTAAGGGATCATCTTATTTACTACTGTCATTCTAAGTAAACAAGATGCATAAACATAATAAACATCACATGCAATTATATAGTAGTGACATGATATGGCCAATATCATATAGCTCCATTGATCTCCATCTTCAGGGCTCCATGATCATCTGTCACCGGCATGACACCATGATCTCCATCATCATGATCTCCATCATCGTGTCTTCATGAAGTTGTCACGCCAACGACTACTTCTACTTCTATGGCTAACGCGTTTAGCAATAAAGTAAAGTAATTTACATGGCGTTCTTCAATGACATGCAGGTCATACAAAAATAAAGACAACTCCTATGGCTCCTGCCGGTTGTCATACTCATCGACATGCAAGTCGTGAATCCTATTACAAGAACATGATCTCATACATCACAATATATCAATCATCATTCATCACAACTTCTGGCCATATCACATCACATGAACAATCACTGCAAAAACAAGTTAGATGTCCTCTAATTGTTGTTGCATCTTTTACGTGGCTGCAATTGGGTTCTAGCAAGAACGTTTTCTTACCTACGAATAACCACAACGTGATTTTGTCAACTTATATTTACCCTTCATAAGGACCCTTTTCATCGAATCCGCTTCAACTAAAGTGGGAGAGACAGACACCCGCCAGCCACCTTATGCAACTAGTGCATGTCAGTCGGTGGAACCGGTCTCATGTAAGCGTACGTGTAAGGTTGGTCTGGGCCACTTCATCCCACAATACCGCTGAAGCAAGAAAAGACTAGTAGTGGCAAGAAAGTTGACAAGATCCACGCCCACAACAAAATTGTGTTCTACTCGTGCATTAGAGAACTACACATAGACCTAGCTCATGATGCCAGTGTTGGGGAACGTTGCAGAAAATTAAAAATTTTCCTATGGTTTCACCAAGATCCATCTATGAGTTCATCCAAGCAACGAGTCAAGGGAGTGAGTTTGCATCTACATACCACTTGTAGATTGCGTGCGGAAGCTTTCAAGGGGATGGTGATGATGCAGTCGTACTCGACGTGATTCAGATCACCGATGTCCAAGTGCTGAACGGACAACACCTCCGCGTTCAACACACGTACGGGACGGGAGACGTCTCCTCCTTCTTGATCCAGCAAGGGGGAAGGAGAGGTTGATGATGATCCAGCAGCACGACGGCATGGTGGTGGATGCGGCAGAACTCCAGCAGGGCTTCGCCAAGCGACTACGGGAGGAGGAAGAGGTGTAGCAGGGGGAGGGAGGCGCCAAAGCACAGGGTGCGGCTTCCCTCCCCCCTGCCCTCCTTTATATAGGCCCCCAGGGGGGGCGCCGGCCCTGGGAGATCCAATCTCCCAAGGGGGCGGCGGCCAGGGGGGAACTTGCCCCCCAAGGCATGTGGTGCGCCCCCCCCCCCCACCCTAGGGTTTCAACCCTAGGCGCAGGGGGTGGGCCGAGGGGGGCTCACCAGCCCACTAGGGGCTGGTTCCCCTCCCACTTCAGCCCATGGGGCCCTCCGGGATGGGTGGACCCACCCGGTGGACCCCCGGGACCCTTCCGGTGGTCCCGGTACATTACCGGGTGACCCCGAAACTTTCCCGATGGCCGAAATACCACTTCCTATATATAATTCTTTACCTCCGAACCATTCCGAAACTCCTCGTGATGTCCGGGATCTCATCCGGGACTCCGAACAACATTCAGTATGCTGCATACTCATATTCATACAACCCTAGCGTCACCGAACATTAAGTGTGTAGACCCTACGGGTTCGGGAGACACGCAGACATGACCGAGATGACTCTCGGGCAATAACCAACAGCGGGATCTGGATACCCACATTGGATCCCACATGCTCCTCGATGATTTCATCGGTTGAACCACGATGTCGAGGATTCGATCAAACCCTGTATACAATTCCCTTTGTCAATCGGTACGTTACTTGCCCGAGACTCGATCATCGGTATCCCAATACCCTGTTCAGTCTCGTTACCGGCAAGTCACTATACTCGTACCGTAATGCATGATCCCGTGATCAACCACTTGGTGACTTTGAGCTCATTATGATGATGCATTACCGAGTGGGCCCAGAGATACCTCTCCGTCATACGGAGTGAGAAATCCCAGTCTCGATCCGTGTCAACCCAACAGACACTTTCAGAGATACCTGTAGTGCACCTTTATAGTCACCCAGTTACGTTGTGACGTTTGATACACCCAAAGCACTCCTACGGTATCCTGGAGTTACACGATCTCATGGTCCAAGGAAGAGATACTTGACATTGGAAAAGCTCTAGCAAACGAACTACACGATCTTTGTGCTATGCTTAGGATTGGGTCTTGTCCATCACATCATTCTCCTAATGATGTGATCCCGTTATCAACGACATCCAATGTCCATAGCCAGGAAACCATGACTATCTGTTGATCACAACGAGCTAGTCAACTAGAGGCTCACTAGGGACATATTGTGGTCTATGTATTCACACGTGTATTACGATTTCTGGATAATACAGTTATAGCATGAATAAAAGACAATCATCATGAACAATGAAATATAATAATACTTTTATTACTGCCTCTAGGGCATATTTCCAACACTTTGGTCCCGGTTGGTGGCTCCAACCGGGACCAAAAGGCATCCACGCGTCTGCATTCCAGTGGCTGGGGGTTTTTTTTGAAAGGAGGGGGGTTGGGGGTTTAATTTAGGTGTTTCGTATATTGTGTTAGCTAGCTAATTAATAGAGAGAAGTGTCCTCTCTTATGTCCGTGCTTGGTCGACGCTACGTAGTATATATACATAAGTGATCGAGAGAACCATTCAGTACAGAAGTTCGCCATGCATACCGAGAGAAGATCGATCGACCTCTCCTTCTCCGAGAGATTGGTCGAACAACAAGTTTTTTACTGGCTACATACATGTATAAGATCTCTTAATTACAAACCACTAGCATTTGAAATGAAGTTCCACATGGTATTCTCCGGCTTTACTGATGACGTGTTCAAGAAAGAATCCCGCCAATTCCTCTTGAATTGCTTTCATGCGATCTAGTTCAAGGAGTTCATCCCGCATCTGCCACGTCTAATTAATTTGAAGAAGGGGGTTAATTAATACGTATATATGAATGAAACTCAACAGAAATGATGGTGTAATAAAATGAAATTGTGAATATTATTGCTTACGCACTTCATATTGTCTTCTAGAGTAGCCCCGCTTGTTTTTCAAAGTCGCGTTGTGGATGAACTCGCACACGTAGTATCCACAGAAATCATTCCCTTCCTCCTGCCACAAGCACTTTACGAGAAATAGAGGTCAATAAAACTGATAATGAAGCATTATATAAATGGCATTGATGAAAGTATAGCTATAGAATCAACGTGAGATGCGCGCCAGTAGTACTTACTTTCGGGTATACATATCGCAGCTCCGTCGGAAGTCCCGGAGCTTGTGCGGTGAACTGTTTCCAAACCCTGCAAGACAAAGAAAATAATTATTATTACTTGAGATATCAGGAAATGAACAAAAAGTTGCCGATATGGTGCGATAATGATCGATTGAACTTACTTGCTGAGCATTTCAGTCATGTCCGCATAGGTGCTGGGATCTTTCCGTCTGGAGTCTAAGACGGTTACTAGTCCACGCTCAAGCTTAATCTCCAGAAGAATATAGTGGTACATGCACACGCATGCATAACTCATCAATTACATTAACCTCGCTCGAGTAATAAGGGAAACCGAATATGCACACGACAGTAACACTCACGGGCCGTTGTAAGGAAAGAGTATGGTATCTTTGTTTTGATTTTTAATTAACGATTGTAGCAAGTTGTCCTCGGCCTCTTCGACGTTCTTTTCAACCAGAAATACATCTATGATATTTGTGTTAATGAACCCAATGTCATAGATTTCATTTTTTTTTTGCACTCGACGATCTTCAATCTGCATAATATATTGAGAATAATTAATTATAAATACATGCAATGAAAGAACCGAGCTATATATAGAGACTAATGACAGAAATAGTACTTACAGGCAGTAGCAAAAGACCATTAATTTATCGCGGGACTTTTGATTGAAGAACTCGAAGAACTCCTCAAATTGAACACACAACACATCATTTGAAACGAGGTCGTGCTCCTCTTTAATTTTCAGATACAAACTGTTCGTCCCCTCAGACTCTCCGCAGGTTTTCATGTACCAATTATGGAATCTTCGCATCATTGTTGTCAAAGATTTTTCATATTTGATGAGAGGCTACCCGTACTCGTATCTGAATACGTCCACCTCCATGAAATCAGGAAGTGCATCGTCAGGCAGGTAATCTTCAAGATTGCCATAACCGGCCACCGTGCCCGGAGGATTAGACACATTGAGCGGGGGGCACGATTGCTGTGCTTGTTCGCCGAGCTGGGCAATTTTTTCCCCTTTGCTCGTTGTTCTTTTGACCTTTTATCACTGACAGTAGTTCCCGACCGCTTGGCTTGGAGATATGTCTGTTCAGTAATGCGCTCATAGTTGGTTCTCGGCGGAGACTTTGGTGGTTTTCTCAGGGCATCGAGAGTGCGCTTTGCTTTCACCGGATCTACCTTCTCCTCCGGAGGTGGATGTATATTTACTTTCACCCCTTCAAAGAACTCCTTCACTTGGGCCTGCACGATCATATTGTTTTCCTCCTTGGTCCTCTCGTACGGTAACTTCTCTACAGGCTTTAGAGGTGGACCGTATCTGTATTGCCTCTCTCTTCTTGTGCTGCTAGACGCCGGAGCAGACGGAGTGGCTGCGGCGTCTGTCTTCTTTCGTGCTTGCTTACGAGGCGGAGGAGAAGGACTATGACACGCCGGAGTACCGGGGTGGCGGCGGGTCTCTTCCGCCCTTGCTGGCGAGGCGGAGAAGGAGGAGGCGGAGTGCTGCCACGCGCCGGAGAAGGAGGCGGAGTGCCGCCACGCGTGCCCTGATCGTCACTCGCCGGAGGAGGAGGCGGTGGAGGAGGCGGAGTGCCGCCACGCGTGCCCTGATCGTCACTCGCCGGAGGAGGAGGCGGTGGAGGAGGCGGAGTGCCTTGACTCGCCGGAGGAGGAGGAGGAGGCGGAGGCGTCCAGTTCAGAAGGTTCATGAGCTCCTTCCGCCATAGGCATGGAGTCTTCAGAGCAGAACCCAACCTAGTCTCCCCTTCACCGGTAGGGTTCTCAAGCGCGAGGTCCTCAAATCCCTCCGTTATTTCATCCACCATCACCTTAGCAAATCCTTCTGGAATCGGCTGGCAGTGATAAGTTGTGCCGGGTCCACTAGGATAAACTTGGCCAACAGCCGCCTTGACCTTCAAATTCATGCATCGCGCCATAATGTGGCAATTTTGAGACTCCGTGATACCATCCACGGGATAGCTGGCAGGAGCCGTCAAGACATGCTCCAGCTGAAGCAGCTCGGTGGAAGCAACGCTGCTTCTCCACTAAGATGGCAGGGTAGCTTCGGGGGAAGCTTCGGCATGTCGTTTGTTGCGATCTGCTGCTTCTCGTTCCTCTTCTCGATCCTCTAGCCCCATTACCCTTCCAAGCAGCGCCTGCATTTGGTCCTGCTCCAGTTTCTTCCTCCTCTCGTGGGTTTTGTAACCCCCTGCGTCCGGAAAACCAACCTTCCACGGAAGGGAGCCTGGCGTGCCTCATGTCCGTCCAGGGTGCTCGGGATTCCCAAGGGCCATTGTGAGCTCGTCCTTCTCCCTATTTGGAAGGAACGTCTCTCGCTGCACTGCATCGATATAGTGTCGAAGGTTCTTGACTGGTGTTTGCCATTGCTCGTCCGTCCACTGACACTGCCCTGTTACAGGGTCCAAGGTTCCGCCAGCCCTGAAGAACCAAGTCCGGCAACGGTCTGGCCAGCGCATTGTCTCTGGTTCGATCCCTTTGTCAAGCAGATCATGCTCAGCCTTGGACCACTTAGGCCAGGCTTTGAGGAAGCCACCTGACCCCGTGTGATGTTGAAGCTTCTTCTTCGCAGCATTTTTCTTGTTTGTCTCCGACATCTTCTTACTCTTTTCCGATGTCTTGTGGGCCACAAATGCGGGCCAGTGATCTTTGATCTTCTCATATTTGCCGATGAATTCTGGTGTCTCATTTTTCTTGACAAACTGGTTCAGCTCTTTCCTCCACCTCCTCATTAAGCCTGCCATCTTCTTAAGAGCACAAGACTTGATTAATTGCTCTTTAACTGGCTTCTCCGGATCCTCCTCTGGCGGTAGGGTGAAATTTGCCTTCAGCTCAGTCCAAAGATCTTCTTTCTGCATATCATTGACATAAGACACCTCAGCGTCTTCATCCTTAGCAGGCTTATACCATTGCTGGATGCTGATCGGGATCCTGTCCCTAACAAGAACCCCGCACTGAGCAGAAAATGCCTTCCTTGTCTGGATGGGTTCAATTGGTTCGCCGTCGGGCGCGATTTCTATGATCTCAAACTTTTCATCCGAGCTCAACTTTTTCTTCGGGCCTCGTCTCCTTACCGAAGTTGTGCTCGATCCAGAGGGCTAGAAATTATAAGGAAGAAAGACGACAGTAATTAATATGTGTACATATACCAAAACAATTAATGGATTCATCAATTAACTTGTCGGCACGGGCTTAACTAATATATATATACCTGGCCGGACTCGGTTCGGTGACCGGAGCAGTCAGCACGGTCTCCTTCGTCTTGTACCTCGATTGTGTCACCGGAGCCATCATGAACATAGTCCTCCCCTTGTACCGGCATTAATGGGTCGAAGCCGTCATAAACATAGCCCTCTTCTTCATCTAGCTGACCATCGGTGTCGATGAGAAATGATGCAACATCATCACTTCCATTTGCGATTATGTCCCCCAACATCGCTTCTGTTTCTTCGTCTCGGGAGTGCTCCATAGTTTCTTCAAATATTTACAACATGTCAATTATTATTCAAACATGGTACATAGTGGCAAACGTAGAACTAGCTAGCTAATCACAATAAGGAATCATGTTACTGGCCTCGATGCTGCTTCTCTAGGGTTTGGGGTCGCCTCGACACAAAGCTTCAAGGGTTTGGGGTGGCCTCGACGATAACGCTCTTTTAACTTGATAAATTTGGGTGGCCTCGAGAGAGTTAATTTGTCGGGTAGGAGTGCGGCGGGAGGGGGTAGGAGACCAACATCGTTTTCTCTCTAGGTTTTGGGTGTCCTCGAGAGTTTTGGTCGAGCGAGAGGGCCGAGGGGGGTGCTGCAGTTGTATAAGTTATCACGGTCGAGAGGGGGTATATATATCGACCGCCCCTCATGTCGAAGTTATCTAGAGGGGGTTATATCGACAACGACGTGACATACATATACATGGGAAAATAATGTTATCGGGGAGGGGGTATCGGTACCACCCCCTCGTGTTGAAGTTTCTTCTTTCTCCTTTCCTTTCTTTCTTCTTCTCCTCTTCTTTTTCTTCTTCTCCCTCGAGAAAGGAAAATAATTAAGGAAAAGGAAGAAAAGAGGAAGAAGGAAGAAGGAAGAAGAAGAAGAAGTAAAAGAAGAAAAAAAAGAGGAGAAGAAGAAAGGAATAGAGGAGAAGAAGAAAAATAGAAAAAATAGAATTTTTTTTCTATTTTTTCTTCTTCTCCTCTATTCCTTTCTTCTTCTCCTCTTCTTTTTCTTCTTTTTTCCTCTTCTTATTTATTTCTCCTCTTCTTCCTCTCCTCTTTTTCTCCTTTCTTCCTCTTCTTATTTTCCTTTTTCCTCTCATTCTTTTTCTTCTTCTTCTTCCTTCTTCCTTCTTCCTCTTTTCTTCCTTTTTCTTATTTTACTTTCTCCTCTACACTAACCTAAAATGCACTAACCTAAAATCGATCGATATCTACTAACAACCTAAATATAAAATTAATACATATATGAAAAAACATATATAAACAAAAAAATGCTATGAACATTATATTCATACATACATATATAGCCACATCCATTCATCATATATATATATATAGCTACCACATACATATATACATTATACATATGAAAAAATGCAATGAACAAAAAAATACACTTATGAAAGAAATACTATGAACATGTACACATATATACACATACAAACACATATACACAAAAAAATGCAAAAAAATGCTATGGAGGAAAATGCAGGGCAGGGGCGGCAGGGCGGCGCGCGCGGCGGCCGCGCAAGGCAGGGGCGGCGGGGCGGCGCGCGCGGCGGCCTGGCAGGGCAGGGGCGGCGGCGCACCGGCCGCGTAGGACAAGGGCGGCGCGTGGTGGCCGCGCAGGGCAGGGGCGGCGCGCGGTGGCCGTGCAGGGCAGGGGCGGCGCGCGCCGGCCGCGCAGGGGCGGCGGCGCGGTGGCCGCGCAGGGGCGTGGGACGGGAGGGGCGCGGGAGCAGGCTATGCTCACAGGGGGCGGCGGCGACGGCAAAGGCGAGCAGCCTGACGGCGTCGGCGGCGCCGGTGACGGCAAGGTGGAGCAGGGGCGTCAGGCGGCGACGGCGATGAGGTGAAGCAGGGGGCGTCGGGGGAGAAGTGGGCGGTTTGGCCGGAAACTACTAAGTGCTGCTTATATAGCACAGCCTTTAGTCCCAGTTGGTGGCTACAACCGGGACTAATGCCCGCTGCCGAAAAGAGGCCTTTGGTCCCGGTTGGTGGCACCAACCGGGACTAAAGGGGTTGCATTGGTCCCGGTTGGTGCGACGAACCGGTACCAATGCACCCCCTTTAGTCCCAGTTGGACCCACCAACCGGGACCAAAGGCCCCTGTGCTGCCCGCATCGGGGCCAAAGTTTAGTCCCACCTCGCTAGTTGAGTGGGGCGCGCAGTGATTTATAAGCCCCACTACCGCACCCCTCTCGAACTCCTCCCTACTGCAGGCTTATGGGCCTACTTGCCACTGCTTTGCCTGATGGGCCTTCTGGGCCTAGTGCGGGCCTGAATCCTGGCCCAAAGTAGGGATTCAAGTCGTATTCAGGCTGTGGGGGCCCAGTAGGGGGCATTTTTTTGTTTTTTTGTTTTTCTTTACTTATTGTTGCTATTTTTATTTTTTTCCAGTTTTTTTTGTTTTGTTTTCTGCATTATTTATTTTCTTTTGTTTTTTGCTTTATTTTTTAATTCTTTCTGCTTTTGGTTTTAGGAAAATTATAAACTTTCTGTTAGTGCCATTACTTTTCAAATTTGAAAACACTTTTTTTTTGTTTTCTTTCTTGCTTTATTTATTTTATTTTGTTTCTACTTACAACAAAATACTTATTGTTGTTTTTTTGTTTTGTTTTTTGCATTATTTATTTTCTCTTGTTTTTTGCTTTATTTTTTAATTCTTTTTGCTTTTAATTTTAGGAAAATTATAAACTTTCCACTTTTTTTGTTTTTTTGTTTTCTTTCTTGCTTTATTTATTTTATTTTGTTTCTACTTACAACAAAATACTTATTGTTGCTATTTTTAATTATTACGAGGGCCGAACCATAAGACATTAAAGCATTTCAAATGAACTCTGAAAAAGTTGAAAGTTGGCATGGTATCATAAATTGACCCACACATAGCATGTGCATGTACAAAACGGACAATGGTATCATACTCGTCAGTTACAAAGTTGGCATGGTATCATCATAATAGTTGCGGGAGAAAGTCTTCACTTTTTCTTCGCTTGTGTCATTTTCTTATTGCGCTGTAACGATGGATAATCTTCATCGTTTATCAGGATGCTGGGGTTATCCTTGACTTTAAAGGGAGGAATTTCATGAAACTTTTCATAATCTTCAGACATGTCTGTCTTGTCCTCCACTCCCACGATGTCCCTTTTTCCTGAAAGAACTATGTGGCGCTTTGGCTCATCGTATGATGTATTCGCTTCCTTATCTTTTCTCTTTCTCGGTCTGGTAGACTTATCCTTCACATAGATAACCTATGCCACATCATTGGCTAGGACGAACGGTTCGTCAATGTACCCAAGATTTTTCAGATCCACTGTTGTCATTCCGTACTGTGGGTCTACCTGTACCCCGCCTCTTGACAGATTGACCCATTTGCACTTAAACAAAGGGACCTTAAAATCATGCCCGTAGTCCAGTTCCCATATGTCCACTATGTAACCATAATATGTGTCCTTTCCCCTCTCGGTTGTTGCATCAAAGCGGACACCGTTGTTTTGGTTGGTGCTCTTTTGATCTTGGTCAATCGTGAAAATGTATTCCCATTTATCTCATATCCTTTCCAAATCAATACAGTCAAAGATGGTCCCCTGGATAACAAGTACAGCTCATCACAAACAGTGTTCTCACCTCTGATACATGCTTCCAACCAACTGTTGAAAGTCCTGATGTGTTCACATGTAATCCAGTCATCGCACTGCTCCGGGTGTTTGGAGCGCAGACTGTTCTTGTGTTCATCGACATACGGGGTCACCAAGGTAGAGTTATGTAGAACTGTGTAGTGTGCTTGAGACCAAGAATATCCGTCCCTGCATATTATTGAGTCCTTTCCAAGCGTGCCTTTTCCAGTCAGTCTCCCCTCATACCGCGATTTAGGGAGACCTATCTTCTTAAGGCCAGGAATGAAGTCAACACAAAACCCGATGACATCCTCTGTTTGATGGCCCATGGAGATGCTTCCTTCTGGCCTAGCGCGGTTACGGACATATTTCTTTAGGACTCCCATGAACCTCTCAAAGGGGTACATATTGTGTAGAAATACGGGGCCCAGAATGACAATCTCGTCAACTAGATGAACTAGGACGTGCGTCATGATATTGAAGAAGGATGGTGGGAACACCAGCTCGAAATTGACAAGACATTGCACCACATCACTCCTTAGCCTTGGTATGATTTCTGGATCGATCACCTTCTGAGATATTGCATTGAGGAATGCACATAGCTTCACAATGGCTAATCGGACGTTTTCCGGTAGAAGCCCCCTCAATGCAACCGGAAGCAGTTGCATCATAATCACGTGGCAGTCATGAGACTTTAGGTTCTGAAACTTTTTCTCTGCCATATTTATTATTCCTTTTATATTCGACGAGAAGCCAGTCGGGACCTTCATACTAAGCAAGCATTTAAAGAAGATTTCCTTCTCTTCTTTGGTAAGAGCATAGCTGGCAGGACCTTCACACTGCTTTGGAGGCATGCCGTCTTTTTTGTGCAAATGTTGCAGGTCCTCCCGTGCCTCAGCTGTATCTTTTGTCTTCCCATACACGTCCAAGAAGCCTAGCAGGTTCACGCAAAGGTTCTTCGTCACGTGCATCACGTCGATCGAAGAGCGGACCTCTAGGTCGTTCCAGTAGGGTAGGTCCCAAAATATAGATTTCTTCTTCCACATGGGTGCGTGTCCCCCAGCATCACTCGGAATAGCTAGTCAGCCGGGACCCTTTCCAAAGATTACGTGTAAATCATTGACCATAGCAAGTACGTGATCACCGGTACGCATGGCGGGCTTCTTCCGATGATCTGCCTCGCCTTTGAAATGCTTGCCTTTCTTTAGACATTGATGGTTGGTCGGAAGAAATCGACGATGGCCAAGGTACACATTCTTCCTGCAGCTTGCCAGGTATATACTATCGGTGTCAAGTAAACAGTGCATGCATGCGTGGTATCCCTTGTTTGTCTGTCCTGAAAGGTTACTGAGAGCGGGCCAATCGTTGATGGTCACGAACAGCAACACCTTTAGGTTAAATTCCTCCTGTTTGTGCTCATCCCACGTACGTACACCGTTTCCATTCCACAGCTGTAAAAGTTCTTCAACTAATGGCCTTAGGTACACATCAATGTCATTGCCGGGTTGCTTAGGGCCTTGGATGAGAACTGGCATCATAATGAACTTCCGCTTCATGCACATCCAAGGAGGAAGGTTATACATACATAGAGTCATGGGCCAGGTGCTGTGATTGCTGCTCTGCTCCCCGAAAGGATTAATGCCATCCGCGCTTAAAGGAAACCATAAGTTCCTTGGATCACTTGAAAACTCATCCCAATACTTTCTCTCGATTTTTCTCCACTGCGACCCGTCAGCGGGTGCTCTCAACTTCCCGTCTTTCTTACGGTCCTCACTGTGCCATCGCATCAACTTGGCATGCTCTCCGTTTCTGAACAGACGTTTCAACTGTGGTATTATAGGAGCATACCACATCACCTTCGTAGGAACCCTCTTCCTGGGGGGCTCGCCGTCAACATCACCAGGGTCATCTCGTCTGATCTTATACCGTAATGCACCGCATACCGGGCATGCGTTCAGATCCTTGTACGCACCGCGGTAGAGGATGCAGTCATTAGGGCATGCATGTATCTTCTGCACCTCCAATCCTAGAGGGCATACGACCTTCTTTGCTGCGTATGTACTATCGGACAATTCGTTATCCTTTGGAAGCTTCTTCTTCAATATTTTAAGTAGCTTCTCAAATCCTTTGTCAGGCACAGCATTCTCTACCTTCCACTGCAGCAATTCCAGTACGGTACCGAGCTTTGTGTTGCCATCTTCGCAATTGGGGTACAACCCTTTTTTGTGGTCCTCTAGCATGTGATCGAACTTCATCTTCTCCTTTTGACTTTCGCATTGCATCCTTGCATCGACAATGACCCGGCGGAGATCATCATCATCGGGCACATCGTCTGGTTCCTCTTGATCTTCAGCAGCTTCGCCCGTTGCAGCATCATCGTGCACATCGTCTGGTTCCTCTTGATCTTCAGGAGCATCACCGTATTCAGGGGGCACATAGTTGTCATCGTACTCTTCTTCTTCACCCTCTTCCATCATAACCCCTATTTCTCCGTGCCTCGTCCAAACATTATAGTGTGGCATGAAACCCTTGTAAAGCAGGTGGGTGTGGAGGATTTTCCGGTCAGAGTAAGACTTCGTATTCCCACATACAGGGCATGGACAACACATAAAACCATTCTGCTTGTTTGCCTCAGCCACTTCGAGAAAATCATGCACGCCCTTAATGTACTCGGAGGTGTGTCTTGAACCGTACATCCATTGCCGGTTCATCTGCGTGCATTATATAATGAAGTGACCAAATTAATAAAAGTTCATCATCACATTAAAACCAAAGTACATACATAGTTCTCATCTAACAACATAAACTCTGCAGAGCATCTAAATTAATTAAACCATACACTGAAACTATGTAAAACATTTCAATGCGAAAACAAATGCGATCATAATTGCAACCAATGTAACAACTGATCCAACGGCATAATGATACCAAGCCTCGGTATGAATGGCATATTTTCTAATCTTTCTAATTTTCAAGCGCATTGCATCCATCTTGATCTTGTGATCATCGACGACATCCGCAACATGCAACTCCAATATCATCTTCTCCTCCTAATTTTTTCTAATTTTTTCCTTCAAGAAATTGTTTTCTTCTTCAACTAAATTTAACCTCTCGACAATATGGTCGGTTGGAATTTCCGGTTCAACAACCTCCTAGATAATAAAATCTATGTCACGTTGGTCGGCATAATTGTCATAAACAATAAATGAACCAATAGTTATGAAAAGATAATATATACCACATCCGAATCATAGACAGGACGAGGGCCGACGGGGGCTGATACCAAAACCATCGCACTATATAAGATGCAATAATAAAAGTAAGAAAATAATACAAGTATCTATCTAAACATACAAGTAAGAATATTTTTCCTTTCAGAAAGAAGATAAGAACAAGAGGCTCACCACGGTGGTGCCGGCGATGAGATCGGCGCGGGTGATCGACGACGGTGAAGACGGGGACGGGGCGTGACGGACCGCTAAACCTAGACAAATATTGAGGAAAATGGAGATTGGCGGTCGAGCTTGGAGGGGAGAAAGCTTAAGTAGTGTGGCTCGGGCATTCCATCGAACACCTCGTGTGCATAGGAGGTGAGCTAGAGCACCACAAAGCTCTCCCCTCGCCGGCCACGAAAAACAGAGCACTGGGAGTGCTCTGCTCGCAAGCAGGGGGTATATATAGGCACAACCATTGGTCCCGGTTGGTGGCCTGAACCGGGACTAAAGGGCGGCCTTTGGTCCCGGTTCGTGCCTCCAACCGGGACCAATGGTGGTGGGCCAGGACCGAGGCCCATTGGTCCCAGTTCGTCCCACCAACCGGGACCAAAAGGTCCAGACGAACCGGGACCAATGGCCCACGTGGCCCGGCCGGCCCCCGGGGCTCAAGAACCGGGTCCAATGCCCCCATTGGTCCCGGTTCTGGAGTGAACCGAGAATAATGGGCTGGACCGGCCTGGACCATTTCCCCCTTTTCTACTAGTGATAGTGGAATCATTACTAACTAAAGTTGACACTCTTCCAAATCCACTTTCATAAATATCACACTAAGATTCAATATCTTCCAAAATAGTGGGATCACTGATTCCTAAAGTTGACACTCTTCCAAACCCACTTTAAATGATAGTATTATTCATACTCCAAAAGGTATAAGTGAAGTTCATGGAGCATTCTACAACTGACCAATATCCAAGCTCAAAATGTATAAGTGAAGCACATGAAGCATTCAATGAACCATACTCAAAAGATTTAAGTGAAGCACAAAGAGCAATTCTATAAGATCATAATTAAAAGATTTAAGTGAATCACATGAAGTATTCTATAAATTAATGAAGGGATATCAAGTAAAGGAAAAGTAAAAACAAAAAGGACACAAATCATGTGAACAAAACAAAAACCGAGGTATACCGATAATCGTTGAAGAAGAACGATTTGATGCCAACCGGGGCATCCCCAAGCTTAAATGCTTGAGTATCCTTGGAATATTTACTTGGGGTGCCTTGGGCATCCCCAAGCTTGAATTCTTGCCTCTCTTTGTTCTTCTCATATTGATAGCTCCTCGAGCTTCGGACACTTCATCCACACAAAACTCCAACAAAAACTTGTGAGATCCATTAGTGTAATAAAACAAATCACTACCTTTAGGTACTGTAATGAACTCATTCTTTATTTGTATTGATGCTAAATCTACTGTATTCCAACTTCTCTATGGTTCATACCTTCCGATACTACTCATAGATTCATCAAAATAAGCAAACAACATATGCAAAACAGAATCTGTTAAAAACAGAACAGTCTGTAGTAATCTGGAAGTTTGGAAAACTTCTGTAACTCCTAAAATTATAAACTAAATTTGAAAATTTGAACAATTTGTACAGAAGTAATGCTCAAAATGAATCAGAACCATTTGACCTTCCAGTTAAAAAATGTAAATTCATGCACTATAGCAAAAGTTTCTGTTTTTGTTCTGCACAAAGCAAACAAGCAATCCAATCAACCTAAAACCAAGCTTGGCACATTATTTTTATAATACAATGAATATATACAAGGAGATAATTATTTACAGAGAAACTTCCATGAAAATTTGTACATTGTTTCCGTGAGCATGAGCACAAGTGCTCAAGGTTGACCCTCACTTCTTCAATGCAAAACCTTCCAATCACTTCTCTTTTTGAAAAACTTTTTAGGCATGAGAGGCAAGTAATAATTTTTTTGTATTTTCATTTTTTTAATGTTTTTGTATGTTTCACACACAACTAAACAGAAACAAAAAGGAAAAACAAAATCTAAATAGTGAATAAAGCAAACAAGCACACACGAGAATATCAACCCCACGCTATTGCTCCCCGGAAACGGCGCCAGAAAAGAGCTTGATAATCCCCAAGTGCAAGGAATCATCGTAGCAATTTCCAAATATGGAAGTGATAAGTATGGGGTGTCGAACCCACAAGGAGCTAAAGGTAAGATCAATATTCTCTCAAGCCCTATCTGCCACTGATACGACTCTACGTGTACCGGACGTTTGCTTCCAACTAGAAACGAGAAATAAAACTTCGTTGTGGGCATGAAGAGGATAACTTGCATGATATCGGAGAGCTAATACATAAAAGTAGGTGCTGTTATTATAAAGTTAGAATAAATACCAAATAATATAAATAGCAAGTGTGGAATAATGGTGGATCGGTGTGCGGAATTGTCCTAGGCAATTGTTAACATGACCGGAAATCACTATTGCAGTTTCATATGAGGGAGAGGCATAAGCTAACATACTTTCTCTACTTGGATCATATGCACTTATGATTGGAACTAGCAAGCATCCGCAACTACTAAAGATCATTAAGGTAAAACCCAACCATAGCATTAAAGCATGAAGTCCTCTTTATTCCCATACGCAACAATCCCTCTTACTCGGGTTTGTGTTTCTGTTCACTCACCAACCCACTATAAGCGAATCATGAACGTATTGCAACACCCTATAGCGGGAACACCTCATGCTTGCGTGACACGGAGGGCACCGTAGGACAGCAACAAAGTAAAACATACAACTCATACCAATCTAGATCATCAATCAACCCAACAAAAGATATCTACTCAAAACATCATAGGATGGCAACACATCATTGGATCATAATATGTGGCATAAAGCACCATGTTCAAGTAGGGATTACAGCGGGGTGCGGGAGAGTGGACCGCGTAAAAGAGATGAGGATGGTGATGATGATCGTGATGTTGATGAAGACGATCACCGTGGCGATGATTCCCCTCCTGATGGCACTCCGGCGCCACCGGAAGAGAGGAGGAGAGGTTCTCCCCCTTGTGCTTCTCCCTCCATGGCTTCCACCTTCTGGTCCTTGGCCTTCATTGTGATGAAGACCCCTCCGGGATACTCCTCCATGCCCACCGGTGATGATGGCCCCCTCCGGCAGGTTGCCGGAGAGGGCCCTGATTGGTTTTTCGTGGCTACAGAGGCTTACGGCGGTGGAACTTGAGATCCAATCTCCGTTCTACAAGTTTTAGGGTACGAGAGTATATATGGGTGCAGGGAGGACGTCGGTGGACTTCCGGGCTAGCCACGAGGTAGGGGGGCACGCCCCCCACCCTCGTGGGCAGCCCGGGAGTCCCCTGACGTGCACTCCAAGCCCACTTGATTGGTTTCCTTCCAAAATTAACTTCTCCAGTTGATTTCGTTCCGTTTTGACACCGTGTGATATTCCTTTTCCTCGAAACACTGAAATAGGCATAAAACAGCAAATCTGTGCAGGGCCTCCGGTTAATAGGTTAGTCCCAAAAATAATATAAAAGTGGATAATAAAGCCCAATATTGCCTAAAACAGTTGATAATATAGCATGGAGCAATCAAAAATTATAGATACGTTGGAGACGTATCAGAAAGCGACGAGCACAGTGCGTCGCGCACTGTGTCGTTGGCCGGACCGTGCCTGTGCTCGCTGCAGCGAGCTCCAGCGTCAGCGAGCGCCAGGGGGGAGTTAAGGGGTTGGAGACGAGGATGGTGGCAAGGCTTGGCATGCTTGGGCAGGCTGGGCAGCGAGCACGCGCTCAACAGAGCGCTGGGCGGCACGCAGAGCGCGTGTTTTGCATGCCAGCACGTTCATACGAACGCGATCACCGCGTGAACAGTGACATGAGGCCACCCTAAGCACTGACTTGATGTCTGGCGTGTAGTCCTTGGTAGTTTGAAGTGTTACCACGGTTGGGCTTGGATCCAGGTGCAGTAGAAATGGATTTGTACTGCTAGCAAGTTTCTGGACAGTAACTTTGGAGATTTACTATGGTCAAACCACTGGAAGTTAAGGGTTGAGCTTTGGAGGTTTGCTTACACTTACTAAGGTAAATAGGCACAAGAAAAACCAGCTACAATGGAGCTAGTAAAATGGTAGTTGCTGTAGAAACTAACATTTCTGTCCAGAAATGAATTTATTTTCTGTAGCCAAAATATTCCAAAGGGTGATGAAATATTCTTGCTCAGAAAGGTGACCTAGGGTTCAAATAATAATTGAGATTTTTCTCAGGATTTTTGGGGCAAGAAAAATTAGGGTTGCTTTGGAGCACCAAGGGCTAGCTAGTGTTTTGGAGGGCAAAATGAATATTTTTCATTTAAGAAAAATATTCCAAGCAATATTTTGAGTTGAACCAGAGGTGAAGTGATGGTTTTGAGGAGGAGAGGGAGCACTTGGGTGAAAATCAAGGGGTACCCAAGTGGTTAAGTCCAAATGAATTGATTCAAAAACCCTAAATTCAAAACCAACTCAACTGAAAACCAGGCAAAGAAAGAGGGCAAAAACGAGGCTGTCACAGACCGCTTGTCCTTATTGCAAGAATCCTTCATGTCTCTGTAGTAGGGGTCGAAGATGGCCTCGGCGAGGTGAACCAGTGTGTCCTTCTCATTTTCCTTGCACCCCGGATCTTGTATTGGCACTGGATGACGACAAGATTCTGGCAGGCGATGCCCGTATTCTCGAGCACCTTTACATCATTGGTGATGTCCACCATAACGAACATGTAGTGGCGGCTGTCGACAAACCTGGCGAAACGCTCGCGAGGCCTTGTGGCCAGGTAGTAGTGGTAGATGAGGATGTGGTTGCGCACGCCCATCTGGGCGGCGGCAACCTTGGGACGAGACACGGCACGAGCGCGGGTGTACTCGAGGTCGAACTCGACCACCTTGTACTTCTCCTCGGCAAGAAACAGCTCCATGATGTGGATGGAGTGCTCCACCCAGACCGGGTTGTTGGTGTACACCACTGAGAGCTCCGTGAACCTTTTGTGGGTGTCCACCACGGCACGCATGGTGAACTGCTACTCATCATCGGTAGCTGCTCGGAGCGCCATTGGAGCGCAGGAAACCCTCTAAGAATTTGTCATCGTGGGTGTGCTTCTTGCAATGGTGGGGCGCGATCAAAATGTTGAAGAAACACAAGGGTTAAATAATGGGCGCTGTAATAAATGGGGGCCGGCCGGCATGTAGTCACTTATCGTCGGTGAGCCTGTTCCCGCGCCGGCCACACCAACTCAGTAGCTGGAGCTGCCTACTTCACCGGGCCGCCAGATAGGTCGCACCCTCATCTCAAATCACATTATTTAGGCGTCAGTTGTGTGAAGTTTTATTCTGGGCCAATCGATTCACAATGGGAAGCAGCACCCCTCGAGGCGGCGGAGCTCCTAGGCTACCGGTTGGCTGGTGTGTAACGTAAGGGTGCAGGGCTGCAAGTTTATCGTGGAAGCACCACTTAGATGGCTATCTTAGAGTTGCATGGGTTGAAGGTACTGCTGCCGCCGGATCTGGATGACGGTGAGTCTTTCTGGATTGGCCCGGCGGCGGCGCAACCACGGTAGTGCGGTGGCCCGGGGAGCGGGGTTCTGGTCGGGGCCACGGAAGGCGTAGGCCGGCTGCTCTGCCGGTGGTCGCTGGCACATCGGGGAAGATACCGAACAGTGTCAGCCGGGAGGCACAAGACAGCCATCAAGCCATCCAGCGTAGATTAGACAGTACCAAAATAAAATAAAATTGTGTGACCCCAATTTAGTCTTCAGTCAACAGACGTGTGACCACTCTCGTACCTTGCTGTTGATCTCTTAGGGTATTTCTTCAGATCAGAGAGATGTGTCGTTCTTAATATTATGCATTTTCTGCATCTTCAACCACACCGTCTTCCAACTCACCGCAGCTGCTCCAACAAGGAAAGCATACATTAGAAGGGAGCTATAGTCCCCACTCAACAGTTTCCTGCATCGAATGCGCGTGCCCGACATGGACAGCCACAACAACTGCAGGGCCATCGACAAGTCAGCACTTGATGCTCACTCCTATGGATGGCGGCTAGATAGGTTGTACCCTCATCTTAGTTGTGTGCAACATTTATGGCTTAGTTATTCATCTAAGCATGGAAAATAGATTATCAGATTTCACTGTATATTCATGTTGATCTCTTACGGGTCTTGTTCAGGAGTTAACGATGTTCCATATTTCAGCTAAGATACTTGTTCTTTAGATAACGTTGTTCCATAGTTATCATCCATCAGCCAATGCTATCCCACAGGCTCGTGATTATAGTATTATACCACTTCTAGTATTACCTATGTTGTTCTTTAATACTTTTGTGTGCCACCTAGTTAATCACGAGTACAAACGATACATATTCTGTAGCTTTCATCTGGTTCTCCTTTTAGTTTTTTAGACCTGTTGCTGCTAGTTAACCCCAGTCCTACTATTTATGTCATCTCCTACAAACACTCATTACATAAATCTAACTACTAGTTGTCTTCCATGCATGTCAGATATAATTGCACATACTAATTATCTACAAGAACCTCAGGGAGCAATGTAACGGCCAATAAACTTGACGTCAATGATACCCAATATGATGGAACATGAAAAGGCAGTTCTTCACAAGACTTGCTGAAAGATGATGAATCCTATTGACCCCACAAGGTCCTTGCTCTATCTTGGCCCATGATATGGGTACAACATGCATATAATGTCCTGGAGTGCATCTACTCTATTGCAATGCCTTGTGCTTAGCCTGCTGATTATGCATGTAAATATGTCATGCCTTCCTGTTTTTCAGTACCTATTCCATTCATGATACATGTTTTCAAATTCAAGTAATGTCATTCTAATCTATCACAATGCCCTCTGCTTAGTTTTGACATCATGCTTCTGAATATCTTATGCATTGTTATTCATCAGTATGTACTTCATCTATCTACCATACCATGCATGGACATCTTAGTTTCCCAATCATACACGCATGTGTTACCTTAGTGTTTTTCTGTACGTATTCCGCTAGCATACAGTTTTACATTAAAGTAGTTTTTTTACACTATTGTCCTGTCATATCCCTAGCTCTTACATCATACTCCCTCTGTCTGGATTACATGTCGCAGAAATAGATAAAACTAGATGTATCTAGAACTGAAATACGCCTAGACCCATCTATTTATTTCCGGATGGAGGGAATACATGTCAATATGTCATGCCTTTCTATTCTTCAGTACCTATTCCATCTCTACTGTAGCATGTTTTATAATTGAAGCACTGTTCTTCTATATAAGGCATGCAAGGGGAAGACGGCTATGTTAGAAGCTGAAGGGTTACAAACCAGGTCTTTGCAAAAAGATCCAAACGCCAGGAGATAATAAACCAACTCCAGTTTTCATAGATACTTCTCCAGCACAGAGAAACCCAACTCCCATTAATAATAAGCAGATTCCAGTGGCCAAAGAA
The DNA here is from genome assembly GCA_963921465.1 of Triticum timopheevii. NCBI lineage: Eukaryota > Viridiplantae > Streptophyta > Magnoliopsida > Poales > Poaceae > Triticum > Triticum timopheevii. The sequence goes on along the minus strand of OY997266.1, from coordinate 993,351 downwards.
CTAGTCCGCTCCAGTCCAGCAAAAATATGTCAACTCCATTCTTAGAAGCGTGTGCGTATCCTCGCATCATGAAATTTTATAGCATTCTGATCATATTTTCTACATGTTTCTTACCCATCTCTCTTTTAGAAAATAACGATAGAAGAATTCCTCCATTGGGATCCTATTTGAGGAAAGTATCTTGCGAGAATTCTTTGTGCTCCAGTGCTGATGTAAGTACCTGTTGTATATCACTATATTTTTACATCAGCATGTATTTTGTTAATTGGCGTGAATCCAATCTTTATCTGATCTAAAATTAGTTGTATAAAAATGTTAAAGGAGACAATGTTGATTTCTATAAGGAAAAAATTGCTTGGTAGTTTTGCATACTGAGATGCATCAGTGTACTATCTCATATCATGCATATTACTGAATTGTAGTACTGCTCTGGTTGCCCATTCATTCATTGTGTCAATGTTGCTTTCGTATTACCTTACCTAGTTGATGACAGTTGTGCCATATTGTGTTAATTTAGTGTAGGCTGGTGTGGTCTGGTTGCCCAAACGTTCGTTGTGTTAATGTTGCTTTAGTATTATCTGACCTTGGCACTGATAGCAATGCTAGTGTGCTAATTTGGTTCAGGCTGCTTAAGATAAGAAGACAAACTCTAAAAATAGCAAGGCAACCCAATTATTTCTTTTTAATAAATATAGGCCAGGCAATATGACAATAACTCTTGATAAATCTGTTCGGTTCCCCTCCTAATTTATGTTATGATGCAGTGGTTGAGACACTCTCCAATAACAATAATACAAGCCTGCCAAAATCGCCATATGAATCTGTTCAGTTTCCACTGTCTCGAATGCAATGGAAAAAATGTATGTTTGTGAACCAATTAATGCCTATGATGGAAATGGTGGAGGTATCAAAGGTGCACATTCATGCACAACAACAACTGATCAATGTTTTCAGAGATAGTGTAGCAAAGCAGCAAGAACTTGCCCACATGCTTATGAGCGTCATCCGCGCTGAGGTTGCAGATTGTGACGTGGTAGATTGTTAGGCTCTGTTCATTATTTGCACTGGCATCAATCTTTGATTGCTCAGTGGATGTAATTTCCTGTAATATATGCTGGATGTGCAACATTTTTCCTTGTATGCCGTACCTTTGCTTGACCAGTTTTGGTCCTGTACATAATTGCTCGTCATAATGGGCTCAAATGATCTAATTGAGCCTAAAGACATGTATGAACTTTAGTGGGCCCATTAAGTTAATGGGCCGTTACCAGGCCGAAAGTTAATGGTCGGCCATCTTACCTCCCGGTCGTTAACATGCCGACATTGAAGCGGGCAACAGGTGGGCCCATTTGATTTCATGGGACGTTAACAGGCCGATACTAAGGTCGGGCTACGTATGGCCCAACTATACTGTGTGCCTTTAGCAGGCCGAAAGAGACAGCAGGCTCGTACTGGACCATGAAGAGCATGGGTCGCTAAGAGGCCGAAAGTCAGGTCGTACTGTAAATGGCTCAACTGTGTTGTGGGCCTTTAGCAGGCCGAAAGAGAAACCGGGCTGGTATTGGACCATGAAGAGCATGGGCCATTAAAAAGCCAAAACTCAGGTCCGACTGCAAATGGCCCAACTCATTTATGGGTCGTTAAGAGGCTGAAAGACACACCGGGCCAGAAATTGACCCAACACTTAAATGGTTCGCTAAGAGGCTGAAAGATATACATCCTGAAGGCCCATCCCTTGAATGGGCCGTTAACAGGCCGAAACCACATCGGGCCGATATTGAGCCGAAATGTATAGCGGGCTGTTAACTAGCTCGAACTGATGATGGGCTGCAATGGTGTCAAATCGTTAACGGGCCATTGACGGGCTGAATTGGCACATCTGGTATGGGCCGTGGACTTAAATGGACCTAACACAAGTAGGCCTTATGTGGGCCGGCCTGCTAATTTTTACTGGGATGGCTATTTTCACCGGAATGGGCCACTGTTGGGCCATGCCACATGTCGACCTATCATAAGTGCCTCCTGTCCAATGAGTGGATGACATCAGTCCCAACGGTGAGCCAGCACGTGTTTCCTCCGGCCAATGAGAATTTTACAAGTGGAAAATCCACATTGGTCCGGGCTGTTGACGGGTTATCGGATCCAAACCGGAACCTGATAGCTTAACGGCGACCCGTTATGGTGGATGCCATGTGTCGGTCACCCTTGACGAAAGCACTTGTATGACGCGCGATTTATCTTCATGGAAGTGAACACTTCCGTGATGATAATTTTAGTAATGTCATGTAACACTATTACGACAGCATAGTATGACTATCTTAATTCTGTCACAAAATCATCATGGATGTACATGCATGACAAAAAACGTGACCTACTGTGACAAACACGTATCATCACGGAAGTGTATTTTTTTTGTAGTGCCTAGTGCTGCCTCCATCGCCGTCACTGCCTCAACTATCGACCACCCCGAGGAATGGAACTGTTGGCCGTCTCACTGGAGATACGTCACTGTGATCAACGACCATGTTGTTGCTGCTGGATATTTGGCCAAATTTGGGAGAGCCGTCGAGGTTACCCATTTCACTCTATATTCATGCTGATCTCTTACGGGTCTTGTTCAGGAGTTAACGTTGTTCCATAGTTCAGCTAAGATACTTGTTCTTTAGGTAACGCTGTTCCATAGTTATCATCCATCAGCAAATGCTGTCCCACTGGCTGGTGATTATAGAATTATACCACTTCTAGTATTACCTATGTTGTTCTTTAATACTTTTGTGTGCCATCTAGTTAATCTCGAGTACAAACGATACATATTCTGTAGCTTTCATATGTGTTCTCCCTTTAGTTTTTGAGACCTGTTGCTGCTAGCTAACCCCAGTCCTACTATTTATGTCGTCTCCTACATGCACTCATTACATAAATCTAACTACTAGTTGTCTTCCATGCATGTCAGATATAATTGCACACATTGATTTATCCACAAGAACCTTAGGGAGCAATGTAACGGCCCACAAACTTGACGTCAATGATACCCAATATGATGGAACATGAAAAGGCAGTTCTTCACAGGACTTGCAGAAAGATGATGAATCCTATTCACCCCACAAGGTCCTTGCGCTAACTTGGCCCATGATATGGGTACAACATGCATATAATGTCCTTAAGTGCATCTACGCTGTTGCAATGCCTTGTGCTTAGCCTGTTGATCATGCATGTAAATATGGCATGCCTTCCTGTTTTTCAGTACCTATTCCATTCATGATAACATGTTTTCAAATTCAAGTACTGTCATACGCTGTTGCAATTCCATCTGCTTAGTTTTGACATCATGCTTCTGAATATCTTATGCATTGTTATTCATTAGTATGTACTTCGTCTGTCTACCATACCATGTTTGGACATCTTAGTTTCCCAATCATACACACATATGTTGCCTTAGTGTTTTTCTGCATGTATTCCGCTAGCATACAATTTTACATTCAACTAGTTTTTTTACACTGTTGTCCTGTCATATCCCTAGCTCTTACATCTACTCCCTCCGTCTGGATTACATGTCGCAGAAATGGATAAAACTGGATGTATGTAGAACTGAAATACCCCTAGACCCATCCATTTATTTCTGGATGGAGGGAATACATGTCAATATTTCATGCCTTTCTATTCTTCAGTACCTATTCCATCTCCGTTGTAGAATGTTTTATAATTGAAGCACCATTTTTCTATATAAGACATGCAAGGGGAAGACGGCTATGTTAGAATCTGAAGGGTTACAAACTAGGTATTTGCAAAAGATCCAAACGCCAGTAGATAATAAACCAACTTCAGTTTTCAAAAATACTGCTCCAACACAGAGAAACCCAACTCCCACTGATAATAAGTGGATTCCAATGGCCAAAGAATTAGTCCGCTCCAGTCCAGCAAAAACGATGGAGGAATCAAAGGCGCACATTCGTGCGCAACAACAACTGATCAATGTTTTCACAGATAGTGTAGCAAACCAGCAAGAACTTGCCCACATGCTTATGGGCATCATCCGCGCTGAGGTTACAGATTGTGACGTTGTAGATCGTTATGTCCGTTCATTTATTTGCACTGGCATAAATCTTTGATTGCCCAGTGAATGTAATTTCCTGTAATATATGCCGGATGTGCAACGTTTTTCCCTGTATGCCGTACCTTTGCTTGATCGGTTTTGGTCCTGTGCATAATTGCTCGTCGTAATGAGCTCAAATGATCTAATTGGGCCTAAAGACATGTACGAACTTCAGTGGGACCATTAAGTTAATGTGCCGTTACCAGGCCGAAAGTTAATGGTCGGCCCTCTTACCTCCCAGGTCGTTAACAGGCCAACATTGAAGCGGGCAACAGGTGGGCCTATTTAATTTCACGGGCCGTTAACAGGCTGATACTAAGGTCGATCGGGCTACATATGGCCCAACTATACTGTGGGCTTTTAGCAGGCCGAAAGAGACAGCGGGCTCGCACTGGACCATGAAGAGCATGGGCCGCTAAGAGGCCGAAAGTCAAGTCGTATTGTAAATGGCCCAACTGTGTTGTGGGCCTTTAGCAGGGCGAAAAAGAAACCGGTGTGGTATTGGACCATGAAGAGCATGGGCCGTTGAAAGGCCAAAACTCAGGTCCGATTGCAAATGGCCCAACTCATTTATAGGTCATTAACAGGCTGAAAGACACACCAGGCCAGAAATTGGCGCAACACCTAAATGCGTTGCTAAAAAGCCGAAAGATATACTTCCTGAAAATTGGCCCATCCCTTGAATGGGCCTTTAACAGGCCGAAACCACATCGGGCCAGTATTGAGCCCAAATATATAGAGGGCTATTAACGGGCTCGAACTGACGATGGGTTGCAATGGTGTCAAATCATTAAAGGGCAGTTGACGGGCCGATTTGGCACATCTCGTATGGGACGTGGACTTAAATGGACCTGACACAAGTAGGCCTTATACGGGTCGGCCTGCTAATTTTTACTGGGCCGGCCATTTTCACCGGAATGGGCCACTGTTGGGCCATGCCACGTGTCGAGCTATCATAGGCGCCTCCTATCCAATGAGTGGATGACATATGTCCCAACAGTGAGTCAACGCGTGTTTTCTCCGGACAATGAGAATTTTACACGTGGAAAATCCCCATTGGTCCGGGCTGTTAACGGGTTAACGGATCCAAATCGGAACCCGATAGCTTAACGGCGACCCGTTACGGTGGATGCCATGTTTTGGTCACCTTTAACGAAAGCATGTCTATGACGCGCGATTTATTGTCATGAAAGTAGACACTTCTTTGATGATAATTTTGATAATATCGTGGAACACTTCTACGACAGCACATGTATGACTATCTTAATTTTGTCATGAAATCGTCATGGATATACATGCATAAAAATGTGACCTACTGTGACAAACAGATATCATCCCGGAAGTGTATTATTTTGTGGTGCCTGGTGCTGCCTCCGTCGCCGTCACTGCCACAGCTATCGACCACCCCGGGAATGGAACCATTGGCCGTCTTGCCGGAGATACGTCACTGTGATTAACGACCATGTTGTTGCTGCTGGATATTTGGCCAGATTTGGGAGCGCCGTCGAGGATACCGAGCATCAAGGCAGGATCGATGCAGTGGCGGAGCCAGAACTTTTGTGGAGCCTGGGCAAACTTGAGCCTAAATGTCTAATTTGGAAATCAAAATCAAGTTTTTCGATACACAATTTATAAAATAACTCCAAACTTTGGAACCACAAATGCCCAATAATTATGAAGAAACAATATAAACATGATAGTCATGGAAATGTAATTTTAAAGTGAACTCGGCATACCCCATTTTGATAAAGAGAGCTTCGTCGAGTTCCTTTCCCCGGATACTCGACAAAGTCTTTACCGAGTGCTAAAATGAGTTACTCAGCAAAGTAAACTAGGCCGACGACCAGCCAAAGTAAACAATGCCTATCACATGGCATGTTGTGTTTGTCGAGTACCTTTCGTTCCATACTCGGCGAAGATGGGTGCACCGAAGAGCGCCATGTGTCCTCGAAGTTTGGTTAGTGATGTCTTCGGCTAATTGTTTGTGGGTTTGTCAAGTACCTACCGCACAATACTTGGCGAAGATGGCTCCATTGGAGGGCACAACGTGTCCTTGGCGTTTGCCGGGTGCTGCCTTTGGCAAAACATTGGAGCGTTTCTTCAGTCCCCTCTCGGTGACATTCGGGAAATAGCTTTCGTCAGGGCTGCCAAGGTCATGCCATGTATCACCGTTTGTTGATTGTTCTCGAGAAGGCTCTCGCCAAACCATCCTAGAAGCTACCATATATTGTCGCGTGACAACATAAGTCATAAAACAAGGCCACACATACAACAAAATAGAGAGTTTATTCCGACGAAAATTAGACGTGAACAAAATACGGTAGCAGATCAATTGGCTATGTATAGTCATGTAGAGCGTACCACTACACTATGGCTACACCAAGGTCCACCAAGTATCGAGAAACTTTTGCGTCGCAACGGTAACCATATATTGAAGGAATAAAACTTTATTACCTCGCTATATAAATTAACATCCAAACATCCTAGAAGACACTACCCCCTCAAGTAATCTAAACGCTCTTATTTTTTTTACAGATGGAGTACAAAGACAAAATAATGAATTTCTAATTCACATAAATTAAGTGTTGTGATTTGTGAATATACTCAAAATAGAGAGCTTGTAAGAAAAGAGGAAGACATGTAAAATATACCCCACCGCCTGACCTCATAAATTAATTTAAGTCCTAAATATATCAATCTTCAAATTAGTTAGGAAAATCTTACAGTACATAATAAGGAGAAAGGGAACGAGACGACGTGTAGCCAAGGTTGTAAGTTGCGCTGAATAAGGCTTTTTTTTAAACACAGTACAGACGCAAGCGCTCATATACACGCGCATACACTCATCACTATGAACGCACGCACGCACAACCTACCCCTATGAGCATCTCTGAAAGACTGAGCCGGCATATCATCTAGAAATTTACGAAGTCACCGTAGGCACCTTGTCGTTGACGGGAATGTCTCCTCCTACTAAATGCGCATCGCCGGAAATCCTAAAATAAATACGAATAGGGCTGTGCTAATTGTTTTGGAAGAAGGGAATACCAGCCCATCAGTACTGAACATTAAGCTTGGTCAAGGAGTGCGCTTGGTAGGCCTAGCTAATTAGCACATTGCTCCTACTTAAATATTAGCTGAATACTTGGTAGGAGCTCACTGCTCATGTACACTCCTGCGGTCCTGCCCGGGTAAACAACGATGCATTTGGGGATTTGCCCTATTGTTTATCACCTGCGTACGCAGTCCCCTGGCCAGGGAGCCCGGGCAAGTGCCCAGGGTGGCCGGGCGCTAGCTCCGCCACTGGATCATGCGTCGTGTTTCTCACCGGCCACTGGGTCGGGTTGGTGTGGTGAACTCGCGAGCAAACCAAATGTGCCGCCTGCTTCAGCTGGGCACACCAGAAGGAAGAACAAAGTTTTCAAAATTTGCGGTCTTACTATAAGGACGGATACAAGGAGTTGACTTCTAAAAGATAGAGATAGCATTAGTCCTTCACTTATTATCCAACTTACATCATGTCTTCTAAATACAACTTAACCCCTAATTGTCTGATGAGAATGATATCTTAAAATTTTCTGCACCTTTTACCGTGATTCAACTTATCCTAGGTTAGATCAAATGTTTGCCATTTTTAAATTATACCAATGAAACGTTCCGAAGTTTCACCACTATAAAATTTACATATGCACTTGAATGTACTTGAAATATTGAATAGAGTCTCCGTGTCCTTGACCTTCTTATTAGATTTGTGTTGCATGTTTTGGATGTTAAGATTGCTCACGAACTAGTAGATGCATTAGGGTCTACTACCAGTGTTAGTTACATCCTTTTGAGCGACAATTAATATGGGACGGAGGCAGTAGTATATAAAATGACGTTACGTAAGAATGCGCGCTTGAATACCCGCATAGTATCCCAATACCAATGTGCTTGTCATATATGAATACACATATACATATCTGCATAGCGGTTGGTTCAAAAACGGAAACACATACACATGACCATATCCAAATTAGTGAAAAAATAGCGTGCCATAGCGAAATAGTGCCGTTCTTGAAATCCTCTATTAGCATGCTATATCGTGCTATGGTGTGCTATTAACGGAGCATGATACACTGATTTATTTAGTGGGACATCATTAGTACGTTTTAGTGTGTTGTTAACAACGCTATAGCACGCTATTTTTTAGTGACCCAAATACATGTACACTCAGAGGATTTTTGCAGCTCATTTCTCGGTCCAATTTTCAGACCCGATTTGACCCACCCAGCTACTTGTACTTTCATGAAATATTGCAAATTTGCCCAAAGACAATCATTGTTGCAACTTGAGGCAATGTTTCTGGACAGACTCGGTGGATTCAAAGAAAGGAAGAAGAATGGGAATGCACTTGTATATCCGGAAGGTCACTCCGTAATAATGTTCTTTTTGTACTATGCATGCATCGTATTATCGACCAAAATAAGTGGGATCCCCATGGCTAACGCTGCAACTACACACCCTTCTCGGACACCATCTATCTAGCGGGATCTCGCCAAGGCTAAGAGCATCTCCAATGTCAGACTCACAAACTGTACACCTTATCCGTCTATGGATCGAGGTAGCAGTTCGAGGACAATGATATAAGAGCCGACCATCCAAAGCTTGCCGCAAATTTCCAATCGCATTTCGGTCGAAATGTAATGAAATTGAACAATTGATGCATATTTAAACAACTCGGATGATATTCATTTACACTTCGATAATTTTTTAATAAAATCAAATGGTTTTCGAAGTATTTGAACTAGACCGGACTGTAAACCTATACTAATTGACCGCTGGTGCCCGTTCCTAATCTTCGGCGGGCCATGAGACTCGGAATATGAAGCTACGCCACCACCTCTATAGCATGCAAGAAACTAATCGACATACTGACTTGGGATTTCTTGAAGTCACCAGCCCACTCTAGTGCTTTAGCAGGAAGGTTAGCAGCGGACTCGAGGGGCGATCCTCTCTGCGTCGAGCATCAACACGGCCGCGGGCAGAGCCACTCACTTGCCCTGGCCTCACAAAGAGGCAAATAGGGAACAATGGCGGAGCGGAAATTGGTGAAGAAGAAGAGGAATCATCAAAACATAGCATCGCTCCCCGCTCCAGTATTTAACTAGATGAGGCAAGCGAATCATACCAAGGACGACAACTATGCTGGACGCATCCACAACGTGCCTTCTAGCCAGGCCCAATATGGCCCAGGACCAACCTCAACTCAAAGTCAAGGAAGTGCAAGGTGCGGCCCGAAGAGATGGAGGAGATCCGCACAAACAAACAGGGGAAGGAGGCTCTCGAGAAGGAGCTCAATGGATGTCATGTACCAGGAGTACCTCATAGAGAGGTGCCCAAACCCTGGCGGATAGAAGGGGCCCCATAGGCCCATGGCACATGAGGGAACCCAAAGATTCAAAACCGACATTCATGCCCTCCAAGAAAGGGTGGCGAGGCCGCCCTAGGTCACATCCATCTCATGTAAACCTTAGACCTTCACTGCCTATATAAAAGGAGGTCTAGGGCTCTCATCAGAATGGAATCTCTCAGATCTAAACTCTCGAGAGCAATCTCATACATCACTGTAATCCTCTGCACGACGTATCCCCTCATCATGAATAACAAGATCAAGCAGGATGTAGGGAATTACTCTTCGGAGGCCAGCAACTAAGTAATGTGTGCGTGTAGATTCCGTCCTGGTACCTTCGATCTTGTCATGAACCCTACCGAGGGATATGATGGTAATTTGCTCCATCAAATATACATATGTGTGATCTCATATGTTTGCGCATATGTGTGACCTCATATGTATATTCGTTCTTAATATATACGTAAGGATCTTCTAGGAAATGGGGTAACCTAGCAAAATGATTTTAAAAGCTTATGTCATTATCGTAATGGATTGCCCCTTCTCCATTAATATGCAATAGGCCTAGTCAAGAATGTCGATATCAATCAAATCCGGATTAATCATCTTTGCTACTACAGTCCTCATGAGCTAATTAAAGCCAGGCGTGCCCCCCAGGAAGTGAGTCAATGGTTTGTTGATCAAAAAAAAATAGAAATTCGAGGACATGCATAATTTCGGTAAGATATTGATTGGCATTCAAAGAGTGAACATTCGAATTTGGTAAATACAAAAAATATTTGGCTTACTGCGCTTTCCTTGAAACTAGAAGGATAAATATTTGTGCAGCCGAAGCAGCCAATTTTGCAGGGTGATTGGTGGTGTGTACATGTATATGAATACACGCGACCTACTTGTAATAACAATAAAAATGAGAACAGCTCAAGAAGATGATTTTCAAACTCGTGGCCCATGGGAGCAAGTGTTTTCTCTCCCATTCATATATGTTTCTAATGAGACGGTTAGAACCTCAACTTCTGGTAGGATATTTTATTTCTTACAAACCTCATATTGATACTTTGTCTGTCTCTGGTTGCCTTTTTACTACTCCGAATGAGTCATATAACTCCAGGCGATAAATCTTATTTTGTATGCCAATCTATAATACAGAGAACAAAATAATGTAGCCATGTCTTCTTTACCACCTCGAGCTTGCAGGGTGAACGTCCAGGATACACACCTTTCATATACTAATTAAGAGCAACACCTATCGCATCTCACACATGAATACTTTTTTGTGCTTTGTATATGTATATATACCATCCCATCTTCACCAGATGAGATATAGTACATTTTCTCTTCAATTTCCACTTCATTTTTTAGCGTGAAATTACTATATTATGTAGGTGGGAATCACACATAGATCAAGATGAGATAACATCATAGAAAAGCGCATCTGAATAGGAGGCATCTGGATTGTGGAATGAGCCATGGATTTATTTTGTGTAAGACGAAACAAGAGATGAAGCTTTCCCTCTACACGCTAGGACTGCCTACTTTCTTCCTCTGTGTGGGGCGTACCTAGATTCTATAGGGGCGACCCGTACAAGCTTTTCTTGTAATAGGCAAGATTACCTTTTTTCTGTTGACTCCAAGAGCAATAGGCTTTCAAAATATTGAAATTCACCTGTTGTGCATGGTTCAAACTTGAAACTAAGAGTGTTATTTACACTTCCGTGTTGATTAGTAAAAATTTGCAGTTGCATGTTATGCGTCAAGTGTTCCTTGTGCGAACGTCCTCACTGACAAGACTATATCATCTCAACACAACACCACTCGAGACTTAATTTCCATCTTTGGCAACCACTTTTCATCTTTCTCGTCGGCGTCAGTGGTAGAGGCGACAGAGGCGCAGATCACGCATGGTGTGAGGCGCTCCTCGCCGGTGACCGCGGTAGTGGAAGAGATGGCACGACACATCGCGTGTGGCGGGAGGTGGTTTCGTGGATCTCGATTGCAGAACGAGTTGCTACTCCTTAATATTTTTCGCCCTAGCTCCGCCACCATTCTCGTGTCTCCTATTCGCAGTTTTTCAACTGTTTTAGTTCTCTCACATTTTTTATGTACACCAGATTATTTGTTACACGCATGGCGCGGAGACCAAATATACCCGCGAGGGAAGCTATATTTGTCGTTTTCATAAAACTCTATGGAACTTGGACATGATCATACAGAGATAAAAAATGAGTTACATTTGAAAGGAGAGTCATTCGGGTGGTTATCACCCGTTATGGTTGTTTTAGTGGATGAACTCCTAGCGTGTGAGCATCTCCAACAAGACTTGGTTATTTTGGCTCCCTATACCACCATCGATTCTTGGCAGCTCTGGACCACCCATCATTTGGCTGGACAGGAAATCACCCCCCCCCCCCCCCTATTTGGACCTCTTTAATCCATGCAGCCACCTGGAAGATGGTATTTTATACATAGTTCATTCATAAGCACTGCATTCATAGATAAAAACAACAAATGATTACATTAAAAAAAGCAAACCATGCTACTTCTACTCAAACTCCTCGTCAGAGGAGATCGGGATGACTCCCTCAGTGAAGCCGTGAGCCTCGCTGTCGGTTGCGACGACGGCCTGAATCGGGGGCATCACCTTGTCGACCTCGCTTGGTAACATTACATCCAGCTATTGCTGCCGGAGGAATAACTTGTGTTGATTTTCTGCCACTATCCGTTCATCCTTGATGGACTTGAGGATGGTGCGGTTTTGTAATTCACTCGCCGCGGGTAGAAATAGTACAGGAGCATGGATACATCCTAGCTTAACTTGGTAATAAAAGAAAAGTTGATGTGTCTACCTAACTTAGCACCTAGCCTAAGGAGCAGTGTACTTACGGCATACCCCTCTAAAATATTTTTGCAAGTTCTTATGCAAATCAATTGTTTTGATTTAAGCTAACAACATAGGTATAATGGATAAATAGTCTATTTTCTAACCTTAGTCGTGAAGCTAGTTGATTAGCTGTACTACAGGGTACCATACTGAAATACACAAGTCGAAATGTTGACTTTCATCATGACTTGGAGCAATAAGACTTGTAGCTCCTCCACCACTCTTGACACCTCCTATTCCAACATGTTCTTGCATCTCTTCTATTTTTCTCCATGCTCTACTCAGTCTGTTTGATCAAGCGAATGCCGCATGCTTGATGTGGTAAGCCAGCGCTACTAGCTAGTATGTCAGATGAAGAGGGACAAAAATCGTGCTATTCGTCTGGGCAGATGGAGTGGTTTATATACCAGGGAAAAATATTGGTTGGTTTATATAACAGGGAAAAATTGTGCATGATTTCCTTTTTCTTTTCTTATGAAGTGAATGCATTTTAGCTGGAAAACATTTCCTATCAATTATTTCACTCAAAAAGTTTGAGGTAGCAGTACGTGTTAACTACAATCTTTCCCAGCTCAGAATTTCTAACCAACCTAGCAAATTAAAGAAATAAAAAATGAGACTGAAACCGCCGGCATATGCATCAATATATGTACACAACCATATTTTATTATATTATTTAACAAAGGCCTGACAAGAATATGGATCAAACAACCTAAAGCCATGACTCACACCTACAAACTTGACAATGGACAATGCCATCGTGCATCACTATCTAGAACCGGGGTCACTGCAGATCCAAGGCGTAGCATGAGTACAAACCCGATGAAATATAATGGCCAAGACCACAAGCATATGCTTCAGAACTCGACAACATCGTTGGACCGCTAACCCATCTCCAGAAAAGAGATCTACATTATCCTTGCAAGACCAGCCAGTCGTCAACACCGCCTCAGCGCCAAACAATACCACCGACCTGCGCTCGTCCATTGAGATGCATCCACCACCGAGAGTCCGCAGCACCATGTCGCCGAGATCCGTCGTTGTGATGGGGCAGAACGGCGGCGAAGCCGACGGGAGGAGAAGTGCTTTTCTTATGATTGAGGAAAAAGATATGTGATAATGATGGATCAAGTTTTTAGGTGCAACAATTGATGACAAGTTATATTACATTGATTTAGAATGGCAACATCCTGGTAACCAGGAATGGCAAAGTGGATTGTCGACACATGGGTAAGAACTGTGGCTGCAACAAACTCCCGGCTATCAGAATCAACTATTTAGTGAAGACGTATATCCATATGGTTGTTGCACTAGATCTATTGATGAAAAATATATGATAATAGCATGTATTTGTGGTTTTTCTCTCATGTATGTACTATGGGAAAAACATTTTCTCTGTAATTACATCTGCATACATAATTTCTGGTCAAACCTATTACTATCCTAATTAGACGCTCCCTGTAAATTACCACGTCAATAGGAGAAACCCAAATGCTAAGGGCCACGCTTTTGGCACGAAGCACTCCGGCTCTGATGTTTTTCACAACTAAAGTTTCCATCCGAAAAGAAAAAACAAACCCAAAAAATAACTAAAGTTGTCATCCTCTCCTCAGTAAACATACCATAAAAAACATTTGGAGTTGCCATGTGTTCATGCCACACGTGCGGCACTTATGAGGGTCCTAGGAGAAAATAGAAAAAAAAAGGTTGATTTGGCGGGACCAAATTATAACAATTTCAATTAAAAAAAAAGACTCCATCTCACGTACAATCCAATTATTTGGTGGAACCGAATAATAACAGCTTAGAGTAAACGAACGACTCCATATGTTCACGTACGGCTCGAGCATTTGTTCTGAAAAAACATGTGCGACATGTATGCATGCCTTTATAATCAGCGATCTCCACGTTACTTGCGCAAGCTACCAATTCTGGAGAACCAAATTGCAATAGGATCCTGCCTCATTATAGATCTGTACAACACGGAAGACGGATGCTGGCTGCACAAACTGCTCGACGCACCAGCGACGAGGCATGCATTACTATGAAGTTGAAGGCCACTAATCTACCTACATGTTTTGTTGTCGAGGAAGCTATATTAAATATGTGATATTGCCGCTGTCACGTACGACTGATGAGGATCTCAGCTGGCTTGAAAGTGTCATGTTTTGTTGTTAAGGAAAAATTATGGTTGCCAGCCTCGGTCGTGCCTGGTTCGGCATTAACCTGCCTGTGCTAGTTGTAGCCTCTTGTACTAGGTTGCATCATTTTTACCTCCGAACAAATAGAATACTACTCCATCTTTGTTCGGTACTACTTATACTAATGGGTTTCCACGTGTTCATGTGAAAGTGAAATTGTGAAGTGCAGGCACAGTAGCTAACATAGCCTTCTACCTAACAATCGACAAAAAAAATTGGTCATAAATAAATATATAAAAGTAATTAAGAGTTCACCAACCATCGCTCGAGTTAATAATATGTGTTATTTATATGTATCATCACATCTTCGTCGGGTTGTAGACAGAAAACTTCATTTTGCATTACATTTCACGACATGATGGCACAAGAGAGTAGCAATCACAAAGAAAATATTAAGATGAGATAAGACAAGAACCGATGAGATGGAAAGACTCACAGGAGCGGGAGGCATCGGGAGCAATTGTCAAGCTTGGAATCCTTTCCACACTAGACAAGGCCAGACCGGTCGTGCTAGACTAGAGTTCGCACATATGTTGAGTAATTAGGTCTTGTAACTGTGTGCATGACTCAGTTGTTCATGCTTCGCCTGGTGTTGGTGTTCGTCACCTTCCTGTATCACCTCTTGTCTCACGAAAAACTCTTTGCTGATCTCTACAAAAGCTGTCTCAAACCTCTGGCATTTATGTGGCTACAAATTTTCGGTCCTGACTTGCGGATGGAAAAAGATGCGGACGTGACTTCATTGTCACATGGAGTGAATTTGAATAATAACAGGACAACCACAAAACACTACTCACCGAGGCTGTTAAGAATTAATTGACATCCGTTAATTAGGCATAATCCATGGTTTCCATTTAACCACCGGCTGTTGCTATCTGGGCAACGGATGTGACTATTCGCTCGCCCTTCCGGTGAAAGACACCTCTTGTGAAAGAAAGTGCACGCAGCTCACATGGTAGAGAGCTTTGCTTTGCCGTGCATAACAAATGTGTATGAATTGGGTCAAGGCTAGCTTTGTTTGAGTATACTTCATAGGATTGCACTAGACTGCACTAAACATAATCAGACATTTTAGGGGAGCACCATGCATGCTGACCGTAAACCTCCTCTTCTTTCTCTTCATACTCTTATCCATGTCACTTCGCGGGGAGATGAAAAGGATTTAGTACATGCTGCAGGTAGGTGTGAACGTACGCTTGATCTTCTTGCTACCGATCGAGGCCGTTAGTCTATTTGCTCTAGTCGACAAACTAAGACAAGACGATGGAAGATCCCTCTAGACAGGCATGCGTTTTTTTATGGACTTGATTCAGGGTGGACACGGTCCGGGCCGGTCCGGTCCCTGACCGAGCCGCCGTTTGGACCGGCCGCCGGCGGACCGGACCGGACCGGACCGAGCAGCACAGCGGTCCTCTTTTCCTGGACCGGACCGGCATAGGTAAAGCTCGGGCCGGACCGACAGGACCGGCCGCGGCGGCGAGGTTGTGACTACGGCGGCGTCGAGAGACGACTCCGGCGAGCTTCTAGACACGATGGAGACAACTGCATGATCGAGAACGGCGACGGTTCACACATGGGAACAAACAGGACGCGGTGGCGCCGGCCGGGGCGCGCATGTTTATTCTTTCGCAGTTTTTCCGTTACATGCAAGCAATTTAATGCATGCATGAGCCCACGATTTTGTGCGTAGGGGACTGCCATAATTAGAGGATCAGTTTTTACGTGGATTCAGTCGTGGGATGACGCCGTAATTAACGGATCGAACCTCGTTTGTCTAGTTATTTCTATTTTCTGTTCGACGGAAAGAAAGGAAAGGAAAATGGCCCACGATTTTCTGTGTGCGGGCGGGGCAGCCACGATCACCCCCGCGTGCAACCAGTGTTGTCGTGGGCTTGTGCCGCTGCTAAAAATACTGACGAAACTGAAAATACTGCAGATTCTGAAAATACTGACGAAACTGAAGATTCTGACGAAACTGAACCACGACGAGTTTAACACTTACTGCCGTGCTCATGTACTGCTTCTTAGCGCGCGTGCATTTGCAACTCGATCGTCTGCTGGTGCCCTTTATTACTCTTGCGCTGAAGATGCATGTGCAGCGTGTGTCCTTCTGCAGCTCGCCATGGCCACCGTGCTTCTGTGGTCACCGACGCAACTAAACATCACGGGGAGAGGCACAAGGAGACCATAGCGTGCGCACGCAGGAGGAAGGCCGCACCCTCTTTTACTGGTGCAGGTGGCCGGGGACACGACAACGGCGACAAATTTGATGGCGGCAGACAACGGCCGTGGTCGACGAATTTGATGTGTGCGTCGTCTTTGTTGCGATCTTGACTAATTCATTGCGCAGGGAGGACGATGATGATGCCGTGGTTCTCGGAGACATGGTGGTTCACCTGAGGGTCGCCGGTGGCTGCGACGACGACTAACGCGGCGGCGACTGTGTTTTCTTCTCGGTCCGCTCGGTCGGCTCGGTCAAAATCCGGACCGGACCGAAAGATTTTCGGGCCGTTATTCAGGGACCGGACCGCCCCTTTTCTTCAGCGGGCCAGGACCTATCGGTCCGGTCCTTAGCGGGCCACGAGCGGGCCGAAAAGCTCGCTCGCTACGTCCACCCTGAGACTTGATGCTACCAGAGAATCCTCCACTAATTGAGCTTCTGCAAAAAATAGTATGTTGGAAATAAGCCATGCCTGTGGCGGTGGTGATCGACGTAAGCGCGTCCAGGTGGAGTCCGTAGATGGTGTGGGCATTGTCTGTGCATCGTACAAACAGTGTCTGTCTTGTGTCCGGCGCTTCGGGTCCGGCTCATAAGGCAGCGGCTGTGAGCTAGATTTGTGGACTGTTAGTGTGCATGGCAATGCATGGCTGAGTTAGTTAGCCCGGGTGAGTCTAGTAGTGGCCGGTGTGGCCATGGCTGTGTGCGTGCCTAAGGTTATTTGTAGACCCTGCGGTGTGTGTAGAGAAAGATGAGTAGCTAGGAAATGTAGTCTCCAGTAGTCTATCATGTGGATGTGGCGCCGGTATAAGCCAAGCCATGGTGTGTTGCTGGGTGCCGGTATGTGCCGAGCCCAGTTTGTTCTTAAAAAAGATTAGTCTGTTCGTGCGGCCGAGGCGCCGTTCGTGCGGCGAGGGTATACTATCATCTACTGTATTTTCTGTTTGTGTACATATTGAAATCTAGAGATCCTTTGTTAATCCTTGGAATAACCATGCAACTTTTGATTCCCCCTGTAATGACCTTCCATTGTTACTCTTTGCAAGCTATTCATTGTTACGTAGTTGTGGATGTATCTTTACTTGAGATGAATGAAGGTACACTTAGCTGCGAAATCGGTATTTTGTACTTCTTTTCACTTGAGATGTCCTCCTTAATTTTTCGTTCAGGAAAAGCACGACCCAAGGACAGAGCTTCTGATGGACGTGTCTGACCAATTAAGCTGGTGATGAAGGCGGGTAAACCAATAAAAGATAAGCTGGTGATCTTTTCTACTAATTAAGACAGAAAAGGAAAAATTTTGTTGGACACATCAAAGAAATTGCAACCACACCCTCATCATTGTAATAACAATTAATTTGCAGGAGAAGAGAGGTTTGCACTGTCATTAAAATCACAATCACTTGTGATACCTCGATCTTTTTCAAGTCGTCCTCCATCTCACATAGGATTGTGTTAGCCATTCTGTGTTGCCCAAGTAAGACATAGCGTTGCACACTATAGGCTAAATGTACCCAGCCATAAACAACTATCGAATAAATACAACTGGTTAAGTGCGTGGAGGAGGGGGGGGGGGGGGGGGGGGGGGGGGGGAATGCCCCCTCCCCTTTTATGCCTCATCCCTCTATTCGTATCTCCATGCATTAATGTAGATGGGTGACTTTACCCAAGACGCTTACACCAAGATGGGTGAGTTTTATACGTCTAGTAACTTCACCCTTTAATCACTTTGGGATGCATGACAGTTTCGGAATGCCTCTCCGGACACCTGGAGACAGGAGTGGGATTCCTTCGTGTGCCATCCAGATGAATTTGCTGTTGGGGAGCAAGAAGGGCATTGAGCAAGCTGGAAGCGTAGACCCATACCTTGTATTCTCATTCTTTCGTTTTAGCTAGCCATAATGGTCTGTGCTTTGAAAGGTAGTTCTTTTTACTACAAAGTACTTATAGAGGGCACTGAGGCGCAGCCTTGAGCTAGGCGAGATTCTCTATTGGCATAGGCATCGCGGTAGCTGCAGGCACGGTTCTTCTGATTTAATCTTGACAATGTGTTGTACGCATCCAAGTATGCATGGCGGGTGTGTTGCATGTCATGTAAGTACTAGTGATGCATGGTAGTTAAGATAAGTATTAGTCAAGAGAATAAGCTAAGTTTGTTTGCATGCGTGAGTTTGTTAGCTTGCCAAGTCATGTAGCCGTTGAGGAGAGCTGCACTGACGGACGTGGTGCATCTAGTTAGGAATTCGTTGGGTTAGTGGCTGATGTGGTAGCCGGGTCAGTGTGTGTGCATGTGATCGAGTCCGTTGTACTACTATATAAGTTCAACTTTGAGTAATGAAAAAAAGGGGCCGTGAGGGCTTGAGAAAATATGCAGCCTCTAGATTTCACTAAGGAGCAGTGCCTCTTGGCAAAGCAACAGCGGGACTTCTCCCTTGGTGTGTGTGTGTGTGCGTGCGCAAGCGTGTGTGTGTTTTTATGGTGTGTGTCGTTGAGAGAAACCATGAGAGAAGATTGAGAGAGATGGAGGTTGTGTGGAATAAGAAGAGCGGCGCTGCGATAGCCGGCGCCAACAGTGGCGTGACCCATGCACTAACACTGGCCCAGTCAGCGCAGGCCAGTGGCAGAGGGTGTTTGACATAGCGCGGAACCTCAAGTCGATGGCCACCCTACCCCATTCGCTCTATAGTTACAGCACTATAGTTTACAATAAGAATTTATCACGGGTTAAAATACCGGAGTTGTATCGTCCCCTTTCGCTCTATAGTTACCAAACTTTACCCCGGTGATGGCACTGGCAAATATCTGCCTAACAGGTGTACAATACGTCCCCATATAGTATGTATGGAAATGTTTTCTCAAAAAATTATAGTAAAATATGTTCTCTAACGGTAATTTTCATAAATTGCGTGCTTCCCGAGGAGGATAATTTGATAGGTTATTCATAGTCCTCTGTCTTCACCCGTGAGAAATTTTTACAATGTGATAATATCTTTAGGCATAATCTTTGCCCACTCTTTCTGCCTTAGGGTTTCTCTGGATTCTGCGCTCAGGACCATATGAACATGCTTATTGACTTCCAAAATTTTCCAAAGTAGATGCACTCACTAATCACAACCTCCAAATTTGCTCTCCGGGGAAGAAAGAACCTCACACGGTTACGACAATAATCAAATAATGTAGTAGCGCTCTTCATCCATTTGACCGCTGCGTCGTGGAAGATTGTCAGACCTACCCGCTCTGCAGCGCGTGCGATATGGAAGATCATACCGGGTAATGTTATCTATCTCCTTACACCTAGCAGCTGAAGAAAATTGTCTGTTTCACATGCCTCCCAATGAAAGATTGAGCAAGAGAGTGATTCAACGAAATGACTTAAATTTCTGACGCATCCTATTCCCAACAAATCACTAGCTCTGATAACATAGATGTTTCTTACGAATATTTTTACATACGACTGCAAGCTTGATAGTAACTATCATGATCGCAATCTATGTTTCTATGTATGCTCCCACTAGCAAACGACATGCTCATCTTGTGTTGGCATTACATGGAGAAGCCAACGATTTATAGATGACCTAGACTTGTCACATTGAAATATATGTCTTTATGTACTAAATATATGTTGTGAGATCATCATTACTTTAGCCTGCTTAGGGACCAGAAGCTCTACCCATGGATGCTTGCCATACATTAATGCACGCAGTACAAGCTCTCCCTATGTGGCAGGAGATGGGCTAAGATAGCCTATATAGTTGAAGAAATGATTTCAGATGTGGCTGTTTATCAGAAGGCTAGGATTGGCTATACAGTTTCCATGTGAGGGTGCGACCTCGGTCTGGCAGTTTCCGGATATATATCCATTCTCGAAGGTGATGTTGTACTATTATTCATCACTACCTACATGTCTCTCATCTTCTGTCCTTGATTCTCCCGTTGGTTCATTCGAAGATATAATCATAAGGCCGAACTCTTTATATTAAATACTAGGATATTTGTTCCAGCTACCATGCATTCAATTCATCGGAGAAAGAAATACTTCATTCCTTTGACCTGCCCCGACGCATAGGAATTTCTTCACTTCATTTCACATACTATCTAGTAGCACATGCTGAAAACTAATATCATGTATCATTCACTTGATTGAACAGACTAGTAGAGAATTGTGGAAAATAGAAGAAACCTAGGAATACATGGAAGTAGGAGGCATCAAGAGGAGTGGAGGAGCTGTAAAGCATCGTCACACTCAAGCAAGTTAAGATAAGCGTAATTTGACCAAAATGAGAGTGAATCTATGAAGGTGTTCAGGCTCAAAGTCATGATCAAAGTCAACATATAGACTTGTGTACTTCACAGCCAGCCCAAGGATGATGTAATCACTGACTCAAAAACCATGTTCTCTGTCGGAAATATCAAGAAGAGCGGGCGTGGTCGAGAAAGAAACACCACGTCTGAAATGTCTGATCCAGAACAATACTGAACTCCACCAGGTGGAGAAACAACTTCAGAAAGAAATAATCGTCTGTAAAAGATTCGCCGCCACTGGGCAAAGAAATGGTTCAACTATCCAAACGTTCGGCACAAGTATCAAATATTGTTCGCATTCACTTCACTCTGGAATGATTGCATTGCAGAAGGCTGCTTGGGCCAAGACGAAGAAATTGTCAGGCCACCTCAACCAGCCAATGCGCATGAGGATTCACTAACGACCATCGCGGATTTTCGCACTGAAGTTGGCAAAAGAGCAAAAGCCAAGGCCAAGTGTGAGGCAAAAGCATTGAAGAAAAATGAAACTGAGTAGAGAAATGTTGCACTTATTCATAGAAGGTTGCACAGGAGTCCGAACAAGCACACGGCCATCGCTTGAGGGGAACATCAAGGACTTGGAGGAGGGGAGACGTCTTAGGTTTGTACTAGGTTTAGGATGACCTATTTTATTTGATGAAATATGTCTAAAATTTAATTAATGTGCTCCAGTTTAGATGTAAATAATTCAGTTTGCTTGTAATTCATCTGGTTTGTTGAAAATCCGGTTTCAATTGTATTCAAGCATGGTTGCATGGCCGTCTGTGGACTTGTGTGAACCAGTTGGCAGACGGATATGTTATCCAATTTGGGATCAGTGTCGGGGATGCCCTTATTCATAGCCATTGCGTTGAGTCCCATCGTTAATCCCAGCCGTAGTTTTGTCAGATACATATGCTTTGTCAATTAGGTGTTTGAAATGTTATACACAGATTTTAATTAATATCATGTATATATCAGAAAAATTGAATAATTATTCGTGTGCTTTACTTGACAATGCTATGTAGATTTGTTTCTATTTTATGCTTGTATCTGAAATCCCGAATACTGATGATGTCCTAATAACGAAGTTGTTTGTGATTGCAATGATTATAGTTTGGTATATACAAAAAATTGTGATTCTAATGATTATAGTTTTTCTATTTGGTTTATAACGTCTGCTGTAATTCAGTGTTGAAATTAACCATCAATTAGGTCAGTAAAGTATGAGATACAGAGTATATACAAAAACTTGTGCAATTGGGGACTTATTTCGAATGTGAATGCAATGACATAATTTTTGTGTCATATGAATCATACTCTGTTACTCAAGTGATGAGCAAAATTATTATTAGACAACACCTTACAAACCCGTGCAGGGTGAAGATTTAGTTAGAGAAGGTAGAAATGTAGAGATTTCAGTATTATTCATGCGTTGGTAACTCGTGTTATTTTTATACAGCGGGGTGGAGTTGAAACTACCTTGCATCACCAACTGTTTCATGTTACCTTGAGGTTTATAGGCTAACTGTGTGCTAGCCTTTCATGCTTGCTCGAGCTTTCAAGGTGGCCTGGTAATTATTACATACCAATCGTAATTCATGTGTGCTGGCCATGTAAAAACAATACAAACTCCAAGTTTCACTTGCATTAATAGTACTTGCCCTTTATGTATACTGCTTGAGTCGTGCTATACAGACGACGCTGCACAGAGGAATTGCAGCAGATCTAGCCATCCCATGCACCGCAGCTGTATTGCTCCACCGGTTTGATTTACAGTCGGCTACATGTCGTGAGGGTAATTTCGTGTGCACAACAGTTTCGATACTGCTTCAATTCCATCGTAGCAGACATCGAGTTCAATTTATTTATCTTGTCTGGTAGCAGCTTCCCCTCAATTTTCATAGGTTTTACCTAGCTTAGTACATCAGCTTGGGCAGACCCAAAAGAAAAAGGATTTGCAAAATAAGAATCAAAGGGTTTAAAAACATGTAGGAGTAGGAGGCTTCAGGAATATGGACGACCGCCACCAATCCAGTCCACTGGTAGAGGTCAGGTGCAACCACATGAAACTCCATGCTAATCCCTCAGCCACCTGTGACGAGCACAACGCAACTCCGTTTTTGACAGAGATAAAGAAGGAGAACCATGTAAGGATGGCGCCACAGTAGATCACGGAACAAACCACAAGCCGCCTATCATCGTTTCCAGCGGTACCTCACCACTGCAGGTCATACTTCGCAGCAACAAACAACCTGAAACGAACCCACAGACTCCCCAGCAAAGAGCCGACTACCACAGCCATGGTGCGACTCCGCTATCACTTACCCCACGGTCGTTGCCATAGAACCCTCGAGGTCAAGCACCTGGCGCTACCACGACACACCTCCCACTAACCTCACCACCTCAACACGCCTACTACTGGTCCCTCTAGCTAATGACTACTCCAGAAACGATGTTTGCACACTACTAGGAAAATGCTTACTAGTGGCGCACCAGTTTTGCCTACTAATGGCACACCACTGGTGCGCCATTAGTATCTGGTATACTAATGGCGCACCATGCCGTGCGTCACTAGTATAGAGAAACATGCGCCATTAGTATGCCTCCCAGGGGGCCATATATACCCATGTGCTTTGGCATACTAATGGCGCACTGTGGTGTGATGCGCCATTAGTATCCTTTGACATACTGATGGCACACTGTGTGGTGATGCACCATTAGTATCATTTGGCATACTAATGGCACACTGTGGGGTGATGCGCCATTAGTATTAATATTAGGTTTTTTTTGTTTTTTTTTCTGATTTTTTCAGAGGTTACAAAATATATTTTTTGACAGAATATAGACAACACCATACAGCAGCAGCAGATTCATCGAATACAATAGAAGGTAAGTCTCCGAATACAATTCATCATATTAGTCTTCGAATACAAAAGACCGAACGAAGATAGAACATTACAAGTCTCGGAGACCACGAGTAGCGAGTTTGTCTTCACATTACAAGTCGATATCGATCATCTAAACTACCATCACATAGAAGAGAGCTGCGGTCATCACGATGAGCATCATTGCGATGAAACTGGTCTTCACCCGGTTCCTCCAACGCTCCCTCCTCTCTCCCGCTAGATAGCGGGCGTATCTAGATTCCGCCTCCACCCTAGTGGTGTACCCTTTGTAAGTGTTAGCGCTGAAATGGTGAACCTGTCTCCGACACTCCTCCCAGTCGTCGTAGACTCTGGGAACCTTACCCTTGTACACGACATACGACGGCATCTTTATGCACAAGCCAAACAACAGACAATACATAAGCAATATATAAGTATGCAACAAAAGGATCGGAAGAGAAAAGCAAGATATTAATAGCACGATTCATGGTCCTACTAATAAATAGCATCGATTACATCTAAGTTGAACGACTGTCCAAACCAAAGAGACATACAAGTTCATTAAAGTTTAATTACAACATGAGCTAATCGATGTTTCAGAACTACAAATAGCATCACTACTTTCGATTCGACTCATGGGACCGGAGCGTGGATGAAGCCGCCGTCTTTCGTCGTGGTCATGAAGTCGCGGGCGTTGTCAACCTGCATTTAAAGCGTTGTGTCTATCTCACTGTTGGATGGTTGCTCTCTGACGTAGAACTGCCCCGAGGTACGAAGGACATATTGATGGATGATTTCTGCAAACTCTGACTGGATGGGAAAGAATTCTTGTCGGAGGTCTGCGTCCTGGATTGCCGCCAAGCTTGCGGCCCAATCTTTGACATTATTTGGTAGCAGAAGGTGATTATGGTCCCGTACGATCGCCCTCATGCGATGGAGGGTGTAGTAGGCATCCTTCTGACCGCCAAGCGGCTGCTTGATGCAGGGGAACGTCGTATTGTGGGTGAACACGTGCCTGCCGTACCTACGAACTGGCCTCTTAAAGGTGCCTCCAGATGTGGCGTAGCCGGTGAGAGCATCATCAAGAACTTTCTTGATATTTGTGTAGTCTATCTTGGAGTCACAGTCCGGGTCAAGATACGTGGCTGTGGAATATTTCAGGCTTAAGAGGATGAGTGTGCAATGTGTGTCACCGCACACAACACGGAATGTTAGAAAAAAAATAACGATTGAAATCTAAGAAATCATATGTTACGGGGCGGTGAGGGGATGACTTACTCGGGAAAGTAAGGCACGAGGAAGTTATCCTTATCTGGATTTGCCAGAATGACGCCTTCGAGGTGTGAACTCGCGACTTGCCGGTCCCCAGCGCTGCCCAAGATCTTGGCACACATGTAGAAGAGGTCGACTATCACGATGTCCGGGGTCTTGTCTCGAATGATCCGCATCTCCATACTCAGCGAAAACAGCCGAACGAAGGTGTAGTGCAGCGGATGAAGATTAAACATAGCAAAGATGTCATCAAACCGCAGGACGATCGTACCCCCGATGGCGCCATCCACAAAACCCTTTCCCTCTGGCACCTTGGCCACGAAAACCGGGTATGCCACATCATTCTGGGAGAGACGCATCTTCTCCAAAGAAAGAACACTGTCATGCAGACTCCGCATAGCACCGGTTGCAGCATTGAGCATATTTGTCGGTAGCATCGCCCTACCCACCACATGCACCCTCCTCGAGATATCCTTAGGTGAAGATGGCCCGTCCTGAGCACGGATCGTACTCGGTGCCGGCTGGCTCGCACCGGCGCCCTTGTTAGTCTTTCGTTTCCGTCCCTTCTTCTTGATCTGCTGTGATGGGACCGAGTTCTGCTCACAGACCGCCTTCTTGAGCATGTTGGGGCTGATAATATTTCGCACATCAGCTATCTGAGGCTCGGTGAAGGCGGGAGCTGGAGGCGTCTCCTGAGAACTGAACGCCAGACGACGCCTGTTGCAATTGAATTTCCCCGCCGTACCAGCTAGATCGCGGTCATCTTGGTTGGGTTCTTGAGAAGGAGGCCCGAACTCGTCATCGTACCCATGTTCGGCAAAGTACTTATCGACGTTGGTAAATGTACCGTAATCGTTGTCGTCGTCGTCCGGATCCTGTGCCATATGCATGTCCGGATCCTGTGCCATAGGGATGTCCGGTGTGTCCGGTAGCATCGCGGCGTTCTTGCCATAGCTTGGCGCCGGCACGACTGGCGGTCTTGTCTGTGGGGTGGTGTCTCCCCGCCACCAAACGAATTTGGCTCTTCGGCCAAAGCAGGGGCCAGTTTACGCAGGCGCTGAGGGTTATCTCATCTTCTTCGTCGGCCCCAGCGGGTCGAATCAGAGGTAACAACTCGTCGCAGCCTGGCAGCACCCGAACCAGTTCAACCCTATACACTATGGGTGGCATCGGATTACCGTGGAACATGGGGTTGCCCGGTTGAACGATTCTGTCCTTGGGGACATTGACCAAGTCGCCGCCCACGAAGTGCAGGAGAGTGCAAGAAACATCGGCAGCGCCCTGCGAAAACATGTAGGGCGTCAGGGATGCCGAGTCAAAGGCAAGGAGATGAAGTCATCGGTCGAGAGGCTTAGTTACCATGATGCCGTCGAGCTCGGCTAATGTCGAGGCACCGCCAACGGTGGGCGTGCAACTGACGGAGGGGCCGCTTGCTGGTGAGGTGCCGGCCGGCGTACACCCGGGTGCGTTAAGCTCCAATGCCTGTGCCGGCGCCAGAGACACGAATACCGCCTCCGCCGGAGACACCAATGGCGCCGCCTGCGCATTATGCGAGTTGCTGGCCGTGAAGCAGGGAACAGGGGGAGGCCCCTGTTGGCCGCCCACAATCCACGTCTCAGCCACTGAATCAACGTAGGCACCATGGCGGTGAGCGTTGTTCCCAGTTGTACTTGCACTTGCTCTTGGATAATCTCCGGAATCCGTGCCACTTGTGCCTTGAGTGCTTCAACCTCGCGCGACTGGCTTTCCGACCTAGTCTTTTTCTCCTTTCGCACACCAGCGGTATAGTATGATGACCATTTTGTGGAGAAGAATTTGCCGGCCACACGACCAGCTGACGACGGCTTACTGAGCTTATCCTTGTTTTTAATAACGTTTAACGCCCTATTTAAATGGGTGTCTAAAGGGAAGCTCTGAGACGACCCCGCGCTACTGCTTTCAGTGTCCTGCGGAAGGAACGTGAACCATTTAGAAATATTGGGGATTAATTAGAATGCAACCATATGGAGCTAATTACGCGGGGGTGTATTCCTTACCAGAACAAGCTCAAGCGCCCTGATCTTTGGATCCGTGGTAAGCTCCTTTGTTACCGGGTCCTCCTTGTGTCGGGCCTTGACATAGTTCCTGGTCTCCCTGTCACGGTATTTCTCGAAGCGGGGCGGTAGGCCTTGCTCGGCATGCTCCGCGTCCTCCTTGTCCCATATAGGCTTCGCCACTCTGTAACCGCCGGGACCGAGTTGGTGGACCCCTAAGGTCAACTCCCGCATTTCTTTTCCCCACTGACTTGATTTGGAGGTTGCGCTGCTCTCGCACTTGATCTTGAACTCCTTGTAGTCATCTTCGCTTATCAAAGGATATTTCGCCTTGATCTTCTCATAACTATCACCTTTTTCAATCATTGCCTTCACCATGCTTCTCCAAGTAGACAGGGTTGTGCTCACCTTCATGAGGGCGGCACTGTTCACTTTATTCCCTGAGAGGCGTGTGTTTGCAAAGTCAGCGGGGAGCTTGTATCGTTCGTGCAGCTTCGTGAAGAGGAGGCTACGCAAATTCCCTCGGTCCTTATGCCTTAGGTTCTCGGTGTTGATCGAGACGGCGCTCTAGAGAATGCACCCAAGCTGAACCGAGTACCCCTTGACTAATTCTTTGGGCGCCGTTGGATGCCCATCGGAGTTCACTTCAGTAAATTCCTCCTTGATGGTGCCGAGCACGCTCGGGCGCCGGTCCTTCCATTGCCTGTTCAGTTGGCTGCCATCTATGTGTGCGCCGCCATCATCAGTGGTAGCATCCTCAGTGGCACCATCAGTGGTGTCATCCCCGACGCCACTAGGGGTTGTGTAGTCAGGATCGTGTCTTCCGCGGCGTCCTCATAGCGGTGAGGTTCTTCCTCCAACTCCTGGGACAGCTCCCAGAATTGCTTGTCGCCCGAACCGCCGGCCTCATTGTTGTGGGCCATGTTTCGCTCTAAATAGGAAAAAAGTTTGGTCAAGAAGTTGGTTATTGTCAAGGAACAAGATCATCGTATCATCATTTAGGGTTTGTCGACACCGAGGCATCCTAAAAGCTAAGCTTTTATCATTTAGGGTTTGTCGACGCCGAGGCACCCTAAAATCCTAAGCGTACATCATTTAGGTTGTCATCGACACCGATGCACCCTAAAAGCCGAGGTTTCATCATTTAGGGTTTGTCGATGCCAAGGCATCCTAAATGCTAAGTTAAGTTTTCATCATTTAGGGTTTATCGATGCCGAGGCACCCTAGTATGGGCCTAATCACTTGGCACTAATCACTTGGCTCTATTGCCACCTATGTTGGGTTTATCATCTAGGGTTTCTCGATGCTAAGTAGAATTCTATGTTGGGCCTAATCACTTGGCTCTATTTCCACCTATGGTTTAATGCAGCAAGAATAAAGGGGCAGTTGATCCTACTTAATTAAGTACTAAGATACCCCGGCCCATGCATTAGTAGCAAGTACCCCATATGTCCAATTTTTAGCAAAGTCATGCTAAAATTCACGGAAAATTTCAGCATGACCTTTGCTGAAAATAGGACATATGGAGTATCCGAATTTGCAGGAATGGAAGTTAATCGACATTCCGGCAAACTCAAGGGCCTCTCGGGGTACCTGCAAAATCATCACGACACAAAGGGCCTCTCAAGGGCCTCAAGCAGCGGCAGCGCCTCCCAGGACCCCATTTTTTTGCTAAATTTCTTTGAGCAACAATCAGAGCAGAAAATTCAGCATATTTCTATACAACAGCACTGTAAAGATGAAGAACAGTTCTACAGCAGCCCATTTATATACAATAGCATCTTTGGTCATACCAATTTCTGAAACAATTCAAATCTGAACTGTATCTCTGGTCATACAAATTTCTGAAACAATTCAAATCTGAACTGTATCTTTGGTCATACAAATCTCTGAAACTATACAAATCTGAAATATATATTTGGTCATAAAAATTT
Source organism: Triticum timopheevii (assembly GCA_963921465.1). Taxonomy (NCBI): domain Eukaryota; kingdom Viridiplantae; phylum Streptophyta; class Magnoliopsida; order Poales; family Poaceae; genus Triticum; species Triticum timopheevii. The sequence continues at coordinate 964,158 of OY997266.1, read as the reverse complement.
ATGGAACTAATCAAATTTGAACTGTATCTTTCGTCATACAAATCTCTGAAACTATACAAATCTGTGGTCATACAAATTTACGGAACTAATCAAAATCTGAATTGTTTCTTGCGTAGGCACCACTACTGCAAGTGCTATACTACTGCAGAGAATTATGCCCACTTGAGTTGGAGTTAATGACCTCGATAGACTGTCACTGGCAGTAAGAGAGTAGCACTACTAGTACTAGCCTTGTACTACTTGTAATGGAAGAATATGACACAGTGCTAGTACACAGGTACAAATTATAATCAGTAGGAAAATATCATCATAATAATATCATCATTCAGTAGGAAAACAACCTTAGCTAGGTCAGTTATGAACTACATATGGCAATCTCACTTTTAGGAAAGGAGGATCATCATACACATATATATGTATAGCAATTGACAGGAGCTTCATCATTTTTAGTAATAACAATACATATATAGCAATTGGAAGCAAACATATGTACACATAAGATAAAAATGTAGTGCTGAAAGTTTAACGCTTACAAAAGACTTGCTGAAATAGTGAAAAATATGGAGTCACCAAGGTGGCTAAGAAACTCCCAAAGGCCACTAGCAAATCCAAGATCTAATCTTGTTACACACAGCATAACAATTTAAGATAATTAGGATAAGGAGAGTAGGAAATGAAAAAGAAAGAGCTCAAAAAACAATCACAACAGCAAAATAATAAAAACCTTAGGTAAGCATTATCAGACCAGAAAACAAGACATGCATAGAATATATTTGAGAAATCAACCAATATTAAACGAGAACAAGCATGTAGTACTGACCACTACCTTGACAATCAGCAGTTTAACTCTGTTTTCTTTCTCGTCAACAAGTGAAATAACTTCAGAAGTCCTGTAACCTGGGAGATGTAAGCAAACGATTTGACTTAGATTTTAGTATTTGGTAGTCTAATCAGCAAGACAAAGTATGCAATGGAGATGCCCTAATGGAAGTATGCAGGGCGAACAAAGTTTTATTTTTAAGCCTTAAGCGCCTACATAAGCGGATATGCAATGGAGATGCCCTAATGGAAGTATTCTAACTACTGGAAATATTCCACTCAACTGGTTGGGGTACTCCACAACACAGTGCTTTTGTGTCTAAAATGGTGTACTTCACGGCACCACACATACTACAACAATTTAGTCCTAGAAGAAAATAAATCCTAAAAGAAAAGAAATCCTAAAATCTGGAGCAAGTCCTAGCAGTAGTAGTCCAACTAGATGGCCACCACTACTACTCCTATCACTAGAGTAAACAACGGTTGTGTGTTCAACATCTTTACTAACAGTAAATTGGCAGTACTCCATTATCTACTCCTGCAACTTCAACTACAATAACATCCTACAACTACTACAACAACATAAAACTACTATGCATCATCTTCCTACAACTACTCATCTTCAGCAGCACATGATACACGAAGCAATCAAGCAGCAACCAGTAGATTACTTGTTGAATACAACATGACACTTGTTAAACTTGTTACTGGAGTAATTCAATTAAATTCATGTCCTGTACTGTTAAACTTGTTACTGAATTCATGTTAAATTCAGGATGCACAAGAATAGTCTGCTGGAATATTGCTGGACTACCGTAAAAAAACTTGTTAACTGAATTCATTTTAAATTCCTGTTTAGTTAAATTCATGTTAACTTGTTACTGTATCTAATCAACAAGACAAAGTTAGCGGAAGCAGAGGCGGGCAAGCGCAAAGCAGCAGCAGCAGTATGCAGGGCGCGACCCGGGCGTACGCGCACGCGCGAGGGAGCCGACCGGCGAGCGGCGGCAGCGGCGCGGGAGGGCGCAGCCTGGCCGTGATGGGGCTTGCACGGGGTGGGGGAGCAGAGTCTAGCGGCAGCAGTAGTTTAACAGAAGCAGCGGCAGCGGTTTCGGCGGGCGTGGGCGGAGATGTAGGCGGTAGTGGCGCGGCGGCTGCAGGTGAAAGCAGCAGTGAGCAACGACAAGTGCGGGCGTCCGCACGCACTGTACAGGGATGGGAGCAGGGGGCCGACGAGGGTTGTACCTTCGCAGCGGCGAGGAGGCATGATGGCTATGCAGGCGGTGACGAGATCCAAAGGCGTCGGAAAGACGACGCGGGCTCCTCGTGGTCCTCCTGGTCCTCCTCCTCCGGCTCGGGGCGCGGGGGCATGGGGGCGGCGGCGCGGGGGAGCTGTGGTGGTGGGGGCGCGGGGGCGCGGGGGCGGCGGGGGTGGAGTCCAGCGGGGGTCGGGGCGGCGGCGTCGGGGCAGCGCGCGGGTGGATCTGGTGAGGGACAAGGACGGGGATCTGGCGAGAGGGAAAGGAAGGAATTTGCTAGGGGGGAACCTTACTAATGGCGCACCCCGCAGCGGTGCTCCATTAGTATGTTTTTTTAGATAGCAATGGCGCACTCGCGGTCAGTGCGCCATTAGTAATCTTTTTTTATATAGCAATGGCGCACCAGCCAGAGGTGCGCCATTAGTAAACCTTTTTTTATATTGCAATGGTGCACCAGCCAGGGGTGCGCCATAAGTAATTTTTATTTTGTTTTTTCTTGCATCTAATAATTTTTTAGAGAATGAATATGAATATGAAACAGTAATAATTTTTAATATAAACAGTAATAATTTTTTTTAAATATCATCAAATTAGTTATTTGAAAATATTTATGAATATGAAAAAATATCATCAAATTTATTATTTGAAAATATCATCAAATTTATTATTTGAAAATATAATGAAATTTGTTTTTTTGCAATTTTAGTTGCATTCATTTGTGACGGTGGAGCGGGTCGGGGAGGGTGCGGGGGGTCATCGGCGGCGGTGGAGCAGGGGAGGGTGCGGTGGGTCGTCGGCGGCAGTGGAGCGGGGGAGGGTGCGGGGGGTCGGCGGCGGCTGCCGGTGGAGTGGGGGATGGTGCGGTGGGTCGTCGGTGGCGGTGGAGCGGGGGAGGGTGCGGTGGGTTATCGACGGCGGTGGAGCGGGGGAGGGTGCGGGGGTCGGCGGTGGCGGCCGGTGGAGCGGGGGAGGGTGCGGTGGGTCGCCGGCGGTGGTGGAGCGGGGGAGAGGGTGCGGGGGGTGCTCGGCGACGAGGGGGACCGGATCTGGCGAGGTGGGATAGCGATCGAGATGGAGGGGGATCGAGATCGAGTGTCCATGAAATTTAAAAACATTCATGAGTTCAAAACGTGCCCATGAAATACAATCGAGAAATGAAGCCTACAATTTAAATACAATAGATCTTAGCTAGCTATCTGTTCACAATCTTCTTGCCCTTATTTTTCGTAAATGGAGTTCTTCTCTTGAACAGACGTCCTTTAGGTAGGGTGGTCCTGCTTCTTCTTGTGGTGTATGCTGATACTTCATCGTCATCGTCATGTTCCATCTTCGGGTCCCTATACTTGTCGAAGTCTTGCTCATTGGCGACTCCATCCATTCCGATGATCTTCCTTTTGCCTCTCCTCACGACAACACGACTGGGCTTTGGCGGGTCGGTAATGAAGAAGCATTGGTCCACTTGGGAAGCCAGTACCCATGGCTCATTTTTCACGGTGACGTTTGCGCCCGCGGTCTTGGATTTTGCTTCGGCTATAACCATGGTGGTGAAATACCAGTCTTCTTTTATAACGCTCTTGGCCCATCTGACACGGAACATCGGGACCTTCTCTCCAGCGTAGATCAGCTCCCAGATCTCCTCGATCCTTCCATAGTATCTGTCCTTGTCATTACCGGTGTATGATTCCATCGTTACCCCGGAGTTCTGAGAACCATCGCTCTTCATGTCCTTTCCCTCGGTGTAGAATGTGTAGCCGTTGATATCGTACACCTCATACGTCATCAGGTTGTGCTCGGCGCCCTGTGACAAGGCGAATATGATTTGTTCTTCCGCGGAAGAATCCTCATGTAAAGGGTACGACAGAACCTTCTGCTTGAACCAACGCGTGAAATATGAGTTGTGCTCTTTGATTATATCTTCGCCCGTCCTCTGTTGGCCTCGGTCATTGTACGTCTTCTCAATAAATGTTTTGTGCTCTACCACCCAAGGATCGACCACGTCTATGTGTTGTAGCGCGACTAGGTTTTCTCTTTCAAAGTCGGCGAGTCGACCCTCGAAGTCGACATGGATTTCGCGGCGACCCTCACGGTGACCCCATCCAGTGAGCCTGCCGAGGTGCCTGTTGACGGGCAGACCAACGAGGTTCTCGATGCCTAGATAATTCATGCAGTAGGAGATGCACTCTTCAGTCAGAAAGCCCCTGGCTATGCTTCCCTCTGGGCATGACATGTTGCGAACGTATCCTTTGATGACACCATTCATCCTTTCGAACGGCATCATGCTGTTCAGGATAGTCGGCCCGAGTTGGATAATATCCTCCACGATATGGACTAGCAGATGCACCATAACGTTGAAGAATGCGGGCGGTAAGTACATCTCAAGCTCGCATAGTATCACCATGATCTCTTCCTGTATCCTTCTGAGTTGCCTCACGCCAACCGACTTCCGAGAGATGACATCGAAAAAGTTGCATAGGCCAAATAGCGTTTCACGGATGCGCGCGTCCATGATCCCACGGATTGCAACTGGAAGTATCTGCATCATCAGCACGTGACAGTCGAGAGACTTCATCCCGCTGAACTTCTGCTTCGCTGGGTCTAGGTATCTTCTTATCTTTCCCGCGTAACCGTAAGGAAGTTTTACTCCTACGAGGCAGGTCAAAAACTGATCGATCTCCTCCTGACTTAGAGTGAAGCACGCGGGAGGGTAGTCATTTCCAGTCTTCTTGGCCTTTTTTCCTTTGCGACGACTTTCTGTGTCCTGCTTCGCCTCATCATCATCATCATTAGCGTGAAGCTCCTCCCAGATGCCCATTGATTTCAAGTCTGCCCTTTATTTCGGCCCATCTTTGGTCCTCTCTGGCATGTTGAGCCGGGTACCAAGCAGACTCTCGCACACATTCTTCGTTATATGCATGACACACTAGTGCAGAACCGGGCAATAGCACCGGTTCGTAAGGCCCTTTAGTGCCGGTTACATAACCGGCACTAAATTGTGGTCACTAAAGGCCCCCCCCCTTTAGTACCGGTTCAGCACGAACCGGTGCTAAAGGGCAACCACGTGGCACGAGCCAGCTCCGGGGGCCTGGAGCCCTTTAGTACCGGTTGGTAACACCAACCGGTACTATAAGGTTTGGTGGGTTTTTAGTTTTATGATTTCTTTTTCATTTAATTTTGTGTTTCCATTTTAATTCTTTTTCGTTTGCTGGTATTTTACGATACTACACATTGTACACGTTATGCATATATATATATATATATATATATATATATATATATATATATATATATATAGAATTTCTAGTAGAACCAATCATCGAGTTCAACATGATTCTCATGATATTATAAGCGTTCATATATAACATCATCATATATATATAATAACAAGTCCTACTAATCATGCATCATCATACAACTTCTACTCATTATTTATAATAAGTCATACGATCATCATCCTCATAGTCATTGAACCCAACCCTACATAATTGTTCTTAGCACATGATCATCAGTATCAGGTAGGACCTAAACACCCTTAAGGTAAAATAGCATAAAACAATATAGACCCTGACTCTCCATTATGAAGAATGGCGATCATCCTGTCTCCAATTCTTGCACTTCGCTGCTTATTGCTTCCAAGAAGCTCCTTACGACTGTCCATACATTTTTTCCATTCTTTGATTGTTATGTCTCCATTTCTTTTAGAAACCCGGTATGGACAGTTGAGATTCGTAGGACGACCTGGTCGTATGTTCAAAACATGAAGGCTACCATGCGTATACATCAGATGAGGCACACAATCATTCAGGATTATCTGTTGAAAAACATAGTAATAACTTCGTAGTTAGCAATGATGTACTAGTTTTAGAAGTGTGCAAAAAGATGCACAGATGTTGTAATAGTAAAAAATAATCTTATCAGGGTATCTCCATGGTAGTTACCGTAGTTCAACACGTGCACTAGTGGCACGTATTGACCATAATGTTGAGGAGTTTGATTGTAGATATTGTAATTCTCAAGATCAGTACAAAATCCGACCAGCTGATTTTTCTCCTGATAAGTTAATTCGGAGCCTTCGGTGTAGTACGTTCTGTCTACCATCTTCCGCATTCTTTGAAGAATGAAAATAAGCTGTCAATGGAGATAAGTTGTCAACTATATATTTTGAAATAAACAATATAAATTACTTAATAACTATGTTTAGCTCACATGAGGGAAGAACTGGAGGTGTATCCACAAGGACCGAAATCGAAGGTGTCTCTTGCTCAATTGTAGGATCACCAAGATCCATGGTGACAAGCATACCCTCATCAAGACCATACATCTTGCAAAATGCATCCCAATTTTTGCAACCAAAATGGGTTACACTCTGAGCATTGTACAACTTTATTTGAAAAACCACACCATGATGTGTACTTAGGATAATTTTTTTGGTTTCGAAATTTTCATGGTCTTCAAAACCCATCCTCTCCAAGACATAGCGTCTTGCAAAGCATAGGATAAGCTAGTCAAATTGGAAAAGATGAAAAATACACGTTAAAATAGTTGAAGTCGTGCTTAATTACGAAAAAAACTATTGTCATCGTTGCGTACCGTATGAACATCGCAGGCCTCCTCGAGCTTAATGCTGAAGCGCCGATCTCCATCCAGCTCAATGAACCTGTCGCAGATACCTCGGTCGTCGTGGCACCAGTCGCACTCCCCCGGGCGGTTTTCGTCGTCCGATGAGTACGACATTTCCGGCCTACGTTCATAATTCAAATATTAAACTAGATCATTATTATTAATCACGGGTTGACTATCGATGATCGATGTACGTACGTAGCTCCTCTTTCATTCCCGAATACATTATTATACCAAATTGTCTAGCACACGGGAATGAAGGAGAACTTATCCAATATCACCAAAAAAATCTATTAACAATAATATCACCGAACATGCATATTCAATAATAATATCACCAAAAAAATCTATTAACAGAAAAAAAATCTATTAACAGAAAAATCTATTAATTCAACTAGTTCAACTAAGCATTTACTAAAAATAAACTAGTTATATTAATTCAACTAGTTCAACTAATTAAGCATTTACTAAAAATAAACTAGTTCTATATATTAATTCAACAAGTTCAACTAAGCATCTTCTAAAAATAAACTAGTTCTATATATTAATTCAACTAGTTCAATTAAGCATTATATTTACTAAAAATAAACAAGTTATTATATTAATTCAACTAGTTCAACTAAGCATTTACTAAAAACAAACTAGTTATATATATTAATTCAACTAGTTCAACTAAGCATTTACTAAAAATAAACTAGTTATATATATTAATTCAATTAGTTCAACTAAGCATTTACTAAAAATAAACTAGTTCGTTCTATATATTAATTCACTAGTTCAAACTAAACATTAACATATTTCTAATTCATCGATGATAACATTTCTAACATTCTAAAAATAAACTAGATAGTTCTAATTCATCTAAACATTATATATAGAAAACAGAAAATAAGTAAAAAAATGTGTGTGTGTGTGTGTATACGTGTGTGTGTGTGTATGTGTGTGTGTGTGCACGTGTAGTGTGTGTGTGTGTGTGTGTGTGTTTGTGTGTACGTGTCTGTGTGTATGTGTGTGTGTATGCGTGTGTGTGTGTGTAGTGTGTGTGTATGCGTGTGTGTGTGTGTGTGTGTCTGTGTGTGTGTAGTATGTGTGTGTACGTGTGTATGCGTGTGTACGTATATATATGGAGTGGGCCGCCGGGCGCGTACGGGTGGCACGGGGCAGCGACGACGGGTGGCGGGGGCCGGGGACGGCGACGAGACGGGCCGGCGGCGGCCGGGATCGATATGGCGACGAGACGGGCGGCTGGCCGGGGGCGCGCGGCGACGACGACGGGCGGCGGGGGCGGCGACGACGACGGGCGGCGGGGGCGCGCGGCGACGACGACGACGGGCGGCGGGGGCGGCGAGGGCGACGGCACGGCGGCGCGGCGGCGGCGCCGGAGACTACGATAGATCGAGAGGCCGCGAGAAGTGGAACGAAGTGCGACGAGATAACTGAATTTTGGTAAGTGCCATATATATAGGAGGCGCCTTTAGTACCGGTTGGAGCCACCAACCGGTACTAAAGGCCAATTTTGGCCAGCCGAAGCGGCGGGAAACGAGGGCCTTTAGTACCGGTTGGTGGCTCCAACCGGTACTAAAGGGAACACATTAGTACCGGTTGGAGCCACCAACCGGTACTAAAGGCCGTGCGCCGCCATCGCAGTGCGCTATGTTTAGTCCCACCTCACCGAGCGAAGGGCAGCCGCACTGGTTTATAAACCCAGCCGCGCCTGCCCTTTCGAACTCCTCTAATTAGCTGGCTTCTGGGCCTAACTAGGGCGCGCTGCCCTGTGAGTCTGTTGGCCCTACTGGGCATGTATTTGCACACCCAAGGTCTGGCAGGCCCACAGGGCAGCGCCCCAACAATTTTTTCTTCTATTTATTTCTGAGTAGTTTTTTTGCCGTATTTAGTTTCTTTGTGAATATTTTTGCTTTATATAACAGTTTTTCTTTTTTGCATTATTTATTTTCTTCTATTTATTTTTGAGTAATTTTTTATATAGTTATTTCTTTTCTGCTTTATTTTTTCGTCAGAAACCTGAATACTTCGAAAGAGATTGTCCAGTTTGTAAACGAAGTGCATCCAGTTTTTGCCGTAACCCTCTCTACTTTTTAGAACAATCTATGTGGGTGAAATGATGATACCATGCCAAGTTTCAACTTTTTCAGAGTTCATATGTAGTGCTTTTCAATTTCCAGGTCATTTAGTTCTCAAAACAAATCATTGAATGCATGAAAAATAGCAAATGAAGGCAGAAATGGTTGAAAGTTGATGGCGTCGCTTTGAATGATGCATACTGAATGCACAAAAAGTCTGGAGTTGTAATAAGTTTAAAAAAATGAAATGCGTTTGTAACAGATGAGTTTAATTTCGTCAGAAACCTGAATACTTCGAAAGAGATTGTGGAGTTTGTAAACGAAGTGCATCCAGTTTTTGTCGTAACCCTCTCTACTTTTTTGAACAATCTATGTGGGTGAAATGATGATAACATGCCAAGTTTCAACTTTTTCAGAGTTCATTAATTTGTAGTGCTTTTCAATTTCCAGATCATTTAGTTCTCAAAACAAATCATTGAATGCATGAAAAATAGCAAATGAAGGCAGAAATGGTTGAAAGTTGATGGCGTCGCTTTGAATGATGCATACTGAATGCACAAAAAGTCTGGAGTTGTAATAAGTTTAAAAAAATGAAATGCCTTTGTAACAGATGAGTTTAATTTTGTCAGAAACCTGAATACTTAGAAAGAGATTGTCTAGTTTGTAAACGAAGTGCATCCAGTTTTTGCCGTAACCCTCTTTACTTTTTTGAACAATCTATGTGGGTGAAATTATGATACCATGCCAAGTTTCAACTTTTTCAGAGTTCATTTGTAGTGCTTTTCAATTTCCAGGTCATTTAGTTCTCAAAACAAATCATTGAATGCATGAAAAATAGCAAATGAAGGCAGAAATGGTTGAAAGTTGATGGCGTCGCTTTGAATGATGCATACTGAATGCACAAAAAGTCTGGAGTTGTAATAAGTTTAAAAAAATGAAATGCCTTTTGTAACAGATGAGTTTAATTTCGTCAGAAACCTGAATACTTCGAAAGAGATTGTCCAGTTTGTAAACGAAGTGTATCCAGTTTTTGCCGTAACCCTCTCTACTTTTTTGAACAATCTATGTGGGTGAAATGATGGTACCATGCCAAGTTTCAACTTTTTTAGAGTTCATTAATTTGTAGTGCTTTTCAATTTCCAGATCATTTAGTTCTCAAAACAAATCATTGAATGCATGAAAAATAGCAAATGAAGGCAGAAATGGTTGAAAGTTGATGGCGTCGCTTTGAATGATGCATACTGAATGCACAAAAAGTCTGGAGTTGTAATAAGTTTAAAAAAATGAAATGCCTTTGTAACAGATGAGTTTAATTTCGTCAGAAACCTGAATACTTCGAAAGAGATTGTCCAGTTTGTAAACGAAGTGCATCCAGTTTTTGCCGTAACCCTCTCTACTTTTTTGAACAATCTATATGGGTGAAATGATGATACCATGCCAAGTTTCAACTTTTTCAGAGTTCATTTGTAGTGCTTTTCAATTTCCAGGTCATTTAGTTCTCAAAACAAATCATTGAATGCATGAAAAATAGGAAATGAAGGCAGAAATGGTTGAAAGTTGATGGCGTCGCTTTGAATGATGCATACTGAATGCACAAAAAGTCTGGAGTTGTAATAAGTTTAAAAAAATGAAATGCCATTGTAACAAATTAGTTTAATTTCGTCAGAAACCTGAATACTTCGAAAGAGATTGTCCAGTTTGTAAACGAAGTGCATCCAGTTTTTGCCGTAACCCTCTCTACTTTTTTGAACAATCTATGTGGGTGAAATGATGATACCATGCCAAGTTTCAACTTTTTTAGAGTTCATTAATTTGTAGTGCTTTTCAATTTTCAGGTCATTTAGTTCTCAAAACAAATCATTGAATGCATGAAAAATAGCAAATGAAGGCGGAAATGGTTGAAAGTTGATGGCGTCGCTTTGAATGATGCATACTGAATACACAAAAAGTCTGGAGTTGTAATAAGTTTAAAAAAATGAAATGCCTTTGTAACAAATGAGTTTAATTTCGTCAGAAACCTGAATACTTCGAAAGAGATTGTGGAGTTTGTAAACGAAGTGCATCCAGTTTTTGTCGTAACCCTCTCTACTTTTTTGAACAATCTATGTGGGTGAAATGATGATACCATGCCAAGTTTCAACTTTTTCAGGGTTCATTAATTTGTAGTGCTTTTCAATTTCCAGATCATTTAGTTCTCAAAACAAATCATTGAATGCATGAAAAATAGCAAATGAAGGCAGAAATGGTTGAAAGTTGATGGCGTCGCTTTGAATGATGCATACTGAATGCACAAAAAGTCTGGAGTTGTAATAAGTTTAAATAAATGAAATGCCTTTGTAACAGATGAGTTTAATTTCGTCAGAAACCTGAATACTTCGAAAGAGATTGTGGAGTTTGTAAACGAAGTGCATCCAGTTTTTGTCGTAACCCTCTCTACTTTTTTGAACAATCTATGTGGGTGAAATGATGATACCATGCCAAGTTTCAACTTTTTCAGAGTTCATTAATTTGTAGTGCTTTTCAATTTCCAGATCATTTAGTTCTCAAAACAAATCATTGAATGCATGAAAAATAGCAAATGAAGGCAGAAATGGTTGAAAGTTGATGGCGTCGCTTTGAATGATGCATACTGAATGCACAAAAAGTCTGGAGTTGTAATAAGTTTAAAAAAATGAAATGCCTTTGTAACAGATGAGTTTAATTTCGTCAGAAACCTGAATACTTCGAAAGAGATTGTCTAGTTTGTAAACGAAGTGCATCCAGTTTTTGCCGTAACCCTCTCTACTTTTTTGAACAATCTATGTGGGTGAAATTATGATACCATGTCAAGTTTCAACTTTTTCACAGTTTATTTGTAGTGCTTTTCAATTTCCAGGTCATTTAGTTCTCAAAACAAATCATTGAATGCATGAAAAATAGAAAATGAAGGCAGAAATGGTTGAAAGTTGATGGCGTCGCTTTGAATGATGCATACTGAATGCACAAAAAGTCTGGAGTTGTAATAAGTTTAAAAAAATGAAATGCCTTTGTAACAGATGAGTTTAATTTCGTCAGAAACCTGAATAGTTCGAAAGAGATTGTCCAGTTTGTAAACGAAGTGTATCTAGTTTTTGCCGTAACCCTCTCTACTTTTTTGAACAATCTATGTGGGTGAAATGATGATACCATGCCAAGTTTCAACTTTTTTAGAGTTCATTAATTTGTAGTGCTTTTCAATTTCCAGATCATTTAGTTCTCAAAACAAATCATTGAATGCATGAAAAATAGCAAATGAAGGCAGAAATGGTTGAAAGTTGATGGCGTCGCTTTGAATGATGCATACTGAATGCACAAAAAGTCTGGAGTTGTAATAAGTTTAAAAAAATGAAATGCCTTTGTAACAGATGAGTTTAATTTCGTCAGAAACCTGAATATTTCGAAAGAGATTGTCTAGTTTGTAAACGAAGTGCATCCAGTTTTTGCCGTAACCCTCTCTACTTTTTTGAACAATCTATATGGGTGAAATGATGATACCATGCCAAGTTTCAACTTTTTCAGAGTTCATTTGTAGTGCTTTTCAATTTCCAGGTCATTTAGTTCTCAAAACAAATCATTGAATGCATGAAAAATAGCAAATGAAGGCAGAAATGGTTGAAAGTTGATGGCGTCCCTTTGAATGATGCATACTGAATGCACAAAAAGTCTGGAGTTATAATAAGTTTAAAAAAATGAAATGCCTTTGTAACAAATGAGTTTAATTTCGTCAGAAACCTGAATACTTCGAAAGAGATTGTCCAGTTTGTAAACGAAGTGCATCCAGTTTTTGCCGTAACCCTCTCTACTTTTTTGAACAATCTATGTGGGTGAAATGATGATACCATGCCAAGTTTCAACTTTTTTAGAGTTCATTAATTTGTAGTGCTTTTCAATTTCCAGGTCATTTAGTTCTCAAAACAAATCATTGAATGCATGAAAAATAGCAAATGAAGGCGGAAATGGTTGAAAGTTGATGGCGTCGCTTTGAATGATGCATACTGAATACATAAAAAGTCTGGAGTTGTAATAAGTTTAAAAAAATGAAATGCCTTTGTAACAGATGAGTTTAATTTCGTCAGAAACCTGAATACTTCGAAAGAGATTGTCCAGTTTGTAAACGAAGTGCATCCAGTTTTTGCCGTAACCCTCTCTACTTTTTTGAACAATCTATGTGGGTGAAATGATGATACCATGCCAAGTTTCAACTTTTTCAGAGTTCATTTGTAGTGCTTTTCAATTTCCAGGTCATTTAGTTCTCAAAACAAATCATTGAATGCATGAAAAATAGCAAATGAAGTCAGAAATGGTTGAAAGTTGATGGCGTCGCTTTGAATGGTGCATACTGAATGCAAAAAATATAAGAGCATTTACATGATGATCTTATATTTCTTTACAGTCTAAACTGTCAATATGATCTTATAACATCAAAAGTACTTTGATCATCAATGATCTTTGTGTGTACAATCTGAATTGTCAATATGAGTCATCAACGATTTATAAACCGATGAAGACTCATATTGCGGCCACAAATTCTACACATAGAGTTCAATGAAGACCAAGTGTTTGTGATAGTTTGAGAAATAACATATTTAAGGTGGTAAAAGGCTTGTTAGGGAGCGAGGTGGGACAAAAACAGCTTGCCATAACCTCATTAGTACCGGTTCGTGGTACGAACCGGCACTAAATGATGATGGTGGGGCCATAGCCTGACCGTAGGCTAACACATCCCCTTTAGTATTGGTTCGTGGCATGAACCGGTACTAAAGGTTCTCCACGAACCGGTGCTATTGATCACCGCCACGAACCGGTGCTATTGTACACATTAGTGCCGGCTGAAATGCAAACCGGCACTATTGGGTTTCACGTTTGACCCTTTTTCTACTAGTGACATCAAGGCTGTGAGGCACACGGTGGATCTTCCAGTACGGCAAGTCCCAGAAAACAGACCTCGTTTTCCATACCTTCAGCAGCGGCTCTGGCGCGTTTCGCTTCTTTCCCGGCAGTGGGCAATCTTTCCAATTTTTCAATAGCTCGTCTATTTCCTCGCTGAACCTCGTACGCGGGTGTCTTCGGGGTTCGGTTTCACCATCGAACAGATCCTTGCGTTTCCTCCACGGGTCATCGTCGCGGAGCCACCTTCGATGTCCCATGAACACGGTTTTCAAAGACCCGGGGTCTCTATCTAGCTGGCGATACGTTGTGTCATCCATTCACCTAACGCATCTAGAAAATCCGTGGACCACCTGCCCCGCGACATATCCGTAACCGAGATAGTCGTGCACCGTCGTGAGCAGTGCGACTCTCATAGGGAAATATTCTTTCTGTGCGGCGTCCCACGTATTGGCTGGCGTTTTCCACAGCGTGTCTAGCTCCTCTTTTAGCAGCCCCAGATACAGATTGATGTCGTTCCTTGGTTGTTTCGGCCCTTCAATTGTCGGATGTCGGATGTGAGAGTGCTCATATCTGTGTTTACCATCGGAGTGAGAAGTATTGAGGGACCACAACAACTCCTTCAAGAAAGCACCCACTCCCGTGAACGTTGTTGGCTCCGGCCATTGCAAGGCCATTAACCAACATCACAAAACCGGCCATTAACCAACATCCACCCTACCCCAGCCAGCAACGCCATCCGTAGAGCCCGCAGGGCAATTCGCTGCAATGACGACCTTCAGCTAGCCGGATCCAAGCCACAAGAAGAGAGTCGTCGCAGCAGGACGCAGTGCAGCAGCGGGGAACCACGACTTCTCACTGTCCCGCCGTGGGGTGACACATCCCGGAGAGAGCAAGAGGAGCCGAGGGAGCATGTCCCATGTCATTAGAATGTTTAATGACATATGTCTCAACGTGTCATGTCCTACTGATTATAAATCGTTGTTGCCGACTGTATCCTGTAAGTACTCGAATTGCTTGGTGGCTTGATGAACATGTGTATGCAGATGTTGATGGCCATGACGAGGAGCCATGTTATTTCACAATTTATGTGATTATCTGAGATGAAATACAACAACTTGTGATAGAAGAGCTAGTAACTAAAATTAAGAATAATCCTACTTTTACATATTCGAAACTATCTATCTCTTATTCTATAACATACTAAAAGTAAAATATGGGTAAAAAAATAGGGCCATTATATTAGTACACATCATCTTAATTATTTTCTACAATGATATTTAGAATCAACAGCAAGGATGAGAAGTTACAAATTCACGCACATGTTTGTTTGAGGTTTCGTTTATATTTGTCACCTGCATCCATTGGTTGGTAGTGAAGAAAATTCTAGATTGGTTGCCTAAGACGTACGTGGCAAGATAAATTTATCCAACTATCATGTGCAATGGGAAAGATGATTGGTAACTAAAACAAAGCGGAATGTTACGAACGTTTCTTGTGAGGGATTTCTGAGCGAACGCACCAACAGCCATCAGATAGGAAAACACGAATCTTCAATCTAGTCGGATGGAAACCTCGGATGAGACCAAGCATTCGTTGGATGTTCCTTGTGCGAACGTCCTCACTGACAAGATTATATCCTCTCAACACAACACCACTCAAAACTTAATTTCCATCTTTAGCACCCACTTTTCCTCTTTCTCGTCGGCGACTGTGGAATAGATGGTGTGAGGCGCTCCTCGCCGGTGACCGCTGTAGTGGAATAGATGGCAGGACACATCGCGCGTGTCGGGAGGCGATGGTGTCCTAGATCTCGATTTCGGCGCGAGTTGCTACTCCTTAATATTTTTCGCCCTTGCTCCGCCACCATTCTCGTGTCTCCCATTCGCAATTTTTCAACTGTTCTATTTCTCTCACATTTTTTATGTACACAAGATTATTCGTTACACGCATGGCGCAGAGACCAAATATACCTGCGAGGGAAGCTATATTTATCGTTTTCATAAAACTCTATGGAACTTGGACATGATCATCCAGAGATAAAAAATAGGTTACATTTGAAAGGAGAGTCATTCAGGTGGTTATCACCCGTTATGGTTGTTTTAGTGGATGAACTCCTAGCGTGCGAGAGCATCTCCAACCAGACTTGGTTATTTTGGCTCCTTATACCACCATCGATTTATGCCAGCTATTGCCCACCCATCATTTGGCCGGACGGGAAATCACCACCCCCCCCCCCCCCCTATTTCGACCTCTTTAATCCATGCAGCCACATGGAACATGGTATTTTATACATAGTTCATTCATAAGTAGTGCATTCATTGATAAAAACAACAAATGATTATATTAAAGAAAGCAAACCATGCTACTTCTACTCAAACTCCTCGTCAGAGGAGATCGGGATGACTCCCTCAGTGGAGCCGTGAACCTCGCTGTCGGTTGCGACGGCGGCCTGAATCGGGTGCATCACCTCGTCTTCCTCGCCTGGTAACATTACATCCAGCTATTGCTGCCGTTGGAACCACTCGTGTTGATTTTCTTCCACTATCCGTTCATCCTCGATGGACTTGAGGACGGCGCGGTTTTGTAATTCACTCGCCGCTGGTAGAAATAGTACAGGAGCTTGGATACGTCCTTGCTTAACTTGGTAATGAAACAAAAGTTGATGTGTCTACCTAACTTGGCACCTAGCCTAAGGAGCGGTGTACTTTCGGTACACCCCACTAAAATACTTTCGCAAGTTCTTATGCAAATTAATTGTTTTGGTTTATGCTAAGAACATAAGTATAGTGGCTAAATTAGTCTATTTTCTAATCTTTGTCGTCAGGCTTGTCGATTTACTGTGCGGAAATACAAATGTCGAAATGTTGACTTTCATCATAATCTTTGTAGCATGCTTGATGTGGTACGCTAGCGCTACTAGCTAGTATGTCAAATGAAGAGGGACAAAAATCGTGCTATTCGTCTGGGCAGATGGTTGGTGCAGTGTTCTTTTTTTTCTCTATGAAGTGAATGCATTTTAGCTGGAAAACACTTCCTATCAATTATTTCACTCAAAAAGTTTGAGGTAGCAGTACGTGCTAATTACAATCTTTTGCAGCTCGGAATTTCTAACTAACCTAGCAAATTAAAAAAATCAAGAAATGGGGCTAAAATCACCAGCATACGCATCAATAGATGTATACAACCATTTTTTATTATATTGTTCAGCAATGGTCTGACCAGAATATGGATCAAACAACCTGAAGCCATCACTCACACCTACAAACTCGACAATGGGAAATGCCATCATGCATCACAATCTGGAACCGGGGTCACCACTGATCGGACAGCATGATGTAGCATGATTACAAACCCGATGCAGCATAATGGCTACGACCACACGCACATGCTTCAGTAGTCAGCAGCATCGTCGGACCGCTGACCCATCTCCAGGAAAAATATTCGCCTTATCCTTGCCAGGCGAGCCAGTCGTCAACACTGACTCAGCGCCAAACAATACCACCGACCTGCGCTCGTCCATCGAGACGCATCCACCACCTAGAATCAGCTGCACCATGCCGCCGAGATCCGTCATTGTGATGGGGCGGAACGGCGGCGGTGTCGACGAGGGGAGAAGAGCTTTTCTCGTGGAGGAGGAATGAGATACGTGATAATGATGGATCAAGTTTTTGGGTGAAACAATGGATGACTAGTTATAGTATAATGATTTAGAATGGCAAAGTATTGGCAACGAAGAATGGCAAAGTGGATTTTCCACACATGGGTAAGAACTGTGGCTGTAACGAGCTCCCTGCTATCAGAATCTTCTATTCAGTGAAGGCGTATATCAAGTTGCACTAGATCTATTGATGGAAAATATATGATAATAGCGTGTATTTATAGCTTTTGTCTCACATATGTACAATGGGAAAAACATTTTGTCTCTAATTACATCTGCATACATAATTTCAGGTCAAATCATTACTATCCTAATTAGAGGCTCCCTATAAATTACCACGTCAATAGAGAAATCCAAATGCTAAGTGCCACACTCCGACGCTGACATTTTTCACAACTAAAGTTGCCATCCGAAAAGAAAAACAAACCCAAAAGATAAATTGAAACTTACCATCCAAAAAGAAAGTTGTCATGTGCTTGACAATTATAATAAACATTGGAAGTTGCCATGTGTTCATGACACACGTGTGGCACTTATCATGGTCCTGGTAGAAAACAGGAAAAAAAGCCATTGATTTGGCGGGTCCAAATTATAACTATTTTGATAAAAAAAACTCCATCTCACATACGATCCATTTATTTGGTGGAACCGAATTATATCGAAGGGCTGTTGGCCAATCTTTATTACATAGAAGGAAACAGAGTACAGCTAGGCCGACCTTCTAGGATCTAGAACTGACAGCCAACCGAGCCTAAGCTCGAAACAAGAAGAGAAAAAGCCCGGCTGAAGCCATAGGCTGGCTGCAGAAGAGAAGAAACATGTTGTGTATTAGCCGAAGTCGCCTACACTACCAGCCGATTGCCAAACAACGATATCTTCCTTGATAAGCTCCAGCACCTTGTCCATGCTGCTAGCCACCTGCTCAAAAATCCTCGCATATCTTTCCTTCCAAATTTGACAGTGGATCAGGATGCTTATCGTGTTTAAGTTCCGTCAGGCCGCCTTCTGAATTCCCCTCCGCGCATTGATCCACCAGTTCTCGGAGCTACCAAAGCTATCATCGGGGAGGTAATGTCACCCGCGTCCAGTCCCTGAACCTGGACCACACCTGCTGTGAGTAGCGGCAGCATATAAATAGATGTGTGCAATCTTTGTGTGTGGAAAGACAGAGCGGGCATGTTCCATTTGATGGCCAGCCCCTTCGCTCCAAATTGTCAGCAGTTAAGAAGCGCTTATGAATGACCAGCCACATGAAGAACTTGCATCTGGGTGGAGCTTTGGATCTCCAAATCGGTTTATGGAAGGCAAAGCATATATCCGCAGCGAAGAACATGCCATAAGCACTGCTGAACGAGAAGCAAAGATCACCCATCCGCTTCCAGATCAATCTATCTGGGACTTGCACGGAAAGGACAATACTTTCCACAACGTCCCAAATCTGAAGATATTGAGCCATGGCCTGGGCTGAAATGCCTCCCGAAATCTCCCTTGTCCAGCTCCGATTATCAATAGCATCTTTAACCGAGCCACCCTTGTCCTTGACAACAGAGAACAGGGCGGGGGCAGACTCCTGAATGGAACACCCATCGGGCAGCCACTTGTCAGTCCAAAACTTGGCCCTATGCCCGTCCCCCAGCTGTACCATAGTCGTAAACAAGGCCATAATCTCTTCCTCCATCTCTTCTGAGAGCATGCTCCAGGGTCTCTCATCTTCTTCCCATCTTAGGCAAGGCTAATGATAACGAAGGGCGTAACCAGACCATTTGAGATTCGGGATACCCAAGCCACCACATTCCTTGGGCATGCACACCCTTGACCATGGTAAGAGGCAGTGACCCCCATTAATATCATTGTCGCCCTTCCATAAGAAGCCCCGACATCTTTTGCTAATAATCTTCAGCGCCCATGCCGGCAACTGCATAATCGAAAGGAAGTGTATAGGCATGACGATGAGTACTGAGTGTGTGAGAGTCAAATGTCCAGCGGGTGCCATCAAGTTTGGTTTCCACCCCTTCATCTTATTGGAATATTTGTCGATGAGTGGCCAAATATCTTGTCGTCGCAAACGATAAATAGACAGAGGGAGCCCGAGATACTGTATCGGGAAAGGCTTGGGCCGACAGCCGAGTGTTGGAACCGAAATATAACGGTTTAGATTAAACAAACGACTCCATCTGTCAAACAAAATATATTCCTGTGACATCCGCTTCCAGCATTTGCTCTTCATATGTCAAGTTAAAAGAAAAACACTGCATGTCACATACGGCTGGAAGATTTATTCTGAAAAAACATGTGCACCATGTACGCAATCCTTTATAATTAGCGATCTGCACCTTACTTGTACAAGCTACCAATTCTGGAGAACCAAATTGCAATAGGATCCTGCCTCATTATAGATCTATACAACACAGAAGTCGGATGCTGGCAGCACAAACTGCTCGACGCACCATCCGTCGCTGCACATGGTGCGAACATGCAGAGCGCACTAATCTAAGCAGTGGCGGAGGCAGGGGGTGCTAGCACGGGCCTCCCCCCCCCCCCCCCCCCCCCCCCATGCTCTCACAAATACACCTATATGTACTCCTAATGCTTCATTTGTCAGACAAAATTAGCTAGGTTTAGGTGATTTGTCCCCCTCAAACATTATATGACATGTTTTAGCCCCTTCTATATTCAGTTTCTGGCTTCGCCACTGAATTTAAGAACATGTTTTGTTGTCGAGAAAATTGCTGGCTGGCTGGAGCTGGCCTCTAGGATCTCAGTTAGCTTGAAGGTAGAAAAATACTGTTGCCAATGCGTGGCTACATGCATGGACTAATGGATGCCATGGTGCAGTAGTAGCTAGGCTTGCTAGCCGTGGGCATTGAGGATCAAACATAGCTGTTTGACAAGTGCATTCATGTCTATGTGGCCACTGCTACAATTGCTACACACAGATAAGGACAAATCCGTGGACTGATATTTTGATACCCGTACTAATGGAAGATTTTCACAGCAACCATTGACAATTTACATGGCTAGCCTTCAGCTACAATCGCTGAAGTCTTGTCTAGTTTTCTATGGAGGAAACATTTTTGTTCTCTCATTACTTTCTTAGTAGAGCAGATCTAGGTTTTGGTCACAAGAACACTAACCCCGTTGCCTCATATTCCCATGTTTTTTTACATCTCTTCGACTGGTTGTCTCATTGTCTCTCTGATTTTCCTAATATGTTTGTCCCTTATCTAATGTACTGCACCAGTAATGAAATAAAGTGAGACAATGTGGCTACCTCTGTCTACTGAGACGAAGACCCGGTGTATATATAATAAGCACAACACTATCCACACAAGTAAATGTTGGTGGAGCTTTCATTGATTCTTTCAGATTAAATACCATGACCCGAGATAGTTGTGGAAATAATAATAAGAATGAATACCATGACCGAGTGACGCGAGCGGCAAATAAAAATTAAAGATACACATTTTTGGCTCATCAGTTCCGGACACACATTTTGGCTCTGGGGAGCATATGCTCTCCCTAACTGACAGTAAAGCCAAAATAAATAGCAACTAAATTTTAAAATTCTGATTTTTTTTTGTTGATGTTCATATTAGTGTAGCAAGTGTGCCTGGCATTTTTCATGCCATATGGGATAGCAGTGCTTCATCAGCAAAAAAAAAAATCAAAATTACGTGTAATATTTGAGGTAACATTTGGTGTTCGATTTGTTTTTTCTTTTTCTTTCAGAGGTCAAAATGCTTAAGTTTTTTCCCTGAAAATTTGCATTTACAATTTGGGTGTCACAATGACACATCTATTTTTTTTAACAAAACCTAACAATTGTAAAATACTTTTTTCATACGCAGGAGCATGCGCTCCCTAGAGCCAAAATGGATTCCCGATCAGTCCCTTGTTTCTCTTATGATAAAATAAACACATTTATTTTTTTTCTTGGAGCAATTGATTGGTTATTCAACATTTTCACTAGTCCAGTACATTTTTTAATGGAGCCTATATATCTCGATCTATTAATCAAGCAGAAGAGAATTGCTCGATTATTACCAAAAAATGAAGTGAAACCCATTACAACAAGTTCAAACCTCCATCACGAGAAATGACCTCGTCCGCTTTTCGTCCGTTTGGGTCGGCCGCCCGCCCGGTGTCCGGCCTCTTTTAGATTTGGGTCGGCGAGGCGCCCAACGCGCCGACCCATTTCATGTCTGCGCGCAATTTTTAGAAAAAGGCCCATGGCCATAGATCATGCCAGCGGCCATGTCGTCGCCCTGGTTTTGGTGCTCCAGCGCGCGGGAAAGCATCGCGCGCTGCCTCCAGCGCGCGTTATAAGAAGGCGTTCCCTCCACACTCTGTCCGCTACCCACTCGCTTCGCCGCCACTCACTCGCCTCGCCGCCTCTGCGCCACCATGTCGATGCGCCGTCTGGGCGCTTTGCTTTTTTGCGGAGTCCGCGAGCGCCGCTCCGTCGCCTTCTCCTCCAAAATCTGGTTTGGCGAAAAACGCCTCAGTCTCGGCACCTTCGACACCGCAAAGGAGGCGGCCCGCGCATACGACGCGGCGGCGTGACGCCTCCGGCGGCCTCGTCGGGAGATGAATTTTCCTGATGTGTCGACGAGCCAGCCGGTGCAGGATCTCGCGCCTCTCTCGTGGATTTTCACCGACGAGGATCGCCGTGACAACCGGAGGCGACAGCGTCGACTCGCCATCACCAAGATGGACGAGGAAGCCATGGCGGTGTGCCGCGAACGCTTCCCGCTAGACATCGTCAACGAGCGCCGGTTCTATAAGCAATGAAGGACGGAGAGGAAGGCGAGGAGGACGGAGCGAGCCGCCTATCGGGAGGATAAGCGTGCAAGGAAGCAGGCCGCTCAATTGAACATGAAGCTAGGAGAAGCGTCGTCCTGGGACTCCGAGGATGAGCGGTATGCCGATGCCTACATTCAGACGTCGGATGAGGACATTACCGAGTCGTAGTCGAAAAACGACGAGTAGTTGATCTTTTCTTTTAATAGTCTATGCTATGAACTATCTATGTATCCTTATACTATCCGGCCACCCCGGCGAGTAGTTCATCTTTTCTTTTAACCGTTGATCCTTGGTACTATCTTTTATACTATCTATGTTGAACTGGCCGGTGGTGTCGGCGACGAAGGAGGCGGGCGAGGGTGCGCTATTGGATGGGGAGAGGGCAATGTGCCACCGACCAGCGAGCCCGGGGAGGGGAGAGGGCGAGCGCGAGCGCGTCCGTCTCCTGTCCGTGCCGACGCAAACCCGGCTCAAAAATGATCCGGGAATGGGTCGCCGCGGATGAAAAGCGGATGCGCGTCCGTTTGGGTCGGCGTGTTGGGTCGCCTTTTGTGAACGCGCCAACCCAAATGGACGATGGCAGACGAAATGGGTCGCCCCATTGAAGTTGCTCTAATTAGGTAGTAGTAGCATGCGTGGCACCCGCGCTACTACTATTAATTTCAGTTTTTTTTTCGTGTGCGTATTTACACAATTTACAGGTTTCTTGGTCTCGTGCATGTTGTCAATGGCGTGACGGTTCGATCCAATGAAGGCAGGGGTCATCGACGACGTGGACGGGCAGTAGCAGACCAGATCTAGCGGTGACTGCTGAAGAGGTACTGGATCCAGGACAGAGCAAGGCGGCGTGTGTGGCGAAGGCAGGGAGCTCCTGGCCTTCTATGGCGACAACCTACAGGGGCATGGGCATGGGAGTGTGAGTCAAACCAGAGGGAGATAGGGAAAAAGAGAAACAAGGGAGATCTAAAGGAGATGGAGGGAGCAGCAGGGCTGGTCGCCGGTGGTGAGGTGCTCTGGCGAGGTGGCATGGAGGCGCGGGGGTAAGACCGGCGATCTCCTGGACGCCAGCGGTGCGAGGCGGTGGCCTCCTTGGGCACCATGGAGGAGGAGGGCATTGGCAGGAGCGCCATGGGAGAGCCTAGCGAGAGAGTGGGAGAGCGATGGGAGAAATTAGGGATTCATGATAGGAGATGGGGATTTCAGGGCTGTTAAAAAACTCAGTACTTAGTAGAAGGACGGTGTTTATACCCTGCGCTATTACTATGGCCTGTCCCGGGGGCACAGTGGGGACCACTTAGTAGCATCGTGGGCGTTATACCCCGCGCTACCATTATCAATTTAGTAGCGCGCGTGCCAGATAACCGCGCCACTACTGAGTGATTTCCTACAGAGATTTTCGTTGTAGTGGAAGGGAATAGGCGATCCAGAGTAGGTGAGAGGAGCACGAGGGATAGGTGGTGAGCTTGTAGAAGGGGTTGAGAATAGAGTGGAATGGTTGAGGATACAACATGTGCATTAGAGCATCTCCAACAGCCGCGCTATAGCGCCGCGCGCAAAAACTGATTTGGCGCGCGCCCAACGCCTGGTTTGGCGCGGCGCGCGGCGTTTGCTCCAGCAGCCGCGCTGTAAAGCCGCGCGTGCGCGCAGCTCCAGCAGGCGCGGTAAAAATACAGCGCGCGAACATTTTTTCATAGATAAAAAAACGATGCAAGATATTTTACATATAGATAGATAGATAGTTCAACATACATAGATAGATAGTTCGACATACATAGATAGATAGGCACTACTACGGCATAGATAGATAGATAAAAACTACTCCAAGTTGCTATCATCATCATCATCACCATCATCATCCTCGTCGGTGTCGTCCGAGGTTGAGAGCCATATGTCCTCCCAACGGTCATCGTCGGGCGTGAAGAACGACCTCCCACCTGCTGAAACAATGTCGCACTGAGCGTTCGCCAATGCCTTCCGCTGACGCCGGTCAGCCCGCTCCGCACGGTGCCTTGCCGTCCTCTCCGCCCAGTAGGCGTGCTTGTCGGCGACGTCCTCCGTGTGGCGACGGCGCCACTCCGCCATGGCTCGCTCGTCCTCCTCGGCGACGAGGAGGCGGCGCTGCCGCCGAGCATGGTCGGCACGGTCGAGGTCGGTGATGAGACGCGAACATGGGACTAGATAGAGGGAAGTATTTTGCTTTAAGGATAGAAAACTACAAAGTTTCATCTCTCGTAGTCATAATTTTCCACCACCATTTAATCAAGAAGCATTTATTCATAACAGCAGTGTTGATGATGCCCAACCCTGCGAGGTTTTTGGGTTTACAGATTAGTTTCCACCTGACTAGTCTATATTTGCGTCTATTATCTGCCACATTCCAAAAGAAAGCACCCCGATGTTTAGCGAAGCCAGCGTGCGTGCCAGCAGAGAGTAAGTAGAAACCCGTGATGAACATTGGTAAGGAGGACAAGCAAGCATTAATCAGAGCCACTTTCCCAGCACTCGTATTGTATCTCCCTCTTCAAGAGAGCACCCCGTTACCAACCTTAGCGACAACCGAGGCAAATTCTTTAGCATATAACATGTCCGGGGAAATCGGGAGGCCCAAATATTGGAAGGGGAAGGATCTCAGGTTACAATTGAGAAGATGGGCCACCCTTAAGGCCTCCGTATCGTCAACACCAGTTACCATAACCTCTCTCTTAGAAAAGTTGATTTTGAGGCCCGGCAAGGTCTCAAAACAAAGAAGGATGAACTTGAGGTGAGCAATGCAAGAGTCATTTAATTCTACCATGACGATAGTATCATCCGCATATTCAGGGTGTGTGACCCCTTTCGGAATGAGGTGGGAAATAAAAAAAGAGATATGGCCGTGATAAGCAGCTCTGGAGAGAATACAAGACAACGCGTCAGCAACAAAATTAAACAAGATAGGAGAAGTGAGGTCACCTTACCGAAGGCCCTCTACCATTGGCAAAGTAGTTATTGACCTGACCATTAACGAGACCGCAATGTGGCCCCTCGAGACCAACTGCATGATCCTATGCACATACACTCCATCGTAAACTTTCTCGAGAAGCACCTTCCTAAGGAAAGGCCAACTAACCGTTTTGAGCACTCAAATCTAGTAACTCTAGACTTGTTGCGGAACAGCGAAGCCGACCATGCCGTTCCTGTGGACTCCAATCCTGGGTCTGGTTGCAGTCAACAGGTTGGCGGCGACGGCCAGATGAGATAGTTTTCGCCGGCGTCCGGATGCATCTCCGACTAGGTCGGCGCAATCGACTGCCAGAGTCAATCAAGAAGCACCTGGTTGGACAAAAGGTGTGAACCCAAACTCGCCCCGCTGTTGAACTGTAATTGTTCCCTGTGACTCTGCTTTCGTCTCCTCTACACAATTTTGGACAGAAATTAGTTTAATTTCAAAATCGTTATCAAAATAACCATATCAAAATAGATAGATGAACCATTAGCCAGACCTTAGTTACCTTGCTTCACTGAAATAAACTTACCATACTGAAAATGTACGTTTGGAAAATAACAGGTTACGTCTGGGCAGTGCACCATCGGACCGAATGTCGTGTCTCTCTCGAATGAGTGCATTGGAGCAGTTGATTCGCAAGTACACAGAGTGTAATATGACCTGCACTTGGGATGAGTTTCGATTCACTGGGTGAGGCGTACGACTTCTACCATTTGTATTCTGGGGAGATCGGCTTCGGCATGCAGAGAGCGTATGTGGTTGCTCTGTTAGTACTGAGTTTTGTTTACATACTTACATTTCAGGGAAGGTGTACACCATAATCAGTAGCTTCTTCGGATTGGTTGACAAGGTGCCCTTCACGAAAAGGACTCTCAGGAACATTTGTGGAAAGATAAAGCGCGAGCAAGCAGAGGATGATGTCAGGAAGACTTTGGAGGTGTTTGCTGACATTGTTGCGGGTGATCCTGGCTTCACATATAGGGTTTTGGCTGACAGTACAAGCAAGGTGAAGAAGCTGATGTGGACCAATGGAAGCAGCCGATTGCAGTACCCGGGCTCAGCAAACGAATATCCCGAAGTTTGTGTGTATCTTTCTCTCAAAAGAACTTTGTAACCTTCATATGTTCCATTTTTCTTGGTCACTGCGACACCAAAATGGGCTGATTAGGAGGTTATGAGTAGTTTCTGTGGCAAGGCTAGAGTAAAACAGTTTATTCTGTTTTAGAGATTCTGCTTTGGGAGGCAATTAAGATTTGGAGATATGATATGATTGTATAAAATGTCAGACAGTCGAACTACTGAAAATTAGGCTGGGACAATTTTCTCGTTTTTAGCTGACCGAGTAGTGGGTATACTAACTTGAGTGCTTCGGACAGTACATGATGGTTGTTATCAAAGGTTCAGTTCCCATGGCATTGGGAGGTACCCAAGAGCCTGCAGCCTACGGTGAGCTGGCGGAGGGCTAAACCCTGATGTGAACGAGAAGCTGAGCGCCGACATTGCTTCCATTCTTGAGTCAAAGCTGTCCATCCCCAAGTTCCCGCTTCTACCTCAAGTTCCAGGATTCAGTGGCAACCAGACATTATTTGTCATCTACTGCTCATTCATGGGTCTTCATCAGGCATCATCATGTTCTCATTGCAATTCTGGTGTTTGTTAGGCACATGCTGCATAAGAAACATGCTCAATGTTTGCATGCTTTTGCATCAAGAGTAGATCATGTAAATGTCCATCTGTCATTTTAATTCATAGTCGTCGTGTTAGCTTCCTTAGTGGCTTCCTTTCTACGCTAGATGCTTATATGAACTCTAATTAACCTTTTTTCTTTACCATGCAGCACTCGGACTTTTCTTTAACCTTGTCATATTGCGTGGAATCTTGTAAGAACTTCAGAGTTGGTATTATTCTGTCCATTGCCTATTTAAGGAGAAACTGTTGCAGTGTTCTCTTTTTTTCTGTGAATTGAATGCATTTTAGCTGGAAAACATTTCATATCAATTATTTCATTCAAAAAGTTTGAGGTAGCAGTACGCGTTAACTACAATCTTTTGCTGCTCAGAATTTCTAACTAACCTAGCAATTCTTTTTAAATGACGCCGGAACCACTGGCATATGCATCAATAGATGTACGCAACCATATTTTATTATATTATTCAACAAAGGTCTGACAAGGATATGGATCAAACAACTTAAAGCCACCACTGACACCTACAAACTCGACAATGGACAATGCCATCATGCATCACAATCTAGAAACGGGGTCACCGCCGATCCGACGGCACGATGTAGCATGAGCACAAACCCAATCCAGCATAATGGAAACGACCACACACATATGCTTCAGAAGTTGGCAGCAACGTCGGACCACTGACCTATCTCCAGGAAAGAGATACGCATTATTCTTGCCAGGCAAGCCAGTGGTCAACACTGCCTCAGGGCCAAACAATGCCACCGACCTGCGCTCGTCCATCAAGACGCATCCACCACCGAGAATCCACTGCACCACGCCACCGAGATCCATCGTTGTGATGGGGCGGAGCAGCTGCGGCGGCGCCGACGGGAGGAGAACATCTTTTCTTGTGGAGGAGTAAGGAGATACTCGATAATCATAGATGTAGTTTTTAGGTGCTAAAATTGATGATTAGTTATAGTGTAATGATTTAGAATGGCAAAATCAGGTAACGAGGAATGGCAAAGTAGATTATCCACACATGGGTAAGAACTGTGGCTGCAACGGACTCCCGGCTATCAGAATTATGGTAGTTGCACTAGATCTATTCAGGGATAATAGCGTGTATTTATAGTTTTTGTCTCACATATGTACAATGGGAAAAACATTTTCTCTCTAATTACACCGGCATACATAATTTCCGGTCAAATCTATTACTATCCGAATTAGAGGCTCTCTGTAAATTACCACGTCAATAGGAGAAACCCAAATGCTAAATGCCACATGTGTGGCATGAAGCACTCCGGCTCTGACGTTTTTCACAACTAAAGTTGCCATCCGAAAATAAAAAAACCCAAAAAATAAACTAAAATATTCCATCCAAAAAGAAAGTTGCCATTGACAACTAAAGTTACCATCCTCTCGTCACTAAATTTACCATAAAATCTTCAGAGTAGTCATGTGTCCGTGCCACACGTGTGTATCAGGGTCCTAGGAGAAAACAGAAAAAAAGCCATTGATTTGGCCGGACCGAATTATAACAGTTTTGATCAAATAAGACTCCATCTCACGTAAAATCCATTCTTTTGGTGCATCCGAATTATAATAGTTTAAATTAAACGAACGACTCCATGTGTCAAATAAAATATAATTCATGTGACGTCGGCTTCCAGCATTTGTTCTTCATATGTCAAGTAAAAAAAACACTGCATGTCACGTACGGCTCGAGCATTTGTTCTGAAAAAACATGAGCGCCATGTATGCATGCCTTTATAATTAGCGACCTGCACCTTACTTGCGCAAGCTACCAATTCTGGAGAACCAAATTGCAATAGGATCCTGCCTCATTATAGATCTATACAACACGGAATTCGGATGCTGGCGGCACAAACTGCTCGACGCACCATCCGGGTGCGAACATGCTGAGCCACTACTATGAAGTTGAAGGCCAAAGTAGGCGAACATCACCAATCTACATACATATTTTGTTGTCAAGGAAGCTATATTGATTATGTGATATTGCTGCTGGTTGTAGCTGGCCCCTAGGATCTCAGCAGGCTTGAAGGTAGAAGAATACTGTTGCCAATGCATGGACTAATGGAAGCCATGGTGCAATAGTAGCTAGGCTCGCTAGCCGTGGGTATTGAGGATCAAACATAGCTGTTTGACAAGTGCATTCATCTCTATGTGGCCACCGCTACAACCGCTACACAGAGATAAGGACGAGGCCGTAGAATGATATCCGTACATCGATGGGTTTTATGTGCTTTGTTTGGGATTCATGATCATGCCTAACCCATTAGGTGCTTGTAGGTCGTGGCATGACAGAAGCAGCAGCATGGGACTGAAGCGACATTTTGCATGGCTAGCTTACAGGTTTTTTCTTTTTTCTTTGACTTGCTCTGCGATTCAATAGGGGTAACCCCGTAAAAGTTTTTCATGCAGCAGGCAAGATTACCTTTTTTTTATTTACTCGAAGAGCAATAGGCTTTAATAATGAAATACTCCATCCGTTCCTAAATATAAGTTTTTTTTAGAGATTTTATTATGGACTACATACGAATGTATATAGACATATTTTAGAGTGTAGATTCGCTCATTTTGCTCCGTATGTAGTCCATATTGAAATCTCTAAAAAGACTTATATTTAAAAACGGGGGGAGTACATGGGTTGTGCATGGTTCAAGCTTGAAACTAAGAGTGTTATTTGCACTTATGTATTGATTAATACTCAATATTATGCGTCATGTGGTCTGCACTATCAAAACAAATTGCACATTGGCGCATACTTCAATGCACCAATGCACTGTCCACATTGCCATCCTTCAGGACGGTGGCCATGGTTTCACCTAGGTTGTCATGCGATTGATGAGAGGCTTGACATGGTGTCTGAGGATTGGCTGGCCGGAGGGAAGTTCAAGTGGTGAAGTCTTGTCTAGTCTTCTAGGGAGGAAGCATTCTAGTTCTGTCCATAAAATTCTTAGTCAAGGTATTGGCTTTGGTCCCAAGGATACTAATCCCGTTGCCTCATATTCCCTTATCTAATGTACTACACCAGTAATGAAATAAAGTGAGACAAGGTGGCTACCTCTGTCTACTGAGACGAAGACCGGATGTATATATAATAAGCACAACACTATTCACACAAGTAAATGTTGGTGGAGCTTTCATTGATTCTTTGAGATTAAATACCATCACCCAAGATAGTTGTGGAAATAATGAGAAGAATGAAGCCCCAATTGTAGTACTTGAATTATTGCTGATATTGTCTGATCAGGCGAGCGAGACGCAGGGTTGGAGCCAGGAGGAGACAGGATTTAAGTATAGGGGTTGCGAGAGATGACAACTAAGGAAGAAACTTCTATGTAAAACTAGTGCTTGTTTTCATCTTCATGACTTATGCACAAGCGCAACTTATGATAAGTTAAACCAATGACTACCAATTTTCCGTAAATTATTGCTCTGTTTTCACTACAAACAATATTCTTCTTTTGGGAGAAATATGTTCTTATATAACGAAAATGAGCAACGGTAATCCATAAAACTAAATGCACATATATACTTAGATAACTGCCATATACCTTTGACTCATGGACTCGAGTCGGACTCATTTACTGCCGACTTTTGTGAGGATCGTTCGTTCTTCATCTCTTGCTATTACCTCCATCCCTGGGTGTTCACTAGGATTTTTGTCGATATACTAAGATTTTTTTTTGTGCAGTTTGGTGGACTGAGCTTTCAGTAGTGGCTTTAATCGGAGTACGGGTTCGTCGCCACAGACCCAACCACAGTCATTTACGGCAACACCTGCCAGCACCTTTGGGTCAAAGTGGGCCAATGCCGCCCTTCGCTGAACAGACTCGTCGAGCCTGCAGCCCTTCACCCATGTCGGCTTCACATTTGTCGAATCTTTTGAGGCTAGTTGCAGCAAGCATGAGATATATTTCATAGTTGTTAAGGAAAAATTATGGTTGCCAGCCTCGGTCGTGCCTGTTTCGTCATTAAACTGCCTGGCCTCTTGTAGCTTGCATCATTTTTCACTTCGAACAAATAGAATAATACTTCGTCTTGGTTGGTCAGTAGGTATATGTCAGTGATAGGATAATGTTATCACGTTCGTTACTACTTATACTACTAGATTTCTACGTTTCCATGTGAAAGGGAAATTGCTAAGTGCAGACACAGTGGTTAACATTGCCTTCTGCTCGTGGAGGAATCGACAAAAAAAATGGTCATAAATATATAAAAGTAATGAAGAGCTCACCAACCGTTGCTCGAGTAAATAATATGTGTTGTTTATATGTACCATCACATCTTCGTCGGGTTGTAGACAGAAAGCTTCATTTTGCATTACATTTCAAGATACGATGGCACAAGTGAGTAGCAATCACAACGAAAATATTAAGATGAGATGAGACAAGAACTGATGAGATGGAAAGACTCACAGGAGCGGATGGCATCGGGAGCAATTGTGAGGCTTGGAATCTTTTCCACACTAGGCGCGGTCACACCAGTCGTGCTAGACTAGAGTTCGCAACTATGTGCCATTTTTTAGTTCCATATTTTGGGAAGTGGCCATATCTTGAGTAATTAGGTCTTGTAACTATGTGCATGACTTGGTTGTTCATGCTTCGCCTTTTGTTAGTGTTCGTCACCTTCCTGTATCACCTCTTTTCTCACGAAAAACTCTTTGCTCTCTAGAAATTTTCGGTCCTCACGTGCTGATGGGAAATAGCTGCAGACGTTACTACATGGTCACATGGAATGAATTTGAATAATAGCAGGACAACAACAAAGCACTACTCGCCGAGGCTGTTCAGAATTAATTAACATCCGTTAATTAGGGGTAATCCATGCTTTCCATCTAACCACCAGCTGTTTATATTTGGGCAAGGGTTGTGACTATTCGCTTGCGCCCTTTCGGTCAAAGACATCTCTTGTAACAGAAAGTGCGCGGGGCTCGCATGGTAGAGAGCTTTGCTTTGCCGTGCATAACAAATGTGTAGCTTATCATCTCCTTGTATTTACCTGAACTTGCTTTGTTAGAGTACACATCATCGGATTGCACCATGCATGCTGACCGTACACCTCCTGTTCTTTCTCGCCACACTCTTATGCATGCCACTTCGCAGGGAGAAGAAAAGAAATTAGTACATGCAGCAGGTAGGTGCACGCTTGATCTTATTGCTGCCGATCGAGAACGTTAGTCTATTTGCTCTAGTTGACAAACTACGATGGAAGACCCCTCTAGACATGCATATACATATTTTTGTTGGACGTGATGCTACCGCAGAATCCTCCACTAGTTGAACTTCTGCTAAAAATAGCAATCCGCTATCACTCCCGTATCCTCTGCCGACTCGTGGAGCACCGCGAGCTTCTTCTTCAGCTTCTCTTTGTACGCTGCTTTCTTCTTTTCGGGTTGCTCCTGCCATGTTAGGTAGTAATTGTAAGTGAATTGTTAAATAAATTCACACAAAATTAGAGGGTTAGATATAAATTGTGATACCTCAACCTTTTTCAATTCGGCCTCCATCTCACGTAGGACTGTGTTAGCCATTCTGTCGTGGCAGTTGCACACTATAGGATACATGACAATAGGATAAATGTTCTCAACCTTAAACAACTACCGAATAAATAGAGTCAATTACATCACTGGTGCTAGAACTTGGCGTGAATGGTCACTTTAGTGCTACAAGTTGTGGTGTACATTAAAGTGGTAAAAAAACTTGGCTTTGTGGCCTCAATACAATAACCTATGTAGCAAACAAATTTTGGCCGCTCTCTTAATTAATCTCGAATTCCTGAGATCTTCAGGTCGCTGCTTCGAGCCCCCTGGGTACCTTTTTCATTTGATCAGTTACAAATTTTTTAATTTACGCTGTTAGCAAAAGATATAGAAAGCACCTATCACACTTGTGCAAGTAATGTCACATTGGGCGTTTTGGTTACGTGCGCGCGCATATTACCTTTGTACTAGGTTTGAAGCCCCGTGGTCGTTATTTTTTCTCAATGCGATTTGTGTTGTCTGACATGTGGGCCTCCCAGTGTTATTTTTGTGCAAAAATATAGAAGCAGAGATTTTTTTTACAAAAAGAGGAGGTCACACGCCCTGTCCATCCGGTCACTGGCAGCGGCCTCACGCCACGCTGGCATGCTTCGTCAGCACCATGGACGTATACAATGAGTTTTGCACCGTATTTGCACCGCGAAGCCAAATTTTTGCACCACTTCAATGTACACCACAACGTGTAGCACTAAAGTGATCATTCACGTCAAGTTCTAGCACCAATGGTGTAATTGACTCGAATAAATACAACTGGCGAAGTGCGTCGAGGTGTGGGGGGGGGGGGGGGGGGGGCAATGCCCCCTCTCTTCACTTTAGAAATTCCGTGAAAATGACATCTATATTTACAATAAGAAATTATTATGGGTTAAAATCCCGAAGTTGTAATCGTTCTTCCTCATTTGCAAAATGGAGAAATGAGAAGCATTTGCACTTTTAGATTTTAGCAGGCAGAGGCACGTCGGCACGCCACGCCCATGGGCAAGCATGTATAGTTTTTCTTTTAAGGAAAGCCTCTCTGTATTTTATTTCTCAGCCCATGGGACAACCCGTGTATAGCTTTGATGTGTTCCTCTGTGTGGGTGCTACCTCGGTCTGGCAGCTCTTATTTGACCCTTTATTCTCAAGCATGGTTAAGTAGAAATCATGAGTGGAGCACTGATAAAAAAAAAGAACACATGTAAGAACACCCTTTCTGACTGTGCCACACTAAAGCAAGTTGAGCTAGCTCGGACCAGTCGGAAAATCCGTAATACATTGTCACCATTCATGTATGACCAATCTGGGTGTGAAAAAACTCCTTTGAGTTTATCTACTTTAGAAGCTTCTCTACTAGTTTCTCTTATCATAAGAAAATAGATTTATTGTCTGTTAATCTTTGAGCAGTTGGTTGGTTCCCCAAAGTGTACATGGCACTTTTTCCTCGTCACTGCAAAAAAACAAAGATAATTTTAATGCTTTTAGAACTTGGTGCTTTCCTACCGTATTGACTCAATGCATTTTTTGCGGAAGTATTGAGTCAATGTTTAACAGGTGTATATGCATGATTCAACTGGCATACATCATGGATTGTGTAAGGTGTCGAAGGAAAACATAAATTCAAGAGTCATCGTGAAAAGGAAGTCTAATGCAACATATGTAAGTGAAAACAGATGCAGATAAGGAGCGAGAGCAAACCATGAAAAATATGTCTTAACCAGAATATACTCCTTACGAATAGTTCAACATATATTTCCCGCAGAAAGGGAAGATTACCACATGTAACAGGGAGATCAGCTGACACACTGTTTAAAATACATATGAACGATAAATTGAACAACCTAGTCACTTATCAGGGTAAACAACAACAGACACAACAATGTACACAACCAATGACTTCACATAAGCATGCTTGTACACCATATTAAAGGAAACAATAGTGACACAAGGCACAATGAAACGTCTAATGTCTTCCATTCTCTATCATAACAGTGCGCTGTTGCCGCGACACTTGCAGAACATTGAGTTCCACTTACGATATGGAGGAGTCTAGGGGTTCTTAGTAGAGGGTCCCAAATATCAAACCAAGCTTCCCGCGAAGGAGTAAAACACCCGCCATGTGGGTGAAGAATTTCATAGAAAGAATTGGTTGACTTGAAGGAGCCAAAATCATTAGCTAGAAACATCATCTGCCAATCTTCCTCTTCTTTTCCTCCTGCATCATTTTGTTACTTGTTTTCTAGTCCACAGATTCAAGTGCCAGAACTGCATACTCTACATCACCGCCTTTTGGCCTACCAGCACTGCTTGAGGAGTAATTCCTCCATGATTCTCTCTGGAGGACTCGCCTTTTTGGCGCCTTACATAATGGGCACCACTGGTATATCTTTGACTGCTATTTGGAGGGTTGGCATTTGTTCTCATGCCACCACTAATGTCTTGTTTAAGTGGACATTTTTTGTGATACCTTCATTCCTGATTCTAGATGGCATATCCTCATTAACAACATCACTTTTGCATAAATTAGGATTTTCCACCATCACCGCCTTGGTGCTATTATTTTCACCACGAGTGTTATTTTTATTAGATGCTAGTCTTGTGTGACGCCGTCTATTTTCAAACCATTTCTCAACCTGTTAGCAGAAGCCATATTGAGGGTTTTTATCAATGCCAAAGACAATTAGCTGTACATTAAATTGAATATTCATCAAAAAAGAGGTACCAACCTGATGGAAGGTTAGACCTAGTTCTTGTTACAAGCTTTCTTGAACCATGCGGCTAGGATATTGATTTGTTTTATATTGCTCGTGTAGCCTCTGAAAATATTAAAATGAAGCACTTTCGGATGAAACAAACTTCGTGTTGGCCTAATTAAGCCTTGCCAGCTCGTTCTGTTAAACTATACAATTAATGACATAGTAAAAAGAATGCAATAGTAAATAATTAATTATTGGACATTGTGCCTCTTCTGTCATGTAGTATTGCTTCCGTTGCGCATTCACCAAACCGTGAAAGCTTTGTTGAGACATTGGCCGAATGAACCTCCTTTAGTTTCTTTCCCATTGTCGTTTTCAGAGTCCAATGTGAAGTCTGAATGATCTTGCTTCTCTTTGATATCTTTATCTGAATCATGACATTCTGGATCATAGTCATCATCCTTGTTGTCCTTAGAGGTAATCGAAGGTCATCAACACTATCTTTATCCTTCACATGTTCTGAAATATTGTCAGGAGAGGTGATGAATGTTGAGTCATCAGAGTCTAAACCTTCACCACCCTCCTCTTCTGATGATCCTTCCACATGACCAGCCACATTATCTTTGGATATATTGGGGTCGAAGTCATCGTCTTCTGAATCGTCCGATGGAAGATCAGGTACATCATTGCATAGGCTCGCGTGCCATGACAACTGCCTCAGAAATGACTTCCCGCAAAAATGATGTAGTATCATGGTGAAATATAGTTCAAGTTCATTGGCCATGAAAGATGAAACTATTACCTCCCAAGAGTCAACAATGGAAAGATATGTGACATGGATTTCATTTATCAATTCCATACAATATATGTTGCAATCAAATGCAGGGCAAAGCCAGCCTTCGTCAGGGGCTACAAACGGAATGATCACATGAAATAATTAACACTAGATATAACAGAACCTTGCATAGAAAAGGAACAAGGGAAAATAAATATTACTATCTTTAGTGAGTAAAGAAGGGCTTAGACAGTTCTGGTGGAACCCTTGGTCGCAGGCTCCGTCACAGAGAATGATATCAATATTCAATGTATCGTCTTTCAAACTACAAGTGCCACAAGCAATCCGCAAGATGGAAAGCATGGTCACTGATTAAAATATTAAGCATAACAGACCACACCATTGAAAAACAAAAACGTGTTGACATACATTATCACAAGATACGTTTCCTTCGGAATCAAACAAAGATTCCTCAGGCTTCCCCACAGTTATAAGATTGTCAAGATTCCCATGAGAGCTGACTGACCGCACACTGGTTACCACCCAAGAGATCCCTTTTGGCAAACACCAAACTTAGCCAGTGCACATTCAAGTATACGCCAGGCAACGCGGTCATATGCTTTTCTCGGATCTAACTTAGAAGAGAAATGAATGTTCTGTGGGATCTTGCTATGTTGGATCTTCTTACAACATTCAACAACAATAACATTATAAAGGTTGATTATCTAAAATCCATCAATGTTTCTAGAGTTGCACATTTTTTGGTAAGTGTAATAATGTATTGTGAACCCATTCTGGAAGTGTATAGGGCACTTTTTTCCGACACCACATAAAAATTAAAATGAGAAAAAAAAGTTCATTAAAAGAAGTGCAAGAAGCTTTTTATGTACACTATTAAAATTTTAGAGATGTATTGCCACATTTACCACGTGGTAGAGTAGTTGATTGGTTCCGAGTTTCTCTTATGATTAGAAAATAGATTTCTTGCTTGTTAATCTTTAAGCAGTTGGTTGGTTCCCCGAAGTGTATGTGGCACTTCTTGCTCGTCACTGGAAAAAAAAGAGATAATTTTAATGCTTTTAAAACTTGGTGCTTCCCTACTGTATTGACTCAATGTTTAACAAGTGTATATGCATGATTCAACAGGCGTACATGATTTAACAAGTGTAAGGTGTCCAAGTAGAACATAACTTCAAGAGTCATCATGAAAAAGAAGTCTAATACAACATGTGCAAGTGAAAACAAATGCAGATAAGGAGCCAGAGGAAACCATGAAAAATATGTCTTAACTAGAATATACTCTTTACAAATAGTACAAAATATATTTCCCGCAAAAGGGAAGATAACCACATGTAAAAAGGAGATCCACTGACACACTGTTGAAAATAGATATGAATGATAAACTGAACAACCTACTCACTTATCAGGGTAAACAACAACAGACACAATAATGTACACATCAAATGACAACACATAAGCATGCTTGTACAACATATTAAAGGAAACAACTGCGACACAAGGCACAATGAAACGTCTAATGTCTTCCGTTCTCTATCATAACAGTGTGCTGCTGCCGCGACACTTGCAGAACATTCAGTTTCTCTTACGATCTAGAGGAGTCTAGGGGTTCTTAGTAGAGGGTCACAAATATCAAACCAAGCTTCCCTCGAAGTAGTAAAACACCCACCATGTGGGTGAATAATTTCAGAGAATGAATTTGTTGACTTGAATGAGCCAAAATCATTAGCTAGAAACATCATCTGCCAATCTTCCTCTTCTTTACCTCCTGCATCATTTTGTTACTTGTTTCTCGTCCACAGCTACAAGAACCAGAACTGCATACTCTGCATCACCGCCTTTTGGCCTTCCAGCACTGCTTGAGGAGGAATTCCTCCCATGATTCAATCTAGAGGAATCGCCTTTTTGGTGCCTTACATAATGGGCAATAGTGGTATATCTTTGACTGCTATTTGGAGGGTTGGCATTTGTTCTCATGCCACCCCTAATGTCTTGTTTAAGTGTACCATTTGTCTGATACCTTCATTCACAATTATAGATAGCGTATCCTCATTAACAACATCACTTTTGCATAAATTTGGATTTTCCACCGTCATCGCCTTGGTGCTATTGTTTATACCACAAGTGCAGTTTTTGTTAGATGCTAGTCTTGTGTGACTCTGTTTATTTTCGAACCATTTATCAACCTGTTAGCAGAACCGTAGTGAGGGTTTTGCTCAATGCCAAAGACAACTAGATGTAGATGAATTTGAAAATTCATCAAAAAAGAGGTACAAACAACTCTCTTTAAGCACGCGGCTTTGATATTGATCTGTTTTAAATTGCTCGTGTAACCTTTGCAAATATTAAAATGAAACGCTTTCGGATGAATCCAACTTCATGTTGGCCTGGTTAAGCCTTGTGAGCTCATTTCGTTAATTTATACAATTAATGATATAGGAAAAATAATGCCATAGTACCTGATTAATTGTTGGCCATAGTACCTTTTCTGTCCTGTAGTATTGCTTCTGTCGCACATTCACCAAACTGTGCAAACTTTGTTGAGACGTTGGCAGTGTGAACCTCACTAGTAGAAAAATGGCCTAATGTGAAGCACATTAGTCCCGGTTTGTAACTGAACCGGGACTAATGTGACCATGTGCATCATGGAGGAGGGGGTCGATATTCGGGCTGGGAGTGGTGTTAGCACGGAAGGGAAATGAGTGCTCGTCAAAGATAACATGACAGGAGATGATAACACGTCCAGTTATACGGTTAAGACATCGGTAACCCTTCTGATCTTGTGAGTATCCGAGAAAGACACAGGGGGCTGAGCGAGGAGTGAGCTTGTGCGGCGTGGTGGCAGTGAGGTTGGGATAGCACAAGCACCCGAACATTCGCAGTGGCGTGTAGTCTGGGTGAGCATGTAGTCAGGCCATGGCGTGGGCGACACGGTTGAGGAGGAACGTGGCTGTCTGGAATGCTTCGGCCCAAAATGAGTAGGGCGTGCTTCGGCCCAAAATGAGTAGGGCATGGGTTAATAGGGAATGGGTGATGTCGTGTTCGGAGGGCGTGCTCGGCACGCCCATTTTGAGGAGATGTATAGGGGCATGACATGCGAAGCTGGGTGCCAGTGTAGGAGAAGAGAGGACGAGTGGCCGCGCTGTCAAATTCCTTGCCGTTGTCGGTTTGGATGGTGACGATGGGTAGGCTAAATTGCGTGCGTGCAAACGTGAAGAATGTGCGTAATGTGGGGAGGACATCAGATTTACGTTGCAATGGGAATGTCCATGCAAAATGACTATAATCATCAAGAAAGAGTAGATAGTACTGACAACCAGAGTTACTAGGTGATGGCGAGGTCCGTACATCACAATGCACAAGTTGGAACAGAAAGTAAGATACATGATTGGATAAACTAAACGGAAGCCTAGTGCTTTTCCCTAGTTGGCAAGCTTGACAGACGCCATCAGGTTCAGTGGTGTTGGGGATGTTGGCGTGACGAAGGGTGCAGGTGAGCGCGTCTCCAGACAGGTGACCGAGGCGTTGATGCCACAACATGCGCGAGGCAGTAGTGAAGGCGTGGTGATCACGGGGTGGGGGGGGGGGGGGGGGAGGGGGCGATGGCGACAACGACAGGGGGTAGAGCTCATCATCAGCGGAGTTACATCGGAGGATAACCTTCCTCGTTCTCCGGTCCTTGACAGAGAAACCAATATCCTCAAATTCGACATTGAGAGGATTATCATGAGCAAGAGCTTTAACAGATAGTAGGTTGCGTATGATGTGTGGAGACACACGGATGTTGTGTAGGTGGATGGGCGAGCTAGAGGTGGGGATGGTGGCGTGGCCGGCGTGTGGGACTGCAAGAGAGGTCCCGTCGCCAACTAATACGGGAGGAATTGTACAGGGAAGAAGAGGACAATATACCTGGGGACGAGGCCATGTGGGATGTGGCACCTGTGTCAAGGTACCAGGTGCTGGCGGAAGCCGCCACCGGCTGCTGCTGCTGGAGCGCCATGTTGTTCAGAGCAGCGACAAGCGTGGTCTGATCCCATGCCTCTCTGGAGGAGCGAGGCGCACCGCTTGGAGGTGCGTCGTATAGCGGGTGCGCAGGCACTAAGCCAGCCAGCCAGAAGACAGGAGGGGCGTTGCTCGGGATGCCGTGGAGAGCTGAATGGTTAGACGCCGTGCCGGCGAAGGGGGCCCCACCGCTGGGCTCTGGCCCGAGGATGCCTGCTCCAGGCACATGGGGCCGCCACGGCATGGGCCAAGCATGGACCATGCTAGTCCATCGTGCGACGGCAAGAGTCGGGGGACGAGGAACGGCGCCACCCCTGCTGTACTGAGAGGACTGCCCACCATTGGAGTTGGGTGCCTTGCCTTTGCCCTTGTAGCCACCGCCGCGACTGCGGCCGCGGTTGTGGCCACCACCCTGAGAGCCCCCGGAGCCGCCAGGGTTGGCGGGGGCGCGAGCGGCGTGCAGGGTGAGCTCGGAGTTGGAGTCGGCGGAGATGCGGCTTTCCTCAAGCAGCAGGAAGGCACGGCAGCGCAGGAGTGTCGGGAACGGCGTCTGCATCGTCAGGATCGGGACGGCGTAGCGGAACCGCGGGTGCAGACCGGGAAACATGTTCATCACCTGGTCACGATCGGTGATGTCGACGCCGAGCTCAGAGAGACAATCGGCGCACTCCTTGAGGCACACGAAGAATGAGAGGATGGAGGACGATCCTTGCTCGATGCGCCGGAACTCGGAACCCGGTTGTACAGCCATGAGACGATGTGGGCGTCATCTTGCATCCAAGCAGGGTCGCGGGGGCGCGCAGGACCGGTGTTGTGGTCGACCACCGCGTGCTTCTGAAACATAACGTCGAAGAGAGTACGCCAGTGGGTGGGTTGAGTTCCAGGACGCCCGGGACGTGTTGATTGATGAACACGCCGCCGAGGGGGGAGATGTGCTGTGGGCCGGTGGAGGAGGAGGCTGTGGGATCGGGGGCGAAGAGCGCGCCACCGCGGGAGAAGGCAGAGGGCGTGAGGAGAGGCTAATCACCTTAGGTGCAGCCGATGCATTCATCAATGAATATATAGGACAGTTACAACACAGGGCACGGGGCGCCGGTCGTGGCTACGTGCATGAGATCGTGGAGATCATGCATGCAGTACGTGCGAAAGAGAGAGAGAGAGCAGCGCTGGCTGTCTAACTGCTAACAAAAACACCTACTACTAGTCCCTCTAGCTAATGACTACTCCAGGAACAATGTTTGCAGGAAGGACACGACACAAGGCGCTGCCATTGTCGGATGTGAGAGTGCACATACCTGTGCTTGCCATCGGAGTGAGAAGTAGTGGAGGACCAAAGCACATCACCACAACAACTCCTTCAAGAAAGCACCCACTCCCGTGAACGTTGTTGGCTCCGGCCATTGCAAGGCCATTAACCAACATCACAAAACCGGCCATTAACCAACATCCACCCTACCCCAGCCAGCAACGCCATCCGTAGAGCCCGCAGGGCAATTCGCTGCAATGACGACCTTCAGCTAGCCGGATCCAAGCCACAAGAAGAGAGTCGTCGCAGCAGGACGCAGTGCAGCAGCGGGGAACCACGACTTCTCACTGTCCCGCCGTGGGGTGACACATCCCGGAGAGAGCAAGAGGAGCCGAGGGAGCATGTCCCATGTCATTAGAATGTTTAATGACATATGTCTCAACGTGTCATGTCCTATTAATTATAGATCGTTACTGCCATGTCATTAGGACTCGAATAGCTTGGTGGCTTGATGAACACGTATCGGCAGATGTTGATGGCCATGTTATTTCACAATTTATGTGATTATCTGAGATGAAATACAACCTGTGATAGAAGAGCTAGTAACTAAAATTGTCGTCACGTCTAGATAGTTAATTGTCTGATAGCAATCGTACGTATCTTCGATGTAATTGTTTTACACATAGTAGTACTCAATATCAATTGAAGATAAGTACATTACATGTGTTGGGAATAGCACACGCTTAATGATGATGTGAAACACGACATTGGAAATAAAGTTACTTCAACACCACCACCACACACTAACTCAACGATCATTACTCAAACCATCGGTCCAATTCAAAATCTATTTTCTCTAAATCTGTCGCATTGAACTTTGAAACTAGATCTCTATGTTGGTATGTTTCGATGACATTTATCACATCCAAATGTACCATGCCTAGAGTACCTAAGTAACCAGCCGTGTGGCACTTATGTTACATGTTGTTTACACAAAAGTTACGAGGGCATATAAAACAGTTCACCCACCCTCCTCCCGACATGCACCGGATGAAAAAAAAATCCTAGATTCTCCCCATTTCAAAACATCAAAAAGTTTTGTAGCTCAATCCTTCTATCCAATTCAAAAGCCATTTTCATCATAATTTGTTCTAATTAGGGAGGAAACTGCTAAATTCGAAAATCAATTGAAATACCGTACTCACCAGACGGATTGTCCATGGAAGGAGGCAAGCAGCACCATAGCGACTTCACCGGTATCTTGAATCGATGATAACGACAATGCTGGTTGGTGGCAGTGCAACGTATGTTGTAGGTTTTTTAGAGAAAATACATGCGCCCGACTTTATAAATAAAGCCACCAGCCAGTGTTCCAAACCAACCAACCAACCAAACCATCGAACACAACGACGTCCCCAGATGAGGAACGAAGCAAAGTCTAGAGTAGGAGTTACAGGGCACCCAGGCCACCAACACGGCACGTAGGCTGGAGAGAGATAAGACGACCTAGCCAACAACTAGTCAAAAGTGACACAACCACGACTACGCAACATGCTCCGGCCTACATAAAGAAGACGCCGCGGCCCGAATTTTAGATATTAGAAGG
This sequence comes from Triticum timopheevii, assembly GCA_963921465.1. NCBI lineage: Eukaryota > Viridiplantae > Streptophyta > Magnoliopsida > Poales > Poaceae > Triticum > Triticum timopheevii. Next base: position 921,473 of record OY997266.1, on the reverse strand, counting down.
TCGAAAGCATCATGGTCCTCCGGCTTAGTCAATAATATCCACTGCTGCAGGAACATAAAAGATTTAAATAAGCAGTCAACAGGTTTAGCAGGCAAAACATGCTTGATAGTAAACCTGTGTTCCTGGTAGTCCACAAGTTCCAACATATCCCCCCAAGTCCTACCCAGAAGACACTCTTTGTGAAACCCACCAAAGAATTAGCAAGGACCCGGAGCTTAGAGAAGGAAGATGGGTCGCAAGGAACCTGGAGCCATGGCCTGACACAACTACAAACCAACTTGGCCAGAACACAATGAAAGAATATATGATTTGTGTCCTCCAAGCCTCCACAAAGAGCGTAGTACTCCGAGACCGGGCCATTCCTCTTACGAATTTGGTCTGCCGCGGGAAGACGGCCTTTGAAAGCTTGCCAAAGAAAGATCTTAACTTTAGGGGGAATACGAGCCCTCCAAACAGGGGTAAATCTGTTAGTGTGGGAGCCACAAATAAGTTTGGAATATAAAGACTTGACCAAAAAGCGTCTAGAGGAAGTGTGAGGCCAGACCACCGTGTGCGCAGACTACGAGAGCATGGGGAAGAAAGCAGTAAGCCGTTGCCACTCTTCTAACTCTATAGGAGACAGGGAGCGCCGGAAGGCTAAGTCCCAATTATTAGCCGAGAGCTCCGCGATGGAGATATTCGGGTTACGGTAAGAGGAAAAAAGCGTAGGGAAGCTCCCGGAGAGAGGTGAGTCTCCACACCACCACTCAAGCCAAAAGCGAACGGAAGTACCGTCCCCAACTATAAACTTAATGTGAGCCTGAAACAAAAGTCGAACCTTGATAAGATATTTCCAAAACTGCGAGCCTCTGTGAGGAGAGGCGAACATGGGGCTAGATAGAGGGAAGTATTTTGCTTTAAGGATAGAAAACCACAAAGTATCATCTCTCGTAGTCATAATTTTCCACCACCATTTAATCAAGAAGCATTTATTCATAATAGCAGTGTTGATGATGCCCGACCCTCCGAGGTTTTTGGGTTTACACATTAGTTTCCACCTGACTAGTCTATATTTGCGTCTATTATCTGCTGCATTCCAAAAGAAAGCACCCCGATGTTTATCGAAGCCAGCGTGCGTGCCAGCAGAGAGTTAGTAGAAACCCGTGATGAACATTGGTAAGGAGGACAAGCAAGCATTAATTAGAGCCACTTTCCCAGCACTCGTATTGTATCTGCCTCTTCATGAGAGCACCCCGTTACCAACCTTAGCGACAACCAAGGCAAATTCTTTAGCATATAACATGTCCGGGGAAATCGGGAGGCCCAAATATTGGAAGGGGAAGGATCTCAGGTTACAATTGAGAAGATGGGCCACCCTTAAGGCCTCCGTATCGTCAACACCAGTTACCATAACCTCTCTCTTAGAAAAGTTGATTTTGAGGTCCGGCAAGGCCTCAAAACAAAGAAGGATGAACTTGAGGTGAGCAATGCAAGAGTCATTTAATTCTACCATGACGATAGTATCATCCGCATATTGAAGGTGTGTGACCCCTTTAGGAATGAGGTGGGAAATAAAAAGAGAGATATGGCCGTGAGAAGCAGCTCTGGAGAGAATACAAGACAACGCGTCAGCAACAAAATTAAGCAAGATAGGAGAAGTGAGGTCACCTTGCCGAAGGCCCCTACCATTGGCAAAGTAGTTATTGACCTGACCATTAACAGAGACCGCAATGTGGCCCCTCGAGACCAACTGCATGATCCTATGCACATACACTCCATCGAAAACTTTCTCCAGAAGCACCTTCCTAAGGAAAGGCCAACTAACCGTTTTGAGCACTCAGATCTAGTAACTCTAGTCTTGTTGCGGAATAGCGAAGCCGACCATGCTGTTCCTGCGGACTCCAATCCTGGGTCTGGTTGCGGTCAACAGGTTGGCGGCGACGGCCAGATGAGATAGTTTTCGCCGGCGTCCGGATGCATCTCCGACTAGGTCGGCGCAATCGACTGCAGAGTCAATCGAGAAGCACCTGGTTGAACAAAAGGTGTGAACCCAAACTCGCCCCGCTGTTGAACTGTAATTGTTCCCTGTGACTCTGCCTTCGTCTCCTCTACACAATTTTGGACAGAAATTAGTTTAATTTCAAAATCATTATCAAAATAACCATATCAAAATAGATAGATGAACCATTAGCCAGACCTTAGTTACCTTCCTTCACTGAAGTAAACTTACCATACTGAAAATGTACGTTTGGAAAATAACAGGTTACGTCTGGGCAGTGCACCATCGGACCGAATGTCGTGTCTCTCTCGAATGAGTGCATTGGAGCAGTTGATTCCCAAGTACGCATAGTGTAATATGACCTGCACTTGGGATGAGTTTCGATTCACTGGGTGAGGCGTACGACTTCTACCATTTGTATTCTGGGGAGATCGGCTTCGGCATGCAGAGAGCGTATGTGGTTGCTATGTTAGTACTGAGTTTTGTTTACATACTTACATTTCAGGGAAGGTGTACACCATAATCAGTAGCTTCTTCGGATTGGTTGACAAGGTGCCCTTCACGAAGAGGACTCTCAGGAACATATGTGGAAAGATAAAGCGCGAGCAAGCAGAGGATGATGTCAGGAAGACTTTGGAGGTGTTTGCTGACATTGTTGCAGGTGATCCTGGCTTCACATATAGGGTTTTGGCTGACAGTACAAGCAAGGTGAAGAAGCTGATGTGGACCAATGGAAGCAGCCGATTGCAGTACCCGGGCTCAGAAAACGAATATCCCAAAGTTTGTGTGTATCTTTCTCTCAAAAGAACTTTGAAACCTTCATATGTTCCATTTTTCTTGGTCACTTCGACACCAAAATGGGCTGATTAGGAGGTTATGATTAGTTTCTGTGGCAAGGCTAGAGTAAAACAGTTTAATCTGTTTTAGAGATTCTGCTTTGGGAGGCAATGAAGATTTGGAGATATGATATGATTGTATACAATGTCAGACAGTCGAACTACTGAAAATTAGGCTGGGACAATTTTCTCGTTTTTAGCTGACCGAGTAGTGGGTATACTAACTTGAGTGCTTCGGACAGTACATGATGGTTCAGTTCCCATGGCATTGGGAGGTACCCAAGAGCCTGCAGCCTATGGTGAGCTGGCGGAGGGCTAAACCCTGATGTGAACAAGAAGCTGAGCGCCGACATTGCTTCCATTCTTGAGTCAAAGCTGTCCATCCCCAAGTTCCCGCTTCTACCTCAAGTTCCAGGATTCAGTGGCAAGCAGACATTATTTGTCATCTACTGCTCATTCATGGGTCTTCATCAGGCATCATCATGTCCTCATTGCAATTCTGCTGTTTGTTAGACACATCCTGCACAACATGCACTAGTAGAAAAGGGGGCAATGGTCCAGGCCGGGCCAGCCCATTAGTCCGGGTTCAATCCAGAACCGGGACCAAGAATGTTGGTGGGACGAACAGGGACCAATTGGCCTCGCTCCAGGCCCACCCACATTGGTCCCGGTTGGTGGCTTGAACCGGGACCAAAGGCTGCCCTTTAGTCCCGTTTCGAGCCACGAACCGGGACCAATTAGTTGCCTATATATACCCTCGCCCGCGAGCAGAGCACTCCCACTGCTCTGTTTTTCTGGCCGGCGAGGGGAGAGCTTTTTGGTGCTCTAGCTCACCTCCTATGCACACGAGGTGTTCGATGGAATGCCCGAGCCACACTACTTAAGCTTTCTCCTCTCCAAGCTCAACCTCCAAGCTTCATTTTCCTCAATATTTGTCTAGGTTTAGCGGTCCGTCACATCCCGTCCCCGTCTTCACCGCCGTCGATCGCCCGCGCCGATCTCGTCGCCAGCACCACCGTGGTGAGCCTCTTGTTCTTATCTTCTTTCTGAAAGGAAAAAAAATTCTTACTTGTATGTTTATATAGATACTTGTATAATTTTCTTACTTTTATTATTGCATCTTATATAGTGCGATGGTTTTGGTATCCGCCCTCGTCAGCCCTCGTACTGTCTATGATTCGGATGTGGTATATATCATCTTTTCATAACTATTGGTTCATTTATTGTTTATGACAATTATGCCGACCAACGTGACATAGATTTTATTTATCTAGGAGGTTGTTGAACCGGAAATTCCAACCGACCCTATTGTCGAGAGGTTAAATTTAGTTGAAGAAGAAAACAATTTGTCGAAGGAAAAAATTAGAAAAATTGAGGAGGAGAAGATGATATTGGAGTTGCATGTTGCGGATGTCATCGATGATCACAAGATCAAGATGGATGCAATGCGCTTGAAGATTAGAAAGATTAGAAAATATGTCATTCATACCGAGGCTTGGTATCATTATGCCGTTGGATCAGTTGTTACATTGGTTGCGATTATGATCGCATTTGTTTTCGCATTGAAATGTTTTACATACTTTCAGTGTATGATTTAATTAATTTAGATGCTCTGCAGAGCTTTATGTTGTTAGATGAGAACTATGTATGTACTTTGGTTTTAATGTGATGATGAACTTCTATTAATTTGGTCACTTAATTATCTATTCATGATGTTCTGTAATGATTTTTGACACACTTAATTATATATAATGCACCCAGGTGAACCGGCAATGGATGTACGGTTCAAGACACACCTCCGAGTACATTAAGGGCGTGCATGATTTTCTTGAAGTGGCAGAGTCAAACAAGCAGAATGGTTTTATGTGTTGTCCATGCCCTATATGTGGGAATACGAAGTCTTACTCTGACCGAAAAATCCTCCACACCCACCTGCTTTACAAGGGTTTCATGCCATACTATAATGTTTGGACGAGGCACGGAGAAATAGGGGTTATGATGGAAGACGGCGAAGAAGAAGAGTACGATGACAACTATGTGCCCCCTTAATACGGTGATGCTACTGAACATCAAGAGGAACCAGATGATGTGCACGATGATGCTGCAACGGGCGAAGCTGCTGAAGATCAAGAGGAACCAGACGATGTGCCCGATGATGATGATCTCCGCCGGGTCATTGTCGATGCAAGGACGCAATGTGAAAGTCAAAAGGAGAAGCTGAAGTTCGATCGCATGTTAGAGGACCACAAAAAAGGGTTGTACCCCAATTGCGAAGATGGCAACACAAAGCTCGGTACCATACTGGAATTGCTGCAGTGGAAGGCAGAGAATGCTGTGCCTGACAAAGGATTTGAGAAGCTACTGAAAATAATGAAGAAGAAGCTTCCAAAGGATAACGAATTGCCCGACAGTACATACGCAGCAAAGAAGGTCATATGCCCTCTAGGATTGGAGGTGCAGAAGATACATGCAAGCCCTAATGACAACATCCTCTACCGCGGTGCGTACAAGGATCTGAATGCATGCCTGGTATGCGGTGCATTACGGTATAGGATCAGACGAGATGACCCTGATGATGTTGACGGCGAGCCCCCTAGGAAGAGGGTTCCTGCGAAGGTGATGTGGTATGCTCCTATAATACCACGGTTGAAATGTCTGTTCAGAAATGGAGAGCATGCCAAGTTGATGCGATGGCACAGTGAGGACCGTAATTAAGAAAGACGGGAAGTTGAAAGCACTACAAGGATACCCCCTATAAAGCAACACATGTTATACGACGTTTTGGCTATATGTTGCAAAATTCACGAAGATACGCGTATATAAGCATTGTAACATATGCGTTGTAACTGCAGCTCGTGACCCATTGCAAACAACTCAAGTAAAGCCCAATTCACTAACTCAGCCTCTTGTCTAGCCCAGCCCAAGTTAGCTTTCACGATTAATCTAGGTCGTTCCCTTTCCCCAGCCTCCCCTATTCCTCTCGATCCCTCCCACGCAGGGCGCCGCCCCTCACCACTCCGGCTCTCCCTGCGATCTTGTGTCCCGGCGCCGTTCCTCACCACTGCCCTGCGACTCTCCGTCCCGGCGCGCAGTCCCTCGTTACCGCTCCCCTGCGACCCTGCATCCCGGCGCGGCGCCCCTCGTCAACGCTCCCCCGCGACCAACAGAAATCCAAGGTACGACCATGGACAAGCACAATCAATCGCACCCCTCATTACATCTGTAGCCCTCGGGGTTCCAATGCATCATCCACATGTGTAGCCTCGTTCATCCTCCTCCGGTACTCCTCCTAATTGTTCTGCACTATTCACGTGTCAACCATGTAAAACGATCTAGGCAGCATCTCCCTGATCCCTTCTCCGCGATCTTTTAATCTCCACTGCCCCCACGCCGCTGCAAGCCATCTTGGCTGCAGAGGACGTCTTTCCAATCTCAGATTTCATGCTTGACCAAAATTACAATCCAATGCAGTGGAGAAGGCGGTACATCAAAGACAGTTTGTATCTGATTGGACAACCGCTATTGTTGGTGAAGTTGCCGAGAAGAGGAACTATTGCAGACTTGTCGCAGGTATGCAAGAAGCAACAAGAGAGTGGGTTTTTGCTTTTGAGGGTTTTTATGTTTTGTTGTGGTACTGAAATCTAAGACGTGCAGCTTAGAGTTCTCTTTTGGGGGATACTGATGATGTGCTTCCTTTAGTTTCAGACCTATACAATGAGAAAGTACAGCATAGAGTTTTGTATTGGGGGATGTTGATGATGTGCGTTATTCAGTTTCAAACATCTGAAGATATGTATTACTGGGATGGCTAAGATTTGTAGGTGTTATACAAGCAATTAGGCGATTCATTTCACCTAAGGCATGGACGTACCTCTGCACAGTCAACTCAAGCACCACTTGTAATTTTGTTGGGAAGTGGATAAGTAGTTTGGAGCATTACACGATTTGTTCTGTCTACTTCTCTATGTTCCTTGCATGCAAAAGGTACGGGCTTGTTTACTTGTATCTGTTCTTTCAATTTTATGCTCACATAGTGATTCACATCTTAAAAGCACAAACTACTCTGTTCAGATGGAATTTCTTTGATAGTGTTGTTGCCGACTTGGAGGTATATGCATCAGGAGGTCAAGGTTACACCGTAACCGTATTTATTTGAAACTACACGCGGGATCAAAAAATGATGCTAAGTAAACCTCTTTCCTCATATTTTTTTTCTGCTTGGTTCGTTTTAATGTCGTTCTTTTGTTAAATTGATGCACTAAATAATTAAGAACATATTTTCGAGACTTTTAATGTTTATGCATCTGGTGTATGGAGCTAGAACGTGCTTAGGAAGAGCTGTTATGTAATTAAGATCTGATTTTTGTAATTCGTTGACTGTATCCATGATACTAAACTGTATGTTGTTGTAGTTCATATATATGTTATACATACACATGCAGTTACTAGGCACCCTGAGCAGATAAGTTCAGTCTCCATTTCTTCCGTTAAGCACAAAATATGACCTGGCATACATGTATTTCCATTCTCAAATAATGGAATATATACTAAACGAGAGACTCATGTTGTATGCTTTCGATTCATGTAGACAGTGTGTAACCTCGTTGCTGCAATTCTTCCTTGCCGCATAATAGGAATAGGTCTATAGCAAATAAAGGAAGCGCACTCACCACATCATTACAGATTACCTAGTGAAAGCTCAGGCGATGAAGAGGATAATCAAGTTGAGAGCCCCCAACGAGGACGTATAATGGCTGACTGAGCTTCTAATCCGTGCTTTGGCTGCATCCCATATCTCCAGGTGTGTAGGTTTTGGCTTCATAAAGCTCTATTTTATACACGTATGTACTGGACTACAGGTTTGATTTCTAGGACAATTTCTTATCACTAATTTACACCTTTTCGCATGATGCATTGATCATGAGCTCATATAACTTTGAAGAGCATGTATCATATGATTAGTTTTAGTGGGGCTAAGCTAATAGAGGATTACCGATGCTTACCATATACATATACACACAGCCAGTATGCTGATATTGGTATGTATAGTATATGGTCTATGTTTATTTCAATCTATGTTATTATTGAGACCCTATACTAAGAGAGCAAAACCATATCAAAATCATTAGGAGCAAAATACATCTATTAATAAATCCATGATTTGTTGTACTAATTAAAAGGGAAACAATTAAGCTACATGTATGTATCATGAATGAAAAATATATCTTATCGATGAGTAATATACCACAGATTTGATATGCGTACATATGCATTTGTTAAGTCTTACAATGGAAGTTTTTGGAAACTCTTCAACATAAATGAACTAGAAATCCAGGTTTTCTGCCTCGTATTATATAGTGTAAAAAATGATATAGACTAAATGGAAAAAACAATCATCTCTTTTGTGTTAAGGAAAAACCAGTCATCTCTTTTGTGTTATCTATAGAACATTTCAATGAATTTGCTTTATATCACCAAAACAAAATAAATGCCCTCAAGTGTTCATCCCATATACAGGAGCCAAAACGCCTCTTTCTGCAGAAACATAGGTACATGGTTAATATTCTTGTATATTTTATTTTGAGTTTCCAGCTTTATCCTCCCAAAGTGGCCATCTTTTTTTCTTCCTAATCCATGACATAAAATGACCAGTTGTGAGATGTTCAAAATGCATTACGCATTCTCTAACTACTGTTAATGCATTACCATACAAAGTTAATCAATATTTTGTTTATTGTTAATACATTGTGTGTTAACATTTCATTTTGTGTTTTGTTTGTAGATTTTAAAGATAAATGGATGATTATATGGATGTGTGGCAAGTATACTGGTGATGATGATGATGCTGTTCCTGTTCATGATGGTGACCTTGGATGCTTTCAATTTTAGTTAAGTTGTAGGGATGATATTCCTCGCCCAAGTTTTAGCTAAGTTGTAGGGATATTGCTGGATGTTTTCGGTTTTAGTTTTGTTGTCAAGAAAATATTTAGATTATGCATCACATATGGATGATGTTCCTCATGTAATATCCACTCTTGTAATCCAACAATTTTATTTAATATATATATGATTTGTTCCTCCGATGAGCATATTCTGTTGTTTTCTGTTCACTTGAAATACATAATTATCACCATTATGTGTAACATTAATTTAATTGTTGGCAATCTATATAATATAATATTATTCACATCATATATGTAAGCGTTGCGAAATCTTTGTTGCCAAGTGATGGCGCAACCTTTGTTGCCAAGTGATGGGATTTTGATTCCTGTACATTAAGCACCAACATATAACGGTGTTGTACAAGTCAGTTTTATCTGTTGCCTTTTTGCAACGATACCTTTTACCAATGACAGTATAAGTGTTGTAATATGCGCTAGCAACACTGGATTAGGCTACGCATCCCAAACCGTTGGTAAAGACACTAACAACGCATATATGGACTTCTAGATATGGAAAAAACCGTTGCTATAGGGGGGTTCATGTTGTAGTGGCGGGTCGCAGTGGAGAAAAATCGAGAGAATGTACTGGGATGAGTTTGCAAGTGAGCCAAGGAACATATGGTTTGCTTTAAGCACGGATGGCATTAATCCTTTCGGGGAGCAGAGCAGCAATCACAGCACCTGGCCCGTGACTCTATGTATGTATAACCTTCCTCCTTGGATGTGCATGAAGCTGAAGTTCATTATGATGCCAATTCTCATCCGAGGCCTAAGCAACCCGGCAATGACATTGATGTGTACCTATGGCCATTAGTTGAGGAACTTTTACAGCTGTGGAATGGAAACGGTGTACGTACGTGGGATGAGCACAAACAGGAGGAATTTAACCTAAAGGCGTTGCTGTTCGTGACCATCAACGATTGGCCCACTCTCAGTAACCTTTCAGGACAGTCAAACAAGGGATACCACGCATGCACGCACTGTTTACTTGACACCGATAGTATATACCTAGCAAGCTGCAGGAAGAATGTGTACCTGGGCCATCGTCGATTTCTTCCGACCAACCATCAATGTCGAAAGAAAGGCAAGCATTTCAAAGGCGAGGCTGATCACCGGAAGAAGCCCGCCATGCGTACCGGTGATCACGTACTTGCTATGGTCAATGATTTACACATAATCTTTGGAAAGGGTCCCGGCGGACTAGCTGTTCCGAGTGACGCTGGGGGACACGCACCCATGTATGTCCCCGGCAGAAATCATCTCTCTCTTCTTCAGAATTTGTTGACTAAATATTCTGATTTGCAATTTCCCCCTTCAGAATTTGGGGTGAACTTTTTCCGTTTAGGTTTCAGCCTATTTAGATCTAGAGGTATGATGCAGAGCAAATGCTTCTGGGATTCATCTCCCTGCTGGGTGAACTTTTTCCCTTTAGGTTTTAGTCTATCTAGATCTAGAGGTATGATACATGAGTTGTTGGTCCTGCTAGCTTCAGCTTTTCAGAAAGATATAAACTGATAAATCAACAACAGCTTGAGTAGATAATTTGGATTTCATAATCTGCCACGGCCGAAAATCAGCACGGTGGCCCATTGAATTCTTTGCCACGGCAATGAAGTTACACAATCTGTAAATAACTTTGTGCACTTTATATCAGCAGCATTTTTTACATGAGCTGTGATTCCTACTACAGTTTCAGCCTTCATCCAGCAAAGCTGATGAATTAATAGCTCGAGCTCTAGGACATGTATTCCTCTGTTTTGGGGTGGTCCAAAGGACATGTATTCCTCTGTTTTAAAATTTTAAAACTAAATCAACCCTACACCAAGAGACAAGATGAGTTATAGTAAGTAAATTATGAGAGGATCATGCCTATAAATTTCCTTGCATCCAACTACCCAAGATCATTACCCTTGTCCAAACATTTTGTGCAAACAGGTGTGTACAAAATGTGTACTACGGATTTGTAGACCTCTTTAATGTGGAATAATCAGTGAAATATTGTCAAATGGTGAATGTTCCTTTGTTAGAGCAAAATAAAAATCTTTTGATGAACTGTGTTCACTATAGTGTGAAGCAATATAATTATAATTGTGAACATATTTTAGTTTTCTATACTGTACATTTTAATTTGATGGCCGGGGTAAACCTTTGATTGAATTGGTTCTTTTTCTGTAGTGCAGATGGATAGATGTTGGATTCATGGTACATTGTTTTCCCGTGAGTACATCCAAGGTGTCAAAGAATTTATGAAATTAATTCAAGAGAAATTCAGTGAGGATGATAAAATACTCTGCCCATGTAGAAAATGCCTTAATCATAACTACCAGCATCAGACCGTTGCGAACACGCACATACTGACGTATGGCATGGAAAGTACATATACTCGCTGGATATATCATGGAGAAGACTTTGATGTAGATCTTATTGAACATCCTGTTGATGTGCATGACACTGAGGATGGTGACAATGGCGCTGACCGGTTTGAAGAGATGTTTGAAGACCTACGCACAACAGTAGAACAAGCTCAGAGTGAAACTGAAAATCAAGATGCTAACAATGGTGGAAACCCTTCTGAGAATGAGTCTTTTTTGAAGAATGTGATGAAGGAGGCAAAACGACAGCTTTATCATGGTTGTACCAAGTTTTCAAGGTTCTCCTTTGTGGTAAAGCTTCTTCACTTGAAGTCATACCATAGGATCCCGAATAGTGCATTTACTAAAATTTTAAAGCTATTAGCCGAAGCATTCGCTGAACCCAATACACTCCCAAAATCGTATAAGGAAGCAAAGAATCTTCTAAAGGAATTAGGCCTTGGGTATGAGTCTATACATGTGTGCTTGAATAATTGCATTCTGTTCAGACAGCAATATGCCAATCATGACAACTGCCAGTTTGTGGACTATCAAGGTGGAAAGACCCTGCTAGAAAGAAGATTCCACAGAAAGTGTTGAGGCATTTTCCGTTGGTGCCTAGGCTAAAGAGGATGTCTCTTTCCAAAAAAGGTGCAGAAGAAGCACAATGGCATGAGCTAAAGAGGCAACCCAATGAGAAGGAACTGAGTCATGCAAAGGACGGTGATGCATGGAAAGATTTTGATGAAAAATTTCCAGAATTTGCAAAAGATGCCAGAAACTTTAGGCTTGGCATTGCCACTGATGGGTTCAATCCTTTTGGATATTTTAACACAACCTATAGTATGTGGCCTGTATTTGTTATACCATACAACCTTCCACATTGGGCATGCATGGATCAGTCAAATTTTATGATGGCTTTGCTGATTCCTGGTCCCAAATCACCTGGCAAGCACTTCGATGTCTTTCTCCAACCACTTGTAGAAGAAGTACTTGAGCTCCGGGAGGGTGTGCGTACATATGATGCTCTTAGTGGAAAAATGTTTGATCTTCATGTTGCAGTTCTATGGTGCATTCTCGATTACCCAGCTCTGAGCACTCTTTCAGGGCGTACCACAAGAGGCTATTTTGCATGTATTCATTGTGACAAACACCCTCTTTCTTACAGCCTAAGGAGTAAAATTGGGTATATTGGTCACTACCGTTTCCTTCCAAGGGGTCATCGTTTACGGACAAACAATGAATTTGTTGGTCTTCATGAAAGCAATGATGAGCCAAGTAAATTCTCTGAGAAAGAGTTGCAAGCATAATTGGAGAAGGTTAGACCTGGGAGACACCAAGAAAGTAGGAAAAGAAAGTGTTCTGACCTGGGCAACAAGAAGGATCATGTGCCAATTTGGGGCCGGAGGGTTTGTTTGTTGGATTTGAAGTATTGGGCAAAGTTGAAGCTGAGACACAATCTTGATGTCATGCACATTGAGAAAAACATTTGTGAAAACCTCATTGGGACAATTCTGAATCTGGAGGGTAAGACAAAGGACACACTTAATGCTAGTATTGATTTGAAAGATTTGAATATTGAAGAAGAGTTGCAATTGAGGAAGGAGGGTGACTCATATGTGATGCCTCGGGCCCGATATACCTTGTCCAAAGAACAAGTGGTTTCATTTTTTCAATTTTTACGAGAGTTAAAGTTTCCAGATGGGTTTGCTTCCAACATCTCAAGATGCAAAAGTGCTGATGGAACCAAGGTACAAGGCCTGAAAACACATGATTGTCACATTCTTTTGCAGAGAATCTTACCTGCCGGCACGAGAGGATTTTTGGACAGTGATATATATGAAGCAATAGCTGAGTTAGGCAAGTTTTTCAGAGAACTGTTGGATCCTAAACATCAGACACCAAGTGTCATCGATAAGCCAACTGCTTCTGTGGCTTGTGCCCGCCAAGCTGGAGAAATTATTCCCAACTTTGATGACCATGGTGTTCAAGGCAATTTCCTTACTATGTTTTTTATTTTGAATTGCTAGCCTAGTCAATTAGCTCGGATTGCATGATGAACATACTCTCGCTAGATGATTTTTTCTAAAAAGATGATGACCCTGCACATTGTGATGATGACAACTGGATTGCCAATGGAGCTGATCTTATTGCCCATCGTGATGACGACAATGAGATGGCCAACGAAGCTGGTGGTAGTGGTCACAATGAGATGGCCACCGAAGCTGGTGGTAGTGCCCAACCAAATCAGGAACCCCAACCTAACAATAACTCTGAAGGCATGTTATAACCTGAATCTTTGTAGTATCTATTAGAGTTAAACTTCTTGTTCAATCTATTGTTCTATGCATCTTGCTGTCTAAACTATACTTAATATAAACCATAATTTTTGTTCTTATTGACTGCAACTTCATGTGTATTACTAAGCTTAATTTATACCATATATGCGCATAATTTTTTATGAGTCATTCCAGTGCTGTAGGACAATGATATTCACAAGGACAACTCCATTGCTCATTTATTAAAACCACAGTATTTAAATAAGGACAATTTACTTACTTCGTAATTTAAAAGTGTGTGTCTTGCAATGGATTATATCCATATACTCACGGAATATAGATATGTACAGACCTAACAGCTTGTGGTCTAATCTGAAATCATGATTTAGTTTTCTCTTCTTCTGTCTTTGCAGAAGATATTGCCTTGTCGAAATCTGCTCGAACCGTGTCTTTAGTTCCAGGTAACCTGTGCATTTGTAACAATGAGAAACACACCAACATGATAGATAACATGTGAACTGTAATATTCCATTTAATTGTTGCTGCCATATGTTTACCAATATATTGTCTTGGCTTTTTTGTGAGCTTAATTCCTGTTGTTACAGTTACTCCTTTTGAAAAGATGTTCTCCATTTATTAGTACACTTCTATACTTTGTAATTACGAGCTAATTGTATCCAATTCTTGATTTTACTTTCTTTGTAGGTCCACAATCCTATGAAGATCCAAGGGAAAGGGGCCCTAATTTGGGAAAAGGCTTGGAAAGGATCACTCGACGCTGGCAGGGCAAACTACCGCTTGTCATTCCATAAGGGAGGATAAGGCCGGAGGCACCTCTTCTTGCTGCAAAGTTTGCAACTGAATGCAATGTCGCAGTCAGACACCATATGCCTGTGTTTAAGCGCTGGAAGGATTACAAGGACCCAGATGGACATATACGAGATGGGATCTTCAGGAACTTCGTAGGCAAAGTTGGTGTAAGTACATAGTCCAGGCCTTTCTCCCTCTAATGGCTATCAACCTGTCAATTTTGTGCTATTGTGTTAATTTTGTGCAATCATGATACTTACACATGTTTTTTCATCGGACTAGAACAAGTTTCAGATGGACGTAGATGTTGTGCCAGTTAGGAAGGCTTGTACTGAAATGCTGAAACGTGCGACTCGCCAACAATGATATAGGCTCAAGAAAGAGTTTTTTGACCCTCACCCACTCCATTTGGTGGCGAGAACTTCTCCTATCCCCTCGATGACTGATGAGCAGTGGAATGAGCTCGTGGAAAGTTGGAAGGATCCGAAAAAGATGGTATGTTTCTTCCTCGAGACCAATCTCTCGCCTTCTATATGCTAATCTAGAAAGTGTGCCTTACATGTAGTCGGTCTATTGATGTAGGGGACATGTGAAATTAACAAAAATAATTGAGCTCAAGTTAAGTTTCACCAAACTACTGGCGCGCGTAGCTATCCTGTGCATTGTGATAATCTGGTAAGTCAAACATGTGGCTCTGGATGTGCATTGTCATGAGAAATATTCATGACCATAGGTTCATGTAAACTATTGCGTCCATGTAGTAACTGTGTACGATGCTCCCTTGCCTTCATATTTGTTGTTTCCAGGGCGACCAATACATTGGATTTGTTCAAGGAGTGTCACTACAGCAAGAAAAAGAAAAGCTACACTGATGTCGTGCAAGCTGCAATTGTAAGTCAGCTTCAAAAGACTACCAACCATCAATTTTTACCTTTCTGCATGGCTAGAACTAATATTGTTTGAGTCACTTTACCTGATTGAAAACTGATAATCAAATGTCGGCGTATCTTAATACAAAATGTTAACATGTTCACTTAACTATCTTCTAATAGTCTATCCTGTATGATTGTACCCTTTTTTCAGACAACTGATATGATTTGAAGCGATTGAAAAACATGCCCTGTATATTGCAATTTTGGCCATCCTCAATGTCTTATCTTTTAGTATATATATTGTCTTATCTTTTAGTATATATATTTTAGAGATTTACTTCCAGAAATAATTTGACTTAAACATTACTCACTTGTAGTTAATTCAGGAAATAGTCCACTTTGCTGTAGATGATAGTATATATGAATAACCTGAATCACCTCCACATAGAAAAAAGATTAGTCTAACTGTTATCACAAATGTCTAGTTGTAAAGTATACATGATAGCTTTCCTTACAAAGACGATATATGTAAGCTTGTTGCTGTCGTCTTCTCTACTTGTGCTTAAGCCGTCTTATAACCATGATTGTTGCTTGCATTGCTAGACTGAGATGGAAAACAAGGCCTCTCAACCTACAGAAGATGGTCAGGAATCAAACTCTGCAACCGAGGCTGTAGCTGAAGTGCTTGCTAAGCACACTAAGAAGCCAAGGTTTCTTCAGCATGTGGGGATCCAGCATGTCTGTGCGAGATCCAGTGCAGAAGTGGCAACGGAGAAGAGGGACAATGTCAAGCTTCGGGTACGTGTTGACACCTTGACCAAGCTGTTGAAGGAGTCC
The DNA here is from genome assembly GCA_963921465.1 of Triticum timopheevii. Lineage (NCBI taxonomy): Eukaryota > Viridiplantae > Streptophyta > Magnoliopsida > Poales > Poaceae > Triticum > Triticum timopheevii. Next base: position 905,568 of record OY997266.1, on the reverse strand, counting down.
GAAGAAGCAAGGATCAGGCAAGACGAGGAGCACAGGAAGAGAGATGAGGAGAACAGGAGGAAGCAAGCTGCGATGGATGCAAAACTAGACTTTTTGCTAAGTCAATTGCAACCAAGATCAGCTCAAGGGTAAGTTGTTTGAGTCCAAGATCAGTGTCTTTCTCTACTTGATGCATGGAAGCCATGTGAATGTAATATACCGCTGGAACCAACCTTCTTATTTTGTAATGCTTTTGTTGTGCAAACTGCACACTGTTGGAAGCAAACTTGTTGCATTTTGTTGCTCCATGTTCAGTGCATGTGGAGATGTAAGCCCAATGTTACTTGTGCTTTCTGATGCTGTGTCTTTTTTCTATCTTTGTGATTTTGTGCCTTTGTCTTCTGATGTTAGTGTTGGGGAACGTTGCAGAAAATTAAAATTTTTCCTACGGTTTCACCAAGATCCATCTATGAGTTCATCTAAGCAACGAGTCAAGGGAGTGAGTTTGCATCTACATACCACTTGTAGATCGCGTGCGGAAGCTTGCAAGGGGATGGTGATGATGGAGTCGTACTCGACGTGATTCGGATCACCGATGACCAAGTACTGAACGGACAGCACCTCCGCGTTCAACACACGTACGGGACGGGAGACGTCTTCTACTTCTTGATCCAGCAAGGGGGGAGGATAGGTTGAGGAAGATCGCTCCAACGACAGCACGACGACGTGGTGTAGTTGGTGCAGCAGTACTCCGACAGGGCTTCGCCAAGCACACGCGGAGGAGGAGAGATGTTGGGGAGGGGAGGGGCTGCGCCTTGGCTTGTGTATTGCAGCCCTCCCCTCACCCCTCTATATATAGGTGAGGGGGGCAAGGGGGGCCGGCCCTCTAGGGAAAACCCTAGGGGGGGGGGGGGCGGCCAAAGGGAGAGGGGGAGAGGGTGGCTTGCCCCCCAAGCCAGGGGGGCGCCCCCTTTAGGGTTTCCCCTCCCCTTGCCCTAGCCGCATGGGCCTAGGTGGGGAGGCACGCCCAGCCCACCAGGGGCTGGCTCCCTACCCCGCGCAGCCCATGTGGTCCCCCGGGAGGGGTGGCCCCACCCGGTGGACCTCCGAAACCCTTCCGGTGGCCCCGGTATGACCCCGAAACTTACCGATGTCCGTTTGACAACTTCCCATATATAAATCTTTACCTCCGAACCCTTCCGGAACTCCTCGTGACGTCCGGGATCTCATCCGGGACTCCGAACAACATTCGGTAGTCACATACTAGTCTTCCTAATAACCCTAGCGTCACCGAACCTTAAGTGTGTACACCCTACGGGTTCGGGAGACATGCAGACATGACCGAGACGCTCTCAGGTCAATAACCAACAGCGGGATCTGGATACCCATGTTGGCTCCCACATGCTCCTCGATGTTGTCATCGGATGGACCATGATGTCGAGGATTCGATCAAACCCTGTATACAATTCCCTTTGTCAGTCGGTACGTTACTTGCCCGAGACTCGATCGTCGGTATCCCAATACCTTGTTCAGTCTCGTTCCTGGCAAGTCACTTTACTCGTACCGTAATGCATGATCCCGTGGCCAACACCTTGGTCACCTTGAGCTCATTATGATGATGCATTACCGAGTGGGCCCAGAGATACCTCTCCGTCATACGGAGTGACAAATCCCAGTCTCGATGCGTGTCAACCCAACAGATACTTTCGGAGATACCTGTAATGCACCTTTATAGTCACCCAGTTACGTTGTGACGTTTGATACACCCAAGGCACTCCTACGGTATCTGGGAGTTACACGATCTCATGGTCGAAGGAAGAGATACTTGACAATGGCAAAGCTCTAGCAAACGAACTACACGATCTTTGTGCTATGCTTAGGATTGGGTCTTGTCCATCACATCATTCTCCTAATGATGTGATCCCGTTATCAACGACATCCAATGTCCATAGCCAGGAAACCATGACTATCTGTTGATCACAACGAGCTAGTCAACTAGAGGCTCACTAGGGACATAGTGTGGTCTATGTATTCACACGTGTATTACGATTTCCGGATAATACAGTTATAGCATGAATAAAAGACAATTATCATGAACAAAGAAATATAATAATACTTTTATTATTGCCTCTAGGGCATATTTCCAACAGTCTCCCACTTGCACTAGAGTCACCAATCTAGTTACATTGTGATGAATCGAACACCCATAGAGTTCTGGTGTTGATCATGTTTTGCTCGCGAGAGAGGTTTAGTCAACGGATCTGCGACATTCAGATCCGTATGTACTTTGCAAATTTCTATGTCTCCATCTTGAACATTTTCACGGATGGAGTTGAAACAACGCTTGATGTGCCTGGTCTTCTTGTGAAACCTGGGCTCCTTGGCAAGGGCAATAGCTCCAGTGTTGTCACAGAAGAGTTTGATCGGCCCCGACGCATTGGGTATGACTCCTAGGTCGGTGATGAACTCCTTCACCCAAATCGCTTCATGCGCTACCTCTGAGGCTGCCATGTACTCCGCTTCACACGTAGATCCCGCCACGACGCTCTGCTTGCAGCTGCACCAGCTTACTGCTCCACCATTCAACATATACACGTATCCGGTTTGTGACTTAGAGTCATCTGGATCTGAGTCGAAGCTAGCGTCGACGTAACCCTTTACGACAAGCCCTTCGTCTCCTCCATAAACGAGAAACATGTCCTTTGTCCTTTTTAGGTACTTCAGGATATTCTTGACCGCTGTCCAGTGTTCCTTACCGGGATTACTTTGGTATCTTGCTACCAAACTTACGGCAAGGTTTACATCAGGTCTGGTACACAACATGGCATACATAATAGATCCTATGGCTGAAGCATAGGGATGACACTCATCTCTTCTTTATCTTTTGCCGTGGTCGGTGACTGAGCCGTGCTCAATCTCACACCTTGTAACATAGGAAAGAACCCTTTCTTGGACTGATCCATTTTGAACCTTTTCAAAATCTTATCAAGGTATGTGCTTTGTGCAAGACCTATGAGGCGTCTCGATCTATCTCTATAGATCTTGATGCCTAATATATAAGCAGCTTCTCCAAGGTCCTTCATTGAAAAACATTTGTTCAAGTAGGCCTTAATGCTGTCCAGGAATTCTGTATTATTCCCCATCAAGGGTATGTCATCTACATATAATATGAGAAATGCTACAGAGCTCCCACTCACTTTCTTGTAAACGCAGGCTTCTCCATAAGTCTGCATAAACCCAAACGCTTTGATCATCTCATCAAAGCGAATATTCCAACTCCGAGATGCTTGCACCAGCCCATAAATGGATCGCTGGAGCTTGCATACTTTGTTAGCGTTCTTAGGATCGACAAAACCTTCCGGCTGCATCATATACAACTCTTCCTTAAGATGCCCGTTAAGGAATGCCGTTTTGACGTCCATCTGCCATATCTCATAATCATAGTATGCGGCAATTGCTAACATGATTCGGACGGACTTTAGCTTCGCTACGGGAGAGAATGTCTCGTCGTAGTCAATCCCTTGAACCTGTCGATAACCCTTAGCGACAAGTCGAGCTTTATAGATGGTAACATTACCATCCGCGTCCGTCTTCTTCTTAAAGATCCATTTGTTTTCTATCGCTCGCCGATCATCGGGCAAGTCTGTCAAAGTCCATACTTTGTTTTCATACATGGATTCTATCTCGGATTTCATGGCTTCAAGCCATTTGTTGGAATCTGGGCCCGCCATCGCTTCTTCATAGTTCGAAGGTTCACCGTTGTATAACAACATGATTTCCAGGACGGGGTTGCCGTACCACTCTGGTGTGGAACGTGTCCTTGTGGACCTACGAAGTTCAGTAGTAACTTGATCCGAAGTACCTTGATCATCATCATTGGTTTCCTCTTCAGTTGGTGTGGGCATCACAGGAACATTTTCCTCAGCTGCACCGCTATCCCGTTCGAGAGGTAGTACTTCATCGAGTTCTACTTTCCTCCCACTTACTTCTTTTGAGAGAAACTCTTTTTCCAGAAAGCATCCGTTCTTGGCAACAAAGATCTTGCCCTCGGATCTTAAGTAGAAGGTATACCCGACAGTTTCCTTAGGGTATCCTATGAAGACGCATTTTTCCGACTTGGGTTCGAGCTTTTCAGGTTGAAGTTTCTTGACATAAGCATCGCATCCCCAAATTTTTAGAAACGACAGCTTAGGTTTCTTCCCAAACCATAATTCATACAGTGTCGTCTCAACGGATTTAGACGGTGCCCTATTTAAAGTGAATGTAGCTGTCTCTAGAGCGTATCCCCAAAATGATAGCGGTAAATCGGTAAGAGACATCATAGACCGCACCATATCTAATAGAGTGCGATTACGACGTTCGGACACACCGTTTCGCTGAGGTGTTCCAGGCGGCGTGAGTTGTGAAACGATTCCACATTTCTTTAAGTGTGTACCAAATTCGTGACTTAAGTATTCTCCTCCACGATCTGATCGTAGGACCTTTATCTTTCGGTCACGTTGATTCTCCACCTCATTCTGAAATTCCTTGAACTTTTCAAAGGTTTCAGACTTGTGTTTCATTAAGTAAACATATCCATATCTACTCAAATCATCAGTGAGAGTGAGAACATAACGATATCCTCCGCGAGCCTCAACGCTCATTGGACCGCACACATCGGTATGTATGATTTCCAACAAGTTGGTTGCTCGCTCCATTGTTCCGGAGAATGGAGTCTTGGTCATTTTGCCCATGAGGCATGGTTCGCATGTGTCAAACGATTTATAATCAAGAGACTCCAAAAGTCCATCAGCATGGAGCTTCTTCATGTGCTTTACACCAATGTGACCAAGGCGGCAGTGCCACAAGTATGTGGGACTATCGTTATCAACTTTACATCTTTTGGTATCCACACTATGAACATGTGTATTATTACGCTCGAGATCCATTAAGAATAAACCATTGACCATTGGAGCATGACCATAAAACATATCCCTCATATAAATCGAACAACCATTATTCTCAGACTTAAATGAGTAGCCATCTCGTATTAAACGAGATCCAGATACAATGTTCATGCTCAAACTTGGCACTAAATAACAATTATTAAGGTTCAAAACTAATCCCGTAGGTAAATGTAGAGGCAGCGTGTCGACGGCGATCACATCGACTCTGGAACCATTCCTGACGCGCATCGTCACCTCCTCCTTCGCCTGTCTCCGTTTATTCTGCAGCTCCTGCTGTGAGTTACAAATATGAGCAACGGCACCGGTATCAAATACCCAGGAGTTACTACAAGTACTGGTAAGGTACACATCAATTACATGTATATCAAATATACCTTTGGTGTTGCTGGCCTTCTTATCCGCTAAGTATTTGGGGCAGTTCCGCTTCCAGTGACCCTTTCCCTTGCAATAAAAGCACTCAGTCTCAGGCTTGGGTCCATTCTTTGACTTCTTCCCGGCAACTGGCTTACCGGGCGCGGCAACATCCTTGCCGTCTTTCTTGAAGGTCTTCTTGCCCTTGCCCTTCTTGAACTTAGTGGTCTTATTGACCATCAACACTTGATGTTCTTTCTTGATTTCAGCCTCTGCTGACTTCAGCATCGAGAACACTTCAGGAATGGTCTTTTCCATCCCCTGCATGTTGTAGTTCATCACAAAGCTCTTGTAGCTTGGTGGGAGTGACTGGAGGATTCTGTCAATGACCGCCTCATCTGGAAGGTTAATGTTCAGCTGGGTCATACAGTTGTGCAACCCAGACATCTTCAGGATGTGCTCACTGACAGAACTGTTTTCCTCCATCTTACAACTATAGAACTTGTCGGAGACATCATATCTCTCGACCCGGGCATGAGCTTGGAAAACTAGTTTCAGCTCTTCGAACATCTCATATGCTCTGTGATGCTCAAAACGCTTTTGGAGCCCCGGTTCTAAGCTGTAAAGCATGCCGCACTGAACGAGGGAGTAATCATCAGCGCGAGTTTGCCAAGCATTCATAATGTCTTGGTTCTCTGGGACGGGAGCATCACCTAGCGGTCCTTCTAGGACATATTGTTTCCTGGCAGCTATGAGGATGATCCTTAGGTTCCGGACCCAGTCCGTATAGTTGCTGCCGTCATCTTTCAGCTTGGTTTTCTCTAGGAACGCATTGAAGTTCATGTTGACATGAGCGTTGGCCATTTGATCTACAAGACATATTTGCAAAGGTTTTAGACTAAGTTCATGATAATTAAGTTCTAATCAAATTATGAACTCCCACTCAGATTAGACATCCCTCTGGTCATCTAAGTGTTACACGATCCGAGTCGACTAGCCCGTGTCCGATCATCACGTGAGACGGACTAGTCATCGTCGGTGAACATCTTCATGTTGATCGTGTCTTCCATACGACTCGTGTTCGACCTTTCGGTCTCCGTGTTCCGAGGCCATGTCTGCACATGCTAGGCTCGTCAAGTTAACCCTAAGTGTTTTCGCTGTGTAAAACTGTCTTACACCCGTTGTATGTGAACGTAAGAATCCATCACACCTGATCATCATGTGGTGCTTAGAAGCGACGAACTGTAGCAACGGTGCACAGTTAGGGGAGAACACTTCTTGAAATTTTTGTAAGGGATCATCTTATTTACTACCATCGTCCTAAGTAAACAAGATGCATAAACATAATAAACATCACATGCAATTATATAGTTGTGACATGATATGGCCAATATCACATAGCTCCATTGATCTCCATCTTCGTTGCTCCATGATCATCTTGTCACCGGCTTGACACCATGATCTCCATCATCATGATCTCCATCATCGTGTCTTCATGAAGTTGTCACGCCAATGACTACTTCTACTTCTATAGCTAACGCGTTTAGCAATAAAGTAAAGTAAGTTACATGGCGTTCTTCAATGACACGGAGGTCATACAAAAAATAAAGACAACTCCTATGGCTCCTGCCGGTTGTCATACTCATCGACATGCAAGTCGTGAATCCTATTACAAGAACATGATCTCATACATCACAATTCATCATTCATCACAACTTCTGGCCATATCACATCACATGATCAATTGCTGCAAAAACAAGTTAGACGTCCTCTAATTGTTGTTGCATCTTTTACGTGGCTGCAATTGGGTTCTAGCAAGAACGTTTTCTTACCTACGAATAACCACAACGTGATTTTGTCAACTTATATTTACCCTTCATAAGGGCCCTTTTCATCGAATCCGCTCCAACTAAAGTGGGAGAGACAGACACCCGCCAGCCACCTTATGCAACTAGTGCATGTCAATCGGTGGAACCGGTCTCACGTAAGCGTACGTGTAAGGTTGGTCCGGGCCGCTTCATCCCACAATACCGTTGAAGCAAGAAAATACTAGTATAGGGAAGTAAGTTGACAAGATCCACGCCCACAACAAAATTGTGTTCTACTCGTGCAAAGAGAACTACGCATAGACCTAGCTCATGATGCCACTGTTGGGGAACGTTGCAGAAAATTAAAAATTTTCCTACGGTTTCACCAAGATCCATCTATGAGTTCATCTAAGCAACGAGTCAAGGGAGTGAGTTTGCATCTACATACCACTTGTAGATCGCGTGCGGAAGCTTGCAAGGGGATGGTGATGATGGAGTCGTACTCGACGTGATTCGGATCACCGATGACCAAGTACTGAACGGACAGCACCTCCGCGTTCAACACACGTACGGGATGGGAGACGTCTTCTCCTTCTTGATCTAGCAAGGGGGAAGGAGAGGTTGAGGAAGATCGCTCCAACGGCAGCATGACGGCGTGGTGTAGTTGGTGCAGCAGTACTCCGACAGGGCTTCGCCAAGCACACGCGGAGGAGGAGAGATGTTGGGGAGGGGAGGGGCTGCGCCTTGGCTTGTGTATTGCAGCCCTCCCCTCACCCCTCTATATATAGGGGAAGGGGGCAAGGGGGGCCGGCCCTCTAGGGAAAACCCTAGGGGGGGGGGGGGGCGGCGGCCAAAGGGAGAGGGGGAGAGGGTGGCTTGCCCCCCAAGCCAGGGGGGGGCCCCCTTTAGGGTTTCCCCTCCCCTTGCCCTAGCCGCATGGGCCTAGGTGGGGAGGCACGCCCAGCCCACCAGGGGCTGGCTCCCTGCCCCACGCAGCCCATGTGGTCCCCCGGGAGGGGTGGCCCCACCCGGTGGACCTCCGAAACCCTTTCGGTGGCCCCGGTATGACCCCGAAACTTACCGATGTCCGTTTGACAACTTCCCATATATAAATCTTTACCTCCGAACCCTTCCGGAACTCCTCGTGACGTCCGGGATCTCATCCGGGACTCCGAACAACATTCGGTAGTCACATACTAGTCTTCCTAATAACCCTAGCGTCACCGAACCTTAAGTGTGTAGACCCTACGGGTTCGGGAGACATGCAGACATGACCGAGAGGCTCTCAGGTCAATAACCAACAGCGGGATCTGGATACCCATGTTGGCTCCCACATGCTCCTCGATGTTGTCATCGGATGAACCACGATGTCGAGGATTCGATCAAACCCTGTATACAATTCCCTTTGTCAGTCGGTACGTTACTTGCCCGAGACTCGATCGTCGGTATCCCAATACCTTGTTCAGTCTCGTTCCTGGCAAGTCACTTTACTCGTACCGTAATGCATGATCCCATGGCCAACACCTTGGTCACCTTGAGCTCATTATGATGATGCATTACCGAGTGGGCCCAGAGATACCTCTCCGTCATACGGAGTGACAAATCCCAGTCTCGATGCGTGTCAACCCAACAGATACTTTCGGAGATACCTGTAATGAACCTTTATAGTCACCCAGTTACGTTGTGATGTTTGATACACCCAAGGCACTCCTACGGTATCCGGGAGTTACAGGATCTCATGGTCGAAGGAAGAGATACTTGACAATGGCAAAGCTCTAGCAAACGAACTACACGATCTTTGTGCTATGCTTAGGATTGGGTCTTGTCCATCACATCATTCTCCTAATGATGTGATCCCGTTATCAACGACATCCAATGTCCATAGCCAGGAAACCATGACTATCTGTTGATCACAACGAGCTAGTCAACTAGAGGCTCACTAGGGACATAGTGTGGTCTATGTATTCACACGTGTATTACGATTTCCGGATAATACAGTTATAGCATGAATAAAAGACAATTATCGTGAACAAAGAAATATAATAATACTTTTATTATTGCCTCTAGGGCATATTTCCAACAGTTAGTGGATCTTGATATGTAAGCTCAATGTTAGCACACATTTTGCGTAAAAACAAAAAATGGGACGGGCCGAGTTGAATAAACACTAATGGGCCGGACCAAGTGGGCCTAGAAACGGACTTTGTTGTTAAACAAAAAACATGAGTGGCCTATGATTTTGTTGGGCCGATGTGAATATTGAACAAGTAGAAATGGGTCAGCCCAAAACAAACGGGCCAACCAGGCTACGGTAAAATGGGCTAATAGGCCTGGCCATACAAAAATAAATAGGCCAGACCATATTGGGCCGAATGCTACATGGGCTTGCACGACGCCACATCATACCCACGCTGGCACCACGTCAGACCCACGTTGGCGCCACGTCAGACCCACATTGGCGCCACGTCAGACCCATGTTGGCGCCACATGGTACTCATCTTACTACACGTCATGTAAATCATTGACGGAACAGTCCGTCACAGGGGATTGGGCCTTGGGCGGGCCGAACGGGCCTAGGGTCAGATCGATGACGGAGAAAGACCGTCATGGATCATGACGGAAACCAAAATCCGTCAAGGATGGACGGGTTGGCAAATTATGACGCGATATACATGACGGATTGTAGGATCGTCGCGCGAAGCCATACTTGACGGTTTTTGTCACGTCTGTGACCGATAGCGACTGTCACAGATTAACAACTTTCTTGTAGTGAATTTCTTGGAGCATCTTCGCCAACTCGGCGACGTCGCGTGCGGCGGTGCGGACGCGCTTCTGCTCCTAGATCCGTCGATTCGGTGGGCACCCGTTCTTCAGGTGTGGTCGTTGTTGCGGAGGCGGCGGCCGACTATAGGATAATTTGCCCCTCTCGTCTCCATCTTCGTCATGACAAGGATGTTCCTATTCCTGTTGTGGGAGTTCTCGAGGTGGTGTGCCGGTCGATCTTGTCGGCCGTTAAAGTGGATCTCGAAGGTGTGTGGTTGGCTAGTCGCCAGGTTGTGCAACGAAGTTCGACCTTCCACTCCTTTCAGCGTGCTGGTCCTCTCGGGCCGAGGCTGTTGACTTCCCGTCCGCGTACAGTCCAGCTCCAGAATCCAAGATTCCGTCGCTGCGCGGGAGCGACAACAGCGGAAGCAGCGCCGCGCCGGCAGCCCGCGATAGATGCAGGGGTGGGCCGGTTCCCTAGGGACCTGGTTTCTATTTCTTCTTTTGTGGGGGTGTCATGTACAACTATTTGGTGATAATATTATTCTGTAGCCCTTCCACAAAAAAACATCCAGGATACAGGCCTTTCATACACTAATTAAGAGCAACAACACCTACCGCAACTCACACATGAATACTTTGTTTGCTCTGTATATCTTTATATATAATACCATGGCATCTCCCTCTACAGGCTAGGAGTGCCAACATTCTTCCTCTGTATGGGTGGTACCCCGGTCTGCCCGTTGGTGATTATCGGTGGCGGAGCCAGAAACTAAATATAGAGAGAGCCAAAACATGTCATATAATGTTAGAGGGGACCAAATCACCTAAACCTAGTTAATATTGTCTGACAAAAGACAGCCTAGGAATACATATAGGTGTATTTGTGAGAGCATAGGGGGGCCTTGTGAAGGAAATATGCCCTAGAGGCAATAATAAAGTTATTATTTATTTCCTTATTTCATGATGAATGTTTATTATTCATGCTAGAATTGTATTAACCGGAAACATAATACATGTGTGAATACATAGACAAACATAGTGTCACTAGTATGCCTCTACTTGACTAGCTCGTGAATCAAAGATGGTTAAGTTTCCTAGCCATGGACAAAAGAGTTGTCATTTGATTAACGGGATCACATCATTAGGAGAATGATGTGATTGACATGACCCATTCCGTTAGCCTAGCACTTGATCGTTTAGTATATTGCTATTGCTTTCTTCATGACCTATACATGTTCCTGTAACTATGAGATTATGCAACTCCCGTTTACCGCAGGAACACTTTGGGTGCTACCAAACGTCACAACGTAACTGGGTGATTATAAAGGAGTACTACAGGTGTCTCCAAAGGTACATGTTGGGTTGGCGTATTTTGAGATTAGGTTTTGTCACTCCGATTGTCGGAGAGGTATCTCTGGGCCCTCTCGGTAATGCACATCACTATAAGCCTTGCAAGCAATGTGACCAATGAGTTGGTTACGGGATGATGCATTACGTAACGAGTAAAGAGACTTGCCGGTAATGAGATTGAACTAGGTATTGGATACCGACGATCAAATCTCGGGCAAGTAACATACCGATGACAAAGGGAACAATGTATGTTGTTATGCGGTTTGACCGATAAAGATCTTCGTAGAATATGTAGGAACCAATATGGGCATCCAGGTTCCGCTATTGGTTATTGACCGAGAATAGTTCTAGGTCATGTCTACATAGTTCTCGAACCCGTAGGGTCCGCACGCTTAACGTTACGATGACAGTTTTATTATGAGTTTATAAGTTTTGATGTACCGAAGTTTGTTCGGAGTCCCGAATGTGATCACGAACATGATGAGGAGTCTCGAAATGGTCGAGACATAAAGATTGATATATTGGACGACTATATTCGGACACCGGAAGTGTTCCGGACGTTGTCGGAGAAAACCGAAGTGCCGGAGGGTTACTGGAACCCCCCGAGGAGAGATAATGGGCCGCATGGGCCTTGGTGGAAAGAGAGAGGGGCGGCCAGGGTGGGCCGCGCGCCCCCTCTCCCTCTGGTCCGAATTGGACTAGAAGGGGGGGGGGGGGCGGCGCCCCCCTCTTTCCTTCCCCCCTCTTCCCCTTCCTTCCCCCTCCTAGTAGGAGTAGGAAAAGGGGAGTCCTACTCTTACTAGGAGGAGGACTCCTCCTCCTTGGCGCGCCCACAAGGGCCGGCCGGCCTCCCCCTCCCTCCTTTATATACGGGGGCAGGGGGCACCCCAGGACACACAAGTTGATCTATGGATCGTTCCTTAACCGTGTGCGTTGCCCCCTCCACCATATTCCACCTCGGTCATATCGTCGCGGAGTTTAGGCGAAGCCCTACGCCGGTAGAGCATCATCATCGTCACCACACCGTCGTGCTGACGGAACTCATCCCCGAAGCTTTGCTGGATCGGAGCCCGGGGATCGTCATCGAGCTGAACGTGTGCTGAACTCGGAGGTGCCGTACGTTCGGTACTTGGACCGGTCGGATCGTGGAGACGTATGACTAGATCAACCGCGTTGTCATAACGCTTCCGCTTATGGTCTACGAGGGTACGTGGACAACACTCTCCCCTCTCGTTGCTATGCCATCACCATGATCTTGCGTGTACGTAGGAAATTTTTTGAAATTACTACGTTCCCCAACAGTGGCATCCGAGCCAGGTTTTATGCGTAGATGTCATATGAACGAGTAGAACACAAGTGAGTTGTGGGCGATACAAGTCATACTGCTTACCAGCATGTCATACTTTGGTTCGGCGGTACTGTTGGATGAAGCGGCCCGGACCGACATTACGCGTACGCTTACGCGAGACTGGTTCTACCGACGTGCTTTGCACAGAGGTGGCTGGCGGGTGTCAGTTTCTCCAACTTTAGTTGAACCGAGTGTGGCTACGCCCGGTCCTTGAGAAGGTTAAAACAACACCAACTTGACGAACTATCGTTGTGGTTTTGATGCGTAGGTAAGAACGGTTCTTGCTCAGCCCGTAGCAGCCACGTAAAACTTGCAACAACAAAGTAGAGGACATCTAACTTGTTTTTGCAGGGCATGTTGTGATGTGATATGGTCAAGACGTGATGAGATATAAGTTGTTGTATGAGATGATCATGTTTTGGTGAAGTTATCGGCAACTGGTAGAAGCTCTATGGTTGTCTCTTTGTTGCATAAGATGCAAGTGCCAAATAATTGCTTTACTTTATCGCTATGCGATAGCAATAGTTGCAAGAGAAATAGTTGGCGAGACGACCATGTGACGACACGTTGATATAGATCAAGATGATGAAGATCATGGTGTCATGCCGGTGACGATAAAGATCATGACAGTACTTTGGAGATGGAGCTCAAAGGCACAAGATGATCATGGCCATATCATGTCACATATTTTGATTGCATATGATGTTTATCTGTTATACATCTTATTCTGTTTTGTTTAACGGTAGCATTATAAGATGATCTCTCACTAATTATCAAGAAGTGTTCTCCCTGAGTATGCACCGTTGCCAATGTTCGTCGTGCACAGACACCACGTGATGATCGGGTGTGATAAGTTCTACGTCCATCTACAACGGGTGCGATAAGTTCTACGTCCATCTACAACAGATATGGCCTCGGAACACGGAGACTGAAAGGTCGAGCGTGAATCATATAGTAGATATGATCAACATAGTGATGTTCACCATTGAAAACTACTCCATCTCACGTGATGATCGGTTATGGTTTAGTTGATTTGGATCACGTAATCACTTAGATGACTAGAGAGATATCTATCTAAGTGGGAGTTCTTAAGTAATATGATTAATTGAACTTAAATTTATCATGAACTTAGTCCTGGTAGTATTTTGCAAATTATGTTGTAGATCAATAGCTTGCGTTGTTGCTTTCATATGTTTATTTTTGATATGTTCCTAGTGAAAATTGTGTTGAAAAATGTTAGTAGCAATGATGCGGATTGGATCCATGATCTGAGGTTTATCCTCATTGTTGCACAGAAGAATTATGTCTTTAATGCACCGCTAGGTGACAGACCTACTGCAGGAGCAGATGCAGACGTTATGAATGTTTGACTAGCTCAATATGATGACTACTTGATAGTTTTGTGCACCATGCTTAACGGCTTAGAATCGGGACTTCAAAGACGTTTTGAACGTCATGGACCATATGAGATGTTCCAGGAATTGAAGTTAATATTTCAAGCAAATACCCGAGCTGAGAGATATGAAGTCTCCAACAAGTTCTATAGCTAAAAGATGGAGGAGAATCGCTCAACTAGTAAGCATGTGCTCAGATTGTCTGGGTACTTCAATCACTTGAATCAAGTGGGAGTTAATCTTCCAGATAAGATAGTGATTGACAGAATTCTCTAGTCACCATCACTAAGTTACTAGAACTTCGTGATGAACTATAGTATGCAAGGGATGACGAAAACAATTCCCGAGCTCTTCGTGATGTTGAAATCGACGAAGGTAGAAATCAAGAAAGAGCATCAAGTGTTGATGATTGACAAGACCAATAGTTTCAAGAAAAGGGCAAAGGGAAAGAAAGGGAACTTCAAGTAGAATGACAAGCAAGTTGTCACTCCCACGAAGAAGCCCAAAGCTGAACCCAAGCCTGAAACTGAGTGCTTACATTGCAAAGGAAATGGTCACTGGAAGCGGAAATGCCCTGGATACTTGGTGGATAAGAAGGATGGCAAAGTGAACAAGGGTATATTTGATATACAGGTTATTGATGTGTGCCTTACTAATGTTTATAGTAGCTCCTGAGTATTTGATACTTGTTCGGTTGCTAAGATTAGTAACTCGAAACAGGAGTTACAGAATAAACAAAGACTAGTTGAAGGGGAAGTGACGATGAGTGTTGGAAGTAGTTCCAAGATTGATATGATCATCATCGCACACTCCCTATACTTTCGGGATTAGTGTTAAACCTAAATAAATGTTATTTGGCATTTGCGTTGAGCATGAACATGATTTGATCGTGTTTATTGCGATACGGTTATTCATTTAAAGTTAGAGAATAATTGTTATTCTGTTTACATGAATAAGACCTTCGATGGTTATACACCCAATGAAAATAGTTTGTTGGATCTCGATCATAGTGATACACATATTCATAATATTGATGCCAAAAGATGCAAAGTTAATAATGATAGTGCAACTTATTTGTGGCACTGCCGTTTGGGTCATATCGGTGTAAAGCGCATGAAGAAACTCCGTAAAGATGGATTTTCGGAATCACTTGGTTATGAATCATTTGATGCTTGCGAACCGTGCCTTTTGGGCAAGATGACTAAAACTCCGTTCTCAGGAACAATGGAACAAGCTACTGACTTATTGGAAATAATACATACCGATGTATGCGATCCAATGAGTGTTGATGCTCGTGGCAAGTATCGTTATTTTCTGACCTTCACAAGATGATTTGAGCAGATATGGGTATATCTACTTGATGAAACATAAGTCTGAAATAGTTGAAAGGTTCAAAGAATTTCAGAGTGAAGTGGAAAAAGCATCGTAATAAGAAAATAAAGTTTCTACGATCTGATCGCAGAGACGGATATTTGAGTTACGAGTTTGGTCTTCAATTAAAACAATGTGGAATAGTTTCACAGCTCACGCCACCTGGAACACCACAACGTTATGGTGTGTCCGAACATCGTAACCGCACTTTATTGGATATGGTGCGATCTATGATGTCTCTTACTGATTTACCATTATCGTTTTGGGGTTATGCATTAGAGACAGCTGCATTCACGTTAAAAGGGCACCATCTAAATCCGTTGAGACGACATCGTATGAACTATGGTTTAGAAGTAAACCTAAGCTGTCATTTCTTAAAGTTTGGAGTTGCGATGCTTATATGAAAAAGGTTTTCAACCTGATAAGCTCGAATCCAAATCGGAGAAGTGCGTCTTCATAGAATACCCAAAGGAAACTGTTGGGTACTCCTTCTATCACAGATCCAAAGGCAAAACATTTGTTGCTAAGAATGGATCCTTTCTAGAGAAGGAGTTTCTCTCGAAAGAAGTGAGTGGGAAGAAAGTAGAACTTGATGAGGTAAATATATCTACTCCCTTGTTGGAAAGTAGTTTATCACAGAAACCAGTTCCAGTGATTTCTACACCAATTAGTGAGGAAGTTAATGATGATGATCATGAAACTTCAGATCAAGTTACTACCAAACCTCGTAGGTCTTCCAGAGTAAGATCCGCACCAGAGTGGTGCAGTAATCATGTTCTGGAAGTCATGTTACTAGACTATGATGAACCTGCGAACTATGAGGAAGCGATGATGAGCCCAGATTCCGCGAAATGGCTTGAGGCCATGAAATCTGAGATGGGATCCATGTATGAGAACAAAGTGTGGACTTTGGTGGAGTTGCCCGATGATCGGCAAGCCATAGAAAATAAATGGATCTTCAAGAGGAAGACGAACACTGATAGTAGTGTTACTATCTACAAAGCTCGACTTGTTGTGAAAGGTTTTTCGATAAGTTCAAGGTGTTGACTACAATGAGATTTTCTCAACTGTAGCGATGCTTAAGTCTGTCCAAATCATGTTAGCCATTTCCACATTTTATGAAATCTGGCAATTGGATGTCAAAACTGCATCCCTTAATGGTTTTCTTAAAGAAGAGTTGTATATGATGCAACCAGAAGGTTTTGTCAATCCTAACGGTACTAACAAAATGTGCAAGCTCCAGCAATCCATCAATGGACTGGTGCAAGCATCTTGGAGTTGGAATATACGCTTTGATGAGTTGATCAAAGCATATGGTTTTATATAGACTTTTGGAAAGACCTGTATTTACAACAAAGTGAGTGGGAGCTTTGTAGCATTTCTAATATTATATGTGGATGACATATTGTTGATTGGAAATGATATAGAAATTCTGGATAGCATGAAAGGATACTTGAATAAGAGTTTTTTTTTCAAAGAAAGACCTCGGTGAAGCTGCTTACACATTGAGCATCAAAGATCTATATAGATAGATCAAGACGCTTCATAAGATTTTTCAAAGAGTACATACCTTGATAAAATTTTGAAATAGTTCAAAATGGAACAGTCAAAGAAGGAGTTCTTGCCTGTGATGCAAAGGTATGAAGTTGAGTAAGACTAAAAACCCGACCATGGCAGAAAATAGAAAAGAATGAACAGTCATTCCCTATGCCTCAGTCATAGGTTCTATAAAGTATGCTATGCTGTGTACTAGACCTATTGTATACCTTGCTCTGAGTTTGGCAAAGGAATACAATTTTGATCTAAGAGTAGATCACTAGACAGCGGTCAAGAATATCCTTAGTGAGGACTAAGAAAATATTTCTCGATTATGGAGGTGATAAAAGAGCCCGTCGTAAAGAGTTACATCGGTGCAAGCTTTTACACCAATCCAGATGACTCTAAGTCTCAATATGGATACATATTGAAAGTGGGAGCAATTAGCTAGAGTAGCTCCATGCAGAGCATTGTGGACATAGAATATTTTGCAAAATACATACGGCTCTGAATATGACAGATCCGTTGACTAAACTTCTCTCACAAGCAAAACATGATCATACCTTAGTACTCTTTGGGTGTTAATCACATAGCGATGTGAACTAGATTATTGACTCTAGTAAACCCTTTGGGTGTTGATCACATGATGATGTGAACTATGGGTATTAATCACATGCAGATGTGAATATTGGTGTTAAATCACATGGCGATGTGAACTAGATTATTGACTCTAGTGCAAGTGGGAGACTGAAGGAAATATGCCCTAGAGGCAATAATAAAGTTATTATTTATTTCCTTATTTCATGATGAATGTTTATTATTAATGCTAGAATTGTATTAACCGGAAACATAATACATGTGTGAATACATAGATAAACATAGTGTCACTAGTATGCCTCTACTTGACTAGCTCGTGAATCAAAGATGGTTAAGTTTCCTAGCCATGGACAAAAGAGTTGTCATTTGATTAACGGGATCACATCATTAGGAGAATGATGTGATTGACATGACCCATTCCGTTAGCCAAGCACTTGATCATTTAGTATATTGCTATTGCTTTCTTCATGACCTATACATGTTCCTGTAACTATGAGATTATGCAACTCCCGTTTACCGGAGGAACACTTTGGGTGCTACCAAACATCACAACGTAACTGGGTGATTATAAAGGAGTACTACAGGTGTCTCCAAAGGTACATGTTGGGTTGGCGTATTTCGAGATTAGGTTTTGTCACTCCGATTGTCGGAGAGGTATCTCTGGGCCCTCTCGGTAATGCACATCACTATAAGCCTTGCAAGCAATGTGACCAATGAGTTGGTTATGGGATGATGCATTACGTAACGAGTAAAGAGACTTGCCGGTAACGAGATTGAACTAGGTATTGGATACCGACGATCAAATCTCGGGCAAGTAACATACCGATGACAAAGGGAACAACGTATGTTGTTATGCGGTTTGACCGATAAAGATCTTCGTAGAATATGTAGGAACCAATATGGGCATCCAGGTTCCGCTATTGGTTATTGACCGAGAATAGTTCTAGGTCATGTCTACATAGTTCTCGAACCCATAGGGTCCGCACGCTTAACGTTACGATGACAGTTTTATTATGAGTTTATAAGTTTTGATGTACCGAAGTTTGTTCGGAGTCCCGGATGTGATCACGGACATGACGAGGAGTCTCGAAATGGTTGAGACATAAAGATTGATATATTGGACGACTATATTCGGACACGGGAAGTGTTCCGGACGTTGTCGGAGAAAACCGGAGTGCCGGAGGGTTACCGGAACCCCCCGGGGAGAGATAATGGGCCACATGGGCCTTGGTGGAAAGACAGAGGGGTGGCCAGGGTGGGCCGCGCGCCCCCTCTCCCTCTGGTCCGAATTGGACTAGGAGGGGGGGCGGCGCCCCCCTCTTTCCTTCCCCCCTCTTCCCCTTCCTTCCCCCTCCTAGTAGGAGTAGGAAAAGGGGAGTCCTACTCCTACTAGGAGGAGGACTCCTCCTTGGCGCGCCCACAAGGGCCGGCCGGCCTGCCCCCTCCCTCCTTTATATACGGGGGCAGGGGGCACCCCAGGACACACAAGTTGATCTACGGATCGTTCCTTAGCCGTGTGCGGTGCCCCCCTCCACCATATTCCACCTCGGTCATATCGTCGCGGAGTTTAGGCGAAGCCCTGCGCCGGTAGAGCATCATCATCGTCACCACGCCGTCGTGCTGACGGAACTCATCCCCGAAGCTTTGCTGGATCGGAGCCCGGGGATCGTCATCGAGCTGAACGTGTGCTGAACTCGGAGGTGCCATACGTTCGGTACTTGGATCGGTTGGATCGTGAAGACGTACGACTAGATCAACCACGTTGTCATAACGCTTCCGCTTACGGTCTACGAGGGTACGTGGACAACACTCTCCCCTCTCGTTGCTATGCCATCACCATGATCTTGCGTGTATGTAGGAATTTTTTTTGAAATTACTACGTTCCCCAACACCTTGGCCCTTGCCAGCACCGCCCTACCTCCGCCACTGGTGATTATCAATCCATCCTGCTTCCTCATGTCTGGCAGCTCCTATTTGGCTCTTCATTCTCATGTATGGTTAAGTAGAAATCATGAGTGGAGTATTGATCAAAAATTAGAATGGATGTAATAACACATGGGAGTGAGAGGCTTCAGGAGCACCCTTTCTGACTGTGCCACACTAAAGCAAGTTGAGCTATAGCTCGGACCAGTCAGAAAATCCGGAATACATTATCAACATTCATCTATTACCAATCTCGGTGTGAAAAAACATTCATCTATCAACATTCACCTACTAATATTTCTAACCATGCTTGTTAATTTTTTTCACCTCCAAGCCATCTATTGCCTTTAAAAAAAATATGTGAACAGGAAATACATGGAATGGTTCGGTTGTGATCCTGGCATATTGAAACATGGAACTTAAGTAGACATCAGGTTTGTTCTTTGCTACCACGTTAAGGAAGGATGAGAGGTGCTCATGTATTGTTTCAAATTCCTCCAGTATATGTGCTGGAGTCCCCACACGACCAAGTCGTCATCACTGGAAACCCCAGTGCTATCGGTCTTAGATCAGTCGCCACCAATACCAGCTCCAAGTCGAGGGACTCGAGCAGTCAACAACTCATCCAGTGTCATCCAGTGTCATCTAGCTCAGTTCCATGTGCCGCCCTGCAAGTGCATCTCATACACCCTGGCAAATCCTTAGTCATGTATATATATCTGCATAGTTGTCTTTTGTTATGTTTCTACTACCTCTGTAACTTAATGCAAGAAGTTTTCGCAGTTCCATTTGCAAGTTTTTGCTGTTTAATTTCAACTGCAAATAAAACTACAAAAATGTCTTACATTTAGTTACAAAGGTAGTCGTGATTAGGTGTCATTTGTGTAAGTCACGAGCTAGTAGGAGACCGGTACGTGCGATGGGTACATTGCATAAGGAAGATGGTGGCCTACATCATGTAGATTCTCTCCTCGGACCAGTATGTCAAAAAAATCAGACTCAATTGTTAGCGCAGGCTCAATTGTTAACTCAATCACTAAATAGTGCTCCCTCTGTAACTTAATATAAGATGTTTTTTGGCACGGTCATTGGCTCTAAAAATTTATTATTAAAAGTTACAGAGGGAGCACAACCTAGTGCCCAATTTGTGAATTTCAGCTGTACGCTCTCACGCAGCGCACGGAGTCCCTACGCAACAGCCCATCTCCTCAAGTGAGGTAGTTCACTCTTACCAAAAGATATGGTTTGTCCAAATCAAATCTATCGACAATGATACCACAATTCCTAGTATTAGACTTTCCAATAAGAAAAAAGATCCACCAACCTCCACTCGTGTGATTAATAGGTTGCAGTCACTTCCCTTTATATATATATATATATATATATATATATATACGGCTTCATAGTTCCATTAGTAAGTAGCATGGCCTTCATGATTAATCGGTCATTTTAGTTAATATTCGTTCTTTTGAATTTGAAAAAGTTCATGGATTTCTAAATGTTGACAGATTTGAATATGTTCATGAATATGAATAAAGTTCACGAATTTAGAAAAAGTTAGAGACATTTAAAAAATACAAAATAGAAAAAGTTTGGCAACTAAAAAATTCGAATTATTTAAAAATAAATGAGAATTAAAGAGAAAATAAAATCAAAACAAACAATAAAGAAAGCGAGAGAAATGACCGAAGAAAGAGATCAAAGCACAACATAAACAAATCAGATTGAACGTTTCAAAAATCAGTGTGAGGAGTTAAAACGGGTGAGCCTATCCAACTAACCTAGCTTTGGAAGAAGGTCTGGGCTATTTACCGAAACCATAGTAAAGAAGCGAATTCCCTATTCGAGGCTCACTGCGTCCAATTGTTATGGCATTGCGCAGGGATCAAACCTAGGGACGAGAAATGGCCAGGCCCGTTTTGAGCATATTGCATAGTAGAACCTTCTAGCAGGTTTCTTGACCGATTTTGAGAATGTTCTAGCAGGTTTCCTGACCGATTTTTTCTTTACTGTTTATTTTGTTTTCTTTATGTTTAATTTTCATTTTTCATTTTTTCTATTTTTATTTTTCTATAAATATCAAAATTCTGGAAATTTTATATATTAAACAATTTTGTGGAATTTTAAAAATTGCTTATGTTTTCCATAAATTATTCATGTTGTCAAAAAAGGTTGAAAATTTTACAAATTATTCATATTTTTCAAATAATATTTGCGGTTTTCAAAAAATGTTCCTGTTTTTCGACAAAAAAATTCAAAATTCAAAACATATTCCATGTTAAAAAATATTAAAAATTGCAAAGATTGTCCACGTTTTCAAAAAATGTTCATAAAACTAAAAAACAATTTCTCAATTTCCAATTTACTTCAGAAAATCATAAAATATTGCTATTTTCCAAAGACCATCGTGATTTATCCAAAAAATGTTTGCTATGAAAACTTGGAGATTGAGAAGAGAACATTTCCTATGAAATTCCAAGTAAACTAACCTATCGCACCAAGATGAGCATCTACCGTTTGGATTTGTAGATGAATTCAGACCATGCTTCCAGTATTGTATGTCCTCATCTACATGTGCTACTGGAAGTGTGCATAAAGATTCCTGTCCTTGTTTTCAAGGCATCGTGGCTCTTGATATTGGGAATGGAGGGTGGTGCAACGTCTCAGTGATACCAACACTAGGTATGCATCAATTGCACTAGATGACGCCACTACTTCCTCCATACCGCATATGGCATGAGAGCATGGCATAAAGAATTTCCAATACATGAGGACAAAACCAGCTAGCAGAAGGACAGCATCGGAGCGAGTAGATCCAGAAGGATATAATCAAGATGCACAAAAGATGCTTTAGTTCTGTCGGTCGATGGGTAATTTCTGGTGCCTTCTATGCTCATGCTATCAAACTAGAGTCCTATTGTGTGGCGACACAACAAATGATGGATAAGATTGGGCAATTCTGTGAGACAAAAGTAAAACTGAACATGGTTAAGGAAGCCTATCTTGCTCCTTATAAAGTACTGTACTTGCTTGGAAACATTGAAATAAAGTCATGGATCCTCCTTGTTTATGATCTTGGTCCTCCTCCTCTGGTAGAACAAACGATGAATTCTCAAGTCTTTTCTTTGTCAGTAGGAAAAACATTGTTGTTCTTCTGACCAGTACAATAAGATGATGCACCTTGCCAACACACATCCTATTATTATTTCTCCAAACTTCATAAAAAATTAAACCCGACAGCTAATGTTTCATCATTAGGCAAACTATATAAGTAGAGCCATCGTTGTCTGGTCCGATGTCCAGTTGCATTGTACCTGAGTGGTTTTTGCAGGGACGAACTCCATGGCACATTGGCGCATACTTCAATGCACCGATGCACTGTCCACATTGCCATCCTTCAGGTCGGTGGCCATGGTTTCACCTAGGTTGTCGTGCGATTGATGAGAGGCTTGACCTGGAGTCTGAGGATTGGCTGGCCGGAGGGAAGTTCATGTGGTGAAGTCTTGTCTAGTCTTCTAGGGAGGAAGCATTCTAGTTCTGTCCATAAAATTCTTAGTCAAGGTATTGGTTTTGGTCCCAAGGATACTAATCCCGTTGCCTCATATTCCCTCGTTTTTTACATCTCTTCGACTGGTTGTCTCATTGTCTCTCTGTTTTTCCTAATATGTTTTCCCCTTACCTAATGTACTACACCAGTAA